>CM019065.1:99493771-100093771 GCA_009667805.1 Leptobrachium leishanense
GGCTTATCAATAAATTGCAATCTTTGATCTTGGATTCCAATATTGTTGACTGGATTAGGCAGTGGCTGAGTGACAGACAACAGAGGGTTGTGGTAAATGGAGTTTATTCGGCGCAAGGTCTTGTTACCAGTGGGGTACCTCAGGGGTCAGTACTTGGACCCATTCTCTTTAATATTTTTATTAGTGATATTGCAGAAGGTATTAATGGAAAAGTATGTCTTTTTGCTGATGACACAAAGATTTGCAACAGGGTTGACGTTCCTGGAGGGATCAGCCAAATGACAAATGATTTAGGTAAACTAAAAAAATGGTCGGAGTTGTGGCAATTGAGTTTTAATGTGGATAAGTGCAAGATAATGCACCTGGGACGTAAAAACCCAAGGGCTGAATATAGAATATTTGATACAGTCCTAACCTCAACATCTGAGGAAAGGATTTAGGGGTCATTATTTCAGAGGATCTAAGGGTAAGTAGTCAATGTAATAGAGCAGCAGGAAATGCTAGCAGAATGCTTGGTTGTGTAGGGAGAGGTATTAGCAGTAGGAAAAGGGAAGTGCTCATGCCACTGTACAGAGCACTGGTGAGACCTCACTTGGAGTACTGTGTGCAGTACTGGAGACCGTATCTCCAGAAGGATATAGACCTCTTAGAGAGAGTTCAGAGCAGGGCTACTAAAATGGTGTACGGCTTGAAGGAGAAAAGTTACCAGGAAAGGCTTAATGATCTTAACATGTACAGCTTGGAAAAAAGACGAGACAGAGGAGATATGATAGAAACATTTAAATACGTAAAGGGAATCCACAAGGTAGAGGAAGGGGGTATATTTAAAAGGAAACAAAATAGCAAAACAAGAGGACATAGTCTTAGATTAGAGGGGAAGGTTTAAAAGTAACATCAGGAAGCATTATTTTACTGAGAGGGTGGTGGATACATGGAACAGTCTTCCAGTAGAAGTGGTAGAGGCCAAAACAGTAATTGAATTTAAGCAAGCATGGGATAGGCATAAGGCTATCCTAAACAAAAGATAAATCCAGGTAAAGTATCCATGTAATTGGGCAGACTAGATGGGCCGAAAGGTTCTTATCTGCCGACATTTTTCTATGTTTCTAAGTACATTGATATTGGCCTATCAATAATAAAATCACTATATAAACTTGTGAAAATGCATTCATTCATTAGAACTAGATCATCGGGTGACACAATATACAGTTCGAATGGGTGAGCGGAAATTTTAATTAGATTATCATCGGATTTTGTATGGTAATTCAAGTAAGATTATTTTTGACGCTACATACAGAACTAAGCCATGGAGAGGTCTGTCTTTGTCAATGAAGATATTCTGGAAAAGTGACAATGACACAAGGAGACAGTCCTGGAGGACTGTGCAAAATGCGTTGAACACTTGTGCTCTGTTCCACAGGAGCATAATAGAATTAAGAAGACGAGGTCGGACTGCAGGTGGAAGTATAAGGATAAAATGGTGGATGACCGTCGGTAGGCCTGTTCTTCAGATGTTAGGACCCCTGTTGACTGAGATTGGATCACATGGGACTCCCTCAGCCAATGAGTGTTGTCAGCATTCTGAGTGGGACTTATTCCATGGATCCCCCTTCATGTAAGTATCATCACTCCATGACATCCAATGTTAATTTAGGTCGTATTTGTATTACAAATAGGTCTTGGTAGTACAGTTAGGTATTTAGTGGACGTCCAAGTGTAATCGGCCATATAGATTGTTTTTACTGTCCTTTTTGTGTGTAATATGGGTAGCGCATACTCTGTCAATCTACACCGGATAGTATAGGCCAGTTTTCTCAATGTAGCCAGTGTAGATTAATTGCATGAATCACATCAATATTAGTGTAGCTATTTATAAAGTTGCCTTTATCCACAGGTACTAGATTTTATTATGAATATGTCACTTCAGATCCTTTGTATTTTTTTTCTTTATTTGCCTACAGCTGCAGATAGTGGGAGATGTGGCTACAGCATCCTTCACTGAAAACTGAAAGGTGAAGCTATCGCATGGGGTGCTCAGGTTATAGAGAGTCACATCCCCCACTCAATGGCTACTGAACCAGCGCATATCCGAGCAGAGGAAGACCTTTTACAATTAGATTTTCCAGGTACTAGGATGCTCTACAGATTTCCACTTCTGTGACCAAGAGGAATATCCTGGGTAACCTGGTCCTAAGAGTGGATATTCTGTAATCCGTATCCAGTGAGGGACTGTCAAGAATTTCCATGGACATAAAAAATACGGTAACTCCAGCTCCAGGCCTCCCAGAATGACCATGGCTCCTTCTCTATTTGTGTGCGACCATTCCCCCAACACATTCCTTAGAGGAGGGTCTGTAAGGGTAACTGAAGGCAGGCACACGTAGTGCCCTCTCACAAATTTGTCATTAACTAGAGCCATAGGCGACTCTACAGGGGGGCAAGGGGGGCAATTGCCCCCCCAAGATTTTACCTTGCCCTCCCCATGCGCCCCCCTACCAAAAATCCGCATCCAGCTTCCCACACTTCTTCGGACCGCTGTATCCCCGTCCCTGTGCATCGTATGGTCAATCTAGGTGTCTTTGGTTAGGGCAGATTCTGGCCTTTCCAATGATGCCTATAACATGATCATATTCAGTTTGAAGTAAAAACCATAAAACATTAAATAATAACGGGCACTTAAACGTAAAAAAATTTACAGGGTTGAAATGGCTCAGCAGTGAAGTGGTTAATGTTCAGACTATACATTACATTGTGTATTACGTTAGTTTTTGCCTTGGTTTAGTTGTATATTAAGGGTTAATGGGTAGGCTTCATCCCTCACAGTATACATTTTATTTTTTCCTTGATTAATGGCATTTTAGAGGTTAACAGGTTGGCTACATGGCTCACAGTGTATTCATTTCAGGTTTTCCTTTGATTAATGGCATTTTAGGGGTTAAGGGATATAGGCTAAATGCCACATTGTTTATTAAGTTTATTGTATTTCCCTGGGTTTATGACATTTTAGGGGTTACTATGGAAGTTAGAATCCAAAGGATCTAATCATCTTTAGATCCTCTGCTTTTCGTCACATTTCAGGGAATTCATTTCACCGAAAATATAGTGAATTCCCTATTTTGCGAATGGTCACTGTAATTTGCTAAACCTGGAGTCGCTGAAGCAACAATCAGACATTCAGCGAAAACTGCCGAATTGCAGCAAATAAAATATTGAATTTAAGTATCAGGTTAGTCCAATAAAAAGCTATCATTGCATCACATTTCTCTGGGGTTTTGGAATCTTATTTATATATAGTTATTTAGGGCAATAAACCTGTTGTGAGCTAACCCTTGCGTCGGCATGTTTTTGCGTTAGCGCCAGGTTAATTGAGCCTAGCGCCTGACCAACCGATCGTTTGACTCCCGCTACAAACGGGTAAAATCACTTAGTGCGTTGCTATTAGCGATTTGTAGCGCGAGTTTGCTGTACTTTCCGCGTCCTTTACTTAACACGGGGAGCGCTAGAGATCTCTAGCGCTTTTGCAGCTAACCGATCACTTGGTGCCAGCGCTAATTTTTTGAGGGGCGCTAATTGCAACATTTTACCTACTGCTCAACCCTGGTACTAACTCCAAAAAAACAGAAAAAACAGGCCCTCGCCCAAAATTAACAGGCAATGGAAAGGAATGCAGCACAGGTGTTCTCTTGGCCCCATACACCATAGTAATGGATCTGGTCCGCATTGTCGTTGCTGTTGCAGTAGGCTCTATTATGATATAAATGTATCCTTTATCCACATATATCCTAATTCTAATATATTGCTTAATTTTAAACATTTTATGCTGGCGCTTATTCATAGTATGTAAGCGGTTGATTATTAGGGTGACCGTGTGGACCATGTTTAAAGGGACACGTGAATAAGTCTTGCCCTGGAACATGTATTATTTATATGCTGCAGCAGGGAAATTTGTGTTGCTCACCTGGCCTTCCTTTGGGATCTATTTATCATGCAATGCCCATCAGCCTTAATATATGAGTGCATCGAAACATGGATGATACGACCACCTTGGAGGATTTTAATAATGCAGGGGTGTGAGGTAATTCACTGGATGTGTTCATATTCAAGCTTGTGAGGGGTAGGTATGGCTCGGCACTCTGCACTGGAAAAAAAGTTCTATCCTATACACAACTGCATTAGCGCTAGGTCTCAGCCCGGGTCTTAGAGTTTTCCCAGCATGCGCCAAACGACCTTGTTCATGGACTACTGCAGACAAGGTGATCTGTTAGTAGGTCGTCAGGCACTAAGTTTTAACGACTCGCGCTAAATTTTTCCTTTAGCGATGGTGTTTTAGCTCACACCAGGTGATAGGGCCCTTAGTTTTATTCAGTGATATGATTTAGTGGTGAAAATTATTAGTGCCCCCCAGTTTTGACTGCGGTATCTTCTGTGCCCCCCCTAAATATTGTTCCTAGAGTCGCCACTGACTAGAGCTGTTGGAAACTTAAGAACTCCATAGACTATGTTGGTTCTGGTATGGTACAAGAACTCTGGTTGAGTTAACACCAACCTTGGAATATGGCCCATACATAGTCTTTAAGCAAAAATTTACTATTGGAGATCAGGTGGAATTCATCACAGGATTCAGGCTGTTCTACCGGACTTTGGCGTGTGGTGACTACCTATGTGTTCATATGCTGTTTTTGCACACATATTTGTTTATGTTGTGCCATTTCTTTTGTGAGTGATTCCATATACTTTTTACTTGTTATTAAATTTGAATGTTTTTACGCTATGTGGCGCTTTTTATGCTTTTCACTCCAGTAGTTCACGTCAGGACAATGGAGTCCCTATGATATGTGTGGAAGCCATTCTATTGGTTATATCATTGTAAGCTCATTTCTCAATTTATATATATTTATTTCTTTGTTAGTACTGTGTGTGGGGGTTGCTTGAGCTTCTCTGATTAAGGCTAGGGTCAGACTGAGGCAGTGCGAACGCGCGTTCTGGCGCACTTAATCACGGCCGTGCTAGCAGCAGATGCCGGGCAATGACGGCCAATATACGAAGTACGGTCGCACAAAAGTCCGGCTGCGCAACGCAAGTGGAAAATGAACGCATTTTTTCGAGAACGTTAAACCACTAGTACTGACGTACAGAGTGCGCTGCGTCCGCTAGCGGCGTGTGTGCGTGAATTGGAGATGTCAGACGCTGCTAATGTCCGGCCAACATAACGTCCAGATGCAAGAAGTGTTTTATTGATGATCCGTACAAAATCACGGATGAAACTGCGCATCGTATGACCGCTATTGCGTATTCCGTGAAAAAATACGTCCATTCTTCGAACGCACATTTTCACGGACAACGTGAAAAATGCGTTAGTCTGACCCTAGCCTTAGGTGGGCTTTTATTCACAACATTTCATATTGTTTAGGCTATTGTTCTTTGATTGCTGGTGATGCTTTATGTACATTGTTTGTGGAAATCCAGCCAGACTGCTAATAATTAGCTCTGTCTGATGTCAAGTAATAAAGTCGATTAAATCCTTTACGTGCCAGGTGAAGGCAATACCTTTTACAAGCTGTGCCAAACCAAGATGTCATCGGCAGTGGATATCATTCACATCTTGATTTTATCCTGAATTCAACTCCAACTTCCGGCCTAATTGACTTCTTTCATTTTAAAAACAAAGTGGCTAAAGTGATCTCATTCGAAACTATTCACAGTAAAATGAGAATATTATCTTGCCTCTGAAAGTGCTAGCGTGCACATTAGGAGAGATTATCACCGATTAGATGGAATCCTGCTGATAATTCACTCTCACCCACTGCTAGTATAAGATCACACTTACCAGTCAAAACTTGACGCTCAGACCTCTGACTATGTAATTTGTTTTAAATCAGATTTGAACTCTACAAACATAATGTGCTGCACATGTGGTCTTTTAAGTACCTGCACTTCTGCATGCCATTCAAAATCTTTGTTCCATTACAACTTCATCCTGGCTCTCTCCTGTACAAGTATACTCCTGATTAGCCTAAAGAACTATGGATTACCCTTAATTGCTACATTTGTTAATCTTGAATTTACTACTACTATGTCCATCCACCACAGCACTATCATTATTCTCTTGGCCTCAGACAAATTAACATTGTGATCTTAAACTCCCAGGACATACTTGAAAACGAGAGAAATCTCAATGTATCCTTCCTGGTACAATACTTTGCAAATAATATTATGAAAAACAGGTGTAATTGTTTATATGTTACGGTTAAAGCCCGAAGTGCGGTTAATCCTAGGATTACCCGGGTAATCCTGACATTACCCAGGTGTCATTAGAAAAAGTCCGAAGTGAAATGAAATTTTGGACTTTACACGGGTAATCTGCAAAGTATCCAGAAGCCTCTGGGTACTCCGGTTTTCTGCACTGTTTTATCCGGGTAATTCGCATATTACCCTAGTGTTGCTGGATAAAGTGAGATGTGCAATGAAACATCGGACTTTATCCGGGTAATCTGCAAAATATCCAAACGCCTCTGGGTACTCCGCTTTTCTTGAGTTTTCAGCAGGTTACAGTTGACTGAATTCCGAGGATTACCCGGGTAAAGCTGCAAACTGTTATCTGACTGATAACACAATTTGTGTTTTTTTTTATTTTTAATGAAATTGTATCCACAGTCACAAACCACACTAAATAAACGTCATGTGACTCTGTGCATTAATTGTCTGAAAATTTATTTATGAAGGTAAAGCTATTATATAAAGAGTAACCTAATGGTTATTATGTTTTATAAATGATATACAACATATGACACATAATAAAGATCATGTAACTCTTTCACATTCATATAAGAAACATATCCTGTTACTCTGTATATTCATTATATCCGCAATACATTTTAATGTTTTCATTTTGCCATTTCCATTGATAATATCCATAGATAATAATAGCAAAATTCACTGTTACCCAAGCAGGGTTGGATCCTCTGCAGATTACCCAGGTGAAGCTGTGGATAGTCCTCCGATTACCCGGGTGAAGCTTCAGACTTGCACATTATCCGGGTAAAGTGGGAATTTTTCAGCTCTTCCAGACTGTTACCCAATGTTACCCATTTTTTTTGCAGCTTTACCCGGCGGTTTTGGGTAATGTCAGGATTACTCGGATAATCCTAGGATTAACTGCACTTCAGGCTTTACCCGTAACATGTACACTGTATAGCGATACAACCCCAATATGGCCCATGCAGATCTTGCCCCCATATGCGATACACACTTTATAGGTGACTCTGTACAGCCCAGCAGTCATGTTTGGGGCAACACTAGAGGCTAAAATCTGAGCTTTATGTAATCTTAACCAGCACTAAACGTCTATGGAGTTGGTTAGTTTTCCAGAGCTCTGGCTAATCTTACACCATGCTTGGAATCTGATCCAAGATCGTGATGGTGGCTTTATTTAATCGTTGGACCTTAGGAGGTTAAGGTGTTGTGTAGCATGCGGTTTTGTGAATGGAGCTTTAAATGGAGATTGTGAATGGAGCAAATGTTTGGTTGTGGTTGACCGTCTGTGTGTTTGACTGTTAGGCCACGTGGGGCTCATTGTCCAAGTATTTGGGGAGGTAGAGGAGGACCTACAAGCTTCTCCTGTGATGTGTCCGTGAAGAGACAGACCCAGATACAGAGATATATGCCAGTTCCTGGAGCAATAACGCCACGTGTGTAAGGGGGTCTGGGACAGGGGACTTATTCGCAGTGAGTATACATTGTAATGTTCTTTATGATGTCCCTGTTCTTTTAATGCATCTGGAATCGCTGACCCTCGTTCCAAGAAGTACACATCAGACTGATGCCATTGATCGAAGACCGGGAAAGCCATCTGTCCTCCTTACAATGAAACAAAGCAACTGGGATTGGACAAAGGATAATCAGCTATCAATAACACCAGCAGTTAAACCAAACCAAGGTGCCTAGTAGAAGCTTTGCAAACATCACAAAACAGTGAGCCTAAAAATTATTCTTGACATAAAAGGTTATTTTACTGTTACAAACAAAAATCGCAATTACTATTTTAAATAAACTGCTACAATTTAAAAATCGAAGTCATAAATGAGTCACAAAATACACTCTTTAATAAGCCCTTATCAAGTCGATATGTACATAACAGAAAATGTTTGTTATTTGTTCTTTATCCAGATAAAGGATATGTAAAAAGTGTAGGTATGAACCTAAATTTGGAATGGTGTTGACAATTTTGCTGAGCTTTCAGGTATACCTGAGTGCATCAAGCGTGTTTCTTGGATAATAATATTGAGGCCCCTATCTGCTTTCTCTCATGGTACAGCAATATGTGTGGTGATTGGAGCAGGGATCACGTAGGTATGAATTTATCACTGCAACTTCGGCTCCTGACTCTTTTGCTCTTTCCCCTTGTATGGAGTCAATTTGTGCGCTTTTTGCACGGTTGTCTTTTATAGTACATCTCGGAGACGGATGACGTTAGGATTTGTCATCTCACAGCAGCTGGAGATACCCTTTTAAAAAGCATGGCCATAACCTCTGTCCTTATATATGAGCTGTGGTAACCTACTGGCCATTTGGCAGCTTAGAGTTCAAATGCTTCTTCTTGCAGTCCTTTAATTGGTGTGATTTATCTGGTCGGCTCTGTATTTCTCCAATTTGTGGAGATGACCGTAACGATTTATCTTCCTGCCCCCACAGAGTGTGTATCATTTTATTATTTTCTTTTTTCTACTGTTAAAGTGGAAACTTCAACACGTTTCACATCCAAACACCTCTCACTGGTTCTGGCTTTGTTAATTTTTTTAAAATCTAAACTGCATTGCAAACCTGGCGTACATGCCTGGCACTATTATTTAGGTATGAGTGAACACCTAAATATAACCTTTATAGTAGATAGAACTATTGGGAATTCAGTTCCTGTCATGCTGCCATTCCTGTTGCCCGCTGGAGGGCCAGTCCAGGCTGTTGCTTCCCTCATGCAGATCTATGTACCGGGTGGGTGGAGTAGAGGTAATGTCACTGCTCTGCATGGAGAGAGCCTGTGGAGTCATGGGTTTGATCCCAGCGAGCAACCTCTCCAGTAAGTGTCCTTGGGCAAGACACCTAACGGTACATACTCGCCACCCAGGACATACTTGAAACCAAGAGAAATCTTAATGTATCCTTCCTGGTAAAATCCTTTCTCAAAAAAATGTCCGCATCCACTCCGGGGTTTTCTTTGGTCGGCTGCTTCCCAGTACACCTGTGCACCTGTGTAGATGTCGAGTGTCAGATTAGCCATTTTTTCCACACTTTTGCTCACATTAAAGGAACAACATATTATTATTATTTATTATTATTCTTTAAAGCGCCAGCATATAAAGCGCCAGCATATTCCGCAGCGCTGTACAATAGGCACAGTATAGACAGGGTAACAATACAATACATTGAACAACATTTGACAAACAGTACAGGAGGAGATGAGGCCCTATTCCCGTAGAAACTCACAATCTAGGAGGGTTGGGGTTGGAAACAGGAGGAGAGGACTGTAAGGTGAGAGTGATTGATGGTTGTATCAATGAGTTGGGTGGTAGGCTTCCCTAAATAGGAACGTTTTAAGGGAGCGTTTGAAGGAAGAGAAGTTAGGGGAAAGTCTGACAGTACGAGGGAGAGCGTTCCAGAGAGTGGGGGCTGCGCGTGAGAAATCCTGCAGTCTATCATGGGAAGAGGTGATGCGGGGAGAAGCTAGGTGCAGGTCACTGTTTGACCTTAGGGAGCGGGCTGGGGTGTATTTGGTGATTAGTGAGGACAGGTAGAGGGGAGCTGAGTTAGTGAGGGTTTTGTAGGTAAGGATAAGAATTTTGAACTTAATTCTGCAGTGGATGGGGAGCCAGTGAAGGGATTCGCAGAGGGGAGTGGCAGAGACAGAGCGGCGGGTGAGGTGAATTAGCCTGGCGGAGGCGTTTAGGATGGATTGATGGGGGAGAGGCGGGACAGAGGGAGGCCAGATAAGAGATTATTGCAATAGTCGAGTCGGGAGATTACCAGGGCGTGTATGAGTTGTTTTGTGGTGACAGCGGTAAGAAATGGCCGAATTCTGGAAATATTACGCAGTTGGTATCGGCAGGAGGAGGAAAGAGACTTGATGTGGGGGATGAAGGAAAGAGCAGAGTCAAGTGTAACTCCAAGACAGCGAACTTGGTTTGATGGGGAGATGGTGATACCCTCCACCGTGATAGAGAAGTCAGGAGGTGGGGAGGCAATGGAGGGAGGAATAAGTAGGAGCTCAGTCTTTGCAATGTTAAGCTTTAGGTGGTGGGAGGCCATCCAGGAGGAGATGCCAGATAAGCAGTCACTGACTTTGGAAAGGACAGGGGGAGACAGATCAGGGGTAGAGAGGTAGATCTGAGTGTCATCAGCGTAGAGGTGGTAATTAAAGCCAAAGCTGTTGATGATTTTGCCCAGCGAGGAGGTGTAGATGGAAAAGAGCAGAGGACCAAGGACAGAGCCTTGAGGTACACCAACAGATAGAGGCAATGAAGAGGAGGAGTTACCAGAAAAGGCCACACAGAAGGACCTGTTGGATAAATAGGAGTCAACCCAAGCGAGTGCAGTGTCACCGAGACCCAGAGAGTTGAGGGTCTGTAGAAGGAGGGGGTGGTCAACAGTGTCAAAAGCAGCCGAGAGGTCAAGCAGGATGAGAATAGAATAGTGGCTGTGTTTTTTTAGCAGTTAGGAGGTCGTTGGTGACTTTGGTGAGGGCAGTTTCAGTTGAGTGTAGGGGACGGAAGCCAGATTGCAGGGGGTCAAGTAGGGAATTGGAGGACAGGAAGAGGGAGAGGCGGTTGAAGACTAGTTTTTCTAAGAGCTTTGATGTGAAGGGAAGCAGGGATACAGGGCGGTAGTTGGATGGAGAGTTGGGATCGAGGGATGGTTTCTTTAGTAAAGGGGTAACTAGCACGTGTTTGAAGGCGGATGGGAAGGAGCCAGTGGAGAGAGATAGGTTGAAGATGTGTGTGAGAGCAGGGGTGAGGGAGGAGGAGAGAGGAGGAATTAGATGTGAGGGAATGGGGTCGAGCGGGCACGTGGTGAGATGTGAGGAGGACAATAAGGAATTGACTTCCTCCTCAGTGGCTGGGAGGAAGCGGCAGAGGGTGGCAGAGGGGACCTCTGGGAGTAGAGGTGGCAGATAACTATCTTGTGTTGGGATGTTGCTTCTGATAGTTAGAGTTTTACTGAGGAAGTAGTATGCCAGGTCTTGAGCGCTGAAGGCAGCTGAGGGGGGAAGTGCAGGTGGGTAGAGGAGGGTGTTGAAGGTGGACCAGAGCCGTTTAGGGTTGGAGGACAGCGTAAATATAAGAGATGAGAAGAAGGATTGTTTGGCCAAGTGGAGGGCAGAGGTGTATGACTGAAGAATAAACTTAAAGTGAACAAAATCCGCTTCAGAGCTGGATTTCCTCCAGGCACGCTCTGCAGTGCAGGAGCATCTTTGCAGGTAGCGTGTCTGGAGGGTGTGCCAGGGCTGAAGCTGGCGGCGTGGGGCCTTACAGAGTTGAAGAGGAGCAAGAGTGTCTAGAGCAGAGATAAGAGTAGTGTTGTAGTGATTAGTGGCAGGTGAAGGATGAGGTGTGAGGGAGGTGGTGAAGTAGATTGGAGAATTGATGGGGATCCACAGCATGTAGATTTCTGCGAGTGTGTGTGCGGGGTGGGGGAGCAGGGTGTTTAGGAAGTCCAGATAGGTTGAAAGAGAGAAGGTGGTGGTCAGAGATGGGGAAAGGGCGACAGTTGAACTCAGAAATGGAGCAGAGGTTGGAAAAGACAAGGTCAATAGCGTGACCATGGCGGTGGGTAGGGAGGAGGGAGGATTGTGTGAGTCCAAGGGAGGACGTGAGTGAAAGAAGTTTGGAGGCAGCAAGGGCCGAAGGATCATCAATGGGAATGTTGAAGTCCCCGAGAATTAGGCATGGAAGATCAGAAGAGAGGAAGTGATAAAGCCAGGTAGCAAAGTGGTCAAAGAACTGGGAGGTTGGTCCCGGTGGGCGGTAGATGACTGCCACCCTGAGGACCAGAGGAGAGAACAGGCGGATGCAGTGTGTCTCGAAGGAGGAGAAGGAGAGGGATGGGGGTGGAGGGAGATGCTGGTAGGTGCAGGTGGGAGAGAGCAGGATTCCGACCCCGCCACCATTTCTCTCACCCGGTCTGGGGGTATGGCTCAAGTGTAGACCGCCATGTGAGAGAGCAGCAACGGAGGCCGTGTCAGAGGGAGGTAGCCAGGTTTCAGTTAAAGCTAGGAGGTTGAAGGAGTTTGAAAGGAAGAGGTCATGTATTGCTGTGAGTTTGTTGCACACAGAGCGAGCGTTCCAGAGGGCGCAGGAGAAAGAGGACAGGCGCTGAGGGATTATGGGAATAAGGTTGCTGGGCTTGCAGGGAGGTGATTTATGTGCGATGGAGATAGGATGAGAGGGAAGTATTGGATGTGTGGTGGGGCCAGGGTTAGGGGATATGTCACCTGCATAGAGTAACAGCAGGAGGGTGAGAAAGAGAAGGTGGAAATGGGATTTGTGTGAGTGGGAGTGATTGGCATCACGAGAGATAGAGGGAGACCATGTTCTGAGGAAACAAAGGAGCTCATGAGAGGCCATCATGTGGGATGAGAGGAGGGACGGAGAGATGCAGATAGTGTAGGGGTTGGTGGTAGAGGGGCAGGAGTTCCATTTAAGGAGAATGGTAGAAGTAAAGAGTAGAAGCGTGAGAGAAAGCATGATATAGACGTGTGTTTACCCAGAGTAAAAAGTGGGCCTTACTCCAGTCTCGTAACTCCAGGAAATCAACTCTAAACTTCCACTTAAGAATGCCACTTAGGGATGCCACAAGAGCCAAGGCTCAAATGGAGCCAGTCCTAGCTGTTATATAGGGCAGACTGATTGCATTCAGGCAGTTAAAAGGTAAACACCTGATGCTGGTTGGGCTGTGTCAATAGGGCAGGAGATTCACATGCTAATTAGCAAAGCAAATGGTGGAGAAAGACAAAAATAAATAAAAAAAAAGACCAAGTAATACTGGGTGATAGAGTCCTACCAGCAAAAGTATGCAGGGGATCAGTTGAGATGTGGGTGTCTGTGGATACTGGGTGATAAAGTCTTCATAGAAGACTGACATACTTTACTGACGGAATGACATTACATGTGATTATATGGTGGTGTTCCATATTGAATTCACAATAACCCTATTGAAAAGACCTAATATATAAGTAAATGAGAGCTGATTACACAAAAAGAAGTAAGGGTAAATTAAACAGTCTATATATAAAAATGAAGAGATGGGGCATAGCAGGGGTCAAGTCCTGGGAAAAAAGTGAGGGAACTCACCCACGAATTCCACAACCCCTATTACCTGAAGAGAAAATACTGTATATATATCACGAGTATAGCAGAACGTGGTGATACCATTTTTATTGGGTTAACTTTACATTTAAAAGACAAGCTTTCATGAGTGTAACCTCTCCTCTTCAGGTCTGGAAACTATACTGATCAGTGAAAAGTATCACTACGTACAGGTATACTCGTGATTTTGGCAACTGGACTAACGCGTTTTATATATAACTAGCTTTTGCCCGTGGCTTCGCTCGCGTGGATTCTAGGATTTGTTAAAATTCATTTTTTTTAAAGAAGCGTGAGGTTTTTTTGGTAGAACCCCCCCCCCTTTCCCCCCCACTTGGGATTTTTGGAAAATTGTAAAACACGTGTTTTTTTATTTTTCAAGAAGAATGTAAGTGCCAAATTTCACACCCGTAACATCTTTGTTTTTTGAAATATAGGTATACTGATAAAAGTATTCACATCCCTTTCCCCCACCCCCCTTAACTGGATTTTCGGAAAAAATGGTAAAACATGGGTTTTTTGCACGAAGATTGTAAATATCAAATTTCACACCTGTAACATCATTGGTTTTTGAAATATAGCTATAGTGATAAAGGTAATCATCCCCCTTTTTGCCCCCCCCACTGGATTTTTGGAAAATGGTAAAATATATGTTGTTTTATTTTCAAGACGAATCTAAATAACAATTTTCACGTCTGTAACATCTTCTGTTTTTGACACGTAGGTATCCTGTTTAAAAGTATTCACCCCTTTTTTTTTACCCCCCCCACTTGGATTTTTGGAAAATGGTAAAACACGTCTTTCTTTATTTTCAAAAGATTGTAATTATCAAACTTCACACCTGTAACATCTTGGTTTTTGAACTATAGATATACTGATAAAAGTATTCAGATCCCTTTCCCTTGACCCCCCCCCTTTTTTGGATTTGTGGAAAATGGCAAAACACATGTTTGGATTTTTCATGAACATTGTAAATACCAAATTTCACACCTGTAACATCTTCGGTTTTTGAAATATAGGTATACTGATAAAAGTATTCAACCCCCCTTTTTGCCCCTTCCCACTGAATTTTTGGAAAATGGTAAAATAGGTGTTTTTTTTGTTTCTCAAGACGAATCTAAATACCAATTTTCATGTATGTAACATCTTCTGTTTTTGAGATATAGGTATCCTGATTAAAAGTATTCAGCCCCCCTTTTTTTCACCCCCCCACTTGGGATTTTTGGAAAATGGTAAAACACCTGTTTTTATTTTTCAAGAAGATTGTAAATACCCAATTTCACGTCTGTCACATCTTTGATTTTTGAAATATAGGTATAATGATAAAAAAATATTCAGACCCCTTTCCCCCGACCCCCCCCCCAATTGGATTTGTGGAAAATGGCAAAAAACATGTTTGGTTGTTTTCACGAAGATTGTAAATACCAAATTTCACACCCGTAACATCTTCGGTTTTTGAAATATAGGTGTACTGATAAAAGTATTCAACCCCCCTTTTTGCCCCCCCGAGGAATTTTCAGAACATGGTAAAATACATCTTTTATTTTTCAAGACTAATCTAAATACCAATTTTCAGGACTGTTACATCGTCTGTTTTGGAGATACGGGTATCCTGTTTAAAATATTCAACCCCCTTTTTCACCCCCTTATGGGTGGATTTTCCAAAAATCCTTCCTTAGTGGGCGCCTACATCATAAAAACAGTGCACCTTCAAAATTTCACGTTCCTAGGTTAAACGGTTTCAGCTGGGCGTTGATGAGTCAGTCAGTCAGGACTTTCGCGTTTATATATATAGATGTATTTAACCAACCATTTTGGCCCCCCATGGAATTTTCAGAAAATGGTAAAATACGTGTTTTTTTATTTTTCAAGACGAATCTAAATACCGATTTTCATGTCTCTAACATCTTCTGATTTTGAGATATAGGTATCGTGTTTAAAATATTCAATCCCCTTTTTCACCCCCTTAGGGGCGGAGTTTCCAAAAATCCTTCCTTAGTGGGTGCCCACATCATGAAAACAGTGCACTTTCAAAATTTCACGTTCCTAGGTTAAACGGTTTCAGCTGGGCGTTGATGAGCCAGTCAGTCAGTCAGGACTTTCGCGTTTATGAAATAAAGTATTCAACCCCCCTTTTTGCCCCACTGAAGGAATTTTCAGAAAATGGTAAAATATGTGTTTTTTTATTTGTCAAGATGAATCTAAATACCGATTTTTACGTCTGTACCATCTTCTGTTTTTAAGATATAGGTATCCTATTTAAAATATTCAACCCCCTTTTTTTGCCCCCAGTTGAATTTTTGAAAAACGTTAAAATACGTGTTTTTTTATTTTTCAAGAAGAATCTAAATACCGATTTTCATGTCTGTAACATCTTCTGTTTTTAAGATATAGCTATCCTGTTTAAAATATTTAAAATATTCAACCCCCTTTTTTCGCCCCCTCAGTCGAATTTTTGAAAAACGGTAAAATACGTGTTTTTTTATTTTTCAAGATGAATCTAAATACCGATTTTCACATCTGTAGCATTTTCTGTTTTTGAGCTATAGGTATCCTGTTTAAAATATTCAACCCCCTTTTTCACCCGCTTAGGGGCGGAGTTTCCAAAAATCCTTCCTTAGTGGGTGCCTACATCATAAAGACAGTGCACCTTCAAAATTTCACGTTCCTAGATTAAGCGGTTTCAGCTGGGCGTTGATCAGTCAGTCAGGACTTTCGCGTTTATATATCTATCCAGGCACAGACCCCCCAGAATTACATACACAGGCACTGGACCCCCAGAATAACATACACAACACTGAACCCCCAGAATAATATACACAGCACTGAACACCCAGAATAATATACACAACACTGAATCCCCCAGAATAATATACACAGCACTGAGCCCCCAGAATAATATACACAGCACTGAGCCCTCAGAATAATATACACAGGACTGAGCCCCAAGAATAATATGCACTGCACTGAGCCCCCAGAATAATACACAGCACTGAGCCCCCAGAATAATATACACAGCACTGAGCTCCAGAATAATATACACAGCACTGAGCCCCCAGAATAATATACACAGGACTGAGCCCCAAGAATAATATGCACTGCACTGAGCCCCAGAATAATATGCACAGCACTGAGCCCCAAGAATAATATACCCAGCACTGAGCCCCCAGAATAATATACACAGGACTGAGCCCCAAGAATAATATGCACAGCACTTGAGCCCCCAGAATAATATGCACAGCACTGAGCCCCAAGAATAATATACCCAGCACTGAGCCCCCAGAATAATATACACAGCACTGAGCTCCAAGAATAATATGCACAACACTGGTTATATGGATATTTATTTGCCCCAGCTCACATGGATATATATTTGCCCCAGTTAACATGGATATATTTTCCCCAGTTCACATGGATATAATTGCCCCCAGTTCACATGGATATTATTGACCCAAGCTCATATGGATATTATTGTCCCCAGCTCATATGGGTATATATTGCCCCAGTTCACAGGGATATGCCCCAGCTCATGGATATGCCCCCAGCTCTCATGGATATGCCTCCAACTCTCATGGATATTGCCCCAGCTCTCATGGATATTGCCCCAGCTCTCATGAATAATGCCCCAGCTCTCATTGATAATGCCCCAGGTCTCATGGATATGCCCCAGGTCTCATGGATAATGCCCTCCAGCTCTCATGGATATGCCACAGGTCTCATGGATATGCCACAGGTCTCATGGATAATGCCCCAGGTCTCATGAATATGCCCCAACTCTCATGGATAATGCCCCAGCTCTCATGGATAATGCCCCAGCTCTCATGGATATGCCGCAGGTCTCATGGATATGCCCCCCAGCTCTCATGGATATGCCCCCCAGCTCTCATGGATAATGCTCCAGGTCTCATAGATATACCCCAGGTCTCATGGATAATGCCCCAGGTCTCATGGATATGCCCCAGGTCTCATGGATATTGCCCCCAGCTCTCATGGATAATGCCCCAGGTCTCCTGGATATTGCCCCGCCCCAGCTATCATGGATATTATTGCAGCAGCCAGCTCACCTCTCTGTAGACCCCAAACGATTGAGCAGGCCGCCGCAGCCGAACATTGCCGGCGGCCGCGTGCTTCCTGCTAGAACGGCCGCTGACAGGAATTGCAGCCGCTCGCCTGGGATCTAACAGCCAGCCGCGAGATCGAGGCTGGCTGTTAGATCCCAGGCGAGCGGCTGCACTTCCTGTCAGCGGCCATTCTAGCAGGAAGCACGCGGCCGCCGGCAATGTGCAGCGGTGGCGGCGGCCTGCTCAATCGTTTGGGGCTCGGGCCACAGTGGGAACCTGCGTTCCCGCAGCGTTCCCGCTGTGGGAGAAGTGCGGGAACGCTGTTCCCGCAGGACTAGAGCCATGGGGCATAGTCAGGAAGGTGGAGTGCAGCAAATGCCGACGTCAGATTGAGCAGGAATGCTTGGGAACACAGTTCCGCCACTATTTTTGCAGGGTTGATGGAGTTCCTTTTGGTCCCACACACCTTAAAATATTACTTAGTTTTCCAATCATATGTTTCCTTGTTAAGTCACATTAAATATATTTTTATCATACGTTTTCTCTAAAACTCTTTAGTGTAGGTGTTGGGTTAAGTGAAGGAGATCAATAGTTAATAGAGGAGTAGAAAAATTGTGAGTTCCCTCTTATTTTTTAGGACTTGACCCCTGAGTAAATGGAAGATGTGTAGGGTGTGCACATACAGTTCAGGCCGGGTGCAAACTAGCGTTTTCTTCAAACGATGCATTAATTTTGATGCACGTCGTAAAAACTGAACGCAGTCGTTCAAGTGCGCAGGCGCACTCATTTGAAGTTCAGCACTTGGCCAACGTCGTCTATACGGCGCCAATCCTGGCGCAAAAGCCTTGGTGTTTCCGGAACGGACATCATCAGCGTGCGTTATGCGTTGCGCGTGTACTACGTGTGGTGTTCTTCTATCTGCGTAATTATATGCTACAACGGACATCATAAAGAGCGTCATAACGCACGCTAGTGCACAGAAGAAAACGCTAGTGTGCACCCGGCCTTATACGTAGTTATTGAATATACTGTATCATTTTGGTTATTGGGGAATGTGATACATGCATTGTCAGCTACCAGTGGCTGCATGGAGCCTTTGGACATCCACTCACAGAGGTTTTTACCATTCTCTTTCAGGCAAATCAAACCACCGTGCCCTCCTCCCCCATTGCTCGCACATGCTGGGTGACACCCCTGGAACTGCAAGTGAAACAAAAACAGATCACCGCGCTTTTCCGATGATTTGCTAATAACTTTGACATTTCATCTGAATATTGTAATTATTTTTAATGTCATAATGGCATTCCAGCGACACGCAAATGTGGATTCAGAATTGATCACGGTAAATCTGTAACAAGAAATAGGACACCCTGCTCCCTGCACTAAAGCTGTTACACATGATTATCACCATCAGGATGATCACTGCGGAGGGGTGAAATAAGCGTGTCATGCACCACATGCCAAGGGAAAAAAATTGTCACAAAGGAAATGGCTTACCTGGAATAAGAACCTCTATGGAGGAAGGCTAAGTAGAAGATCTTATGCCATGGTTCTGGTTTCCTTTTCTTCTCATTCAAACAGAGGAGTTGGCACTTTAAAAATATGAAATTTTCCCTAGGGAACAGTAACGTTAGTGTTCAGATATGTGTTAATGCTAGGATAAGTGACTAATGTATGCCCCCCATATTACCTTCCGAACGCTAAACCCGTAACAAATCACTTAGCTAGCGCACTAACGCGATTCGATCTTAATCTTTATCAAAGTGCATGATGCGTTCTTTTATACAATAAAACCCTTTTTGGGGATTTATGAGGAGTGAGCCCATTATTCCATTTGGAGCCGAAACAAACAATCGATCTATAGTGTGACGGCAGATGCGAGGACATAGCCTGATCTACCTGGCAGTGGCGGAGAGAGCCCACCAACAACCAAGATATGTTCCATACGCTGTCACAGCTAAGAGCCGGCTTATGTGGGCTCTCTATTGAGTGAGTTGTATGTGTGTACCTCTATGTACCTATAGTATCAGACATACTGCGCAATGTATGGTTCTGTTTCATGTATTTTAGGACATAAAAAGGGAAGGACACATTCAGAGAGAAAAAAGAAGAAAAAATATTTGGACATATATCTGCGCGAGGACTCTATTTTATGGTCATAATTTCTTGCGGTGTGTACATTGGGAGTGAGTACATACGGGACTTTGCTGCATTTATATATACACAAGGTGGAAAGCCTGCCCAGAGGGCAGTCTATTGTGGATATACTGCCCCTGCTCATGGATATATGCCCCAGCTCATGGATATTGCCCCAGCACGTGGATACTGCCCCAACACGTGGATACTGCCCCAGCTCGTGGATATTTCCCCAGCACGTGGATATTGCCCCAGCTCCTGGATATTGCCCTCAACTCCTGGATATTGCCCCCCAGTTCATGGATATTGCCCCCCAGCTCCTGGATATTGCCCCCCAGCTCCTGGATACTGCCCCCAGCTCCTGGATACTGCCCCCAGCTCCTGTATACTGCCCCCCAGCTCATGGATACTGCCCCCCAGCTCCTGGATATTGCCCCCCAGCTCCTGGATATTGTCCCCCAGCTCCTGGATATTGTCCCCAGCTCATGGATACTGCCCCCAGCTCCTGGATATTGCCCCCCAGCTCCTGGATATTGCCCCCCAGCTCCTGGATATTGTCCCCAGCTCATGGATATTGTCCCCAGCTCATGGATACTGCCCTCCAGCTCCTGGATATTGCCCCCCAGCTCCTGGATATTGCCCCCCAGCTCATGGATACTGCCCCCCAGCTCATGGATATTGTCCCCAGCTCATGGATATTGTCCCCAGCTCATGGATACTGCCCCCAGCTCCTGGATATTGCCCCCCAGCTCCTGGATATTGTCCCCAGCTCATGGATATTGCCCCCCAGCTCCTGGATATTGTCCCCAGCTCATGGATATTGCCCCCCAGCTGGTGGATATTGCCCCCCCAAGCTCTCATGGATATATGCCCCAGATCAGACCCCAGACTAGACATGGGGCGGCTGTTCGAATGCTCTATCGGCATTCGAACAGCCGCCCCATGAGCTCCGCGCCATACTTACCTTTCCGAGCGGCGCCGGGGAAGTGAAAGTTTCCCCGCTTCCGGTCGTTGAAGGACCCAAGTCGCGGTCACGTGGGACTCCCACGTGACCGGGACTTGGGTCCTTCAAAGAGCGGAAGCGAGGGAACTTTCCCTCCGCCGCTCGGGGGTTGGATGCGCGCGGCAGCCGGGTAGAGGCTGCGCTCGCAGCCTCTACCCGGCTGCCGCGCGCATCCAACCCCCGAGCGGCGGAGGGAACTTTCCTTCGCCGCTCGGGGGTTGGATGCGCGAGGCAGCCGGGTAGAGGCTGCGAGCGCAGCCTCTACCCGGCTGCTGTGTGCATCTTGTAACCACCGCGGCGAGCGCACAGCCGGCTCGTGCTGCGGCGGTTGCATGCGCGCGCAACCAACCGCCGCTGGTTGCGCGCGCATGCGCAGAGTAAGGCTTGGCGACAGACACGCCAAGCCTTACTCTATTATAGTATAGATTGGTACATTTTGTTTGATCTGCGCCCATTTCCTTTTTTCCTTCATTGGTCCAGTACCTGCGCCTAGAATTCTGGGAGTCCTGTGCCTATAATTCTGGGGGTCCAGTACCTGTGCCTATAATTCTGGGGGTCCTGTGCCTATAATTCTGGGGGTCCAGTGCCTGTGCCTATAATTCTGGGGGCCCGGTGCCTATAATTCTGGGGGCCCGGTGCCTATAATTCTGGGGGGCCTGTGCCTATAATTCTGGGGGGCCTGTGCCTATAATTCTGGGGGGTCCTGTGCCTATAATTATGGGGGTCCAGTGCCTATATTTCTGGGGGACATGTGCCTATAATTATGGGGGGCCCTGTGCCTATAATTATGGGGGTCCAGTGCCTATAATTCTGGAGGCCCTGTGCCTACAATTTTGGAGGCCCTGTGCCTATAATTCTGGGAGCATGTGCCTATAATTCGGGGGGTCCTGTGCCTATAATTATGGGGGTCCAGTGCCTATAATTCTGGGGGCCCTGTGCCTATAATTCTGGGAGCATGTGAATATAATTCTGGGGGTCCTGTGCTTGTGCCTATAATTCTGGGGGCTCCTGTGCCTGTGCATATAATTCTCAACTTTATCGAGTGGTCAAGGGCAGCCATCAACATGTCTTACCACTCGGGTAATGTTTCTGGTCTGTGTTGTCTCTAATCCCTGTACATCAAAAGGCTTTTTCATTGGGTATAACAGCCTGTCCTGCACTGTAATGACGGTCTTGGTTATACAGTATACTATCCCATAGCAAAGTATCATTTATCGACCGTAATGTGTAACAATATAAATATTGTTATACTGTATATAATATGATAAAATCTCACCACAAATTTTTACATTATTATTATCTTCCATGTGTTTTTTTTCTACTACATATGATCTCAGGATTGTTACTTCTCCCCAGTCTTTTTCTCTTCCCATTTTTCTGTTCATTTTGGAATTCATGAAAAAAATAAAGAAATAACATCCCGATACACAGATTATTGTACATGTCTTTAACCTGTCTTTCTTTTACTTGCTCCCTCCGATATCACAGATTCAGCTGAAATTGGTGAGTAAAAATGCACTACTGGTACGGCGTAATGATTGATGCAAACCCATTGAATATGGAACCTGACATCAACTCTTCTGAAAACTGTAAACCATGCATGATATATCTGTGACTGCCTGGAAATGACGACGAATATTAGTTGTTGCTGGTTTCATAAGGTTTTCTTAATGGGGCATTAAACCCCCATCTTTCTTTCTCTCTTTAATCAGTGAAGCAAGCCATTAAGTATGACTTATCTGAGAATCTCAGTCCGATCCCATCCTCCGTGAAGGAGCAGGCTGTCAGAGTATACCCAAATCAGTACATTGTTTCATGGCCAGAAAGGAATACACAACACTGGTAAAAGTATCTAGTGACTCTGTCCACAATAATATGGTTTTGGAGTGTCTGAAAAAATCTTCCAAATGCAAGAGAACTCAAAGGAACCGTCTAAGGGAGGGATGTCAAACTCTCGACCCCCCCCCCCCATACATTGATGGCCTACAATTCCCTAAAATCTTTGAATGCAGTAAATGGCTAGAGAGTCATAGGAGTTGCTTCTCTGAACCAATTCTATGGGCCCAGAGTTTGCCATTCCTGAAAAATGTGATATATTTTAGCACTCACTTACCTTGCTTAGTTTCTACGTATAGTCCTCCATATTTGCAAATAACAAAATAAAAGAAACCTATATAAATATTGCCTGTTTTATGATTAATTAGCATATTCTGTTGTCTTTGACACCAACCCTGATTGCAACTCTGCTTATTGTATCACTTTGCCATCAGTATATTGTGATTTAAGGGTTCCAGTTCCGAGCCCCCCCCCCCAGGTTGCTAGAATTTTTGTTGAACCAATTTATTTCTTTAATATTTGTTCTTCTATTTTTAAACTTCTTCCTGCTTTTCTTCCTCTCTTCACGATCTCATCTGCCCACAACTTGGGTTCCTTCCAGGCATGGATGTCATCTGCTTCAGGTCATTTAACTTTACAGACTTGATTGCTCATGTTATGGATTCAGCACGGATCTGTGAACATTCTTTGGTCCATGCCGACACATCCTGCAAATTCATGTAGCGCACATTTACTCCTCAAAGCAACATTGTGCAGCTTCTCAGTCACAGTCAGATCTGACGACTAGTCTTTTTAAACTGACAGGATTGATAGATTGGAAAGAACCAGCTTGATGTTCAAAATTATATATTTACCTAATGAAGTGACCACTGATAGGCTGGCTCGGCAAATCAGGTATTTACTGGGGAATGTAACAAAAATAAGTAGAACAAAACCTGCATTACATACAATTCTACACACATGCATATGTGCCAATAAATTATCAAACCGCCAAAACTAAACATATGCACCTACATGGCTGCTTTTAGACTAGAAGTGTCACGTTCACCCTTGACAACCGTGGTGTGGATCCGTCTTGACAGATTTCTAATCCCTCCGATCCTTGAGTGGGCAGTACCGCTAACCCTATCACTCCCAGCCAGGGACAATAAACACACCAGTAATACAGAGTATAATCCAGAAGCTCTGGCAGTAGCCGTCTGGACTGAGTGTACACTGGGACAAAAAGGGTTAACCTTGATGACAGGTGAGGAATAGCCTGTGTTAGGCCTATAAAGGTTGTTCATACATACAGGCTGTAACAGACAGAATCGTCATAAGGCAGTCCGGGTCAGCAACAGTCAAGGTCCTCATACAATCCGGGTTAGAAAATCAGAGAATAGAATCAAATGAACAAGTGACTCGTAACACGAATACACTCAGCGATGCGGGAAACAGACTCCACTTCAAGGCAATGACTCAGAGCGTGCACTCTTTACTTAAAGGCCGGCGGCTCCGTGTCATCACACCGCGCCCCACCCCTCGACCAGCCACAGGAATGCCGGGGACCGCTGGAGCTCCTGTCACTTGGCCAGCTAATGGCGCCTTACGCCCGGGACCCCCTCTGAGACCCCGCAGGCTCCCCAGATGTGACAAGAAGTTTGTGTCTACATCGGCCACAGCTTTATTATTGTTATATTTCTCCAACTCCAAACTCCAGAGGATATGACCAGCTGCTACTCTTCAGACTATATATAAGGAAGGGGGATTTTCCTTAAATTTCTTTGCTTGCTTTGTACATACATTGCATTTATTATGCACTCCATCCCTGAGAAAACCTCACATATTTGATGAAATGCCTTGGATGTTTCGAGTCTTGTGTAACTTTTTATTTATCTCGCAATAAGTTTCCATTTTTTGATGCTGCGTTGGAGTCTGGTGAGAACTTGTTCCCATGGATGTTCTGACATCGCAGTACTCCAACATGACAATAGAATAGTGGCAGTGGGCACCTCAGGGGGAGCGTATTCCATACATATGTGAGTGCAATACATATATTATACAGTATTGGTCAGCACTAGCTTGTTTTAGTATCCTCTTTCAGGGTGCAATTGTTTCCTTTTTTAGTTTGTTGTTATTCAAAGACCCAGACAGTGAAGGGCCTTCTGGGATAACAAACACCAACCCTTACCTTTTAATTAAAAGATTTTTTTTTATACAAGGTAGACCATAACTTATAATTATTTTTACTGTTTGATATTCTGCATCAGCCGGTAATTGTTGCTTTGGGTGTTATCTGTTCAATTTGCACGTTCTGTACAATCTACACTCAAACACGTGTTACTTGTGTTGCATACACAGTCTTTGTTGGTTCATATGCATTCGATTTGTTCAGCCTGTACAGAATGCCTCAGTTATTACTCTTTATTTATTTTTGCTTGAAAGCTGCCTTCTCCATTTCATTGATGCTTTGTACTCCATTAATTTAATGTAGCTCACAGCTGGATTAGAGAACCATGGCGCTCTTAGCTGTCGCTGTCAAGTGGTTCTGTGTCTTGTACCATTAAATGGGCACTAATGTTCTTAAATAAATGCTTTCTCTATGAAAATCTCTTATTATACTTTAAAAAAATAAAGTCCAAGAGACATTTATGAAGAATAGTATTCGTTGATGTGAATCGGAAAAATGAAATGTAGACGTTAAAGATCCAACAGGGCATGCTGGCTCCGCGTTAAAACAGAAATGTTTTGAATTTATATGCACAAGCCTATTTAGTGTTTGTGCAAATCACAGTGTTGAAAAACTTTGTGTTTCTGTATGTGTTGTTGTTCTATATACAGAATCAAAATAGATTGGCCAAAACTAACACTTACAGGGTTATCCAAAGAGATCCGAATTGCTTGAGAAAGGTAACCGAACGCTGAAAATCAGCGTTCGGTTACCTTTCCTGGCCATTCGGCTATCCAGAGAGCAGGCAATTCGCCAAATCCTGTCGAATTGCCTGAACATACGTGCCTGTTCGGTCCTGTTCGAGGCAGTGAAATCCCCATCAAAAAGCACTGCTTCGGCTATTCAGAGAACACAAACCAGCAGTGAAAGGTTCCTAATGCTCTGCCATTCGTGGTTTAATTCGGCAAATTTATTCAGGAGAATCCCATAGACTTCAATGTTAAAAATATCCCGTTTTAATTCAATATCTAATAAACCGTTCATTATAAAATTCTGCAGCAAAAAGTCTCTTTATTTATAGATTTTTTAGTACTTTAAGCATTTTTCTGATTTTTAAAAAAAAATTAAAAGTCCGATTTTTTTTTGATTTTTTTTTAGTTTGCTTATTTTTTTTGTAACAGCCCTCTTTATTATCATTCCCTGGACCTCCTGTGAAAATTTCAGACATTTTCGCTCAGTAGTTTCTTTGCAAACAGCGTTTCTTTTTCCCAGATTCATACAAATGGTTTTTCTAATTTATTCACTGCCTCCTCTACGTCACAGCTGCTTCGGCTCTGTGTGATTCGGCTCCTTTTCGGCTCCTGTTCGGCTCCTCTTCGAAGGTTAATCCAGATGTTTTTGCTTGTTTTCATAGTGCATTCGGTTAGTTTTCGTCAGGTTTTCGGCAGCTTTTCCTGCAATTCGGGGACCCTGTGGTGTTTGCTGAATACACCGCAGGGTCACCGAAATGCAATCGGCAAAAGGAACCGAATTGAAGAGAACGAAAAGTCACCGAACGTGCGGTGACTTTTCGAATCTCTTTGGATAACCCTGTATATTTCAATGAGGCAAAATTGGCAACCGTGCATGCTTCCATCTCCACTCAACCCCTGTAGCGTCCGTCCCTCACATGAGCTTTGTTGCTCAAATTTCCCTTATTTTTCTCCCTGAGCATCAATTCACCATTTATGTCCTTTTACTTTAACCCCTTCACTTCCAATGTCGAGTATACTGGATCTTCAAAGCACCTGCTGGTGCCCCGATACAGAGTAAACTTGATTTGGTCTAATTCTGGAGCAATGCAAAGGAATTTAGTTTATTGCAAATTAAATTAATTTGCATATGAGCTTTCCCTTCTTTTTCCAGTCCCGTCCCACCTTACCAATTAATTTGAATGTTCTTTATGTAAGGGGATGCTGTGTAATGTATGTTGCATATGATTAAGGCTTTTTTAGCCAACATGTAATTATTGCTGTACTCTCCGATTAAATGTTCTACACCAACAGACTTATGCTGTCTGCTCTTTCTCACTCTTTGAGCCGAACATGCAAGATACCTGTGTTTGGGCTGATATTTGGCCTGCAGAAAGCTTAGAGATTGGACCAAGACAAGTCAAGCTTAAAACATCTGCCTATCTCTGGGGGACACCTTTTGCCTTGGCTTTCCATTGTAGAGTGGGGAATCAACTTTGATGCAGAAATTCAATCCTCTCAATATCACCCATGCTCAACTTCACAAGGCAGAAACCCAGAAACTGTTTAATCTGCCCTGGACATGAATAATAACTATCCATGATGCTATTCTTGTAGGTCCTTTTGTCTCATTGTATCCTGGTCGATAATACCAATAAATAACCTGATGACTCAGATGTTTTTAATTCACAGTGGTTTTCTAGTTTACCAGCTCCCTTCTCAAGCTACCATACCACCTATATTTCCAGTGCTTTCAGAAGTCTTATTTGCCTAGACTCGGGTCTCCATGTGAGATACCTGCAAAACCTATAGCTGCTCTCTGAGGTTGACCTAGAACAGTGTTTCCCAAACCTGTCCTCGGGACCCTCAACCAGGCCAGATTTTGCAGATCACCTTTGGGAAAAGCAGACTGAATCCTGCAATCACTGAACAGCAAATCATATCACCTGTGCTGTGCTTCAGATATCTGGCATGTCAGCGGGTCCTGAGGACAGATTTGGGAAAGACTGATCTAGAAGGAATACCCATTGTAAAGCCTGATACACTTTATTAGATAACCTCCTGTAATTTTGGTCAGCCGAGGACATGTACCGCTGTTTGATTTCAGAATCTGTCTCTCCACTGAATTAGATTATTCTATCGAAGTCTAGATTATGAATGAAATCGCATTTGCCTATGTGGGCCATAGAGTATTATCCTTTTAGTATGCCTGTTATGATGAATTGGGCTCGCCTTTTATGCAGGGAGGGAAATAAATTAGTCTGACGTTACCCTTGTTTTCTCTTCTCAGTGGGAAGGCTATTTGGGTTATATATTCTTATCCGTAGGAAAGGTAATAATTATGGTATCTTTCCCGTATCCAGGGAAACAAAGACTGGATTGCAGTGGTCGCACATACATACATGTAATGTACAGTGTGTGCATTCATACATTCGCATATGCAACCTCTACGGGAATTTGTGTGTATTTAAGTTTGTCTCCATTGTATTTGTGTTAGCTAGAATTGTGTAGATTTTTACATATATAGATAATGTCACTTTTTCTTTTTAGATAATGAATTCTGTATGAAAGTGTAAGTAATGTTCTTCTCTTCTCTCTTCCCAATGTTTATTGAAAGCCGGCCTGCATACCATTATCATTGCCTTGCAAATAATTATGTGTCACCGTATAATACTGAGTAGGATTTTATAATGAGGCAAATGCAAGCAGGTAGGATTTAAATCAATCCCTAGGGAGAGCTTTTTATATATGGATTTATGTATGACATAAACAGGACAAACCCTACATTTACATTCTCATTTGTGTGATCGCCTTCCAATTGTTATATCAATGTTTGCTATAGAGTTATGGGTCTCGTGGCTGAATGACAGCTTGCATAGACCCAGTAAACACGTCGGATTGCTGAGGTCTGACTCCTACATGAAGAGTGCGAGCCAGCAGATCACGAGTTCCTGTCTGCATCCCTCATTCAGGGCCTTATTACAATCCTAATGCTAACTTGTGTGAGCGGTAACGTTAGCAATGGTTGCCCTAGCGCAGGCACACAATATTACAAACCGACGCTAACGGGTTAAAAAACTCATTAGCGATTCGAATCTTGCGCTTTTCAGCACGAGGTTACTGTACTTTGCGCTCCCTATGCTTAACATGGGGAACGCAAAGTGTTAATTAGCGTTAGGAGTACAAAGTCCTAATAATTCTAATTACCGTCCTGCTGCGGTTAACTCGAAAGTTAGCACCAGGTCCTAGCTGTGATTAACGGATTCCGCTTCTGCAGAATCCATCAGCACCAGCAGAAACCCCCCCAAAATCAGATACTCCCATCCCGTGGCGAGAACAGTGGCTCAATCTGCTCCATCTTGCTACCAGGAGCAGAGGGAGACTGGGGGAAAAAAAGTAGATCTGTAGATCACTACGCCGACCTGCCGGATCTCACGAGGCAAGATCCTGCAGGTCATGTGACCAGCAGCTTTGGCCTCAATGGAGTCCTATGGACTCCATGGAGGGGATGCTCGTGGAGGCGCTTATCGCTGCTACGACCATCCTGATGCTTATTGCTGCATTACGGTGCAGGCTGATGGATTAGTGCCTGCACTGTAATATCATGCTGAAATGGGGACGCTACGGAGAAACCTGCAGGTACATGTTTTTCTCCTTAACGTCCTCGTTTTAGTGTGAAGTTTGTAATATGGGCCTCTGTAGGGTAAAGTAGGGTTTAAGAGATGTTACAAAATAATCTACGTAACTATGTTTGAGGGGTTAATTGCAAGCACTGGATAATGTTCCCAAGCATCCTTTTGTAAGTAAATGTAATTAAATGGCTTCTATTCACATCACCTCAAGTCCCAAGGCCTGCATTTTTACCTGGAAAATAAGGTTGTCATGGAGCTGATGTAACGCTCCATGCTTCAAACCCCAAGAGACTTTATGTTCCTTTATATCGTGTGGTTTTAAATATATTTTACATAATTTAGTTTAGTGTAAAATGGCATAGCTTTGGTTTTAAAAATACTTATATTCCTGTAGGTAAATGTGTTTTTGTGTATACAGTAAACAAGCTTTACTGCTGTGTAATTTATGCACCAGGGCTTTTCCCATTATCTAGCTGCATGTTTAATTCAAGGGATCTCTGATAGTGTGTGTTTAATCTGATGTGTTAGAACAATGGATATACAAATGTTGTGTGAGCTGAAGGCTAGAGAATGTAAAGAATGTTTATTGTAAATAACTGACCTAATGTAATTAGTATGGGTATGCAAATTACGACTAGTAATTAGTATGGGTATGCAAATTATGACTGTTGGACTTCAGCATAAATGGTGGTTGTTCATTAAAAAGTCAGAGAACTCTCAGAGCTCAGAGAGAGAGGATCCTGTTTTAAAGCATACAGCCGCGCCTGGTGTCTTTATTTCAGCGACGCTACACTATACACTATCACCCTCAGAAGGCAGAGAGCGGCCTTCTGGAGATTCCTAACGGCTCCAGGGCAGAGCAACAGAAGCAGGCAGGTCAAGCTGCTCGAGGCGCTGAGGACAGCGCTCCCAGTAGCCGGGCTGACCGCAACGAAGGGGTGTCTGGAGAGCCAGGACAGACGGAAGGGAACGGTTCCTTCACAAAGGTATTCTGCAATCAACATGTCTCTGTTACTCCACTCCACAACCTTTGCTATATGCTTACTGTTCATATTTTATGTTTGCATTTATGTATTAATATTTTGTCTTATTTGTTTTGTTAAGCCTCTTCCTCCATTTTTCTTAAACTCCTACTCTCAAGTTGCTTCCCCATCCCCCTCCCCATGTCGTAAATTCCTCACACGCAGCCCACTCTCTTCAATTCTGTATTCCTTTCTTTACAAAGCAAACATGATTCACCATCACCTCAAATCCCAAGGCCAGCATTTTTACTCTGGTGTTCTCCACCTCATGAACTATTAAATAATGTAGAGTAAATAAACAAGAGCCACAAAGCAAAGTGTCTGGTAAATGTTGCATCATGGGAAAATACACAAAATGGAAACGAGAGATCAAAACCTTACTTTATTTTTCCTTTTTGCATGTGTAGCGTGTTGTAGAAATTAATCTACTTTTAATTTCTGTGTAGTTTGATCCGCTGCACTTACAAGCAGCTCTCTGCTCTCCCTGCCATATTTACCTGAATGTGCGCAGTAAAAGAGACCCAGACACAAACGCTGCTTCAGCTGGAGTTCATCTGACCAAGAGCCCCTGGTCCGCTTAATTTATTACACAATAGGACAACGCCCAGTGGCTAATTGGCTTTACAACAGGAACCAGTCAGACCGGTAATTACATTTACATATCAAAAGGACAGGGGAGTGGACTAGAATGACCGACCGGCCCCCTGTACATGACCCATCCCTGAGTCATGTAAGCCATGCCTGTCCAACCATCCCCCATCACTGTCAGTATGGACCCCATTCAATACTGATCAAATCTGATCAGTATTAAGTGAAGATCAGTCTACTTATTCTTATGGATTTGCGACATATATCTGCGGAGACATTCAGTTATTGTCAGTACACGGTACCAGTGTACAGACAAGGCTTAAATGTTTTAAAAGCAGGTATGTCTCTAAACCCAAAAGAAGGTTTTCCATACTGACGGTTTTGCCGCTGGTTTGGATTTAAAACCAAGTACACTCTGCTAGAGCGTTTCTCCATTCAAATGCAACACAGGGAGACAGATGACAATTTATAAAACACTCACATCCTAGAATATAATGTCCACATAATAAAATTTCCTCAACAGTCCCTCCTCTTTGTCATTTGCTCCCCAGTGTCCCTCGATGAATCTCGAGCTTCCTTGGAAAGAAACCGTTCCTCTTGTATATGGAAAGTCCTGAATGCAAAAAGCCAGAAAACAACAAAGTCCATCTTGACACGTAAAATCTTAAAGCAAGTCTTAAAACAAATCTTGACATGCCGATTTTTTTGGCAAATCTTAAAACACGTAGAACTTGACACGTAGAATCTGCTTTAGGGGAGGTGACTCAGAGGGAGGACATGAGGTGGTGGGTTGCGTCGGTCGTCGGTCGGTCGGTCTGAAATCCTCTGCATCCGGTCCATGAGTTGGTCTTCAGGGCGTCTCGTCTGTTCGGGCTTCGGTAACTCGGTCGATTAGACATCAGGAACATCTCACTCCGGCATATAGAAGGAATAGAGACAGAAACACCATAAGTATTTATACTCCCATTACCTTTAGCCAGGCTCCAATGGAAAACAAGAAATCCCCGAAGCTTCCCAAAGCTTTACAAAAAGATTCCAACCCTCACTACCTATAGCTCCGCCTCTGCCCTTCTCCAGTCAGTGTGGACATGACCCTTGTAAACCCCCCCTTTGGACGCTCTACTGTCGTTGTTCCTTGGTGATCTCCCTCACTGCAACACCGCAAATGAACTTAAACAGCGAACAGCAGGAGCCTGGGTTACTATTACAAATGTCTCCTTGTGGCCCTTGCTAGTCTTAGGTGCATTTCCCTCGCTAAAAACTAAACTAAATAAATAAAGAAAATGATACTCTTCACTCTTTGACGTAGTTGAGAAACTTCTTGCAGTGACCGGCGTGGATCCAGTTGTCTCGTCCCTCGAACTTCAGGGAGGTTGGCGTAGTCTGCAGCACCTGGAATGGCCCACGATATCTCACCTCTAGTCCCGTCCTCGGATGTTTCTTTAGCATGATCCAATCACCTGGTTGACTAGAATGAACACTGGTTATTGAGTTTGGGTCTGGGAGAGACTCCCGGACCCGGTGGACCTTTTGGAGCTTATCTGTAACGTTGGGAGTTTCCAGCCCTACCTGTGTGCTTGAGGGCAGCATGTCTGATGCTGCTCGCTGACCAAAGGTTTAAATGGAGACATGCAGGGAGGTGGTTGCATGAGGCATGGCTTGAGTGGGGGGCGTGGCCTGGTGAAGGTCTTTAAAAACCCTCAGTGTATTCTCAGCAGTTGCCAGATCGTGGTTATCCATACCTGAGCTCCTTGTACCTGACTGCTATATTGAATTAACCCGTTATTGACCTCTGCTTGTTTCTGTCTTATTCTGCCTTCTGTTGCCCTAGACCATTTTCTTGTACTACGCCACTGCTCTGATATCGACCCGGCTATTCCATTTGACCATTCTGAACTCTGTATTCCTGATTCTGGCTCGGCTGACTACTCCCTGTGTTGTTAACCCTTTCTGTCTAGCTAGTTTACCTGGCCAATTCTAAGGACCAGACAGTTAGAGATCTTTCACGGCTACTCTGTTGGTAGCTTCTGGGCTCTGTGGAGTGTGGGGTGTTAAGTACTGCGTGGTGGGATCTGGGAACAGTGACATTACGATCTGGCCACTATGGATCCCGCAGACTTAACACAGCACTTGGCTAACTTTGTATCCAGACAGGATGAGCAGGATCATAGGATGGATCAGTTTGCTATTGCCTTACAAACTATCCTGACTCGTACGGCTCACCTGGAACCAGCTGGGGTTGCACCCCCGCTTGATTTACCTGTGTCCCCTGTCGTTCAGACATCCCAGGTACACATGACCGCTCCTATGAGGTTTGACGGTACTCCCTCAGAGTGCCGGGGATTTTTGGTCCATGTGGATATTCATTTTAAATTAAATCCACAGATGTTTTTCTCTGACATTGCCAAAGTGGGGTTCATTATTAATCATCTGTCTGGCAGAGCATTGACATGGGCGACTCCGTTATGGGAGGCAGAGAAGCCTATCATACGGGATTATAAAGAATTCATAGCCGAGTTACAACGTACATTTAATCCTACCAGAAAGGCCACGGTAGCTGGCAAATCCTTGTTCCACATACGTCAAGGAAACAGGACTGTTTCTGATTATGCCATAGAATTTAAAACCTTGATCTCTGATGTGAACTGGACAAATGAGACACTGGTTCTGGCTTTTATGGAGGGGTTATCAGAGTCATTGATGCATGAATTGGCTCCACGTAAACTACCTGAGGTATTGTGTGAACTCATTGATTATTGTATAGATCTGGATAATCAGATAAGGGACAGAAGGACTCCAAGAGAGAAGCCCAAGAGACCGTTACCTAGGTTGGCCCCTGTCTTTCAGGCACCACCAAGAGAGTTATCTCCTCCCTCTGAGCCTATGCAACTAGGCCGTACTAGGCTTACAGAGGAAGAGAGAACAAGGCGTTTTCGTGAGGGATTGTGCCTGTATTGTGGTTTGGGGGGTCATGTACGATTTCAATGTCCTACTCGTCCTAAAATGCACGATAAGCCGGAAAACTACTGCACCTAAGGCAGCTGAGGAGACAGGCCTTGGGTGTGATGTGCATGTCTCCTGTCAAAGACCCTAAACTTATGTTACCAGTATCCTTGGCTTGGGAGACCAAGACCACACATACTACCGCTTTTTTGGATTCTGGGGCTGCTGGCAACTTTATCGATGTTAACTACGCTTCTTCCATTTCTCTACCTCTGGTTGTAAGAGAGACACCCTTAGCCGTCGAAGCCATAGACGGCAGACCGTTATCCTGCCCTAGGATTACTCACGATACGGTTACAGTGGTTCTTACCACTGGTCTCTTGCATAAAGAAGAAATCATATTTCAAGTTATCCATTCACCTTCCAATCCTGTTGTACTTGGTTTCCCTTGGTTGGTGGAACATAATCCTGTTATTGATTGGGCTAAAGGAGAGATACTGTCTTGGAGTCCTGCTTGTTTTGGGACTTGTTTAATACCCATTCAGCATGTCGATGCCCTGAACACACCCACAGCTCCTCCATTGTCTACAGAGGTTCCTGACCAATACGCCGACCTCAGGGCTGTATTTGATAAAAGAGAGGCAGAGAAACTGCCTCCACATAGACCATATGATTGTGACATTGATATTCATCCTGGTACCATGCCTCCTCGAGGCAAAATATATCCTCTTTCCATAAAGGAGAACCAAATTATGGAAGAGTACATAAAGGAGAATTTGGAGAGAGGTTTTATCTGACGTTCCTCTTCTCCAGCAGGGGCTGGGTTCTTTTTTGTGTCTAAAAAAGGAGATTTACGCCCGTGTATCGATTATAGGGGGCTTAACAAGATCACCATTAAGAACGTGTACCCTATCCCTCTCATATCAGAACTGTTCGACAGGTTAAGGGGGTCAGCAGTATACACAAAACTTGATTTAAGAGGAGCTTACAACCTGATACGTATAAAAGAGGGGCATGAGTGGAGAACAGCATTTAACACCAGGAGTGGGCATTATGAATACTTGGTCATGCCTTTCGGTCTTTGTAATGCTCCAGTGGTATTCCAGGATTTTATTAATGATATGCTCAGAGATTTCTTACAAACCTTTGTTATAGTATACCTAGACGATATATTGATTTACTCTCCTGATCTGAAAACCCACCATGCACATGTCAGACAGGTTTTAGCAAAATTACTGGACAATGGTCTTTATTGCAAACTAGAGAAGTGTTTATTCGACATTACTACTGTGAAATTCCTTGGGTATATTATCACTCCAGAAGGTTTTGAGATGGATCCTTCTAAACTCACGGCCATCTCAGAATGGCGTCTCCCTCAAGGTCTCAAGGCCATACAGAGGTTTCTGGGGTTTTCCAACTATTATAGGAGATTTATCAAGAATTATTCCGCTGTAGCCTCCCCTATCATTAATATGACACGTAAAGGTCTTAAGAACCAGATCTGGTCTTCTCAATCCAAACAAGCATTCGAAGCCCTCAAACAAGCTTTCACTTCCGCTCCCGTGTTACGGCATCCTGATCCCAGGATTCCGTTTGTTCTTGAGGTTGATGCTTCCGAGATAGGCATTGGGGCTGTCCTGTCTCAAAGAGAGTCTCCAGGAAAACCTCTACATCCTTGTGGGTTCTTTTCAAGAAAATTATCACCAGCAGAACGCAATTATGATATCGGTAACAGAGAATTGCTTGCTATTGTGTCTGCCCTATCAGAGTGGAGACATTTGTTGGAAGGTACTCTTGACCCTTTATTGATAATTACTGATCATAAGAACCTTACGTACATCGGGGATGCTAAACGTTTGAACGCGAGACAGGCCAGGTGGTCATTGCTACTGTCTCGGTTTAATTTTGTATTGACTTACAGACCAGGTGACCGCAATGTAAAGGCTGATGCCTTATCTCGTCAATATGACCCGTATGAGTCTAATACACAAGACCACAATCCTATAGTTCCTCCTGAACGTATTGTGGCTTCCACAGTCTTGTCTGTCTCCTCGCCTTTCCTGGAACGCCTCCAGGCAGTTCAAGTAGGGGCTCCACCTGACAAGCCTCCAGATATGTTGTTTGTACCTGAAAAGGAAAGACAAGAATTACTCATAAAGTTTCATGATTCTAAACCAGCAGGTCATCCTGGTATTACTAAGACTCTTAGCAGTATCTCCAGACAGTTCTGGTGGCCCACCATGCGACAGGACGTACGTCTGTTTGTTTTGGCTTGTCAAGTCTGTGCCAGAAGCAAAACCAGTAAATCCTTGCCTGTCGGTCTATTGCAGCCTTTACCCATGCCTAAGAGGCCTTGGTCTCATCTATCTATGGATTTTATTGTGGACTTGCCGAAGTCCAAGGGTCATACTGTGGTTCTGACAGTTGTAGACCGCTTCTCCAAAATGGCTCATTTTGTCCCTCTACCTAAGCTTCCTACAGCCAAAGAACTGGCGGTTGTATTTGCTAGAGAGATTGTACGAATACATGGGGTTCCGTCTGAAATAGTCTCTGACAGAGGAGCCCAGTTCGTCTCTCGTTTCTAGAGGGTTTTCTGTGCAGAGATGGGGGTGCGATTGGCCTTCTCTTCAGCATATCATCCACAAACCAATGGGGCAGCAGAGAGTGCAAATCAGGGTCTCGAGCAGTACATACGTTGCTTTACCACACAACAACAAGACAATTGGTCGGAGTTGTTGCCCTGGGCTGAGTATGCACGTAATAACGCCATTAACGAGACCACTGGCCACTCTCCTTTTTCTGCCATCTATGGTTTTTTCCCTCCGGCTCTACCGCTTCAGTTTACTGAACAGGCCATCCCGGCTCTCGATGACCATCTCACTCAACTGCAAGAGATTTGGAGACAGATTCGAGAAAATATGGAGCGCAATGTTGCTGTCCAGAAACGCAAGGCTGACAGGCATAGGTTACAAGCTCCCTCCTATAACGTGGGGGATAGAGTTTGGTTGTCCACTAGGAACGTGAAGTTGCGGGTGCCTTCTATGAAAATGGCACCTCGGTTTATAGGTCCATATAAGATCATTCGCCGCATTAATCCTGTGGCTTATGCTCTTGCCCTTCCTAAACATCTTCGCATGCACAACGTCTTCCACACCTCCCTACTGAAGCCATTGTTGTGTAACAGGTACACGCGGGTCGTTCCTCCTCCTCCACCTATTCAGGTTGATGGTGAATCTGAGTATGAGGTTAGGAGGGTTTTGGATTCTAGGCTGTGCAGGGGCGCTCTGCAGTACTTGGTCGATTGGGTGGGTTATGGTCCAGAAGACCGGTCCTGGATTCCAGCTTCCGACATGTCTGCCTCTAGGTTGGTCAGGGCGTTCCATGCCTCACACCCCGATCGCCCTGGTGGTCGTCCTGCCGCTCGTCCTGTTGGTCGTCTGGTGGCCTCCCCTGGAGAGGGAGGTACTGTAACGTTGGGAGCTTCCAGCCCTACCTGTGTGCTTGAGGGCAGCATGTCTGATGCTGCTCGCTGACCAATGCCCGGTTTAAATGGAGACAGGCAGGGAGGTGGTTGCATGAGGCGCGGCTTGAGTGGGGGGGCGTGGCCTGGTGAAGGTCTTTAAAAACCCTCAGTGTATTCTCAGCAGTTGCCAGATCGTGGTTATCCATACCTGAGCTCCTTGTACCTGACTGCTATATTGAATTAACCCGTTATTGACCTCTGCTTGTTTCTGACTATTCTGCCTTCTGTTGCCCTAGACCATTTTCTTGTACTACGCCACTGCTCTGATATCGACCCGGCTATTCCATTTGACCATTCCGAACTCTGTATTCCTGATTCAGGCTCGGCTGACTACTCCCTGTGTTGTTAACCCTTTCTGTCTAGCTAGTTTACCTGGCCAATTCTAAGGACCAGACAGTTAGAGATCTTTCACGGCTACTCTGTTGGTAGCTTCTGGGTCTGTGGAGTGTGGGGTGTTAAGTACTGCGTGGTGGGATCTGGGAACCGTGACATTATCAAGGAAAAGCAATCATGATGGTCCTCAAAGTGTTTCCCTACTAGGTTGGAAAATTGATTAGAAGTTGAAAGGTTAGAATGGTTAGTAAAAGTTGGAATATTTACGTTTTTCACACCATTATCTCCCCCCTTCTCTCCACACCATTATCTCCCCCCCTTCTCTTCCTCCTTCATAACAGGAAGAAGAGACGCTGGGTTCGAAATGGTGCATCGTCTTAGAGTCAGTTTAGTGGGTGTTGGAGCCACTTAATGTCTTTACTCTCTGGGTGGCTAAATGTTGGGTACCCTGAGAGATGAAATGTCCTAAAAAGATAACCTTTTCCTTGCAAAACTGTACTTTCTCCTTGTTAACCATCTGGTGCCCACAGGTAATAAGGCTAAGAAATGATACAGTATGCCGATAACAAACCTCCCGTGTGGGACATCAAAGTACCAAGTCATCCACATACCACCCCTGGATCGATTGGCCCACTAATCTAACACGATCTTTAGCTTGCAACTGTATTCCGAGGGACTAGTCACCGACCCCTGAGGAAGACGTGTCCATGTTGTTGACCCTGGAATGTAAAAACACAAAAAAATCTGGAGAGAGCAGAGTTGGTTACATTGGTGATAACAGAAACATCAGAGGAAACTACACCAGATTCAGTGTTGGTGGATCCAGCCTGCCTTAGCAGAATTAGCCCAGTAAGAGCGTCTTCCGCTTCCATCATTGGATTACCAATCGTGGCTATCCCCTCCGGCCAGGTGTACATAATGCGGTTCTTCCGGACTGAAACCGCCTTCTGTATACCCTGTCGGTTTACCTTAATAGACTTCTGAAGTCACATCTGAGCTACATCTAAGGTCTTTGCCGCCCAGAGTCTGGGTTTAAACTCAGTTATGAATTTCTCCCATCTCCAGGCGTCAAATGTCCCCTCCAGAGGGATACCTCAAGCGATACCCTTGGACCATCTATGCCATTCTTTAAAGGGGTTTCATGGCCTTCGCTCCAAAACTAGATTTTGTGTGCTGCGCAGCCGTCTGACTGTGGGAAGCCTCGCTTTCCTTCCCTTGCATGGACGGCACATTGCCCATGGCGATTCGAATCGGCTTATCGTCTTACCCCTGCGTCCAGGGAAACCCTTGCACCAATTTAGGAGAGCACCGTCCGGTGTCCTCTTTTACGGTGGATTGTCAGACTATAACCACTATCACTATAGTCCCCCAATTACAGACCCTAACCGAGGCGACGTGTAACTCTATGGCTTGTTGTCCCAACAGGTTTGGTACAGAACTATGCCCCAAACGATTAGTTAACAACCACAGATTACCCCCCTCCCTGAATTATGTCTCTACCCCTCACAGTGTATGCATACACAAGCGTATACGCTGTACGACCGTACACCGCGTCGCCAGACTTAACCGCACAGCACAATGACTATCCTCTTTCTCTACAGAACAATGTGGCTTCTCTCAGTATACATTTGTTAAATGGGGATAGCCTTCTGCTGTCTATTTCCTAGTTGTACGATGTCTCAGTACAACACCTGAATCACTGTCACCAAATGAAAAAACTTCTCAAAAAACCTAACAGTCTGAACGTAAAACCGAAATGACCTACTCGCTGCGCAAAGCAACTCTAAACCAATAAAAGCGTGTTATTCTCGCTTGCACAATCCGCTTTGACGTAGTAAATATAAAAAGAAAGTTTTAAAACCAAATCCTTTCTTTTCCTACCACAAAACCAACAGTAATGCGATACTATACAAAGCGCAGCAAGGTTCTAAAACCCAAAACAATAACATGAAAAAACACAACTGAAGTACACTCTCTACCAAAAACTTCAGTTACAGGAAGTCTTGCTATATACATTGAGATTCAGTAAAAAGTAACTTTTAACTTAAAACCAAAACTCAATGCAAATACCAAAAAAAATAGAACAAAACAAAAAACCCTTGGAACACACAATTGTATAGGACTGAATTAACACATCAATGCCTGAAACAGTCCAGTCCCCAGCCACCTTTATATTACCATAGAAACAGGATTTAACATTACAATAAGGTCCCCAAACTGGTTTCCAGCTAAAGGAAAAAGTCAATTTAAATTAAGTTTAAAAGTTCAATTTTTTCCTTGCAAAATACAAACAGTGAAATAGTTTAGAAAGACCTCAATAACATTTCTTCATTTCCCCTTCTCTGGAACCCAAAATTAGGAACTCTGCTGAATTCCCAGAAACCATCTCTTTCCTCTCTAAGCTTCACATTTCAGCCGTTCATATTGGGATTTTAAATCTGTTTCCTGGATCCATGACCTTGGTTGTCCCTGGCTTCTATGCCTTTGCAAAGATCCATGTCTGGGACCATTACCCCACCTTGCTGAATAAACCGCTTTACTTCTAGGTGTGGATCTGGGATACTTAGAATCTCTGTGTCTGTTGCCATTAGTTACCACACAGTACCTCACAATATGTGCAAATCACCTGCATGCAAAACAATGAATAGCTTGTCTCCCTGCACAAAACCTTCTCTGGGCACATGGTGATCGGCCTTGCTGCACAACAATAACCATCCCAGCATGACTAGATCCCACACTACCATCTGAATGGAGTACTTTTACCACAGACTCACCTGAGGTATCCTCCGCCATTGCACCAACATTCCCAACTCCAGGGTCAGACAAATTGTCCATCTCTATCCCTGAGTCGGTTTCAGTATCTGACCCAAAGTCCTCAGACTTCTCCATACTTACAGCACAATGTTCAACTTCTGTCCTCCTGCTGGGAGCAGACAATTCCCTTACAGCCCCCTGTGCATGCGTCGAGCTTTCAGACAAACATTCATTCTCCTTGCACAGCTCAGTATTAGACCTCCCAGTACATTCATACTCTGTGCTAGTTTCAGCTGCCTGCTAGGACAAGAGCTCTCAATTTATCAATTTCCACTTTTAAATCTTCCATCTCTCCTTCCAAACTCAGCTTCAGCCTACAAGACTCCTGAAACTTATCAGCTATCCAACCAGCAGCAAAAATCAGAGCATACTTTCCTTTCCGTTTGCGGAACTTTCCGTTACCTATCAGGTCTGCTACACAATTCTGGACCTGCCGCCACGGATCAGTAGATCCCTGCATAGCTTGAACAATGCCCGCCGTATGTTCTACCTTAGCTACTTCCTTAAAAATGCTTTCCATTGTACAGGAATACAAACACTACAATGGTTACTACGAAAAAGACACTGCTATCAATCTCTATGAGTTGTCCCAATACCTTTGGCACAGAACTACAAAGCACCACCCTTCTACACTGTAGTACCCGTATTAACTATGCCGAACAATTCTACAATTCAGTGTAACAGCCACAGATATACAAACGTTAAGCAGAATCATTAACCATCACACAATGATTCCCCTATCAGGCTGGTCACTGGGCTATAACATAACCGAACACTCAACCGATATCCAGCACAAAACTTACAACAAAATCAAGCTGTACATAGAAAAGTTACAAAACAAAAATAACTTCAGGACAAAAACTAACATTTGAGGCAAAAACAAACGAATTGCTTTCCATAGACACCAAAACTAAAAGTGAATCCGCTCCATCTAAAACTGAATTCCTTGTTAAAAACCTGCAGCACCAAACTAACCAAGATGGCTGCCAAAGCACATGTTCTTCTCAGAGAAGTAATCAAAGGATGGCTGCCAAAGCACATGTTCTTCACACAAAGGTAATCAAAGATGGCTGCCAAAGCACATGTTCTTCACAGAGAAGTAATCAAAGATGGCTGCCAAAGCACATGTTCTTCACACAAAGGTAATCAAAAAATGGTGTCTCCAAAATCCAGCAATAGAGAAACCAAATTAAACAAAACAGTTTCTCTATTCCCTGTGCCCCACCCCCGAAACCAGAGCAAACCTCCTCTGATTTACAGGCTAACAGTATAAAAATCCTCTAAATGCCGTCTCTCCTGTAGAAACATTAAAACAAAATTCTGCCTCTACAAACCAAAATCACCTCTTACAAACATAAAAGTTACACACAGACAGAAGTTACAACAAAAACGATACCCTGTACCGGTCAGCACACACGTCACAATCTCACCATACAGTCTCTGTACAATCAGCTCAGATCCACCAAAAAAACTACACAACAGAAAATTACTTACCTCGTCCTTACACAAAACGAGCAAAAATGTTCTTTTACCAAGCAGAAATTTCCTCGACGCAGGAGACAAAATTACAATTTACTTCCTCTCTCTCCTTTTTTCTACTGTGCAGAGGAAAAATCTGTTGGTTGCTTGTTTAATCTGGCTCACCATAATGTTGTAGAAATTAATCTACTTTTAATTTCTCTGTAGTTTGACCCGCTGCACTTACAAGCAGCTCTCTGCTCTCCCTGCCATACTTACCTGAACGCGCGCAGTAAAAGAGACCCAGACACACACGCTGCTTTAGATGGAGTTCATCTGACCAAGAGCCCCTGGTCCGCTTAATTTATTACACAATAGGACAATGCCCAGTGGCTAACTGGCTTTACAACAGGAACCAGTCAGACCGGTAATTACATTTACATATCAAAAGGACAGGGGAGTGGACTAGAATGACCCACCGGCCCCCTGTACATGACCCATCCCTGAGTCATGTAAGCCATGCCTGTCCAACCATCCCCCATCACTGTCAGTATGGACCCCATTCAATACTGATCAAATCTGATCAGTATTAAGTGAAGATCAGTCTACTTGTTCTTATGGATTTGCGACATATATCTGCGGAGACATTCAGTTATTGTCAGTACACAGTACCAGTGTACAGACAAGGCTTAAATGTTTTAAAAGCAGGTATGTCTCTAAACCCAAAAGAAGGTTTTCATACTGACGGTTTTGCCGCTGGTTTGGATTTAAAACCAAGTACACTCTGCTAGAGCGTTTCTCCATTCAAATCCAACACAGGGAGACAGATGACAACTTATAAAACACACACATCCTAGAATATAATGTCCACATAATAAAATTTCCACAACAAGCGCTGTTTAGAACTCTGTTGATGGAATTGCTCGGGTTTGGCCACCAGAGGGAGACAAGCACAATGTGAAGTATACTGGACACAGCGGGACTACAAATTCCATCGTGCTTTGCAGGGAGAGACAGGAAGTGGGTGGGAGAGAGAGAAGGACATCCGCAGCCTCGGCCGAAGGAGAGCCAGAGTGAGCTGAGCGACAAAAGGTGGAAGACGCACGTGAGACTGCCAGAGATTGAGACTAGGCCGGAGAGCAGGCGCTGCCTTGCGGGCACTGGGAATCAGAGACAGTGCTTGGCGGAGACCTACCTATATATCGCTGAGAGGTTTTGACCAGAGACAGAGTTCCGGTTTGGACCCCGAGTAAGGAGACCGCAATGATCCACTGGGAGTGCAGGCGGTAGGCCGTAGTTCTCGTTGCGGAGATCGGACAAGCAGGAGAAGCGGATCCGGTGGCACAGAGTTCCAGTGTAATTGAGCGGAGAGACATTCTTGATTGGGCAGCGGAACAGATTGTCTAACGGATGGGTGAGAGGCCTTCCAGGCCACAGTCCAAGTTTAACGAAGCACGCTGCAGTATTGTTTAAATCTACAGGGCCCCAACGTGACTAGTCGAAGATTGCTCATTCCATTCACTGGCCAGTTGAATATAGTACCCGGGTACCTGAGATCACATACACACACCTTTTTGAGACATTACTTTAACGGGACTTACACTCCAGAAACGAAGGGGTTAAACTTTTCTTTTGCCGCCGAGTGTTTTTCCCGCATTTCGAAATCCTGTCGTTCATATACCGTGTTCACATTATATATGCCGCTTTATTGGGATCAGTAAAGTATATAATCTATAAAATCCACAATAGTGCTGGTGTATATTTATTCCCTAGTGCGGTGAGACTAACCCGAGGTTAATTCAGCGGCTCCTCCGGGAGTGAGCGCTACACATGCAACTATTTCAAACAAACAAAATAAAAAACCAGCAGCACATGTTTTATAATGTGGTTTTATTTGTAATGAAAGTAATCTGGTTATAGCTTATGCAAGTGGTCGTGTCCCTTTAAAATCTGCTGTCACGCAGACACCACTCATTCCAGTGCATTTCGGTACTAGACCGCTTCAAGCATGGCGTGAAACCACTCGTAGATGCTTTTTCAGGCTTGTGTGCTCTCTTCTCCAGGAGAATTGCTTGCAATTACTGCTGTATTATGTATGTATGGAAAAATATTATTGTGACTAAGCCAGAGACACTTAACGAGGCTATTGAAGGCTATGCTCGTCATGGGTTGTGTTGGCTTTAATAAAAATATTATTAAAAAACCACCACTTGTATTAAAAAAATATTTCCTGATTTCGTTAAAAAAAAAAAGTGTATTGAAGTAATGTAAAAAAAAAACACATACTCTTATAGTACTTTGAAATAAACCTTAAAGTTTCATTAGCAACACCCCTTATACACACCTATAAAACACACACCTATTTCACACTTGCATGTATATTATTTAAATTGTTTTGGGCAAACTGCTACATTCATAGTAATAGATACAAATTAAAATTCTCCCATCCAGGCATCACCATGTAAACAGAAAGCATTGCAAAAACATACAGTCACAATCGAGCGGTTGATACAGTTACAAGTATTTATAAAACACCAACAAGTTCCGTAGCACTGCACAATGTGAGAAACCGAATAACAAATAAATATGCACATTACACACACATTTCGGTGCAGTTCAGCATTCTCTGAATAGATTAACCATTACTGCTCTATGGGGAAGTTCACTGCCGCCGAAGGTCGCTGAACTGCGGTGATCTGAGGCGAACTGCACCATATTTCGATGACAATTCGCCAATATTTGGCGAATTGCCAGCTTTCTGAATAGCTGAATTGCTGCGAAATTGCACCGTATGGGTGTTTTTTTTATTCACGATTTTTGTAATATACATGAAATACCAGCATACATCAATAGAATAAAGAGATCTACAGGGGACAATCTTCTTCTAAATCAAAATGCATCAGCATAGGCGGCACATCACATGATGCCCAGACGTACGTGAACCACCTTCTGACGTATCAAGAGAAAGTAAGAGACGGAAGAGTAAAGAGAGCAGAAATGAGGGGGAAAAAAAACCCCCTTATTTTCAGAATTTTTAAAAAGATCTTTATGTATTTTGAAACAGAGCTTTTTATTATGTTTTAAAGAACTTTTTTATTATTTGAACACATTTTTACTACATTTTTGTAGATTTAGGCCTCATTCACACTGATACGCACGTACGTATTGTACTATATGCAACATATGCAAATAAAGGGCTCCATACACACAGCCGCGTATGGAGCCGTATAGTTGCATCGCATGAACGAGCGTAAAAACAGAATGGAACCGAGCTGCATCCCGGCAGCGTTTTTACGTGTGTATATCCATACAGTAACGTTTTCAGTTTTAAAAAGCTGAAACTTTTTTCCTGGCTATCTCTGACCAGTGGCGTAGCGTTGGGGATGCCTCAGGGGTGGTCGCCCCGGACGCAATTTTCCTAGGGGGTGCAAAATTTCAAAAAAAAATTTAACCACTAATATTTTCCAGCAGGTATCAGCAAGGTGTCCGCCAGTTTTGCCACTCCGGCGTTTACTTAGCACTCAGCGTCCAGAAGGGAGTACCAGGACATAAAATTCTGGTCCTGTCCCGACTCCTCCTTAACGCTAACATGAGTCACATGAAGCAGCGCAGCATTATTCAACGAAACACCCTGTACCACGCTTGTCAGCCCCCCTTGAAGCCCTGTTCCAGACCCCCGCTGCTGGCAGCCCTGCAGCCGCTGAACAGGAAGGAGGGAGGGAGATGCCTGCCCTGCAGCACATTTAAAATCCGGGCACCACTAAGCCCCCTGGACAGCTCGCCCCCCGGGCCACCAGCAACTCTACGCAGGTAGGCGACACTTTATGACACCAAAGCAGCGTGAACACCACACAGTGAGGTGGTACAGGGAGAGGGTGACTGGAGGTTCAGGGAGAGAATGCCTGGGGATATTGGATAGAGAGAGTGACTGGGGGTACTGGGAGAGAGTGAGTGACTTGGGGTACTGGGAGAGAGTGACTTGGCGTACTGGAAGAGAGTGTGACTGGGGGTACTGGGAGAGAGTGACTTGGCGTACTGGAAGAGAGTGTGACTGGGGGTACTGGGAGAGAGTGAGTGACTGGGGGGTACTGGAAGAGAGTGAGTGACTGGGGGGTACTGGAAGAGAGTGAGTGACTGGGGGTACTGGGAAAGAGTGAGTGACTGGGGGGCTTGGGTCAAAATACCTACAACCAGGTTCCCTAATGCCAAAATCCCGGCGGCCAACTTCCCTACACAGACAACTCCCTGATGGCCAACTTCCCTACACAGACAACTCCCTGACATGGGGAGTGGTGGGTACTTGGTGAGAGAGTGACTGGGGGTATTGGGAGAAAGTGGAGGTACTGAGTCACTGGGGTACTGGGAGAGAGTGACTGGGTACAGGGTGACTGGTAGCAGTGGCGTAGCGTGGGGTGGCATGTCTGCTTCTTTTTTTATTATATCAGTATTTTTTAATATACAATACATGTGCTTGTGGGGTAAGGGGGTCAATACTCTACTGGTGTCAGGGAATTGTGGTGTGTTACCGTGTCAGGTGTACAGTTTGGGGGGCGCACAATTCTTGCCCTGCCCCGGGCGCTGACAACCTACACTACACCGCTGTCTGTGACATCATGGGATGGGTCCAGAATCGACACTTGGAACGCTTTTCAGATTCTCTCAAGCGTCCCTGCTGCCTCAACAATACAAGCAATGTTTAGGCTAATGTCAGACGAACGCAGTCTGAGCGCACTCTGCGTACTGACGGAAGATACTGTAGACACCACACTGTCTGTTTTTTTTGACAAATGTAGAAGAAAAAAAAAAAAGGTAATATGGGAATCAAAATTAATTGACCGGTACAGTCAGCCAGACCGAAAAAACTTCTGAGCGTCAATGTGATGGACGTCGCAAATGCGCTCGTCTGACGTCGCGTCATCACGCACACAGACCGCTACGCAGACGCGGTGCACTCTGGGCGTCCGTCATAGTGCTTTTACGTCGAGGCCTAAAAGGCGTCCGTTGCCACCTGCGAGGTGCGTGCGCACTTCACGTGTTGGTCTCTATTGATCACAAATTAACGCTACGACAGATGTTAAACTATGTGGCAACACGGACGTGATGACTGTGTTCTTCTGACGCTAGCCTAAATGGTTGATCAACTCATTAGGGCGATCCATTTTTGCTATCACACCACAGCTAATAGCAGCTAGTACATGCGGCAGAGAACACTCTCTAGCAAAACAGGACACCAAAAATGATGCATTCTGGGATTATAAGCACTCCAAACGTATGTACGCACGTATATGCAATATTCAATTTTTTCTCTTGCGTTGTGTGTGAATGAGGCCTTAAGCTCCTATTAGAAAAAGGACACTTTTTTTCCCAATTTGGTGGACTTTGCCAATGCTAATTCAGCACAATTCGGCAGTTTTCAGCACAATTCTGAAGTTTTGAGCGCAATTCGGCGGTTTTTGACAACGTTCGATAACTGCTTCGACAACTCCAATTTCGGCAAAATACCGTGACTGTATGATAAATAGTGAATTCACCAATTTTCAAACAGATTAAATTGCCCAAGTCAGCAGAAATGCAAAGCACCAAATTGCGTTAATTTTGGTGCGTTGTGAATAGGCCCCAATAATTATCAAAAATGCAGAAATATACAGATTTCATTACGTGAGGCCCATACTTGAGCAGTTCCTTAGACCACTGCCTATTTTGCCTAATAAAAGGGCCATCTATAGTATTATATAGACCCCATTCAACAATACTAAAGGGTTGATATAATTATTTTGTCTGGTTTGTCGAAAAAATATTGGAGTTTCACCTGATATTCTGCCCCCCCCCTCAAAATATCAGCTGATTCAATTCAAAATATTAGGACACAGCAAAAATATTTGATAAACGATGCTGTTCCGAGTAGAAAAAAAAGCTGGCCTTATTGGTGCCTGAAAAGCATATTTTCGTCCAGAATCACATTGATTTTTGAAAAATACCATGCTTATTTTATAATCAGCTGATTAAATCAGGGTTTCAGCCTGATTTTTCTCGTTTTCCTGACCTGAAATTAATTTATCAATCCCTTGCAAGCATTTGAAATTTTTCGGAAAAAAATTTGACAAATTTATTTCAAAAACGTTTGGCATTTTATTATTATTATTTAAGAGGCGGTCTCCATAGCATAGCACTTTTGTATTTTTTAAATACATATTTATTTCACCATGAATTTTTATCCATTTACAGGGTTATTCAAAGAGAGTCAAAAAGCCACCGCAAGTTCGGTGACTTTTCGTTCTCTTCAATTCGGTTCGATTTGGCGATCACATTTCGGTTACCCTGCGGTGTATTCAGCAAGCACCACCGGGCCGCCGAAATGCAGGGAAGAAGTGCCGCAAACCCTCCGAACACTCACCGCAAAACGAGGTCGAATACACACCGAAACCGGCAAAAACATCTGGATTAACCCACCGAAAATTACGGAAAAACCCGAGCAGAAGCCGATCACACGCAGCGCAGCCGCCGGAAAAAGCCGACACCGCAGACGAATGCAGTGAATAAATTAGAAAAACTGTTTGCTTGAATGTTTGAAAAGTGAAACGCTGTTTGCAAAGAAACTACTGAGCGAAAATGTCTGAAATTTACATACGAGGTCCAATGAATGATAATAAAAAGGGCTGTTACAGAAAAAAGAAGAATCTATTTTAAAACAAACTAACAAAAATTTTTGCAAAACAAATCCCGAAAAATGCCTAAAAGATCCTAAAAAATCTATACATAAAGAGACTTTTTACTGCAGGGTTATTCAGAGAGAGGTGAAAACCAGGAGAATGACTGGAGAAGTGAAAATTCTAGGTCAAAATAGCCAAACCAGAAAAACTCTCCCATTTATCTCACTTTACAAATCGGCTATTTGGTCTAGATTGTTCTCTTCTCCTGCCAGTTCTCCTGGTTTTTACCTCTCTCTGAATAACCCTGAGGAGCATTGGCAGGAGAATCTAGACCAAATAGCCAATTTGGAAAGTGATATAAATGGGAGAATTCTTCTGGTTTGGCTATTTTAACCTAGAATTTTCACTTCTCCTGCAGTTCTCCTGAGTTTCACCTTTTAGTGAATAGACCTGCATATATTTACACCTGATTTTTGCTTGTTTTTTATATAAACACCATAATGATTAGTAATTTGAAGCATATTTGTAAGATGCATACATGCTGTGGCTGTGCATTGTGGGAGATGTAGTTTCAAAATATCTGGCAGGGCAAGGTTGCTTAAACTTAAAAAAAAAATCTGAATTATTTAAAAAATAATTAGTTTCAAGGAGGAAGAAAAATCACCCAAAGGCGAGGCCCCACTCTGAGCCGGTGATAGGGCTCTACCCTTGTGAGTGGAATTCATATATAGTATAACGTCCATCCTATATATTGCACCATGATTTTTGTATTTGCTTCTTTTTCAAATCACATGTTGTGCTACGGACCTGTATGAGACACCTGAACTCCATAGCAAATTTATTCGCGCTTACCAGATACGTTACATTTTGTTTACATTCCACGGTGTGGGGGAAACCACTATTTACTGGTGTAGCATTGGAGACGAGGTGGTTACGGCGTGTTGTGTGGCGCTTACCATTTGTTTCATATTATAATGAACGGTTTGTTAGATATTGAATTAAAACGGGAATATTTTTAACATTGAAGCCTATTATTATTATTATTATTCTTTATTTATAAAGCGCCAGCATATTCCGCAGTGCTGTACAATAGGCACAGTATAGACAGGGTTACAATACAATACATTGAACAACATTTGACAAACAGTACAGGAGGAGATGAGGGCCCTATTCCCATAGGAACTCACAATCTAGGAGGGTTGGGGTTGGAAACAGGAGGAGAGGACTGCAAGGTGAGAGTGATTGATGGTTGCGTCAGTGAGTTGGGTGGTAGGCTTCCCTAAATAGGAACGTTTTAAGGGAGCGTTTGAAGGAAGAGAAGTTAGGGGAAAGTCTGATAGTACGAGGGAGAGCGTTCCAGAGAGTGGGGGCTGCGCGTGAGAAATCCTGCAGTCGATCATGGGAAGAGGTAATGCAGGGAGACGCTAGGCGCAGGTCGCTGTTTGACCTTAGGGAGCAGGCTGGGGTGTATTTGGTGATTAGTGAGGACAGGTAGTGGGGCGCTGAGTTAGTGAGGGTTTTGTAGGTAAGGATAAGGATTTTGAACTTAATTCTGCAGTGGATGGGGAGCCAGTGAAGGGACTCGCAGAGGGGAGCGGCAGAGACAGAGCGGCGGGTGAGGTGAATTAGCCTGGCGGAGGCGTTCAGGATGGATTGTCGGGGGGAGAGGCGGGACAGAGGGAGGCCAGATAAGAGATTATTGCAATAGTCGAGTCGGGAGATTACCAGGGCGTGTATGAGTTGTTTTGTGGTGACAGCGGTAAGAAATGGCCGAATTCTGGAAATATTACGCAGTTGGTATCGGCAGGAGGAGGAAAGAGACTTGATGTGGGGGATGAAGGAAAGAGCAGAGTCAAGTGTAACTCCAAGACCGCGAACTTGGTTTGATGGGGAGATGGTGATACCCTCCACCGTGATAGAGAAGTCAGGAGGTGGGGAGGGAGGCATTGGAGGGAGGAATAAGTAGGAGTTCAGTCTTTGACGTGTTGATCTTTAGGTGGTGGGAGGCCATCCAGGAGGAGATGCCAGATAAACAGTCACTGACTTTTGAAAGGACAGGGGGAGAGAGATCAGGGGTAGAGAGGTAGATCTGAGTGTCATCAGCGTAGAGGTGGTAATTAAAGCCAAAGCTGTTGATGATTTTGCCCAGGGAGGAGGTGTAGATGGAAAAGAGCAGAGGACCAAGGACAGAGCCTTGAGGTACACCAACAGATAGAGGCAATGAAGAGGAGGAGTTACCAGCAAAGGACACACAGAAGGACCTGTTGGATAAATAGGAGTCAACCCAAGCGAGTGCAGTGTCACCGAGACCCAGAGAGTTGAGGGTCTGTGGAAGGAGGGGGTGGTCAACAGTGTCAAAAGCAGCTGAGAGGTCAAGCAGGATGAGAATAGAATAGTGGCCGTGTTTTTTAGCAGTTAGGAGGTCGTTGGTGACTTTGGTGAGGGCAGTTTCAGTTGAGTGTAGGGGACGGAAGCCAGATTGCAGGGGTCAAGTAGGGAATTGGAGGACCGGAAGAGGGAGAGGTGGTTGAAGACTAGTTTTTCTAAGAGCTTTGATGTGAAGGGAAGCAGGGACACAGAGCGGTAGTTGGATGGAGAGTTGGGCTCGAGGGATGGTTTCTTTAGTAAAGGGGTAACTAGCGCGTGTTTGAAGGCGAATGGAAAGGAGCCAGTGGAGAGAGATAGGTTGAAGATGTGTGTGAGAGCAGGGGTGAGGGAGGAGGAGAGGGGAGGAATTAGATGTGAGGGAATGGGGTCGAGCGGGCACGTGGTGAGATGTGAGGAGGACAATAAGGAATTGACTTCCTCCTCAGTGGCTGGGAGGAAGCGGCAGAGGGTGGCAGAGGGGACCTCTGGGAGTGGAAGTGGCAGATAACTATCTTGTGTTGGGATGTTGCTTCTGATAGTTAGAGTTTTACTGAGGAAGTAGTCTGCCAGGTCTTGAGCGCTGAAGGCAGCTGAGGGGGGAGGTGCAGGTGGGTAGAGGAGGGTGTTGAAGGTGGACCAGAGCCGTTTTGGGTTGGAGGACAGCATAGATATAAGAGATGAGAAGAAGGATTGTTTGGCCAAGTGGAGGGCAGAGGTGTATGACCGGAGAATAAATTTAAAGTGAACAAAAGCAGCTTCAGAGTGGGATTTCCTCCAGGCACGCTCTGCAGTGCGGGAGCATCTTTGCAGGTAGCGAGTCTGGAGGGTGTGCCAGGGCTGAAGCTGGCGGCGTGGGGCCTTTCAGAGTCGAAGAGGAGCAAGAGTGTCTAGAGCAGAGATAAGAGTAGTGTTGTAGTGATTAGTGGCAGCATCAGGGCAGGTCAAGGATGAGGTGTGAGGGAGGTGGTGAAGTAGATTGGAGAATTGATGGGGATCCACAGTATGTAGATTTCTGTGAGTGTGTGTGCGGGGTGGGGGAGCAGGGTGTTTAGGAAGTCCAGATAGGTTGAAAGAGAGAAGGTGGTGGTCAGAGATGGGGAAAGGGCGACAGTTGAACTCAGAAATGGAGCAGAGGTTGGAAAAGACAAGGTCAATAGCGTGACCATCGCGGTGGGTAGGGAGGAGGGAGGATTGTGTGAGTCCAAGGGAGGACGTGAGTGAAAGAAGTTTGGAGGCAGCAGGGGCGGAAGGATCATGAATGGGAATGTTGAAGTCCCCGAGAACTAGGCATGGAAGATTAGAAGACAGGAAGTGAGAAAGCTAGGTAGCAAAGTGGTCAAAGAACTGGGAGGTTGGTCCCGGTGGGCGGTAGATAACTGCCACCCTGAGAGCCAGAGGAGAGAATAGGCGGATGCAGTGTGTCTCGAAGGAGGAGAAGGAGAGGGATGGGGGTGGAGGGAGATGCTGGTAGGTGCAGGTGGGAGATAGCAGGATTCCGACCCCGCCACCATTTCTCTCACTTGGTCTGGGGGTATGGCTCAAGTGTAGACCGCCATGTGAGAGAGCAGCAACGGAGGCCGTGTCAGAGGGAGTTAGCCAGGTTTCAGTTAAAGCTAGGAGGTTGAAGGAGTTTGAAAGGAAGAGGTCATGGATTGCTGTGAGTTTGTTGCACACAGAGCGAGCGTTCCAGAGGGCGCAGGAGAAAGAGGACAGGCGCTGAGGGTTTATGGGAATGAGGTTGCTGGGCTTGCAGGGAGGTGATTTATGTGTGATGGAGATAGGATGATAGGGAAGTATTGGATGTGTTGTGGGGCCAGGGTTAGGGGATATGTCACCTGCATAGAGTAACAGCAGGAGGGTGAGAAAGAGAAGGTGGGAATGGGATTTGTGGGAGTGATTGGCAGCACGAGAGTTAGAGGGAGACCATGTTCTGAGGAAACAAAGGAGCTCATGCGAGGCCATCATGTGGGACGAGAGGAGGGAGGGAGAGATGCAGATAGTGTAGGGGTCGGTGGTAGAGGGGCAGGAGTTCCATTTAAGGAGAACAGTAGAAGTAAAGAGTAGAAGCGTGAGAGAAAGCATGATATAGACGTGTGTTTACCCAGAGTAAAAAGTGGGCCTTGCAGTTCCTTCCTCCAGTCCCAACTCCAGGAAATCAACTCTAAACTTCCACTTAAGAAGGCCACTTGGGATGCCACAAGAGCCAAGGCTCACTGGAGCCAGTCTTAGCTGTTACATAGGGCAGACTGATTACCTTTTAACTGCCTGAATGCAAACACCTGATGCTGGATGGGCTGTGTCAATAGGGCAGGAGATTCACATGCTAATTAGCAAAGCAAATGGTGGAGAAATGAGACAATAAAAAAAAGACCAAGGTAACGTTACAATGTGGGTGCCTGCAAATACTGGGTGCTGGGGGTCATACCAGGAAAAGTATGCAGGGGATCAGTTGAGATGTGGGTGTCTGTGGATACTGGGTGATAGAGTTTTACCTGGGATAGAGTCTTACCTATGGGATTCATCTGAATAAATCTGTCGCATGAAGCCACCGAATGGCAGGGCAATTCAGCAACTTTTCACTGCTGGCTTTTGCTCTCTGAATAGCCAAAGCATTGCTTCTCTGTGGGGATTCACTGCCCTCGAACAGGCAATGAACAGGTACCGTATGTGCAGGTAATTCGCCAGGATTTGGCGAATTGCCTGATCTCTGGATAGCCGAATGGCCAAGAAAGGTAACCGAATGCTGATTTTCAGCGTTCGGTTCCCTTTCGGCAGCTATTTGGATCTCTTTGAATAACCCTGTTAGTTTTTTTGCAGTGTGGTTAGCTCCCACCTAGGAAATTTTCCTTGGTGGTGGCTGGTGGGCTTCGACTATTAATGGCCATTATTAGTAAACAAAAATCTCCAAAAAGGGGATTTTGAGCACTTGTGACAATATCTTTTTTTCTCTGTAAGAATTAGGGACTGCTAATGTGGTGTAGCCCCTCCTGTTATTAATGGGAGTTGACCACAGAACACCTTGCTTTTATTGAATGGAATTAATTTATTGACTCCTTCCAGCAGTTCAGCTTTCCGATAAATTTGAATTCTATTGTTAAAGCCGAAATTTTCTCTAGGGAGTATAAGTGCAAGTGCCGATAATTGAGCTGAATTTGTAACAGGAATCAAACTGCAGATACGTCCTTAATTAAATTTTCCGAACCGAAACATGTTCGAATTGCGGTAGAAGAGTTTGGTGATTGTGCCGAATTAGAGTGACTTAATTTGACTTGTGGTTAAGATTATATTCTCTACATTGTGTTTTATCTCCAATTTTCTGTTTCCCCAATTACTATTAATATAGAAAAACCATGTTAAGAGACCATTACTTTTAAAGGGGAATAGCAGCATGCAGAATAACTCAAGTTGCTTTTCATGTACATAAAATTAGCTTTTAATGACATGCGTTTAGCTAACTCAAGGTAAGCTCTTGGTATTTAATGTGACTTTTACTATTTTATTTCCGCATATTTATACACTCCCTCCAAAGCCGTCATTACTTCATAGAAGGACTAAGGGAGTGTCAGGCCCGAGCCAGAATGGAGCCATGGCAGGATCTATTAGATTTTTGTTTATTAACCCAAGCGCTGGGGGTGAGCAGAACAAGCAGACACTGGAAGCTGTATACGTAAATATCCGTGTATTAAAAGGTAAGCAGCAAGCAGTCTTTAAACAGATGAAGATTGCAGTACTGAACAAAACTGGTAATGTCTTTGCAAAACAAAAGGTTCCAACTGGTGATGAATACAGGAAAAGTCTTTAAACAAGTGGATGGTGGGAATAGTAGTCTCAGACTGCACATGAGTCCACTTAAATAGGCAGGAGGAATTTTGGCAAGAATACCTTGCTTGAAGGTCAACATTGCTGGAGAAGTGGCTGCCACAGGAGAGACTCCAGAGCCACTGGATAGTGGCAGCCACTTCTCCAGCAACGTTGACCTTCAAGCAGAATCCAGAAATACAGGAACCAGCAGCAATGGTAATGATGATAACTGGCAAACAGGTGTCAGATATGGTGTAGAAATCTGGAACTCAGCCACAGGCAAGGTATTAACTGCGCTCAGGAACCCAGGTAAGATGTTCAAACAGAATATAACAGACAGATCACTAAAACATAAAAACAGAACTATGAGAGAACAGAAATTAGAGAGTTCAGCCAGGACTTAAACAGGAGGGGAGCTCACAAAACCTCAACAGATAGGAAGGGAACAGAACAGAATGAAAGAGCCTGGAGGAAGGGGAGAGGCCACAATAAATGGCTGGTCATACAGGTGAGAAATCAGAAGACAGCCAGCCAAGGGGAAAGTCAGAAATGGCAGGAGCCAAAAGATGCGGAGAAGTCAGGAGAAAAGGGGGAATGGAATAAATCCAAAAAGTGGAACGGGACAAATGGGAGACTGAACAAACAGGAGAATAGAGGAAAGGGGTGTAAGTCTCACAGGGAGGAGCGCCAATGGCAACCAAGGACGGACTTGGCAATGCCAAGCACAGCAGAGATCAGTCCTCTATGACACCGTTGTATGTTAGTGGGCAATTAATGGAGCAAATTTTGTTGCGGGTGTAATGGAAGTGTGAGGAATGTACAATGAGATATCAGCCCAGGTATCTTATCCCAGTAGCCTCCGGTAATCGAACAATGCCAGGATATATGGAGGAGAGATCCAGGGCCAGTAAAACATTGCCAACACGCCCTTGATTGTCCTGAGATATGAGCCAATCTACTTTAGGTCAAGTACCACCTATACAGTAGTTTGAGATGCGATTCATGCAGATTAGTCCTCGTAGAGAATTTTTAAACCGTCTCAGTGATGTAGTGCCAATCGTCCCTGGAGATTGATATATTTAACTCATTTTCCCTTCTAACCATATCGGGCAGCTTTCTACCAGGGGTAGTGGTCAAGAGACTGTGGTAAAATAAGGATAATGTTTTTTACACATTTCTTACCCAGACATTTATGAAAGTCTGTGAGGTCAGCAGCAAAGTTAGTCAAACCATGTTGGGTCCGGGCATGTTTCACCCTAAGGTACGTGAAATAATTACAAGTGGGGATGGCAAACTTTTGCAACCAAGTCCATAAAGAGCTTCAGTGAAGAAGGCGCAAAGAGTTGCCATATACGGGTAAGGCCCCGCAACAACCACGAGTCTAAACTTAAGTCTGGAATAATGCGGCACAGAACACATAAGGGGCAAAGCTCAATAGATCATAGGCTTGTGTACCGATTTTTTTTTTCGGTTTGATTTTTCGGATTTTTAAACTTTGATTCGGCTCGTTTCGATTCGGTTCGGCTCGTTTTTCGGGTACATTTTTTCTTCGGAATATCGACCGTTTTTTGTATTTTCATGTCACTGTGCTTGGTTTTTGTATCGACTTTTCGTGATTTCGGAAATTTTCGTTTTTCGGAATTGTACAGTTTTCGGAATATCGACCATTTTTCGTATTTTTCGTGTCACTTTGCTCGTTTTTGTATCGACTTTTCGTTTTCAGAAAATTTTCGTTTTTTCGGAACGTCTGTTCTCCTCGTTTGACACATTTCAAGTCCATTCGAAAAATCCGAAAATATTTCGTTTCGGCTCGGAAAACGTTTCGGATCTGACGTTTTCGGATCTAAAAATTTTCGGAAATTCGGCCGCATCCGAAAACACGAATCGGGAAATTTCGTGAAAATTCCGAAATCCCGAAACGCACATCCCTAATAGATCATAAGGACGTAAAACAGGACGACCCCACTGGCATAAAGACATAAGGGAGAGCATGGGTGTAGGCAAAATGCCCACCATGTTACGTTTGGGCAGTGTCTTGCACCACATCAGATCATGAAGGTGATGGTTTATATTTTTATGGGAAAATGTGCCAGATCATTTTAGAATTACACAGCACTGACCAGAGATTTGGATTTTTTCTCCTAAAACTTGCATTTCTCTTGTCTATACCATTTAATTCAGTGTGTAGTGAGCAATTGTGAGTGTCGCTTGGGGTGACAGAAGCCAATGCACATATGTATATTTGCTGTTATTTTTCTTATTTACCTGCTTCTCTCTCAAATATTTGCAGTTACTTGGTGATTTTGTTTTACCTATAAAATGTGCCTTTTTATTCATTTTTAATATAGCTACTGTGTCATAAAAATAGAATAAAAAAAAGATTTTTACAGAAAATTGATCTATGTTTTGACACAAAACAAAAAGATCTAAAACAAAGCTGTGATTTACCTTCTATCGAATGCGGTTAAATTAATTTCTATATACAGGTTCCAAGTTCCCCTTCAACTGAAATCCCTTTTACAACTGTATTCCAGGAGGAAATATCTTTGGGCTATGCATGAAATAATTGCACCTGTCTGGTATCAATCTTAAATAATGGGTTGCATAAATTAGATCTATCATGCTGTTTCAACACGCGCATTAAATTGTACGCCATTATGGCCTGATCGCGTGATTAGAGCAGCTATTTGGTGGAGAAGATATGCTCATTGATGGCTTCTCTCTAATTAACTAGACTGCAATCAGTTGCACCTTCGAGTTTGCCACTTTCCATTAATGCTTTGGCTGCATAAGGAGTTTGGCACCGAAATAACAGCCTTGACAATGACTTCAAAGAATAAAACACCTTGTAGACAGTTCATGGACAATATCAGGTGTTTTTTTTCTCTAATTGTCAAAATCTGACATACCTAAACCACTAAAATAGCTTTTTCAACTGTGAATAACTGATAACAATTAACCTTTACATACCTGATGCATAAGTTCTGGGTTAAATAATGGGATTTAAACACCGAGGTCTGTATTTCACGTCAGGTGGAAACTTAGCCAGAGCTTTCCTGTATTTAACCCCTTTGTTACCGTCATAGTGTATGCTCTATTAGGCTAGGGTCAGACGAGCGAGATTTCTACGGACTGTGCGTCCGTGCACACGGTCGTACGTCAGTACGGAAGGAGCAGTAGTGGCCACACAGTCCGTTTTTTCACTGACGTATATTTTGACGGATGTAGGAGGGAAAATAAATTAAAAAGCAAAACCATTTTGTCCGTGAAAAATGCTGGACGTATAAATGCAGTCCGTCTGACCACGTTCCATCACTCACACACACCGCTATGCAGACATTGCAGACGCAGCGCACTTTGTGCGGCCGTTCTAGGGGTTGTACGTTCTTGCCTGCCTTGCGTCTGTGGGCCGCGGCCGTTGTGCGTCCACAGTTCAGTGCGGACGTACTTCGTGTAACGGGCTCCGATGGGCTTTCTGTCATGCTATCACGGATGTACTTTTAGGCGCAATCACGGATGTGAACGCTACGCTCGTCTGACACCAGCCTTAGCGGTAGGAGACACAGAACTCGCAAAAATTATGTTAACCCCTTTGCTTCTGTCACCCGTGTGTGCTTAGCACATTTTGAATGTTTTGTGCGCATTGTGTTTACCCCCTTAATGACGGGCAGGTATCGTCCATTGGGAAGGTGTTTACACTGGTGAGGCATACTGGTAGGCCTCACCGCCACATGCCTCCGCGGACCCACTGTCCTCAAGACCCACCCGCCGCGGTGATGGCATGGAATCCAATGCTACACGGCGAAACAGGGTTAAACACGATTTGAAGTCATGTCTGGCTTCTATAATAAAACATACACTATATTGCCAAAAGTATTTACTCACCCATCCAAATAATCAGAATCAGGTGTTCCAATCACTTCCATGGCCACAGGTGTATAAAATCAAGCACCTAGGCATGCAGACTGTTTTTACAAACATTTGTGAACGAATGGGTCGCTCTCAGGAGCTCAGTGAATTCCAGCGTGGAACTGTGATCGGACGCCACCTGTGCAACAAATCCAGTTGTGAAATTTCCTCGCTCCTAAATATTCCACAGTCAACTGTCAGCTGTATTATAAGAACGTGGAAGTGTTTGGGAATGACAGCAACTCAGCCACGAAGTGGTAGGCCACGTAAATTGACGGAGCGGGGTTAGGGGATGCTGAGGTGCATAGTGCGAAGAGGTCGCCAACTTTCTGAAGAGTCAATCTACAGACCTCCAAACTTCATGTGGCAATCAGATTAGCTCAAGAACAGAGCGCAGAGAGCTTCATGCAGTGGGTTTCCATGGCCGAGCAGCTGCATCCAAGCCAAGTGCAATGCAAAGCGTCGGATGCAGTGGTGTAAAGCACGCTGCCACTGGACTCTAGAGCAGTGGAGATGCGTTCTCTGGAGTGACAAGTCGCGCTTCTCCATCTGGCAATCTGATGGACGAGTCTGGGTTTGGCGGTTGCCAGGAGAACGGTACTTGTCTGAATGCATTGTGCCAAGTGTAAAGTTTGGTGGAGGGGGGATTATGGTGTGGTGTTGTTTTTCAGGAGCTGGGCTTGGCCCCTTAGTTCCAGTGAAAGGAACTCTGAATGCTTCAGCATACCAAGACAATTTATTATTATTTATTAAGCGCCAACACATTCCGCAGCACTATACAAGTTGTAATGGGTAAAGACAGGACAATTCTGCAATACATACAGGAGACAGGTCGGTATTCCTGCCAGCAGATACATGAGGATATGAGGACCCTATTCCCATGGGAATTTACAATCTAGATGTTGAAGGGATTAGAAACAGGAGGGGGGGACTGCAGTGATGAGCTAATGCAGGGAGAGGTGAAGACTGTTTTTGGGTCGGTCGGATGTCTTGTTACGGAGTCGGGTGGTAGGCTTCCCTAAATAGAAGGGTCTTTAGGGAGCGTTTAAATGAAGCCAGATTTGGGTACAGTCTGATGTTGCAAGGAAGCGCGTTCCATAGGGTCGGCGCCGCACGAGAAAAATCCTGCAATCTGCCATGTGAAGAGGTAATGATGGAGGATGAGAGGCGCAGGTCATTGTTGGATCGTAGGGGACGGGCTGGGGTGTATTTGGTGAATAGTGAGGACAGGTAGTGAGGAGCGGTGTTAGTGAGGGTTTTGTAGGTCAGGGTGAGTAGTTTGAATGGATACTGCTGTGGATGGGGAGCCAGTGCAGGGATTCACAGAGAGGAGCAGCAGAGACAGAGCGACGGGTGAGATGGATAAGCCGGGCTGATGTGTTTAGGATGGACTGCAGGGGGGAGAGGCGGGAGATAGGAAGGCCAGTCAGGAGGTTGTTGCAGTAGTTCAGGCGGGATATAACAAGCGAGTGGATAAGTTGTTTGGTGTTAGCAATCAGAAATGGATGAATTTTGGCAATGTTACGGAGGTGATTGCGACAAGATGATGAGAGTGATTGGATGTAGGGGCTGAAGGAAAGACTGGAGTCAAGTGTCACTCTGAGACATTTTGGACAATTCCATGCTCCCAACTTTGTGGAAACCATTTGGAGCTGGCCCCTTCCTCTTCCAACATGACTGTGCATAAAGACATGGATGACAGAGTCTGGTGTGGAGGAACTTGACTGACCTGCACAGAGTCCTGACCTCAACCCGATAGAACACCTTTGGGATGAATTAGAGCGGAGACTGAGAGCCAGGCCTTCTCGTCCAACATCAGTGTGTGACCTCACAAATGCGCTTCTGGAAGAATGGTCAAAAAGTCCCATAAACACACTCCTAAACCTTGTGGACAGCCTTCCCAGAAGAGTTGAAGCTGTTATAGCTGCAAAGGGTGGACCGACGTCATATTGAACCCTATGGATTAGGAATGGGATGTCACTGAAGTTCATATGCGAGTCAAGGCAGGTGAGTGAATACTTTTGGCAATATAGTGTATGTATTTATTATCTATGCGTCTTTGACCTTCAGTTACGATCACCTGGTGATTAGGGATGAGCCGAATGCCCCCATGTTCGGTTCGACTTCGGACTCTAACAATTTCAAAAGTTCGAGTTCGAACTCGAACACGGTCCGAACTCAATGTAAGTCAACGGGACCCGAACGTTTGATTTTTAGAGTGCCCTCCAAGAGGGCATATATGCTAGATATTTGTCATGCGGACTTTGCTTGGATTGGATGTGTGTGCCCAGTTTGCAGTGAGCGGCAATGAATTATGCAGGTTGAGGGGTCAAAACAAAAATATTTATTATTAAAAAAACAAAAACAGCAGAAATAAATGAATTGCTTCGCTGAGCAGAAAATGGAGGAAAAATACAAAACAGGAAACAGAATATACTGAACTGATAATTGATAAAGTCCAGGGCAAGGTCTCCAGATAAAGGATAAGGCAATCTCGTGGTCGGGGTGGCAAGCAGAAGTCGAGGAATACAGAAAGCAGGATTATCAAAAGTCCATAGCCAGGGGTCATACACGTTGAATCCAAAAAGGGGGTACTAGCAAAAATAATGAGGGTTACCGGTATATCAGAGGTAGGAAAGTTCACAGGAGGGTTCCAGATGGGTGGTCCAGAGGGTATGACCGGTATCAATTCCAGAGGGTATACAGCACAAGGAGTTTCCAAAAGCAGGTCAGCAAGGTACAAAGTCCAGACTTCAATGAGGAAGTGAAGATCAAGGGGAGTGACCTCCTTATATACAGAATGGATGGGAAACAGGTGCTAGATTAGCATGCATTCAGAATCTAAGTCCAGAACCGAGCATGGGAAACAAAACAAAGTCCTGGAATCTGCATGAATCATGCAAAAAAGAAAAACAAAAAAGGTGCATCAGAGGGTCAGGGGGTTTGGACCGTGACAGCACCCAGGTGGATCATGACAGTATTTGTCATAAAAGGTGTATGGGGGTCCGGGTAGTGCCCTGGGGGACAGGAAACAAGGACAAAAAGTTTTTTTTAAAAAAACATTTTTAAAGGAACAGTGAGTTTTCCATGAAATAAAGGTTAAGAATAAAAATGAAAAATTCCTTCAAATATTGTGCCTAGGAGGTCCCCATAACCTGCCCGTTAAGTGGCGGATTTGTAGGATGTATAGAAACATTTAAAAACAAAAAAATTACGTTTCAAATGACGGTAAATGGTTTTCCTTTAATCTATTCATAAGCAACTGTTTGGGGCGGCAGCCTGTATGAAAAGAGGAGACGTTTTAGAACACACAGAACAAGTTTAGTGATTTTTTTTGGGCTAAATTATGGTGAAACTTATGCAGGCTTTGGATGAAAGTAAGAATAGGTGCTTTAAAATTGGGCCTTTAGTGTCGGCAACAGTGCCGTCACACCGTAACCCCTCTGTGGTATTGTGGAAGAGTGCAGGGTTGGACCCTGCGGTCAAATATTAAAATGATATGAATCTGGTACAGGCGTTAGTGCGCCCAAATATTTTGCCTTTGGTGGCAGCAAGTGCTTTCACACCGTAACCCCTCTGTGGTATTGTGGAAGAGTGCAGTGGTGGACCCTGCGGTCCAATATTAAAATGATATGAATCTGGTATAGGCGTCAGTGGCAGTGCACCCAAATATTGTGCCTTTGGTGGCAGCAAGTGCCTTCACACTGTAACCCCTCTGAGGTATTGTGGAAGAGTGCAGTGGTAGAGGTTTTGGTAATGCAGAAGAGATCCCTGATCTATTCAGTTACATCAGCAGCTATAACAAAACCGGGTCAGAAATGTTTAGGCACTTGTACTGCGCTACTGTATATGGTGAGAATCGGCGCACACCAGTAGCAACAGGAAGCAAACAGAACAGGCAGAGAATACACAGAGAGAATAGTCAAATGGCAGACAAAGTCGGCAACAGATCGGGTCCTCAGAACAAGCAGGATCAGTAACAAGTATACAAACTGATTCGGTAAGCCAGCGATGCGGGAATAAAGGGTGAGACACACTGAGCGTGTAGCGACGCACAGCATAGCGAAGAGAAGCAAACATTTTGCAGGCTTGACTTCACTCTGCTCCGCCTCACAGCGTGTCTACACTGCATTACGTTTACTTCTTACCGCACTGGACAGGAATCCACTAACTAAATTAAAATGTACACACAAAACCGTTTTAGTTTCACAAAGCACATGTTATATAGGCAAAAAAAGTTTCTACTGAATAAAATACATCAAAAATTACTCTTAATTTAATAGGAATAGTATAAAAATATAAAAAAAAAGGTAACCCCTGATCATATATATTATAGGGACACGGAGTGCTGTGTATAGAGTAGGGATGCATTGATACCACACACAGACATATTCGTATATATCAACACGCAGACCTATATATATATATACGTATATATCAACATGCAGATATATATATACACCCACCCACAGACCTCAGACCATATATGCACATGAGGGGGTGGCATGTGGACAATCTCAACTAAATGCGCCCCCCCATTTGGCTGATCCCTCCAGAAGAAATGTTGAACCCGACAGAGCAGAGAATATATATATTATTCTCTGCTCTATCGGGTTCAACATTTCTTCTGGAGGGATCAGCCAAATTGGGGGGGGGGGAACTAGTTGTCAAAATGTGTGTGTAATACAAGTCTGGATATATATTTTTATATATCTTATCTATATACAGTGGCAAGAAAAAGTATGTGAACCCTTTGGGATTACGTGGAGTTTTGCATGAATTGGTCATAAAATGTGCAAATGTGCTCTGATCTTCATCTAAGTCACAACAATTTGAAAAACACAGTCTGCATAAAATAATACAACACAAACATATGTTTTCATGTTTTTATTGAACAGAACATGTAAACATTCACAGTGCAGGGTGGAAAAAGTATGTGAACCTTTGGATTTAATAACTGGTTGACCCTCCTTTGGCAGCAATAACCACAACCAAACATTTCCTGTAGTTGCAGATCAGACCTGCACAACGATCTGGAGTAATTTTGGACCACTCCTCTTCACAAAACTGTTTCAGTGTAGCAATAGTCTTGGGATGTCTGGTGTGAATCGCTCTCTTAAGGTCATGCCACAGCATTTCAATCGGGTTGAGGTCAGGACTCTGGGCCACTCCAGAAGGTGTATTTTGTTTTGTTGAAGCCATTCTTTTGTTGAATTACTTGTATGCTTTGAGTCATTGTCCTGTTGCATCACCCATCCTCTGTGGAGCTTCGGTTGGCGGATGTCACATTCATGGCCCCCGCAGCGCTCCCTGGGGGGTCAGGGCACCAGGTGGCATCGCTGGCTAGCCTGTTGCCAGTAGTAAGGGCTGGCAAAACGGCATCTGAGGGGGCGGAGCCAAGCATAAGTCCAAGGAGCCATCAGCCTTTAAAAGAGGCTGAGAGAAGGTGCTCCTTGGACTGTCGTGGTGTCTAGTTTGGTGGAGTCTTGTTCCTGATATTTTCTGATTAATCTGTTGCTGACCCGTTTCTGTTCGAGAACCCTGATCACGTTTTGACCCGGCTATACCTTCTGACTACTCTCTTGATTATCCCATGTGTACTTTTGCCTGGTACTTCTCGTTCTTGTGTATGTGTTGCCTTTATGGTTCTTGTCTCTCTTGTTCATGTTTATGTTCAGCCTTATGATTCATGTCTTATGTTCGTTTAACTGGTTGTGAGTCCTAATCGCAAGGCATCCAGTTCTGCATGCTTCCAGAGTCCAGTTGAAGTCCTGCCCTGCTTCTTGTATAATATATACATTATTTGTCCGTCTGTATCTATGCTATCTTTGTGGAGTAACAGTATCCAAGCTCTGCTTGAAGGCCTCCCCTGCAGGCTGGTATACACAGATTCCTCACTGTATGTCCTTATCTAGAAGTGTGTTGCACTAAGCAGTATTTTGGTCCAGAAATCAATTGAGCTTAGTTGCTTTGTTAGGTCTGTCCTCTACTATCTTGCCTATTCTGTTTTTGTATCACGTTTATGTTTTTGTTCAAGTATCACTGTATCTGTTCTCTTTGGAGTATTTGTGTTTGCACTGAGTGGTCAATTGGCCTTGAAGCCAATTGAGTTTAGTTGCCCTTTCAGGTCTGTCCCGTTACTCCCTGTCTTGGGAGATCAGATTACAGCCGTTCTTAGTCTTTTGTCTTTAGAAATCTGTCCTGAAGGATCCAAATACGCTTTCTGAGGTGAGTGCTATAGCCCACCGTTACATTACGACAGTCCCATAACATGGATTCGACAGATTTACTCCTGGTTATGTCCAAGCTTGATAAGATCACCGCGAGAAGGGAGAAGCAGATCCAACGCATAGACCAAATTATGCAGGCTTTGAGCCTAGTTTTTAATGGTTCCCCTCCTGCTGAGACTGCTGCTGAAGCAGCCCAAGTGATGTTGAAAAAGCCCTTATGTTTGGAGGGTGCTTCTGGTACTGCAGGGACGCTCCTGCAATCTGGCGGCAATGCCACGTTCATGCAATCTGGTTCTGCAGGGACGCTCCTGCAATCTGGTGGCGATGCCACGCTCATGCAATCTGGTTCTGCAGGGACACTCCTGCAATCTGGCGGCGATGCCGCGCGCATGCAATCTGGTTCTGCAGAAGCACTCATGCAATCTGGTTCTGCAGGTACGCTCATGCAATCTGGCGGCATGGCCGCATTCACGAAATCTAGTGGAGAGACCAAAATCATGTACTCTAGCAGTAAGACTGCAATCCTGCAATCTGGCGGCGATGCCGCACTCATGCAATCTGGTTCTGCAGGGACGCTCATGCAATATGGCGGCAAGGTCACGGAGTCTGTGCCAAGCAGTGGTTTTTCCGTGCCCAGGTCCCACAGTAGGATCACTGAGGACGTGGCACAGGTTGAGTTAGGACCTCCTATACTGTCCGGGCCTAGGAGAACCCTCCTTAGGGTAACCAGGTCTGAAAAAGAGGTACCTGAGATCCACAATCTGGTTGACTCTCTACCTTGCGACAAAGCCGCACTGCTCATGTCTGGTGGGGTGCCCGCAACGCTCATGTCTGGCGGGGTGCCCGCAACGCTCATGTCTGGCGGGGTGCCCGCAACGCTCATGTCTGGCGGGGTGCCCGCAACCCTCATGTCTGGCGGGGTGCCCGCAACCCTCATGTCTGGCGGGGTGCCCGCTACCCTCATGTCTGGCAGGGTGCCCGCTACCCTCATGTCTGGCAGGGTGCCCGCAACCCTCATGTCTGGTGGGGTGCCCGCTATCCTCAAATGTGGCAGTAAGGCTGCGGCGTCGATGCCAAGCAGTGGTTCTGCTGTGCCTATGCCCCACGGTAAGGTTACTGGGGCCAAGTCCCAGTTTGAGTTCGGACCTCCACTATTGTCCGGATCTAGGAGAACCCTCTCTAGGGTAACCAGGTCTAAGGAAGAGGTGCCTGAAACTCACAAACTGGCTGCATTTGTATCCAGTGGCGATGCCGCAAACCTCAATTCTGGTGGCGACGATGCCGCAAACCTCAAGTCTGGTGGCGACGATGCCGCAAACCTCAAGTCTGGTGGCGACGATGCCGCAAACCTCAAGTCTGGTGGCGACGATGCCGCAAACCTCAAATCTGGCGGCGATAATGCCGCAAACCTCAAGTCTGGCGGTGATAATGCCGCAAACCAAGTCTGGCTGCGACGCCGCACTGTTTGAGTCTGCTGGCGGCGAGGCCGCACTATTCATGTCTGCTTCCATGGCCACATCCCCTCCATCTGCAGAGGTGCCCATGGGGTACAGTGACCTCAAGGTGGTCTTTGACCGAGGGAGGTCTGACTTGATTCTAGCCATCAGGACCCAGGTGCCTCGTCTGGTTCGCCAGCTTCGGGTGGCCCATCCTTCTGTGCCTGGGGGTCGTCCAGAGTCCGACCGTGGACGGGGGGTTATGTCACATCCATGGCCCCCGCAGCGCTCCCTGGGGGGTCAGGGCACCAGGTGGCATCACTGGCTAGCCTGTTGCCAGTAGTAATGGCTGGCAAAATGGCATCTGAGGGGGCGGAGCCAAGCATAAGTCCAAGGAGCCATCAGCCTTTAAAAGAGGCTGAGAGAAGGTGCTCCTTGGATTGTCGTGGTGTCTAGTTTGGTGGAGTTTTGTTCCTGATATTTTCTGATTAATCTGTTGCTGACCCGTTTCTGTTCGAGGACCCTGATCACGTTTTGACCCGGCTATCCCTTCTGACTACTCTCTTGATTATCCCATGTGTACTTTTGCCTGGTACTTCTCGTTCTTGTGTATGTGTTGCCTTTATGGTTCTTGTCTCTCTTGTTCATGTTTATGTTCAGCCTTATGATTCATGTCTTATGTTCGTTTAACTGGTTGTGAGTCCTAATCGCAAGGCATCCAGTTCTGCGTGCTTCCAGAGTCCAGTTGAAGTCCTGCCCTGCTTCTTGTATAATATATACATTATTTGTCCGTCTGTATCTGTGCTATCTTTGTGGAGTAACAGTATCCAAGCTCTGCTTGAAGGCCTCCCCTGCAGGCTGGTATACACAGATTCCTCACTGTATGTCCTTATCTAGAAGTGTGTTGCACTAAGCAGTATTTTGGTCCAGAAACCAATTGAGCTTAGTTGCTTTGTTAGGTCTGTCCTCTACTATCTTGCCTATTCTGTTTTTGTATCACGTTTATGTTTTTGTTCAAGTATCACTGTATCTGTTCTCTTTGGAGTATTTGTGTTTGCACTGAGTGGTCAATGGCCTTGAAGCCAATTGAGCTTAGTTGCCCTTTCAGGTCTGTACCGTTACTCCCTGGCTTGGGAGATCAGATTACAGCCGTTCTTAGTCTTTTGTCTTTAGAAATCTGTCCTGAAGGATCCAAATACGCTTTCTGAGGTGAGTGCTATAGCCCACCGTTACAGCGGACAGATGGTCTTACGTTTTCCTGCATAATGTCTTGATAAACTCTGGAATTCATTTTTCCAACAATGACAACAATCCGTCCAGGCCCTGAGACAGCAAAGCAGCCCCAAATCATGATGCTCCCTCCGCCATGTTTTACAGTTACAGAGGGTTTGATGTTAGTGTGCTGTGCCTTTTTTTCTCCACACATAGTGTTGTGTGTTTTTTCCAAACAACTTAATTTTGGTTTCATCTGTCCACAGAATATTTTGACAGTAGTGCTGTGGAACATCCAGGTGCTCTTTTGCAAACTTCAAACGTGCTACAATATTTTTTTGGACAGCAATGGCTTGCTCTGTGGTGTCCTCCCATGTAGTCCATTCTTGTTTAATGTTTTCCTTATTGTAGATGTGTCAACAAAAATGTTAGCATGTGCCAGAGATTTCTGTAAGTCTTTAGCTGACACTCTAGGATTCTTCTTTACCTCATTAAGCATTTTGTGCTGTGCTCTTGCAGTCATCTTTACAGGACGACCACGCCTAGTGAGCGTAGCAACAGTGCTGAACTTTCTCCATTTGTAGACAGTCTGTCTTACCGTGAACACATGAACATCAAGGCTTTTGGAGATACTTTTGTAACCCTTTCCAGCTTCATGCAAGTCAACAATTCTTGATCGTAGGTCTTCTGAGAGCTCCTTTCTGCGAGGCATGGTTCACATCAGGCAGTGCTTCTTGAAACCAGTAAACCCAAAACTGGTGTGTGTTTTTAAAGGGCAGGACAGCTTTCAGCAACACATCCAATAATATCCCACTGTTTGGACTGAAGGTTGGCTCACTCCTGGCTCCAATTAGCTCTTGGAGAAGTCATTAGGCTAGGGCAGTGGTCAGCAACCTTGGCTCCCTGATGTTTTGGGAACTACATTTCCCATGCGGCTCAGTCGGCCTAATGGGTGACTGAGCATCATGGGAGATGTAGTTCTAAAACATCTGTAGAGCCAAGGTTGCTGACCTCTGGGCTAGGGGTTCACATACTTTTTCCACCCTGCACTGTGAATGTTTACATGTTATGTTCAATAAACACATGAAAACATATAATGTTTGTGTTGTATTATTTTAAGCAGACTGTATTTTTCAAATTGTTGTGACTGAGTTGAAGATCAGAGCACATTTTATGACCAATTCATGCAAAACTCCATGTAATCCCAAAGGGTTCACATACTTTTTCTTGCCACTGTATATATATCATACCTGCCCTTACCTTCCCCTATAAATTTGCTAAAAATATACACACAAAATAAACAAACCACTGCCTGAGACCCCGCGTAGCCCACATGCCACCCCCCTCTATCTATTTAGGTTTTGTGCTGCCCTAGGCCTGACTAAACTCATGCACCCTCTAATTTAAATTTGAGGCACCCGTTCCTGTCAAGGGCACACCTCTTCCTGGTTAATTCCCACCCATCCTCTTTAAGCTCCACCTTTTCCTCTTAGAGCTCCGCCTTTTCCTCTCTTTATATTAAAAGTGGAATAATTTTGTATACCATTTCAAATGTATCTATCGAGATAAATAAAATTATGAAATGTTTAAATTCAAGCATTTTCACAAGGAGCAGCCACGCATGCCAAGTATACTGGATCACAGCCGCTCTAATTGGTTGAACAATAAAATCCACAGAAACGTGCACTGCATATGAGCATATTAGAGCTGCACAGCAATAAAACCCAAAGAAATGGGCACTGTGTATGAGCATATCAGAACTGCACAGCAATAAAACTCACAGTAATGTGCAGTGTGTATGAGCGTATCCCAGATCTCCAGGGCAATAAAACTCACAGTAATATGCAGTGTGTATCACAGAATCCACAGCAATAAAACTCCCAGCAATGCAATGTGCACTGTGTGTGTCAGCGTATCAGAATCCACAGCAATAAAACTCCCAGCAATGCAATGTGCGGTGTGTATGAGTGCATCAGAATCCACTGCAATAAAACTCCCAGCAAACCAAGTGTATATGAGCACACAGCAATTATTTATTCTATATTTACCGGCCTCCATCCGCGGTAGGGCTGTGTGCAGAGTCAGCAGGGACTGTATACGGACTCAGCAGGAGGTCCCTCCAGGCCAGTTAGGATCGCGGCTGTGCCTGTCCGTGGAGTCATCTTGTCAGCAGTGGGGTGCCACTGCCAGAGGGTGCACTGTGGCTTTGATTCCCTTCCCGGTGTGTGTTCAGTCCAGAATAGACTAGAGTGAGAGTCCGTGTTAACGAAAAGGGCGGGCAGCTGCGTGCGTGCGTACGTGTCACGTGGTTCAGCCAGTCAGGTGGTACTGAGACTCAGTACCATCTGACTGGCCGGACCGCGTTACCTGCACGCATGCAGCCTCACCAGGAGCCAGGCAGCTCAATGACAAATTTCTATCACTGCAGTGCTGGTTAAGGAAAGGTCCACTTTAAACAGCAGTAAGCAGACAGGGCTTCATATTCTGCAGATACCCCCCTCCTTTACTTGCCGTTTACTGTCATCTTCACTCTCTGCACCCCTCCCCTCTCCTAGAGCTGCTGCGGGGCAGGGGAGGAGCTATGGAGGGAGGAGAGGGGGATTTGTATTCTATTCGATTTTATTCCGTATGCAAACGCCCTGCTCTGCTGCTCGTTGTTTGAGAACACAGCTCACAGCTGACACACAGTGACAGTGGCACCTCCTAGTACCCCCTAATGACACCCCAATAATCACTGGTACCTGGGGCGGCCCGCCCTCGCCACTCCCCTAAGTACACCACTGCTCTGTGATATGCTCACACACAAGTTTGGTGAACTGCCAGCAAGTACGGTGCTGTTTGAAGGCAGTGCAAATCCCCATAGAGAAGTAATGGTTAATCTATTTAGAGAACACCAAACAGCAGTGAAATGCCCTGATGTTCAGTGGTTTCAATCAACAGATTTATTCAGGCGAACCCCATAGGTTTCAATGTTAAAAATATTCCCGTTTTTATGCAATATCTAATAAACCATTTATTATTTTTATCTGCAGTAAAAAGTCTTTATTGATTTTTTTTTTTTTTTAGTACCTTTTAGTAATTTTTCTGATATTTTTTTGGCAAAATTTCCCCCCCTTTTTTTAATAGCGGTTTTTCTTTTTTCTGTAACAGAACTTTTTATTATCAATCATAGGATCTTATATGTAAATTCCAGACATTTTCGTTCAGTAGTTCTTTTGAAAACAGCAGGCCACGGGTTTGCGGTGGCAGCATTCAGCGGCCGACTCCATGCACATTGGGGACCCTGCGGTGAATGGTGAATTCACTGCAGGGTGGGGAAATTTTATTCCCCAAAGTGCAGGGAACTACAGATCACCAAAATGTTGGCGTCATTTCGGTGCTCTGTGAGTAACCCATTTAGGCTGGGGTCAGACGAGCGTAGTGTTCACGTCCGTGATTGCGCCTAAGGCTAGGGTCAGACGAACGCATTTTTCACGTTGTCCGTGAAAAAGTGCGTTCGAACGAACGTACGTATTTTTCCCCGGAATACGCGATAGCGGTCATACGATGCGCCTTTTCGTCCGTGATTTTGTACGGATCGTCAATAAAACACTTTTTGTGTCTGGACGTTATGTTAGCCGGACATTAGCAGCGTCTGACGTCTCCTAATCACACACACACACCGCTATGCGGACGCAGCGCACTCTGTACGTCAGTAGTAGCGGTTTGACGTTCTCGAAAAAATGCGTTCGTTAGCCACTTGCGTTGCACGGACGAACGTTCGTGCGGCCGTTCGTCGTATGTTCCCCGGCATTGGAAGTCATTTGCTGCTAGCACGGCCGTAATTTCGTGCGGCTAAACGCACGTGAAAAATGCGTTGGTCTGACCCTAGCCTTAAAGTACGTCCGTCATAGCATGACAGAAAGCCCATTGGAGCCTGACACATGAAGTACGTCCGCACTGAAATGCGGACGCACAATGGCCGCGGCCCACTGACGCAAGGCAGGCAAGAACGTACATCCCCTAGAACGGCCGCACAAAGTGCGCTGCGTCCGCAACGTCTGCATAGCTTTGTGTGTGAGTGATGGAATGTGGTCAGATGGACTGCATTTATACGTCCAGCATTTTTCACAGACAAAATGGTTTTGCTTTTTAATTTATTTTTCCTCCTACATCCGTCAAAAAATAAATGTCAGTGAAAAAAACGGACTGTGTGACCACTACTGTGTCTTCCGTACTGACGTACGTCCGTGTGCAAGGACGTACAGTCCGTAGAAATCACGCTCGTCTGACCCTAGCCTTAGTGGTGAGGTTTTTTGCTGCCCCCTGGAAAGTGAAAGCCTAGGCCTTGCCTACCCAGGACATACTTGAAAATTAGTGAAATCTCAATGTATCCTTCCTGGTAAAATACTTTGCAAATGTAAAAAAAAAATGTCCTCGGATTTTATTTTTTTTAGAAATGTGTCGCCTTACCTAAGCCTGGTGGTCAGTGGGGGCTCCCTGGATCCTGGTTGTGGGGGGGGGGGTCTGCCGTGGCCGCAGGTGCAGTGGCTCTCTCCCTGCGCCGCCTGTCTCTGCCACATGCACCCGGGCGGCTAGCCCGCACAGTCGCAGCTCTGTCATCCGGCGGCCGCATGCTCCTCAAGGGGATCCTTGGGAGGCCCCGGCAGGCTGCCATCAGGCAGACACGGCCTGATTAGAGGGCCATGTCTGCCTGATGTTTTAGTAACAAGAATGTTTTTTCCCATAGGCTTCAATGTTAAAAATATTCCCGTTTTAATTCTAATAAGCCGTTGCTTATAATATTCTGCAGTAAACAGTCTCTTTATTTCTAGATTTTTTTAGTATTTTTTTAAGCATTTTTTTATACTTTTTCCAAAAAAATTTTTTAAAACTTTTGGCGAACGTCCCAAAAAAGTTCGAAGTTTGCGAACTTTCGAACAGCCGATGTTCGATTCGAACTCAGAACAGATCCGAACCGAACGCTCATCCCTACTGGTGATTGGCGCTGAAGCTAGTTGTTGTATTTGTCACCTACACTGTCTGATTGTCTTCTTGTACTACTTTAAATAGTTCTCTGTAACAACTGTTTCAGGTATGAACTATTTAAAAAAAAAATCTGGTAATTTCTCCGACATTTCACTGCTGTTCGGTGTTCTCTGATTATATTAACCATTGCTTCTCTATGGGGTTTTCACTGCCGTCAAACAGGCACCTTATTTGTTGGCAATTGGCCAATATTTGCTTGCTTTTTGAAAAGCCGAATGGCTCCAAGATGGCACCGTACGGGGAAATTCACTGTTCGGTGCAATTTCGGGGTCAGTTCGACTCTCTTAGAATAACCCCTTTAATTGTATTTGTGAAATAATTGCAATTTCAGGATTTCCATGATGAGGTAATTTTCAATTTTAAATTTCTTAGTGATAAATCAAATTACCGGTATTTATGAGCAGAAAAAAAGGGCTTAAGGTGGATAAGAAACACCTCGTCTTGGTTCTAAGGACCGCACATCTCATCAGGAGGATACATGAATAATAGCTTACAGTAGCTTGTCTGGTGAAGTTAGTCTGCTCCAGGTGGAATTAAAGATGACATTTATTGGACGGATGGAATAGGTCTTCCTGAGTCTTTGTAGATCATTTTAAGAGTTCTTAATCCTTGTTAAAGGAGTAAGCGGTGGAATTTTGAAAAGCTCTGTGCTCTGTCATGATAACTCATATGAGGATAACCTTTTGTGTTGGAAGTCTTAAATAAACATTAGAAGTGTTTAGGAATATTTACTAATGTTTTATAGCATATCTGATCTGGCCAGAATCCAACCTGTGAAAGCAAAGGCAAGGAATACAAAAGGGATGTCAGCAAGTCATCACAATGGGATATTTCACATTAGAATTTATTAGAGAATAGAATGCTGTCACAATGTTTGTATAAATGTCACACATTTCCATTCCAGTGTGATTTTATTTTGACTAGGCTGACGGTCTGCATCCGGGGAATAAAGTTATAGCCTGGTATAATGTCTCTAAAATCAGTATTTCTGACAGATTGGGTTAAAATCAAAGGATATATATAATACAAATATAACTTTATGTATATGTGTGTGTGCATAAACCTTAGGAGTTTCTTTTCTGGATCCTGTTTAAACCTCGAACTGCAGAGACTCCCAAGTGGAAGGTTTTACCATATCCGTGGGAAACTGCTCATACAAGCAGTCATTAGGTTCTTATAGAATATATGGCAGGCTTATGCAATGTATGATCATATTTTGTAAATAAATCCCTCTTGTTTTGCTTAAGTCAGTTGTTTTAACCCAATAAATGGCCATGAATTACAGATTAGTGGTAATACTGATATCTGTTCATTAGTTCCAGCTCCTGTGCTGCAAATTGGAGCATGGCTCCTTAGGGCCCATTAATGCTGTTCTTGATGCTGTCAAGGGGCATCAGCCAGCATTAAGTGCGACTTTTCCTGCGCAAGAGGGGCATCTCATTTGGTGTTTACCGATTTTTCTTCCTGATAACCCACCTCTTAGAGAGGTGCTATGTAATTTGGGAAACAGAATGGGCTACCCCCGTGACACCAGAGGAAATTGTCTACTTTTACTGTCTTGCTTAAAAAATTTTATTTTTCAAATCTGGATTCCTTTGCACGTTTAAAAAAAAAAAATTTTTTAAAGCTATATTGAAATACATTGTGCTGCACTGATATGTTTTATACCTACATAAAAGACGAAAAAAAAAACATTTTTGTCAAAAGGGATCAAGATGCAGCAGAGCCTGCAAAATGAGAGAAATATAGACTCACATCGATCTGTCTTGGCTTTCCAGTTGTGTATCATTGAATCTGCTAAACTAAACGATTTTCCCTAACAAAACACTTATGTTGTAAGATTTCGAGAAAATAACAGTGCTATTTTGTGGTATTTACAACAACCCGCAGGTCCACACTACCCCGTATACACAGGAATCTGTATTTTTTTATTATTGAGAAAAAAGTATGTTTTTTGATGATCTTTTTGTCTTAACTCCGCCCACTCTTCCGGACAGCTATACGTTTCAGAATGTACATATAATAGATCATTCTAGTGCTTGTTTCCAATAATCTTCTTATATATACCCATAAACAGGAGATCTGACCATTTTTATGATCTATCTTTATTACAGTGTTGTATATAACACCTTAGGTGTTAAAGTGCTTGGCGCTATATTAAATCGTATAACGGGGTTTTGTGAGGAGAGAGGTTATATAATCATGCAGCTCACCATAAGGTGTGTCCCTCACCCATATAGACCGTATAGAAGAAAATACAAACGTATTTATTGGGAGCGCAGACAGAGTGTAGATATGGATTCTTTCAAAATACAGGTTGCAAGGTGATAACTGGATCCGATGTATGCACTATAATATAACAAAATGAAAAAACAATCGCGCAGGCAAGTTTCATCAGTCGGTAAGTTCATGGTTACACAAAAAGTCTATTTATAGTCCTTTCGGTCTGATTGCACGATGTCTCTCAAACGGCGTGCATGTCAGCACGCGATATGCGTTCCAGATGCTTTCCGGGACCTTCTGATGACGTGGATCTCCTTTTGGTCTACTTTTTTGTTAATTTGTTCTTAATAAACCCCTTTTATTATATATACCATCTTGGAAGCAGACGCTTTTATTTGCATTGCCTTGGAAGCAGTTGATTCACTCCAGCAGACCGGAACGTGATACCATTGATCTAAGGGTGGGACCCCCCATGGAGTAAGCGGTCCAACGCTTTAATACTGAGCCACTCATAGGGAGGCTCAGTAATACGTGAGTAGTTCTGACTCCGTATATATATTCTATGTGCCATTGGTATTGTGCTATGTATGCCTTTCTCATTTTGAGGTCATCATACCCGTGAAATCTAGGACTGTGGTACCATCTATTCATACATAAGGAACCATTTGATGGGAGAAGCCCCCCATAGAGGCTTACCTGCGCCAAATACGAACCTATTGGTTCCTCGTTTGTGAGTGGTTTTCCTCCCAACTTCCCCCTTTTTTAATTCAAATATACATAACAGTATTGCGCGATTGTTTTTTCATTTTGTTATATTATAGTGCATACATCGGATCCAGTTATCACCTTGCAACCTGTATTTTGAAAGAATCCATATCTACACTCTGTCTGCGCTCCCAATAAATACGTTTGTATTTTCTTCTATACTATCTTTATTACAGTTACAGTATTTGGCACAAAGGCCATTTTTGCCTGTGTGCTGATAACGCAGACCCCGTGTGACAAAGTACAAAATAAACGACACCATCTAGAGTTGAGAACCTTTCATTCCAGCAATAATTCTGTAAAAGATAAACTAAAACACAAAATAAATTATATAAGCAAATTTACATTGTTTTAATATTTTAGCTATTTTTGAATAACATTCTTTATCCAAAATTTGTTATTTTACCATATATATGATTGGTAACAATGTAACGTTTTTTTTTTTTAGAAAGGATTTTACCAGGAAGGATACATTGAGATTTCTCTCGTTTTCAAGTATGTCCTGGGTGGCGAGTATGTACCGTTAGGTGTCTTGCCCAAGGACACTTACTGGATTGCTCTTGCCGGGATTCAAACCTGTGTCTCAGTGGTTATAGATGTGTTATAGAGAGATGTTACCTCTACTCCACCCAGCACGTCTCACATTTCAAATAATAATTATTTTGCTAATATATATTTTGAAACAAAAAGCACATGTTCGTGAAGAGGTTAATACTCGGCTACTTCAGTTTCTGTTTTATGCACCAGTCATCCCATGTGAAACCTGCTACCACCATAAATGGAGTGAATTCCCATCTCAGATTAAGATAGAGATAAAGAAGAGGATGTAAAATAAATGGAGTACAAACCTGTTTTATTTTGTGATGCAGTAGATGAAAACTGTGAATCATGACTTTGGAATTCTCCTCCAAACGTGCAAATTTTATTTATTTATAAAGGATTTTACCAGGAAGGATACATTGAGATTTCTCTCGTTTTCAAGTATGGGTTCAAGAGCATTGAATGTTTACAGTAGGTACAGCAATGTAATAACACGCAAGATATTAAAAACAAAACACAAATATACAGATTAACAGAAAATAAATATTCATGGCTTTAAATAAGTTCTTGAAGCAATGTGAAAGACCCATGAATAAGATCTGTCATTCATATAAAATACTTTTTTGCCGTGAAAATTTATGAATTTTCATTTAAAACGGGGAAATCCTTTGACTATTCCATTAAATAGCATGTCTCGTCTATCTGTATTTTTTTTTCTTTATTTTTGGCTTGCTAAGCATGGATAGCACTTGGCTGTTTCTGTCCAGCTGTAGATTTCAGTGTAGATATGTGAGAACTCCTGTTAAAACAATGTTTCAGTAATTAAATGGTAAATTAGAACCCAGTGGTTTTGTACACATGCAGTGCAGTCATTGACCTATGCTCCCAGAGCAGGATGTGGTCCATCGCAGTAAGTTGAAAAGGGAAGCAGGCGAGGGGTCAGTAGTGGGCATTTAGAGCACGGAGAATTGGTGGTTTATGAGACACAAATAGACTGGAGAGCCCAGGGCAAACAGATATTTTCATGTACTTCAAAGGATTTCCTTTCCTTTCTTGCCATACATACAGAAGTATGTGTGCAGTGACAGACCCATGGGAAGGTTTAATAGGATGAATGGAATGCTTGTCTAGATATAAGGAGATAAAGTCGAGTATACTTATAGAAGCTTTATTTCATCTCTGGGTGTCTGTGCTGTTTTAGTCAATCGTTATAATGCACTTTCTAGATGAGGTAAATTGTTGAGGTCTTTCCAAATTGTGTAGAAAAGGGAAGAGCTTCCCTTCTAAGGCTGGGGTCAGACCAGCGCACTTTTAACGTGCGTTCTGGCGCACATAATTACGGCCGCACTAGCAGCAGATGACGGGCAATGACAGCCAATATACGATGTACGGCCGCACAAAAGTCCGGCCGTGCAACGCAAGTGCAATTTGAACGCATTTGTTTGAGAACGCTGAACCGCTAGTACTGACGTACTGAGTGAGCAGCTGCGGCATAGCGGCGTGTTTGCGAGATTAGGAGATGTCAGACACTGCTAATGTCCAGCCTACATAACGTCTAGACGCAAAAAGAGTTTTATTGACGATCCGTACAAAATCACGCCCGAAAATACGCGTCGTCTGACCGTTTTTGCACATTCCGTGAAAAAATACGTCAATGCGTTCGGACGCACTCTTTCACGTTCGCGGGGAAAAATGCTTTCGTCTGACCCTAGCCTAAATGTTCAGGCAGGAACGCTTGGGAATGTTATTTATTTATTTTTTTGCAAGGGGGCTATCAGGGTTATTCAGAGAAAGGTGAAACTTTGGAGAAGTGAAAACTCTAGGTCAGAATAGCCAAACCAGAAAAATTCTCCCATATATCTCACTTTCCAAATCGACTATTTTGACCTAGAATTTTCACTTCTCCTAAAGTTCTCCAGAGTTTCGCCTTTCTCTGAATAACCCGGATAGTTCATATTTCTCCTGCACACATTATAAAGATTTTGTGGACAGAAAACCTAACGGGGTTATTTAAAGAGATCCGAATTGCTGCCGAAAGGCAACCGAATGCTGAAAATCAGCGTTTGGTTACCTTTCTTGGCCATTCGGCTATCCAGAGAGCAGGCAATTCGCCAAATGTTGGTGAATTGCCTGCACATTCGGTGCCTGTTCGGTGCCTGTTCGAGGGCAGTGAAATCCCCATAGCTTTGTCTATTCAGAAAGCAAAAACCAGCAGTGATAAGTTTCCGAAATGTCCTGCCATTCGGTGGCTTCATGCGCCAAAATATTCCCATTTTAATTCAATATCTAATAAACCTTTCATTATAATATCCTGCAGTAAAAAGTGTCTTTATTCATAGATTTTTTTTTTAGGATCTCTTAAGCATTTTTCAGGATTTTTTTGCAAAAATTTTTTCCTTTTTTTAACCCCTTAGGGACCTTGGACGTACCATGTACGTCATGGCAGCGGGTCTCTTTTAGACCCGCTGACGTACATGGTACGTCCTGCGGTGTTTTGAGCGCTGGAAGCGATCGGATCGCTTCCAGCAGCTCAAACGCCATTGCAGGATGCCTGGGAGTCCAGGCATCCATGCAATGGCGGTTACAAGTGCCGGGGCACCTTGTGATCGCTCCCCGGGAGCGATCAACATCCGGTTTTACCGGAGAGGTGCCCGGCACTTGTAGAGAGCGCTGGAAGCGATCGGATTGCTTCCAGCAGCTCCAGGGCCATTGCACGCTGCCTGGGAGTCCAGGCATCCGTGCAATGGCGGACAGGAGTGCCGGGGCACTTTGTGATCGCTCCCCGGGAGCGATCAACATCCGGTTTTACCGGAGAGGTGCCCGGCACTTGTAGAGAGCGCTGGAAGCGATCGGATTGCTTCCAGCAGCTCCAGGGCCATTGCACGCTGCCTGGGAGTCCAGGCATCCGTGCAATGGCGGACAGGAGTGCCGGGGCACTTTGTGATCGCTCCCCGGGAGCGATCAACATCCGGTTTTACCGGAGAGGTGCCCGGCACTTCTACAGAGAGCTGGAAGCGATCGGTATCGCTTCCAGCTGCTCTGTGTATATTGCAGGGATGCCTCGACATCGAGGCATCCCTGCAATATGCTTACCTGCCGCCGGTCCGCTCAGTGATCGCTCCCCCCGAGCGATCACTTCCGGTAGCGGCAGGAAGTACTGAGTGCCACGAGGTCATGGCACTCAGTACAAAAAAGATCACATGAGTGATCAGGTGCTCTGCTGGGTGCCTCGAGGGATCAAGGCACCCAGCAGACTAAAAAAGTGTAAAAAAAAAGAAGAAAAAAGTAAAATAAATAAAATAAAAATGAATAAAATAAAATAAAATAAACTGACAGCCAAGATGGCGCTGCCCTTCTAAGGGCAGGGTCATCTTGGGGCTGAGTGGGATGTTCCTAGCCTGCCTCATCAGAGAGGCAGGCTAGCAACATCCAATCAGAAGTTAGAAAAAGTCAAAATAAAATTTCTAATTTGTCAGGTCAGGTCAATATTTTGTAAATATTGGCTCTGACCTCTGTGATTCTCCCTCCCTCTCCTCACTTGTGTTTTGGTGAGCGAGAGAGAGAGATCAGATTTGACAGGTTAGAGATTTTAGGTAGATTGAGTGAGATTAGAAAAATTTAGGCAGATTTAGAGAGAATTTAGGGAGATTTAGAAGAATTGAGGCAGGTTTAGAGTGATTTAGAGAGATTTAGGTGTTTATTTGTATTTTCTTGTGAAACCCAACGGTTCTTCTAAGAACCAATAATCCGTTTATATATATAATAATTATAAAATTTTATAATCTATTATATATAATGTCTGAGAGGGTGTACAGCGCTGAGGAGGCATATGCCATCCTGGCGTCAGAATCTAAGGCATCTGCGTCAGACTCAGACCCTGATTTCGACCCCGCCAACTGCTCAGAGACGTCGCTAGATACATCATCTACGCTGGCTGATGTATCTAGTGATGTTTCTGATGCAGATCCTGGGTCACCACCTGCCAGCAGGAGATGCACAGCTCCAGCTGAGGAGTGGGTAGTGCCTCATCGCCAGAGGCCAGATATCCCTCCTTTCACGGCAAATCCTGGCATCAATATTGATGTTGCAGGATTTACCGCCACACAGTTTTTGCAGGTGTTTATGGGGGATGATTTGTTGGGCCACATCGTGGCCCAATCAAATCTGTATGCCCATCAGCATTGTGCTGCGAAGCCAGACTCCTACTTGGCAAGGCAGCAATGGACCCCGCTAGATGTGCCAGAATTTCTGAAATTCTGGGCACTTACTATGCTGATGGGCATCATAAAGAAGCCCTCAATTCGCTCCTACTGGAGCAGTAGCCCCATCTGCTCTACCCCCATTTACCCCCAATCAATGTCACGTAGAAGGTATGAAAACATTTTGCATTTCATGCACTTCAGTGACAACAGCCTGTGCCCTCCTAGAGAGCATCCCCAGTTTGACAGGCTGTATAAAATCCGCCCCCTGATTACCCACTTCACCGCCAGGTTTGCAGAGGCTTATACACCTGGAAGGAATATCTGCGTGGATGAATCCCTAATGAAATACAAGGGAAGGCTGGGATTCAAGCAGTATATTCCTTCCAAACGCTCCAGGTATGGAGTGAAGGTGTATAAGCTCTGTGACAGCGAGAGTGGGTATACTCAGGCCTTCCGGGTGTACGAGGGAAAGGATAGTAGCCTTGACCCTCCAGGTTGCCCAGAACACATGGGAACCAGTGGCAAGATTGTGTGGGACCTACTTTTTCCCCTGATGAACAAAGGGTACCACTTGTATGTTGATAATTTTTATACGAGTGTCCCTTTGTTCGAGCTGCTGTATTGTTTTGATACAGCAGCATGCGGTACTGTTCGCAAGAACCGTGTAGGTTTCCCAGCACAGCTTGTCCGCACCCGGCTAAAAAGGGGGGAGACCTCAGCTCTGCACCAAGAGGAGCTGTTGGCGGTCAAGTACAGAGACAAGAAGGATGTATACCTTCTATCCACCATCCACACTGAGAGGTCTGTGGAGGTCTCTGTACGTGGCAGAGCTGAGCGCATCAGGAAGCCAGTGTGCACCAAAGACTATAACCGGCATATGGGTGGGGTTGATCTGGCAGATCAGCTGCTCCAGCCCTACCAGATTATGCGGAAGTCAAGGGCCTGGTACAAAAAGGTTGCAATTTACCTGATGCAAATTGCAACCCACAATGCCTTTTTGCTCTGCAAAAAGGCAAACCCCGGAGTGACGCTGTCCTTTTTACAGTTTCAGCTCCAGGTCATTTCGGGGTTTTTGTACCAGGATGCACATGCTCCCCGGGCGGTGATGGGGGACAGAGTTGGGGCTACACATTTTATTTATAAAATCCCCCCTACTGAGGGCAAACAGAAACCCCAAAAAAGATGCAGGGTGTGTTTCAAGAGGGGGCAGAGGAGAGACACAATCTTTTACTGCCCAGAATGCCCTGGACAACCCGGTCTGTGTCTTGGGGACTGTTTCAAGATATATCACACTGTGCGTGATCTGTGATTTTTTTTTTCCTTTCTATTTTTTCTCACACTCCAGTTAGTTAGTTCAGTTTAGTTTTTTTTTTTCTTTTACTGCATCAGACTTTTACATTTTATTCGTACATTTTTATGTTCTACAATTGGTGCTGTATTTTTCCAAAATCTTTGCACACCTATGCATGGGGGGCATGGGTGTACTCAGGAGACCTTGCAGAAAACAACCTGGAGAGTTTTCACGCAGTAACACACAACAGTGTCTCCTAAATCACCGTCCAAATCTAATGTGGGGGTAAAAATCTGAAAATTGAAAAATTACCGCCACACACCTTCTCAAATGTTTTGGGCTAAAACCGTTGCATCCATGGCATCAAAGCACTCCATATGCAATACCTTGGGGTGTCAACATAACAAATATAAACAATTTTCTGGCAATAATTCAAACTGGGGTATGCGGGAGACCCAAAACCAAAGCTAGGCCTAGCTGAAGAAATAATCTCAATTTCAACTCCAATGACAAAGTCATAAAAATTGTATTTGAACCTTCCCAAAATCCTGGCAAACCTATGCATGGGGGGCATGGGTGTACTCAGGAGACCTTGCAGAAAACAACCTGGAGAGTTTTCATGCAGTAACAAACAACAGTGTCTCCTAAATCACAGTCCAAATCTAATGTGGGCGTAAAAATCTGAAAATTGAAAAATTACCGCCACACACCTTCTCAAATGTTTTGGGCTAAAACCGTTGCATCCATGGCATCAAAGCACTCCATATGCAATACCTTGGGGTGTCAACATAACAAATATAAACAATTTTCTGGCTATAATTCAAACTGGGGTATGCGGTAGACCCAAAACCAAAGCTAGGCCTAGCTGAAGAAATAATCTCAATTTCAACTCCAATGACAAAGTCATAAAAATTGTATTTGAACCTTCCCAAAATCCTGGCAAACCTATGCATGGGGGGCATGGGTGTACTCAGGAGACCTTGCAGAAAACAACCTGGAGAGTTTTCATGCAGTAACAAACAACAGTGTCTCCTAAATCACAGTCCAAAACTGATGTGGGTGTGAAAATGAAAAATGACCACCAAACAGTATCCAATTTGTTTGGAGCAAACGGTTGCATCCATGGCATAAAAACACTCCATTTACAATACTTTGGGGTGTTAGCTTACCAAATATATGCACGTTCATAAAATTGGGGTATGTAAAAAGGCCCCTAAAAAGAAGATAAGCAAAGAAGATACTGTATGTCAAATTAGAAAATTGACAAGCACATGTCAAAAGATTGGCGTAGCACCCCAAAAACAACAGAACAAATCTATATATGGGTGGTATCAATTTACTCAGAAGATGTTGCTGAACATATTTTGGGGTGTTTTTTGGCAGTAACCCATAACTGGATTTGACAATTCACGCCTAAAGTACAATGTGTGTGAAAAAATAACACAAAAAGTGACTACCTGAAAGTTTGACATAGAGCTAGTGCATGGAAAGTGTTAAAATACAACTCTTTGAAGCACCCTAGGGTGTGCCCTTTCTAAAAATATATGGTTTGATGGGGGTAAATTACTTTGGCCGGCTTCAAAAATGTCCCAAATAGGACATGGGTGCATGAAGACGAAATGTGAAAATTCCAAGTTGGAAAACTGAAATGCGCACCCCCAAATAAGGCCTATTAGCCCCCAAATGACCCGACATACCTATACATGGGTGGTATCAATTTACTCAGAAGATGTTGCTGAACATATTTTGGGGTGTTTTTTGGCAGTAACCCATAACTGGATTTGACAATTCACGCCTAAAGTACAATGTGTGTGAAAAAATAACACAAAAAGTGACTACCTGAAAGTTTGACATAGAGCTAGTGCATGGAAAGTGTTAAAATACAACTCTTTGAAGCACCCTAGGGTGTGCCCTTTCTAAAAATATATGGTTTGATGGGGGTAAATTACTTTGGCCGGCTTCAAAAATGTCCCAAATAGGACATGGGTGCATGATGACGAAATGTGAAAAGTCCAAGTTGGAAAACTGAAATGCGCACCCCCAAATAAGGCCTATTAGCCCCCAAATGACCCGACATACCTATACATGGGTGGTATCAATTTACTCAGAAGATGTTGCTGAACATATTTTGGGGTGTTTTTTGGCAGTAACCCATAACTGGATTTGACAATTCACGCCTAAAGTACAATGTGTGTGAAAAAATAACACAAAAAGTGACTACCTGAAAGTTTGACATAGAGCTAGTGCATGGAAAGTGTTAAAATACAACTCTTTGAAGCACCCTAGGGTGTGCCCTTTCTAAAAATATATGGTTTGATGGGGGTAAATTACTTTGGCCGGCTTCAAAAATGTCCCAAATAGGACATGGGTGCATGAAGACGAAATGTGAAAATTCCAAGTTGGAAAACTGAAATGCACACCCCCCAAATAAGGCCTATTAGCCCCCAAATGACCCGACATACCTATACATGGGTGGTATCAATTTACTCAGAAGATGTTGCTGAACATATTTTGGGGTGTTTTTTGGCAGTAAACCTTAAAATTCACAGTACATGTATTCTTAAATTGCGTTCAAAAAAACAAAATCACCAAAACTTTTTTTTTTCTCAAACTTTGGCATAGATTTGTGGTAAAATGGTTTGCATGGAAAGAGTCAAAATACCCCAAGTTTAATACCTTGATTTGTGTACTTTAAAAAAATATGTATATGTGGAGGGTTATTCAGGAATTAGTGACAGATATCAGTGTTAGAATGTCACTAGCACTAGTTTTGAAAATAAACTCTTTGGAAATGGCAAAGTGCTACTTGCACTTATTGTTGCATAAAATGAGGAAAAAAGCGAGGAATATGTAAACATTGGGTATTGCTAAACTCAGAACTAAATTTAGAAACTACTAAGGAATTAAATTTTTTTGACGGTTGTTGATACATAAGAAATTTTGGGGGTCAAAGTTCGAAAAAGTGGTGTGTTTTCAATTTTTTTGTCATATTTCACAATGTTTTTTATAGTAAATTATATGAAATGATGAAAAAAATGGTATCTTTATAAAGTCCATTTAATGACGAGAAAAACAGTGTAAAATATGTGTAGGTTGCATAAACGAGTAAGAGGAAAATTTGTCCTAAACACTAACAGCGCAGAAATGTAAAAACAGCAGCGGTCACTAAAGGACGGATTTGTGTAAAACCGCCCGGTCACTAAGGGGTTAATAACATTTTTTTTGAACGTTTCTTCTTTTTTCTGTAACAGACCTTTATATTATCATTCATTGGACCTCATATGTAAATTTCAGACATTTTCACTCAGTAGTTTGTTTGCAAACAGCGTTTCACTTTTCAAACATTCAAGCGTACTGTTTATTTTTATTTTTTTCACTCCATTCGTCTGCGGTGTCGGGTGTCTTCGGCGAGGTTAATCCAGATGTTTTTACGGGTTTCGGTGTGCATTCGCCTGGGTTTTGCGATCAGTGTCCGGCAGCTTTTCCCTGTGCTACGACAGCCCTGTGGTGCTTGCTGAATACATCGCAGGGTCGCCGAAATGGGATCACCAAATCAAGCCGAATTGAAGAGAACGAAAAGTCACCGAACGTGCGATAACTTTTCAATTCTCTTTGAATAACCCTGTAGGTCTTTCTATTCATACACAATTTTAGAAATTTGACTTTATTTTGGGGTATTTCTGGGTTTCAGTAAAGCAGAAATGCTCGGAAATGAAAATCTCTCTATATTTGCCTAGAGATTTATATTCTTCTTCTTTTCAGAGTCCCCAGAACCAAAAAATCCCTACCGCTGCTAAAACTTCGAGGACAGGCGTCCTGTAATCTCCTCCGCTTTTTTCATTTATCATCTGATTCGAAGGCAAACATTTGGCTTTAACTGAATTCTGATAAATGGCTGCTTATTGATCAAATTCGGTCAGCCATAAATCCGAAAATCCTGCTTTATAATTTAAATTGTGTTTGTTATTTCTTGTTAGTAATCCTAACTGTAAAAGTATCCTCTGGCGTTCAGGGATTTTAGGATTAGTGTTATTAGTGTTAAAACTAATATTAAAATTGAGGGTATTCAGTATGATATTCCCTGCCTGAAAATCCATTTATCAATACCTTTCAGCAATTGATTTTTTTCTTCTTTGAAATCTGGCTTAACGATGATTTCAAATCAAATCTCTAAAGCAAAAATTCCCATTGAAATGCGATCCATCCATAAAAACACCCCTTTTTACATTCGAGTCTGCTCAGGTTGGTAAGCAGCCATCCACGCCACTCCACAGAACAAGCACAATCGCATAATCAGGAGAAGACTCACAGATGGTTGGATACTCGCCACAGCAGTATCATATGCGCACAACTATGAGCCGAAGTTTTTTAGGGCTCCACCATCAGCGAGTGCATTATTTTACCATTATACATCCAGCTGTTGGGACATACTGCACTATGATGGTCATTTCTCCGTTCTTATGTCTTTGAGGTGTTGTCAGAGGAAAGAAGGGCAGTGTCATTCTTGATTTGACTGCACGCTTTAGGCTGGGGTCAGACTAGCGCACCTTTATCGTGCGTTTAGGCGCACTTAATCACGGCCTCACTGGCAGCAAATGACGCGCAATGACGGCCAATATACGAAGTACAGCCGCACGAAAGTCCGGCCGCGCAACGCAAGTGGAAAATTAATGCATTTTTTTTTAAAACGCAGAACCGCTAGTACTGACGTACAGAGTGCGCGGCGGCATAGCGTCATGTGTGCCTGATTAGGAGACGTCAGACGCTGCTCATGTCTGGCCAACATAACGTCCAGACAGACCGTTTCCTTGTTTGGATCCGTAAAAAAATCTCGCATGAAAATGCGCATCGTCTGACCGTTTTTGCGCATTCTGTGAAAAAATACGTCAATGCGTTCGGACGCACTTTTTCACGGACAATGCGAAAAATGCGTTAGTCTGACCCTAGCCTCAATCACCAGAGCCAGGTACACTGAGGCTCTGGAAAATGTGAATTTTTTGTGGAACTATACAGACAATTTAATTCTATGTATTAATAATACAAACAATATTGCGCTATTCTTTTTTCTGCTTTGTTTTATTGGAGGTTATTTGTATACCACTGTTTACGAAAGGGTATTGAAACCAGAATATAAATAGATGTATTACTGCTGTCTTTATGATATCACCGTTGTCATATGGTGCCTGAGCACTGTCACGGTTTTGTAACACACTCTTGTTTTATTGATTGCTGCCATTCACATGAAGTGACCACATTCATATTTATGCGCCACTAGGTGCTCACGCTTTCAATTTATAGTTCTTAATTGGGTGTACTTTTTTATTGGAGGTTTGATACATAGCATTTGTATGTTATAGGCTGCGCTTTTACACTGTTAACCCCTTAGTGACCGGGCGGTTTTACACAAATCCGACTTTTAGTGACCGCTGCTGTTTTTACGTTTCTGCGCTGTTAGTGTTTAGGTCAAATTTTCCTCTTACTCGTTTATTCAACCCACACATATTATACACAGTTTTTCCCGCCATTAAATGGACTTTCTAGAAATACCATTATTTCCATCATATCGGATAATTTACTATAAAAAAAATATGAGGAAAATGGTAAAAACACACTTTTTCGTAATTTAATCCCAAAATCTACAACCACCCAAAAAGACCCTGACTAAATAGGTTCAAAATTTTGTCCCGAGACTAGAAATACCCAATTGTTACATGCGTTTGCTTTTTAACCCCTTCACTGCTGAGACAGTTCACCTATGTGCGCTGCGCTCATTCTGACCATTTTGTGCTAATTATTTTTAGATGACAGCCTAGGTCCTATTTAATTAAACCCCCCCCAGACAAAATTTTTTTTAAAAAAATAAAAAGAAATTATTTTATTTAATTGTTTTATTATTTTTTTAAACCAAACCTGGTCATGTTTGGTATCATTTGAAAGGCCATAATCAGGCCTTTCAAATGATGTCAAATATGACCATCTAGCTGCCATGGATCGGGAGATAAATGGATCCTTAGGATCCCCTTATCTCTACATGGCAGCTAGATGGTTAACTGGCCCACTGACATCCTCACACATATGGTGAGGTTGTCAGTGGGTGGGGGGGACCTGGAGGCTTGGCTGACATCCAAGATGTAAGCCCCCCTCCAGGTTCGAATCGCGTTTTGGCGCCAATTGGCGCCGAAACGTGATCCGGCGGCGAAACAGTTAATGCTATACACCGCTGAAAAGGGGTGACTCTCCCCATTTCAGCGGTGTAAAAAGCATCTCCCTAGCTGCAATGGTTGGGGAGATAGAGGGCTCCGAAGGAGCCCCCCCATCCCTCCATTGCTTTGCATGGGGACGCCTGCTGATGACGTCACCACGCAGCGTGGCGACGTCATCAGCCTCACCTGCCCATGTAAATCACACGGGCAGGCTTCCTCCCTGCCAGATCGCCGAGGGATCCTGCGAGGGAGGTGAGTATCGGGCGGGAGGGGGATTAGGCGCCGCTGACGTACCCTGTACGTCCGCGGGTCTAAGGGAGACCTGTGGACAGGACGTACAGGGTACGTCAGCGGTCCTTAAGGGGTTAAAAAACTGACAAAGAAATAGAATTATTAAGTATCCGCAGTATAGTGTACATACATATATTCTCTAATTAAATCAAGTCCCAGGTTTGTCAGATATCTGAAACACAGCACAGGTGATATGATTTGCTGCTCAGTGATTGCAGGATTCAGTCTGCTTTTTCCCAAGCTGATCTGCAAAATCTGACCTGTTATTGAGTCTCGAGGACCAGGGTTTGGAAGGAATGCCCTATGGTGACTATCTCTGTCCACAGTGTATCACTTTGGTAAGGATCAGATCACCCCCTGGCTTTTGATAAAGGGTTGACACAAGGTTACAGTTTAACTACAGTCTGGATTAGATACACTTTCATCGCTTTAACCACTTCGCTGCTGAGGACGCGCTGAGCGCGTCCTCAGCAGTCCCGCTGGTATGCGGAGGACGCGCTGAGCGCGTCCTCCCTTTGGGGTCAGCGTTCGGCCGGGTTCCGGCCGATCGCTGGCCCCTCCGGTGCGGGCTGACATCCTGGATGTCAGCCCGGCATCCGGACCAGCAGCCGCCAGAATTAGGTGTCATCGCGGGGGCGCGATGACACCTAATTCAGGCGCCCCCCCCGCATGTGCGGAGGAGGCGCCTGAAAGGGAGGGGGGGGAGGTCCTTCGGACCTCTCTCCCTCCCGATCGGTGGCGCACAGGGGGTTAACCCAGGCATCATTTGGAAGGGCACAGCCTGCCCTTCCAAATGATGCCTGGCAAAAACCCCTGGGGAGCTGGATCGCGAATCGGCGCTGAAAAGCGCCGGTTCGCGATCCTTTCCCGGAGCTGGCCGACATCTTGGATGTCGGCCAAGCCTCCGGGAACTCCCCCAGAGGACTGGCGTCATCGTGCGTAGCACGATGACGCCAGTCCTAGACTTAACCCCTAACTGCCACCAACTGTGGAGATAGGGAGTTCCAATGAACTCCCTATCTCCCGATCCGTGGCAGCTAGGGGTTAAATTTTGGTATCGTTGGATCGGCCAGAGAATGGCCGTTCCAACGATACCAAACATGAAAGTGAAATATTTTGTAAAAAAAAAAAAAATGAAAAATAAAAATAAAAAAAAAATTAAAAAAAAAAATTACAAAAAAAAAAATAAACACTTTTTTTTATTTTTTTTGGTTTGTTAATGCAGCAATATTGTTCCCATTTCAATTATAATGTGAACAATGATGCTGCACTAACGATTTTTGTATGCGGTGCGTTTGTTAAAAATAGTGTCATTTTCCCCAAAAAAAAATGTAACGAGACCCCATCTCTAATTTTTTTAACAAGCGCACCCCATACAAAATATAACCGCAATTGCTCGCATGTTAAAATGTGGAAAAAAACACTTTACACATTGTAAATTATTGAAAATACATATTTTATTGCATTTTTTGTTATAATATACAGACATGACATAACGTATACATATAATAATGACATATTATGAATCTACTGAGTCTGACGGAAAGAACGATATATAATATGTCTGGGTCATATACTAAAATAAGCCTTCAAAACACGTTTAAACATGATGCGCAAAACAGGTAAAAATGACCTCAGCATAGGGGCGGGAAAAGCCTCAGCAGCGAAAGGGTTAATTTATATAGTGCCATTATTCCCCTACTTCACGAATTTCATTTGCTAAATATCTGTACATTGCTGACTTTCTGATTCGTTAACCTCCCTGGCGGTCTAATTGTTTTGAGAAACCGCGTCTAAACGCGGTCTATTTTTTTATATTTTTGTCGTCCCCCCCCCCCCAGCGGTGTGTAAATTAGCCCAACACATTTTTACATAGGTTTTCAGACATGTAAAATTCCTTTGGAGGAATCTGATTCTGGAGGGAAAGTAACAATTTAAAGGGACAGTACCACTTACATAAGATGTAATTAGATTACTCATGCATTACCAACAAAACCACATTATAAAGCACATGCTGCTGTTTCCTTCTTTGTTTGAAATAATTGCATTTAAAAAGGAAAAGGAAAGTTTTTTTTATCTCCTGTTTCTATTTTGTTGATTTTTTTTACCGTAAGGCAACCAAAATGTGTGCAAAGCTTTTTCCTTACTTCTGTGCCTTATCTAATCTAATGAATTTAACAATTAATGAGGTGGAGGAGGGAATATTTGGATAAAGCTGGAGGGGTCTATTGTTCTCTAACAGGGCTATTCAGAGAGAGGTGAAAACCTTGAGATTTGCCAGGAGAATGAACAATCTAGACCAAATAGACAATTTGGAAAGTGAGATAAATGGGAGAATTTTTCTGGTTTGACTATTTTGACCTAGAATTTTCAATTTTCCAGTCATTCTCTTTCTGAATAGCCCTGTATGCTAATTAAGATAAGAGCTAGCAGCTGAATGAGATAAGACAGGGAACTTAAAAGACTTCTAATGTATCCACTTGTGATGTCCTTTGAATACATCCCACACAATGCAATGATTTGTGTCCGTGTTCAACCAATAGACTCCATTCTATGGCCAAAGAGCGAGGAGCAAATGATGTAAAGATACTGTGGGGGGCAGGTTACCGCACAAAAGATCACACAATGGAATCACTCAGTGACACATATAGAGTAAAATATTTTCTTAAAGAAACAAACAAGAGAAAAACAATGCACATGTAAGATATCAGCAACATAAAATGAACACAATAAAGTAATTTCATCATTTCATTTTTTTGGTGGTGGTGTCCCTTTAATGCATTCTGCATACAATCACGATCACATGATGGATTATTTCCTTTAAGTGATTCTTTCTGTACAAGGACTTCCAATGCCCATGAAATCACAACTATAAACAACTAAATAAGTAATAAAGTTATTTATAGAAAATATAAGCTAGTGATGCAAAGGGATTTATTTCAGCATCGGTGATGTGTTTTAGAATAAACAGCAATTCTTTCGATAATGATAAATACACTCTTTATGCTTGTTTGAAAGTTGAATGTGATTTTTTAAGAAAGAGTAAAAACAGTAATGTGTTACAAATATTAGTGAAATCTACTAACCACTCAGGCTAAGAAAGCTAAACAAAAAGAAAGTATTTTTTTCCCACCTAAACTGAAGTCAAAGTAAAACCGCAGAAGCTGATTCCCTTGTTGATTGCGATGTAAAATTATATTATTCTTAGAAAACACCCATCCATTACATCATCTGCAGGACTGAAACTACTTAGAAACTATTAACTGTGAAAATGTAAATATTTTTGTTTATAATAGCATAAACCTGGCCATAAATGATCTTTCCCACTAATTCTTCCAATGATGTCACAGTTTTCCCTAGAAGTAAATGTTTGTTGACCTTCTTCTCGTATAGTATCATTGACGTAAACTGAAAGTAGTGGAAAAATTAGCTATTCTACAGGAATTGGAAATCTACGACTGTGGTTATATTAAATCAAATGAAGGTATCAGATTTTCGGGGTCAGGAGCAGGTTAGGAAGTTGAGAAGACTGCATTATGAGTGAACAGTAGGCAGTGGCATGTTGCTCTTTCTGACTGTCCTCCATCAGGACTTTACACTTCATTATTAATTATAGTATTATTATATGTTTCACATTTATGTATTTTATTTATTTATACTTTAACTTCTTATTGGCCCCAATACAGTCCTTGTCCCGTGCAATCTATAATAAATGCTACTGCCAGGCTTAGATTTCTCCCACAACACTCCCCACATACCTCTCCGCTCTACTGGACACTCTGTAGGCTTAAATGGTACAGAAGCAAATAAAGTAATACTGCCACTTCTATTCAAAGCTCTCTATACCTTGACCCTCCTTACATGTCTTCCCTACTCCACAAGTACACTCCTTCTAGATTACTTCGCCCTATCAAACTCACTTTTAATCTGCAGTCCTTCAAGAAATCCCTCAAAACCCATCTCTTCAGATTAGCGTACCACATCACTGATGCAACTCATCCCTCTGCTCACCTACTCACACATGATTGAAGCTGCTTCTATGGCCCCATCATTCCTGAACCACTGGCACTAATGATCCTGTTGTCCTGTAAAATTCCCCTTGTCTTCCTCAACCCCAATCACTGTAGAGTGTAAGCTCCTATGTCCGTTTATCTGTACCTCACTCCCTTTGTTTATTGTAAAGCGCTGCAGAAACTGTTAGCGCTATATAAATGATGATAATAATAATCAGTGGTCCCCAAACCTGGTCCTCCGGTACCACTAACAGGCCAGGTTTTAAGGATTACATTTGGGGAAATACAGACTGAATCCTGCAATCACTGAGCAGCAATTCATATCACCTGTGATGTGCTCCAGATTAGGGATGAGCCGAACACTCCCCGAGTTCGGTTCGAGCCCGAACCGAACTTCCCATTTGTTCGGGACCGAACCCGAACCCCCATGCAAGTCAATGGGGCTGAAAATTTGGTTTTTTAGAGTGCCCTCCAAGAGGGCATATATGCTACATATTTGCCATAAAAGGTGTATGGGGGTCCGGGTAGTGCCCTGGGGGACAGGAAACAAGGACAAAAAGTTTTAAAAAAAACGTTTTTAAAGGGACAGTGAGTTTTCCATGAAATAAGGGTTAAAAATAAAAACGAAAAATTCCTTCAAATATTGTGCCTAGGAGGTCCCCATAACCTGCCCGTGAAGTGGCGGATTTCTAGGATGTATAGAAACACTTAAAAACAAAAAAATGATGTTTCATATGACGTTTATGGATAGATTAAAGGAAAATCATTTACCAACTGCTTTGGGCGGCAGCCTGTATGAAAAGACATTTTAGGACGCGCAGAAAAAGTTTAGTTTTTTTTTGTCTAAATTATTGTGAAACTTATGCAGGGTTTGGATGAAAGTAACAATAGGTGCTTTAAAATTGGGCTTTTAGCGTCGGCAACAGTGCCGTCACACCGTAACCCCTCTGAGGATATGAATCTGATACAGGCGTCAATGGCAGTGCACCCAGATATTGTGCCTTTAGTGCCAGGCCATCAAGTTAATCTGTTAATCTGTATATTTGTGTTGTTAATATTTTACATTGTATTACTTTGTATTTCTGTAAATGTAACACTTCAATGTACTTGAACCCAGGACATACTTGAAAACGAGAGAAATCTCAATGTATCCTTCCTGGTAAAATCCTTTATAAATAAATAAATAAATAAATAAAAGTATCATCATACAGTAACCCCTCTGTAGTATTGTGGAAGAGTGCAGGGGTGGACCATGTGGTCCTATATTAAAAAAATGTTGTTCTGGTAATGGGCGTCAATGCACCCAGATATTGTGCCTTTGGTGCAAGACTACCAGGCCAGCAAGTATCATCATACAGTAACTCCTCTGTGGTATTGTGGAAGAGTGCAGGGTTGGACCCTGCGGTTCAAAAAAATAAAATGATATAAATCTGGCACAGGCGTCAGTGCAGTCAAATATTGTGCCTTTCATGGCAGCAAGTGCCTTCACACCGTAAACCTTTTGTGGTATTGTGGACGAGTTCAGTGCTGGAGGTTTTGTGAATGCAGAAGAGGACATCCCCTATCTATTCCATCACTTCAGCATCAGGGGATTGATAGCTGCTGATCCAGGACCGATTAATTTTTATAAATGTCAGCCAGTCTACAGAGTCGATGGACAGACGCACTCTTTTGTCTGTGACAAAACCTCCAGCGGCACTGAACGTCCTTTCGGAAAGCACGCTAGATGAAGGGCAACCTAGTAGCTGCATAGCATATTGGCTAAGTTCTGGCCAGTGATCCAATCTCAACACCCAGTAAGCCAGTGGATCATCTGCTGGAAACGTATCCAGGTCTGCCCTTGCCCCTAGGTAGTCCTGCACCATATGGTGAAGACGCTGGCAATGGGTGCCTACATTTGACGTCCCTGGGTGTCGAGGACTAAAGAAATTTAAAAATGCATCAGTCAAGCGGCCCTGGCCTTCACCGCTATTCCTCTGATCACCTGCAGCCTCAGAAGCACGTGTGTCAGCACTTGGTAATCTAACAGTGCCTGGAAAGGTGTTACACAAGTTTCGCTTTAGAGCGTCCTCAAGTTTTGTCATCCTGTGCTCCCTCTGTGCGGGCAGGATGAGCTCTGCAACTTTCCCCTTGTATCGTGGATCAAGAAGGGTTGCCAACCAGTAATGATCCCTCTCCTTGATAGCACGAATCCTGGGGTCCTTTAGCAGGTTTTGCATCATTAGGGAGCCCATGCAGCGTAGGTTGAAGGTGGCATTAGCTGCCGAGTCTTCCTGGTCAATGAGGATGACCGTATCGTGCACTTCCTCCTCCCAGCCACGCACAAGCCCTTCTGTTTCTGGGCACACAAAACCCTGCCTTGAGGAATCCCCACCTTCAATGCCCCCACTACTTAAATAGTCGTCCTCCTCCTCATCCTCCTCCTGTCTGATCTGAGTAGGACTCGCTGGAATGCTGTCTGCGGAAAGACTGGGGCCTTGAGAGCTAGGGAAGGCCTCCTCTTCCTCCCACTGCTCTGCCTCTAGAGCCACATCTATAATTCCCCGCAGAGTGTGCTCCAGCAGAAACACTAAAGGAATTGTGTCACTGATGCATGCACTGTCCCTGCTCACCATCCTCGTTGCCTCCTCAAATGGTGACAGTACAGTGCATGCATCCTTGATCATCAGCCACTGCGGGGGGGAAAAAAAAAACAAGTTGACCTGAACCTGTCCTTGTGCCATACTCACACAGGTACTCGTTGATGGCCCTCTGCTGCTTTGCAGATGCTGCAGCATTGCTAATGTCGAGTTCCACCTGGTGGGCATGTCACAGATCAGACGGTTTGTGGGAAGGTGGAATTCTCTTTGAATTTCTGCCAGGTGAACGCTTGCTAGGAATGACCGTCTGAAGTGGCTGCAGACTTTTCTGGCCTGGATGAGAAGCTCTGGCAGCCCTGGGTACTTGGTTAGGAAACGCTGTACCACCAGATTTAGGACGTGTGCTAGGCATGGTACATGCGTCAATTTACCCTTGCGTAGGGCAGAGAGAAGGTTGCTGCCATTATCGCAGACGATCATTCCCAGCTCAAGCTGGCGTGGTGTTAACCATCTCTGTACCTGCCCCTGCAGAGCTGACAAAATTTCTGACCCGGTGTGGCTCCTGTCCCCTAAACAAACCAGCTCAAGCACAGTATGGCATCTTTTGCTTGAGCCATTGCGTAGACCCTGTCAGGAGTCGGTTTAACTGCCACTTCACCAGAGACAGAGAAGGAGGAGGAGGAAGAGGTGGTGGTGGTGGAGCAGACAGACCTCATACACCTTGCTGCTGACTGCCTTTCCCAATGACTCGATAACATTGTCTTCCACGTGCTGGTATAGTGCTGGAATTGCCTAGCGTGAAAACTAATGGTGTTTTGGAACCTGCCACTGGGGTACAGCGCATTCAGCAAATTCACGGAAGGGAGCAGAGTCCACCAGCTGGAAAGGCAGCAGCTGCAATGCGAGTAATTTTGCTAAGCTGGCATTTAGACACTGTGCTTGGGGATGGTTGGGACTATATTTTTTCTTTTGCTGCAGCAGCTGCCCCAACGTAATCTGACTGCGTAAATCTTCAGCTACTGGGATGATGTCACATTGTGAGGAAGGACCTGCTGGTACATCCATTACTGTAGCATCATCCCTGTCGGTGGAGGTTGTAGGCAATTGAATGGCAGGACATACAGTGTGGGTAGAGATAGATGAGGAGGAGGAGGACCTACGCAAAGTTTTGCGCCAAAGGGATGTGTGGCACTTGTTCATATGTCGCCTCAAGCACGTGGTACCCAAGTGTCCGGTGTTTATCCCACGCTTCAGCCTCCTCTGACATAGATTACAAATAGCAACGGTGGGGTCTGCCGCACATTTCTTAAAGAACTCCCAGACAGCAGAGTTCCTGCATGTGTTCTTTGAGACAACAGCGCTCTGCACCGGAGCAGCTCTGACATGTGATGCCTTGGACTGGCTAGTGCTACGGTTGGTCACAGAGGATGTTGTGCCTCGTGTTTGCTGTGCCTCCTCCTCCTCCTCCCCCCTCCTCCTCACTTGATTCCTCAGTTCGATCTGGCACCCAGGTGGAGTCAGTGACCTCATCATCAATGTCATCTTCACCCCCTATCTCCTCGTCACTGGAGCAAACTTGGCAGTATGCTGCAGCTGCTGGGGCAACATGAGTGCCAGTTATTTGTGTGTCATCACTGGCACCCCCTTCCTCTAGGTTGATTATACTCCCTTCCTCAACCTCAGAGATTGAATCAGAGCACTGTACTTGCTGCACATCCTCAAGCATCATGTCACTCTCATTGTAGTCAAACTATTCAGCTGACTCCTCCGTGTGTGATAGCGAGGCTACTGCAGGAGTAGCTGTGGACATGGAGGCTGCATTAGATGCTTTGGCAGCTGAGGTGGACTGTAAAGCACTAGAAGCCTGGCTGGCAGAGGACTCGGAGGATGAGGATGGCCTGGTTAGCCAATACACCAAGTCCTCTGTATGTTGCTGCTGCTTAAGATGGCCAGCACCAGTTAGAAAGGACAAGCGTGCCCCTGCAGAGGATGCACTACGTCCACCACGACCAGAGACACAGCCTCCCGACACAGGGGCTGCTTGCCCTCTTATCTGTGGCTGGGAGCGTCTGCCTGTCCTTTTTGTTCTTTCAGACATGGTGAGTGATCTATAGATTAATATATACAGAACTCTGATTCAACTCTGGTATAAAGATTTAAATAACTCTGGTATAACTCAGTGAGACACACTGATAGCTGGCAGCCAGTGACAAGAGACAGATCACCTTAATTCCCAAGTGTTTTAAAGAAATTAGTGAGCCCCAAAAAAACTTGCTGGCTGTGTGACGAGACACAGAAGATCACCTTGATTCACAAGTGTTTTAAAGAAATTAGTGAGCCCCAAAATACAGCGTGGTACTGTTTGTATGACGAGACACAGATCAACTTAATTCACAAGTGTTTTAAAGAAATTAGTGAGACCCAAAAAGATTTGCTGGCACAGTGACAAGACCCAGAAAATCACCTCAATTCACAAATGTTTTAAATAAAGTTGTAAACCCCAAAAAAACTTGTTGGCACAGTGACAAGACACACATAACCTAAATTCCCTGATATTTGGTAGAAATGAGACCCCCCAGACCCCCCCAGTAGCGTGGCAGACCGGCAGTAACAACACACACAACTATCTCCTTTGAAATCTCCTCTGAAATGCGTGCAGAAGCGCTGCGTGGAAACCTTATATAGTGTGCTGCGGGACTTAGCTCTGTGAGCCCATGATTGGGCAATATTTGCCCAATCAGGACTCTGAGTGGTGATTGGCATAGTGTTCAACCAGTCTTGCACCAGACCTGTGGTCAGGTGCAAGGCTGTAGCCAATTAGGAGCTTCAGGCAGTGGGAAAATGCATTGTGGTCCATTGTGGTCGAACATGCGGCGAACACCCGGAAATGTTCGGGGTTCGCGATCCGCTCAAACAGGCTAAGTTCGGGTCGAACCCCGAACCGTCCGAACCCGAACAGCTCATCCCTACTCCAGATATCCAGCAAACCTGGCCTGTTAGTGGGTCCTGAGGACCAGGGTTGCAGATCACTGTTCTAGATCACTTGGTTCTGCAGGGGATCTCTGTCCTCTGTTTCCACCTGTGATGCTAACTTTTGCCTCCAAGACTCATCAAGAGCAGCGCCGGAGCTGTGGAATGATCTTCCTCACCCTATTAGACTTTCCCCTAATATTTAGTCCTTCAGAAATCCCTCAAAATCCATCTCTTTAGATTAGCATTACACATTCCTGACAAAGTCCTCTGCTCACCTCCTTGCCACATCATTCTAGTTTATATAGCTTGCTTAACTACCATGTCTGTCACCGGTTCTTAAAAAAACATGGGTAGAAGAAATCATTATCAGTAATAAGATGCTAAGTTCTCTTGTTCTCCTCCACCCCAACTACTCTAGATTGTTTAGCAGGGCCCTCTGCACATTTCGGGCCCTATTACACTGTTAACGCTAATGGTAGCGCTCCCCTGCGTGAGCACTACCGTTAGCTGCGGTATATACCGCATATTACAATCCAAATGCACACGGGTTAAAAAACCCGTTTGCGTTTTGTACCTTGCACTCCTCTGCGCGAGGTTACTGCACTTTGCGCTCCCTATACTTAACATGGGGAGCGCAAAGTGATAATCAACGCTGGAATTACAAAGTCCCAGCGCTGATTAACGCCTGGCTCTGGTCAGCGGAAAGTTAACAAGAGCCAGAACCTGGTGTTAACGGATTCCGCTTCTGCAGAATCCGTGAACACCAGGCAAAGAAAAAAATCACATACAGTCAGGTCCAGAAATATCGGGACATCGACACAATTCTAACATCTTTGGCTCTATACACCACCACAATGGAGTTGGAATGAAACAAACACAATATGTTTTAACTACAGACTGCTTTAATTTGAGGGTATGTACATCCAACTCAGGTGAACGGTGTAGGACTTACAGCAGTTTGCAGATGTGCCTCCCACTTGTTAAGGGACCAAAAGTAATGGGACAGAATAATAACCATAAATCGAACTTTCCCTTCTTAATACTTGGTTGCAAATCCTTTGCAGTCAATCACAGCCTGAAGTCTGGAACGCATAGACATCACCAGACGCTGGGTTTCATCCCTAGTGATGCTCTGTCAGGCCTCTACTGCAACTGTCTTCAGTTCCTGCTTGTTCTTGGGGCATTTTCCCATCAGTTTTGTTTTCAGCAAGTGAAATGCATGCTTAATGGGATTCAGGTCAGGTGATTGACTTGGCCATTGCATAACATTCCACTTCTGTCCTTTCAAAAACTCTTTGGTTGCTTTTGCAGTATGCTTTGGGCCATTGTCCATCTGCACTGTGAAGCGCCGTCCATTGAGTTCTGCAGGATTTGGCTGAATGTGAGCAGATAATATTGCCCGAAACACTTCAGAATTCATCCTGCTGCTTTTGTCAGCAGTCACATCATCAATAAATACAAGAGAACCAGTTCCATTGGCAGCCATACATGCCCATGCGATGACACTACCACCACCATGCTTCACTGATGAGGTGGTGCTTAGGATCACGAGCAGTTCCTTTCCTTCTCCATACTCTTCTCTTCCCATCACTCTGGTACAAGTTGATCTTGATCTCATCTCTCCATAGGATCTTGTTCCAGGACTGTGAAGGCTTTGTTAGGTGTTGTTTGGCAAACTCTAATCTGGCCTTCCTGTTTTTGAGGCTCACCAATGGTTTACATCTTGTGGTGAACCTTCTGTATTCACTCTGGTGAAGTCTTCTCTTGATTGTTGACTTTTTACACACATACACCTACCTCCTGGAGAGTGTTCTTGATCTGGCCAACTGTTGTGAAGGGTGTTTTCTTCACAAAGGAAAGAATTCTTCGGTCATCCACCACAGTTGTTTTCCGTGGTCTCCCGGGTCTTTTGGTGTTGCTGAGCTCACCGGTGTGTTCCTTCTTTTTGAGAATGTTCCAAACAGTTGTTTTGGCCACGTCTAATGTTCTTGCTATCTCTCTGATGGGTTTGTTTTGTTTCTTCAGTCTAATGATGGCTTGCTTCACTGATAGTGACAGCTCTTTGGATCTCATCTTGAGAGTTGACAGCAACAGATTCCAAATGCAAATAGCACACTTGAAATTAACTCTGGGCCTTTTATCTGCACATTATATTTGGGGTAATGAGGGAATATCACACACCTGGCCATGGAACAGCTGAGAAGCCAATTGTCCCATTACCTTTGGTCCCTTAACAAGTGGGAGGCACATCTGCAAACTGCTGTAAGTCCTACACCGTTCACCTGAGTTGAATGTTGTGACATAAGGAAAGGGAAGGCCGTTGAGGGGCGATACATTTCCCCTCGGTTTCTGTCATATATGCAGAAGTAGTGAATACAGACCATGTTTTCAGGCTGCATGTAGTGTCTGCATTTCCGGGTTTTGTGTCTCTCCCCAGGGTTATTAATTACTTGATTGATGTTTATCAGGGGAGATAAAAGAGGGGAGGCTAAACCAGCAAGTGGCCCTGGCCTGGGACTCAGAAAGCCTTCTGAGGGAGCTGCAAGGTGAAGGTGTGAGAAAAAAGTTGCTTAAAGTAATTTTGTTCATTTAAGGTGGCTGAGGTTAGCTCACCATTTGTTAGATAGGGAATCTAACGGTTTAGTAAGAGCCTGAGCGGCAAGGGTTTATTTTCTGTTTTAATTTCTGTTTTATTGCAACCTTTTAAATAAATACTGTCTGCTGGTCAGATTTAAAGGAACTTTTATGCCTGGACTACCTTTTTCCCAGCAAAGGTAACCTCCGTTTGAGCTATACCCCCACAATGTACATATCCTCAAATTAAAGTTGACAGTCTGCATTTAAAGCACATTGTGTTTGTTTTATTCCAACTCCATTGTGGTGGTGTATAGAGCCAAAGATGTTAGAATTGTATCGATGCCCCAATATTTCTGGACCTGACTGTACTTACCCTTTGTCCCGCAGCGAGGACCGCGGCTCTGTCAGCCTCCTCCGGCCGGCGGGAGCAGGGAAAGACTGGAGGAAAAAGTCCACCCAGTCTCTCCCTTTGTATCACTACGCTGACCGACCGGATCTCACTCCCTGCACAGCATAACAACGGCCTCTCCCAAATGCATAAAGGAACCCCCATGCCTAAGCTTCTTCCTCTTCCTTGCTGGTCCCAGGAGCAGGATAAGTATTTTTCTCCTTTGAGTTTTATTGTTGTAGGTTTTCTTAAAAACACTAGTTTTGTGGTAAATTATATGCCCTTTTTTTGTTTAATTGTTTTTTTGCACATTATTATTGGTTTATGGTTTTATATCGTTTTTGTACAGTCCAGGGTTATCGCTTCGCTGGCGGGTCTGTGGTTTGGATTCCCAGGGGTTTCTCTCGGTGTGCCCTGCGTCTCGTTCGGGTAATTTCCCCTACGAATTTGGGATTTTTTTGCCACAGGCCGACCTCCGGTATATATATTTCGGCCGTTGTGCGTCTGCGCGCGGCAGCCATTTTAAGTATGAGAGGATTGTCTCGCGACCATTGCGTGTTTGTTCTGCCCCTAATTTTGGCGCGTTTTCGCTCCAGCGGCCATATCGGCTCCTGCCTGTTAGTGTGATGCCGCATCCATGCATCTCCTCGTCTAGGGACGATGCCGGTATGGCAGGGGAAATCTCCGACAGCCTCTCTGATGACTCTTTAGATCACGATCCTCCCGCGCTCCTGAAGGAGGGTCCCCCTCCCACTTTACCTCCAGCTCCATCTAATTCTGAGGTACTTTCTAAGACTCTCACGGATTTTGCCTCGGCCATGGGCTCCATGTCTCAGACGCTTTCAAATTTATTAGGTCCGGCTGGATCCTTTTCTGCCCCACCACCCCCTCCCCGGCTGGAGAGAAGAGGGGTTCCGCATTATCCATTACCGAAGTTTCTCACTCATCTCACACTATGCGAGAGCGCAGGGGTCCTCGTAAAGCTACGGCTAAAACTAAACATACCTTGCCCTCTGGTTCTAAGAGAAGGGTTACTGATGGTAGAGCTACCTCTACAATGGAACGCGGTGAACGGCCCCGCAAAAAATCACCCCATCGTGGGTCAAAAAGAGCTAGATCTTGGAAGAGGGCCAGAGGACAGTCTCCCTCCTCTCGTTCCTCCTCTTCCAGCCTATCCCCTGTAATATCTGAGATATCCTCGGATGAGGATAATTCTCCGGCATCTAATGCCTTGGCTCTCACTAATTCTGCAATAGTGGATGCATCGTCTGAGGACGATTTCTTTGATCCAGATGATCTGAAACACCCCCGCTCCGCGGATTGGATCGCATCCCCTCGGGTGGAAAGATTGCTAAATAAGCAAGTTCGTAAGCCTATGGCTCCAAAAACTAGATCATGTTTACGTACTGAATGCCCGAGGCCTCTCACCTCCAAAAAAGTGTTGCAAACTCCCGAGGTTGGAGAGCAAATGCTGCAACACCTGACTAATACGGTCTGGAATCCCCGAAAAGGGGTTGATTTATCGTTCAGGTCCTGCCAGGACAAGTTGTTAGATGTATTTGGCCCTTTTTCTCAATTACTAGAAGTCATTGAACGAGCCCATACCTCCAGTGTGCCTATTCTGCGTGGTTGGGCTCATCGCACTCTCTGCCTGCTTGGCAATGCAAATACGGCCTTGGCCACTGAACGTCGGAAATCTATCCTTCTAAGGATTGACCCAGGATTGATTGCCCTGGCCTCCAATGAGCCAGGACCGGATGCAGAGGGGGACCTGTTTCTCAAAACTATTATACAGGACATGAATTCTTATTCGGGGTCCTTTAATACCATCAATAAGGTGAAGGTGAACATGCGTAAAGTATTTAATCAAAACCAGAGTGTTTTTGGACGGGCCGGCAGACGACAGGGCCGACTGCCCGGCCGTTCTTCATATGGTCCCTCTCGAGCAACCTCTAGTCCCGCTCAAACTCAGCGACAACCATACCAACATCAGCAAGTCCGGTTCTTCCCACAATACAGCCGCTCCGGTCGTGGACGTGGTTCGTTCCAATCTCGCCTGCCTGGTAAGTCCTTTTTTCCATCGGGGTTTGGTAGGTGGCAGGATCGCACGTTTTTTTCATGTATGGGAGTCAATTTCAGCAGATCCCTGGATCTTGCAGACTGTTCTAGGTTATCAGATAGATTTCATATCCAGTCCCCCTCAAACGTGCCTTCCATGGCCTTTATATGTTCCACAAGAGAAGGAATGGCTTATAGATGCCGATGTTCAGTTGTTGTTGGACAAGGGGCCATAGAACTAGCCTCTCCAAGAGATCTGGGCTTCATCAGCCACCTTTTTTTAGTCCAAAAGAAGGGAGGTTCTTTCAGACCTGTAATAAACCTGAAACATCTCAATGCTTATGTAACTTATCATTTCAAAGACTCAAGACGAGGGCCCTGAGTCGTGCTCATTCTTCTGCAGATCCAGTCTACCTCGACGACGAGTCCAGGGACGAACTTCAGTGGTGACTGGACAACATGGAGGCGTGGAATGGCAGGGCCATATTCGGATCCGCTCCCGATCTCATCATAGAGTCGAACGCCAGCACTAACGGCTGGGGGGCCAGGTGTGGCTCGGTCTCCACAGGCGGGAGATGGTCACCGGACGAGAGGACCTTACACATCAACTATCTGGAGCTCCTGGCGGGATCGTTGGCTATCCGCAGCCTCTCGGGCACTCGAGCAAATTGCTGTATCCTCCTGTGCCTCGACAACCTCTCGGCGGTGAGATACATAAACAAGTTGGGAGGCGCGAGATCTTGCCCGTTGGCAATTCCTGCCAGAACCTTTTGGGATTTCTGCCTACAGAGACAGATGGAAGTGAGAGCAGAATATATACCGGGATTACACAATACCGTCGCGGACTGGTACTCCAGATTCTTGCGGGACTCCAGTGACTGGCATTTGCTGCCCTCTCTGTTTGCTCAGCTCTACGACCTGTGGGGTCCTTCCACTGTGGACCTTTTTGCCTCTCGCCTCAACACCCAGCTACCTCTATTCTTCAGCTGGTGCCCCGATCCAGACGCTGTGGTGACGGATGCCCTTCTACACGCGTGGCCTCCAGGTCAGCATTACGCTTTTCCGCCATTCACACTCCTCGGGAGAACTCTTCTCCAGGTTTGCAGAAACAAGACTTCGATTGTATTAGTAACTTCGTGGTGGCCATCACAGGCATGGTACCCCCACCTGCTGTCCATGGCTGTGGACTGCCCGAGGCTGCTCCTCACGGATCAACAGTTGCTCTCCTACCCTTTGGGCCATCCTCAACCACTGGTCCTCAACGGCCGTCTCCAGTTTATGGCTTGGCTGGTGTCCGGCGATCCAGCGCTGGCGGAGGAATTTCGAGCAGGGTTCACCGATTACTTGGCGCCTCCTGGGCACCCAGCACCCAAAAAGCTTACAAGCACGCCTGGCAGATATGGGTTCACTGGTGCATGGGAAGAGACCTGGATCCCGTTCGTGCCTCTGTACAGCACATCCTACAATTCCTTTCGGATGAATTTGAGGCCGGTAAAGCCTATAGAACATTGAACCTTTACCGTTCAGCTATTTCTGCCTCTCACGAAGTATTTATAGGTCTTCCCGCGGGGCAACACCCCTTGTTATGTCGTTTACTGAAGGGCGCTCGAATGTCCCGGCCACCAATGCCTCGTTATACATCGGTGTGGGATATCAATTCTGTGTTCACACTGTTGTCCTCATGGCCTGACAAGGTATCCTTATCTATTAAACAATTATCTGCAAAGTTGGTTATGTTGTTATGTTTGATTTCTTGTAAGACGGTTTCAGATGTCCGCGCCTTAGATGTACATGCTAGATCTTACCGTCTGGACGGGGTCGAATTTCATATTACTAGACGCACAAAATCTATGTCTACTACTGTTTTTTACCCGGCTTTTCCGGCATCCCCATTATTGTGTCCAGTCTGCTGTTTCAGACAGTATGAGACGGTGACGGCGCCACACCGTCCTACCTTTTCTGGTCCTCTGTAGGGATGAGCCGAACACCCCCGTGTTCGGTTCACATTCCCATTCGAACTCGAACAATTTCAAAAGTTTGAATTCGAACACGAACCGAACTCAATGCAAGTCAGTGGGACTCAAAAGTTAGGTTTTTAGAGTGCCATCCAAGAGGGCATATATGCAAGATATTTGCCATAAAAGGTGTATGGGGTCCGGGTAGTGCCCTGGCGGACAGGAAACACGGACAAAAAGTTAAAAAAAACGTTTTTAAAGGGACAGTGAGTTTTCCATGAAATAAGGATTAAAAATAAAAACGAAAAATTCCTTCAAATATCGTGCCTAGGAGGTCCCCATAACCTGCCCATGAAGTAGCGGATTTGTAGGATGTATAGAAACATTTAAAAAAAAAGGATGTTTCAAATGACGGTAAACGGTTTTCCTTTAATCTATTCATAAACAACTGCTTGGGGCGGCAGCCTGTATGAAATGGGTGGCAGTGAGAACACACAGATTAGAACAATTCCCAGATATTTTGTATAAATGACTGACCCCCCAAAATTGCTGGTGGCAGTGAGAACACAAAGATTAGAACAATTCCCAGATATTTTGTATAAATGACTGACCCCCACAATTGCTGGTGGCAGTGAGAACACAAAGATTACAACGATTCCCAGATATTTTGTAGAAGTGAGATTTGGCATAATAATACTCGCCTCCTTTTGTCTTTAATAAAATTACGACTTCCCGTCATAATTTACAAGGGAAATCAAGAATTTTGTATGTAATTTTTTAAATTCCTCAATCTAGCCATCAGACATACCATGTGTTTGCCCGGTAAGCTGCTTGAGAGCAGGCCTTATTTGTACCCGTCCAGCCAGGCTGCCTGGGGAACACAAGACACGTTCCCTATGCCGCAGCCTTGGCCGGGTGGGGACTCCAGTATAGTCCGGCAACCCAATCTTCATAATCAGAGGGGGCCGGCCCTCTGGCCAGCACCCGTTGATTATGTTACAGGGCACACTGCGTGACATCTGGCGGCAAACAGCACGCAGCGCGAGCGGTGACATAATCAGCAGGGGCTGGCCTGAGGGCCCATATGGTGCAATTTTGGGGCCATTCGGCTATTCAAAAGCTGGCAATACACCAAATATTGGTAAATTGACAGCGAAATACGGTGATCTTTGGAAATTTTTTTAAATAGTTTTTTTTTCTGTAACAGACCTTTTTATTATTATTCATAGGACCTTATATATTAATTCTAGGCATTTTCGTGCAATAGTTTTTCGAACAGCTTTTCAAAGTCGCAGTGTGTTTTTTTTTAAAAATTTATATCCTGTTCGTTGGCTTATCGGCTTTTTCCGACGGATGGTCGATGCTGTGTTCGGCGGATCGTCTGCTCTTTACAGATGTGTTCTGCGGGTTTGCGGCAGATCGTTGATTGTGTTCGATGGGTTTGCGGTGGCTTATCAGATCAGGGCAACTTATCGGATCAGATCCGATTGTTTTCGGCGTTTTTTAGGCACTTTTTACTTTCGATTTGGCGGTTGTTCGGCTTTTCCCTGCCTTTCGGGGACCCTGCGGTGAATGCTGAATTCAGTGCAGGGTCGGGGAATTTGATTTCCCGAAGTGCGGGGGAGCGAAAAAGCTCATTGAATAACCCCTGTAATAATAATAAAAAAAGGTAATTAATACAACTGCTTGTTAAAAAATATGTGTATGTGTATTGTATGGTGAATAATACATTTTATTTAGCCTGCTAACCCTATAGTTTATATCAAAATGCATTCATCTCTTCACCTAAATATATAATTTCCAATTCATGTCATTATTTTCATTCAAATATTTGGCTGACGTACCTTTTGCATTTTCAATTTTCTGAGGTTGGACTATACTTTCAGATATTTTATTTATGTAAACGTAATCTCCGCTTGCCTGGAATTTCAGCTACATAGATAGGATCATCTAATATATTTTCCATCTTTTTATATAATTGGTGCTGCCTGGTTATATGTAATAACAGATGCCATATGAAGCTCTTGTAAAGAATCCATTAGTTAGACTCTAGTCCGGCCGTAAACATTTAGCTATTTCTAATGTATGAGTCTTGTCGAAGAAGGTACTTTATACGCAGACGTATACGAAAGAGAAATACATTTAGCAATGAATTCCACACTTCTGCTGCAGGTTCATCTTAGTTTCTTACATACGTACTCTAAAGGAGGGAATTTTAAGTAGAATGTGGCGTGCTGGAGCTTTCTGGCTTAAAGCTGCTTAGAAATAAATCAAAGAAAGTGGAGTAAAACAGATTTTTTTTATTGACCCCACTTTTATTTCTCTTACTCTTTCAGTGTTCTTTTAGGCTAGGATCAGACGAACGCATTTTTTATGTTGTCCGTGAAAAAGTGCGTTCGAACGAATGGACGTATTTTTTTAATGGAATACGCGATAGCGGTCATACGATGCGCATTTTCGTCCATGATTTTGTACGGATCATCAATAAAACCCTTTTTGCGTCTGGACGTTATGTTGGCCGGACATTAGCAGCGTCTGACGTATCCTAATCACGCACACATGCCGCTAGCGGACGCAGCGCACTCTGTACGTCAGTACTAGCAGTTTTACGTTCTCGAAAAAATTCGTTCGTTTGCCACTTAAGTTGCGCAGCCGCACCTTTGTGCGGCCGTTCTTCGTATGCTGCCCGGCATTGGACGTAATTTGCTGCTAGCACGGCCGTGATTTCGTGCGGCTAAACGCACGTTAAAACTGCGCTCGTCTGACCTTAGCCTTATACACCATAATCTGCTCTGATGCCTCTAGAAAAATGTCCATGTATTCTAGCCATGATATGACTGAATCTATAGGATGAATATATATATATAGACTTAACGTAAGCAAACTTTTATAGTATAAAACAAGCAGGTCAGCGCCACAAATCACGTCCACCACCAATCTCCCAAAAGCTTGATCAAACACAGTGGTCTTCCCTATATTATTATTATTCATTATTTATAAAGCGCCAGCATATTCCGCAGCGCTGTACAATAAGCACAGTATAGACAGGGTTACAATACATTGAACAACATTTGACAAACAGTACAGGAGGAGATGAGGGCCCTATTCCCGTAGGAACTCACAATCTAGGAGGGTTGGGGTTGGAAACAGGAGGAGAGGACTGTAAGGTGAGAGTGATTGATGGTTGCGTCAGTGAGTTGGGTGGTAGGCTTCCCTAAATAGGAATGTTTTAGGGAGCGTTTGAAGGAAGAGAAGTTAGGGGAAAGTCTGACAGTACGAGGGAGAGCGTTCCAGAGAGTGGGGGCTGCGCGTGAGAAATCCTGCAGTCTATCATGGGAAGAGGTGATGCGGTGAGAAGCTAGGCGCAGGTCACTGTTTGACCTTAGGGAGCGGGCTGGGGTGTATTTGGTGATTAGTGAGGACAGGTAGTGGGGCGCTGAGTTAGTGAGGGTTTTGTAGGTAAGGATAAGGATTTTTGAACTTAATTCTGCAGTGGATGGGGAGCCAGTGAACGGACTCGCAGAGGGGAGCGGCAGAGACAGAGTGGCGGTGAGGTGAATTAGTCTGGCGGAGGCGTTCAGGATGGATTGTAGGGGGGAGAGGCGGGACAGAGGGAGGCCAGATAAGAGATTATTGCAATAGTCGAGTCGGGAGATTACCAGGGCGTGTATGAGTTGTTTTGTGGTGACAGCGGTAAGAAATGGCCGAATTCTGGAAATATTACGCAGTTGGTATCGGCAGGAGGAGGAAAGAGACTGGATGTGGGGGATGAAGGAAAGAGCAGAGTCAAGTGTAACTCCAAGACAGCGAACTTGGTTTGATGGGGAGATGGTGATACCCTCCACCGTGATAGAGAAGTCAGGAGGTGGGGAGGCATTGGAGGGAGGAATAAGTAGGAGCTCAGTCTTTGACATGTTGATCTTTAGGTGGTGGGAGGCCATCCAGGAGGAGATGCCAGATAAACAGTCACTGACTTTTGAAAGGACAGGGGGAGAGAGATCAGGGGTAGAGAGGTAGATCTGAGTGTCATCAGCGTAGAGGTGGTAATTAAAGCCAAAGCTGTTGATGATTTTGCCCAGGGAGGAGGTGTAGATGGAAAAGAGCAGAGGACCAAGGACAGAGCCTTGAGGTACACCAACAGATAGAGGCAATGAAGAGGAGGAGTTACCAGCAAAGGACACACAGAAGGACCTGTTGGATAAATAGGAGTCAACCCAAGCAAGTGCAGTGTCACCGAGACCCAGAGAGTTGAGGGTCTGTAGAAGGAGGGGGTGGTCAACAGTGTCAAAAGCAGCCGAGAGGTCAAGCAGGATGAGAATAGAATAGTGGCCGTGTTTTTTAGCAGTTAGGAGGTCGTTGGTGACTTTGGTGAGGGCAGTTTCAGTTGAGTGTAGGGGATGGAAGCCAGATTGCAGGGGGTCAAGTAGGGAATTGGAGGACAGGAAGAGGGAGAGGCGGTTGAAGACTAGTTTTTCTAAGAGCGTTGATGTGAAGGGAAGCAGGGATACAGGGCGGTAGTTGGAGAGTTGGGGTCTAGGGATGGTTTCTTTAGTAAAGGGGTAACTAGCGCGTGTTTGAAGGCGGATGGAAAGGAGCCAGTGGAGAGAGATAGGTTGAAGATGTGTGTGAGAGCAGGGGTGAGGGAGGAGGAGAGGGGAGGAATTAGATGTGAGGGAATGGGGTCGAGTGGGCACGTGGTGAGATGTGAGGAGGACAATAAGGAATTGACTTCCTCCTCAGTGGCTGGGAGGAAGCAGCAGAGGGTGGCAGAGGGGACCTCTGGGAGTGGAGGTGGCAGATAACTATCTTGTGTTGGGATGTTGCTTCTGATAGTTAGAGTTTTACTGAGGAAGTAGTCTGCCAAGTCTTGAGCGCTGAAGGCAGCTGAGGGGGGAGGTGCAGGAGGGTGTTGAAGTTGGACCAGAGCCGTTTAGGGTTGGAGGACAGCGTAGATATAAGAGATGAGAAGAAGGATTGTTTGGCCAAGTGGAGGGCAGAGGTGTATGAGCGGAGAATAAACTTGAAGTGAACAAAATCAGCTTCAGAGCGGGATTTCCTCCAGGCACGCTCTGCTGTGCGGGAGCATCTTTGCAGGTAGCGAGTCTGGAGGGTGTGCCAGGGCTGAAGCTGGCGGCGTGGGGCCTTACAGAGTCGAAGAGGAGCAAGAGTGTCTAGAGCAGAGATAAGCGTAGTGTTGTAGTGATTAGTGGCAGCATCAGGGCAGGTGAAGGATGAGGTATGAGGGAGGTGGTGAAGTAGGTTGGAGAATTGATGGGGGTCCACAGCATGTAGATTTCTGCGAGTGTGTGTGCGGGGTGGGGGAGCAGGGTGTTTAGGAAGTCCAGATAGGTTGAAAGAGAGAAGGTGGTGGTCAGAGATGGGGAAAGGGCGACATTTGAACTCAGAAATGGAGCAGAGGTTGGAAAAGACAAGGTCAATAGCGTGACCATCGCGGTGGGTAGGGAGGAGGGAGGATTGTGTGAGTCCAAGGGAGGACGTGAGTGAAAGAAGTTTGGAGGCAGCAGGAGCGGAAGGATCGTCAATGGGAATGTTGAAGTCCCCGAGAATTAGGCATGGAAGATTAGAAGACAGGAAGTGAGAAAGCCAGGTAGCAAAGTGGTCAAAGAACTGGGAGGTTGGTCCCGGTGGGCGGTAGATGACTGCCACCCTGAGAGCCAGAGGAGAGAACAGGCGGATGCAGTGTGTCTCGAAGGAGGAGAAGGAGAGGGATGGGGGTGGAGGGAGATGCTGGTAGGTGCAGGTGGGAGAGAGCAGGAGTCCGACCCCGCCACCATTTCTCTCACCCGGTCTGGGGGTATGGCTCAAGTGTAGACCGCCATGTGAGAGAGCAGCAACGGAGGCCGTGTCAGAGGGAGTTAGCCAGGTTTCAGTTAAAACTAGGAGGTTGAAGGAGTTTGAAAGGAAGAGGTCATGGACGGCTGTGAGTTTGTTGCACACAGAGCGAGCGTTCCAGAGGGCGCATGAGAAAGAGGACAGGCGCTGAGGGATTATGGGAATGAGGTTGCTGGGCTTGCAGGGAGGTGATTTATGTGTGATGGAGATAGGATGAGAGGGAAGTATTGGATGTGTTGTGGGGCCAGGGTTAGGGGATATGTCACCTGAATAGAGTAACAGCAGGAGGGTGAGAAAGAGAAGGTGGGAATGGGATTTGTGGGAGTGATTGGCAGCACGAGAGTTAGAGGGAGACCATGTTCTGAGGAAACAAAGGAGCTCATGCGAGGCCATCATGTGGGACGAGAGGAGGGAGGGAGAGATGCAGATAGTGTAGGGGTCGGTGGTAGAGGGGCAGGAGTTCCATTTAAGGAGAAAGGTAGAAGTAAAGAGCAGAAGCGTGAGAGAAAGCATAATATAGACGTGTGTTTACCAGAGTAAAAAGTGGGCCTTGCAGTTTTGCAGTTCCTTCCTACCAGGTGAATGGAAAAAAACCATATACATATCTTGATCAGCGCAATAAAAATTGCTCTCAGGATCTTGGTGTCTCTCATAGATCAGCAGACCATATTTTGGTACATAAAACAAAATATAAAAATACACAACGGTGAAGTATATCAAATATATACTATAAATAAAATGCAATGAATGATGTTTCACTCACAAACATAGAGCCTAGCACTCGCTCTAAGTGGAACTGCACGTTTGGGTTGTTTTTTCTTCTATATTGTTCACAGGTGACCCACACCTTACACGGCTGTTTCCCTTCACATATCAAGGAACCATATAAGACAAGAAAAGACAGCGCAACTCTCCTTGTGCAGAATGAAAATATAAGTGTATATATGCTTTTCAGCCAATTTTTCACTTACAGTTGTTGGAGCTTCAATAGCTCTAAGGTTTGCGCATATGGATTTTTTCAGGCTCGGGCAAATCCACAAACCACCAAAAAGACACAGGCTGGATCTTCTTTTCGAAAGAAGATTTAATAAAATAAAAACATGTAAAACAAATGGATAAAAACTTTTATAGTAGATATATATTGTAAGTTTTATAAAAAAAAAATTTCTTACTAACAGTGTCTTATATTGTCCTTTGTCCAATTTCTCTGCTTAATTTTTGTTGTAAAAGGCCACTTTAGGCAATGTGACCACTCAATGTAATATGAGTGGTCACAGTGAGCTATACTACCCCCCCCCCCTGCGGGTTGCCAGAGGGATCATTCAGTCCTCCGAATAAATGGGTTTCTTACCACCCAAAAAACTTTATATCAGTGAACGTTGATCTCAAGTTCCTGGATATCAGGACCTTTGGAGCTCTCTCCAGTGGCTATCAAATCACTCACTTAAGTGTCCAACCACCCCCTGGGTCACGTGACTGCTGCAGGTTACAGGAAGCTGGCTGCTCGTGATGTTAGGAGAAGCACCATAGAAGCCCAGCTCTGGATTTAAGGTTGAGAAGACTAAAGGCTTACACCGGTACTGGAAATGTGGAGGAGAGTTGGGAGCTTTTAATGTGTATCTCCTCCTGGTTTAATCCCAGAGTGTGCCTTTAAGTGTTTTATAGTATGTGCGTATGATAGCCCTTCCTTCTAATTATTTAATAGGTGAAAGGATTTCGATCTTACAGTACAATAGGTGCATATGTTAACTCAATTAAGGCCTGTTGGCATTGAAAAGTTTCCTGGTTGTATAAAGACAGAAAAACAAAACTATAAAAGACAAAAAAGTTAAATTAATAGTTTTCTCCCCTTTTCTAAGCATACAGTTCTGCAGAGACCTCTAAATGTTGAGGGTTATTGTGTGATTTGTCAGGTATTATTACAGTTAGGCATATGATATGATTAACATAAAGATTGAAGGAGAAAAGTTACCAAGAAAGGCTTAATGATCTTAACATGTACAGCTTGGAAAAAAGACGAGACAGAGGTGATATGATAGAAACATTTAAATACGTAAAGGGAATCCACAAGGTAGAGGAAGGGAGTATATTTAAAAGGAAACAAAGTAGCAAAACAAGAGGACATAGTCTTAGATTAGAGGGGCAAAGGTTTAAAAGTAACATCAGAAAGCATTATTTTACTGAGAGGGTGGTGGATACATGGAACAGTCTTCCAGTTGAAGTGGTAGAGGCCAAAACAGTAATTGAATTTAAGCAGGCATGGGATAGGCATAAGGCTATCCTATACAAAAGATAAATCCAGGTAAAGTATCCATGTAATTGGGCAGACTAGATGGGCCGAAAGGTTCTTATCTGCCAACATTTTTCTATGTTTCTATTAAAGTATAATACCCGGATGATCGTTATCGGAATTGTAAACTTAATGCTACCATAATGTTACGAGCCTGATGTCGGCACGTAAACCAAACTCTGATTAATTTCATATTAGTCAATTAGTAAGCCTAACCCTGATTTTAACTGTAGCTTTAACCGGAGTTGTCATCAGTCAAGTACTGTATCTCACCGTATAGCTGCTGGAGGTCTTGTAACCATCTCAATGGCATAGATCTTCATAGGTCTAATATTGTGTTTCCCATCATAACGATGTCACCATTTTAGTTTCCTAAAAAGTACAAAACAAAGTTGTAGCTCACATGAAACAATACACGTCAGTTTTTTTCGGTAATATTTGACAACATACATGCCTCGTTTTACTGCCGTGTTAGGGTTGCTTTTAGTGTTTAGGTTAATTGTAACCCCTAACCAACAAATACTGTTCCATTTTCAATTTATTTTTAATGTAACAGATTCTGCTTCTTTTGCAGCAGCAAAACCGTAACCCTAAAACTAGCATGAAGATTGCTAGTTTTGATAGAATGAAGATGATTTTTACACTGTGCTCGCGTTATTAAAATGACAGTAGTATGGTGCTAACTTTCATAGCTGTACATAACCCTTTTTGATTCATAGTTGTATTTAACCCTTTGATAGATTTGTTTAATCCTTGATATTGCATGGCCTTTTCTCCATCTTATTTTTACTTCTTTTTGAATCCCAACAGTGCAGTAAATTAGCCCTATCCTTGCTCAGTACTCTTTTGGCTGCTATTTAGTACCGCGTGGTTACTTCCTACCCATCTATCACTCAGGTCATCACTTCCTTTGTGGCATTTGATACGGATACAGCACACCCACTAGGGTCCCTTTCAAATGGTCCTATCGACATGGACCCTCGAAGGTCTGGTTCTAATGTATAGAGGAGGCATCGGGTACTGTATTTATATTTAAGATGAACACTATAGTGTCCTGCAATATCCGTGAACTTTTGGCCAGCTGAGCTGACAATCATGTTGTGTTTTCTGTTTTTTTTTTCTTTTTATATGTTTTTGGTTTTTTTTCTCGCGCCTTGTCCCTTACATAGGGAAATTTTTCCTTAGTATTCACTAGTTTCACCATTCAACCATCAAGTTACATTTTATTTACTTAAAACACAATCAAGGACACCTGCGGTATAAAATAACAATCAGAGTGTACACTATATATGAATTGCCACTCCTGCAAAGGATCATCAAATCTGCCCACCAGAAACTAAAGTTAACCAGTTCGCTGCTACGGACGCGCTCAGCGCGTCCAACCGCATGTCACGTTCCATGCGGTGGACGCGCTCAGCGCGTCCTCTCTTTGGGGTCAGCGTTCGGCCGGGTTCCGGCCAGTCGCTGGCCCCCCCGGTGCGGGCTGACATCCTCGATGTCAGCCCAGCATCCGGAACCGCCGCCGGAGTAATTAGGTGTCATCGCGGGGGCGCGATGACACCTAATTCAGGTGCCCCCCCGCATGTGCGGAGGAGGCGCCTGAAAGGGAGGGGGGAGGTCCTTCAGACCTCTCTCCCTCCCGATCGGCGGCGTTGCGGGGGTTAACCCAGGCACCGTTTGGAAGGGCACAGCCTGCCCTTCCAAATGGTACCTGGCATTAACCCCATGGGGGCGGATCACGAATCGGCGCTGAAAAGCGCCGGTTCGTGATCCTTTCCCGGAGCTGGCCGACATCTTGGATGTCGGCCAAGCTTCCGGGAATGCCCCCTGAGGACTGGCGTCATCGTGCATAGCACGATGACGCCTGTCCTGGAGTTAACCCCTAACTGCCACCAATGGTGGAGATAGAGGGTTCATTGGAACCCCTATCTCCCGATCCGTGGTAGTTAGGGGTTAATGTTTGGTATTGTTGGATCGGTCAGAGCATGGCCGTTCCAACGATACCAAACATGAGTATAAAAAAGTTTGTAAAAAAAAAAAATTTAAAATAAAACTAAAAAAATATTTAATAACAAAATTATAAAAAAAAATAAACAAGTTTTTTTTCTTTTTTTTTGTTTGTTAATGCAGCAATATTGTTCCCATTTCAATTATAATGTGAACAATGATGCTGCATTAACGATTTTTGTATGCGGTGCGTTTGTTAAAAATTGTGTAATTTTCCCCAAAAAAAATGTAACGAGACCCCATCTCTAATTTTTTTAACAAGCGCACCCCATACAAAATATAACCGCAATTGCTCGCATGTTAAAATGTGAAGAAAAAACACTTTACACGTTGTAAATTATTGAAAATTCATATTTTATTGCATTTTTTGTTATAATATACAGACAGGTCATGACGTATACATATAATAATGACATATTATGAATCTGCCGAGTCTGACGGAAAGAACGATATATAATATGTCTGGGTCATATACTAAAATAAGCCTTCAAAACACGTTTAAACATGATGAGCAAAACCGGTAAAAATGACCTCAGCACAGAGGCGGGAAATGCCTCAGCAGCGAAAGGGTTAAGAGGGCTTATCTGACTCTCAGTACAGATGGTCGTGATAGTATCAGGGGCGGACTGACCCATCGGGCATTAGGCGCTGCACGAGGGCCTGCGGGTCAGTGGGGGCCCGGTTTTGTAAGGGACCACGGCGACGGCGCTCCAGCGTGCCTTCTTGGGCCCCACGTGCACCCTGCATTGATGCCGCCCCCTCACATGAAGCGCGCGCATCACGTGGGGGGCGGCGTCAATGCAGGGTGCACGTGGGGCCCAAGAAGGCACGCTGGAGCGCCGCCGCAGTGGTCCCTTACAAAACCGAGCTGCTGGGGTCAGTATATATCCATGTGTGAGCTGGGCATTATATATCCATGTGTTTAAGAGCTTTTCTGGGAAGCTGCCACCCTACCTGAATAGACTGCTTCCTCCAGCAGTTCCCTCATCCTATAACCTCCGATTCAGGACCAGCGCCTTACTTGCAATACCACAGTACAAAAAGAAAGTGGCTCGATCCTCATTTTCCTACAGAGTACCACAGTTATGGAATAACCTCCCAGACGCCATCAAATCTACCCCCAGTCTTAAGTCACTCAAGAGCTCCCTATTAACATACCTCAATACGGAATGTACCTGTAAACATGTAACATAATGACTTTATTTCCTACATATTTATTTTCTGTTAATCTGTATATTTGTGTTTTTTTTTTAATATCTTGCAATGTATTACTTTGTATTTCTGTAACAACTATAACATTTTAATGTTCTTGAACCCAGGACGTACTTGAATAAGAGAGAAATCTCAATGTATCCTTCCTGGTAAAATCCTTTATAAATAAATAAATAAATGTGTGAGCTGGGCATTATACATCCATGTGTGAGCTGGGCATTATACATCCATGTGTGAGCTGGGTATTATACATCCATGTGTGAGCTGGGCACTATACATCCATGTGTGAGCTGGGCATTATACATCCATGTGTGAGCTGGGCACTATACATCCATGCGTGAGCTGGGCATTATACATCCATGTGTGAGCTGGGCACTATACATCCATGTGTGAGCTGGGCATTATACATCCATGTGTGAGCTGGGTATTATACATCCATGTGTGAGCTGGGCATTATACATCCATGTGTGAGCTGGGCACTATACATCCATGCGTGAGCTGGGCATTATACATCCATGTGTGAGCTGGGCACTATACATCCATGCGTGAGCTGGGCATTATACATCCATGCGTGAGCTGGGCATTATACATCCATGTGTGAGCTGGGCACTATATGTGACACATACGAGGTATGTGCACAATTATATAAAGTAAGTAATTGTCATGTATAGTGGTGACATTGAAAGATATGTGTTTATGTTTTCTATGTGGTATATGGTGCCTATAACAAGTCACTATGAGAATGCAGCTCTCTGCTGCAGCAGCAGGGGACTGTTATTATGACACACAGGATCTTATGTTCAGGAAGGATTGGGGGAAGATTATAGGTGTGGCACTGGTGATGTGTTCCTGCTTACCCTCATAACCACGAGGATACTGTGGAACAAGCAGCCAATCTGTGTGTCTCCTCATTCTTTCCTGTTTTTACAGGTATTTACATCTGTCTGCTGGCCCTCTGAACGGGGTCTGCAACAGATTCTTGGGGGCTCGTCCGGGATGGAGCTCGCGCAGCCAAAAAGAAAGATGTGGCTTGGGTTGCAGCACTCAGTATGTCGTCTATGGAAACTGACCCAACATCCCAAGGTTCATTGTTGCCAAGAATAAATAAAGATGAACTCTCCAAAGCTCAACGGGAGGATCCAGTGATAGCCAAGATATTGAACATGAAAGAGGAAATCAAGGTGCCAGATGAAAGTCTAAAGAAAACCGTGACTGGAGCGGCCAAGAAACTTTTGTATGAATGGAACAAACTAATTATAGAGGATGGATGTCTCTATAGGCAAACAGCTCAAAACAAACAACTTGTTCTCCCAACCCAGTATAAGCAACTTTCTTTGGAGCACTTACATGACAACATGGGACATCTGGGCACAGAACGGGTTCTTCATCTGATGAGACAAAGATTCTACTGGCCATATATGAAGAAGGAAGTAGAGGAGTATATCACAAAGAAGTGTCCCTGTATTAAGCAAAAGAAACCAACGACCCATGTCCGAGCACCCATGGGGAGTATAACATCCAGCTCACCTCTAGAACTTGTTTGCATCGACTACCTGCACTTAGAGCCAAGCCGGGGTGGGTATGAGTATATACTAGTGGTCGTAGATCACTTTACTAGGTTTGCGCAAGCTTATCCTACTAAAAACAAGTCTGGCCGTACAGCAGCTGAGCGTCTTTTCAATGATTATATCCCTCGGTTTGGTTACCCTGGAAAGCTACACCATGACCAGGGCAGGGAATTTGAAAATGAGCTTTTCAGGAACCTTCGGGAACTTGCTGGAGTACGCCATTCGAGGACCTCTCCGTATCACCCTCAAAGTAACCCAGCTGAGAGATTCAACCGGACTCTCCTCCAAATGCTCCGGACCTTGGCTGATAAGGAAAAGATACGTTGGAAAGATCACCTTCCCCAGATCGTCCATGCATATAATTGTACACGTCACGAGTCAACTGGGTATTCCCCATTCTATTTACTGTTTGGACGCCACCCTCGCCTTCCTGTTGACTTGATATTTGGGCTCGTTGAAGAGGATGAGGGATTAACTCATAAGGGATTTGCTGATCATTGGGCTGGAAAGATGGCTGAAGCATATCAAATAGCAAATGAAAACAGTAGGCAATCAAGTGCGCGGGGCAAAGCTCAATATGACTTGAAGGTCAAAGGTGTTATTCTGAAGCCTGGAGACAGAGTTCTTGTTAGAAATTTGAGAGAGCGAGGAGGCCCAGGGAAACTAAGATCATACTGGGAGAAGATCATCTATGTGGTGAAAGAGCAAGTAGCAGACAATCCGGTTTATGTGGTGAGTCCTGAGAATGGGAACAAAAGTGGAACTAGAACCCTGCACCGAAACCTATTACTGTTGGTGAATGACTTGCCTGTGGAGACACCATCACACCCACTGAAACACGGTAACCAGAAACAAAGCAGACAAGGTAACAGGGAGAAGACAAGAGAACCTACCTACCACAGTGACATCACCGATTCAGATGAGGAAAGCTCTGAAAGATACTGGTTGAGAATTCCTGAGAGTTGGACAGAGCATAAGAGACAGCATACTTACCGGCAAGGTTCAAAACTGAACCATGAGAACTCTCTTGTCGAAATGACGTCACCATCACCTGAGAGAACCGTGCGAGAAAGAGATCAAGTCCAAGTCCCACAGGAAGAGAGACACAGTTTGATCGAGACTCAATCACCAGAAGAATTGATCCTGAATTCAACATTTCCACCTGAAGTCAGTGGAGATAGTGATAGTGAATGTGCCCTGCCTGATGAAGCAGAAAGTCTGACATCAGAAAGCTGTATCGAACCAAGACGGTCAGTGAGAGGGAGTAAGCCAAGACAAGTGTTTACGTACGAAACACTGGGTCAACCATCACTACAACCACAGACTATGCTCCACAGTGTAGCAGCATATACCTTTCCTCACTTACCTGTATTGGCTACACCATATTATATGCCACCACTCTCATACTACCCGTTTCACGACTCATACAATATGGTACCATGCATTCCCACAGGGGCAGCATATTAAGTTAAGAAAGTGGTGTTCTGGACATAGTAATCTTGCGCCTGAGTGTATATATATTTTTTTGTAGCTGGTGCCCATTTTATTTTGTCGGGGAGGATGTGACACATACGAGGTATGTGCACAATTATATAAAGTAAGTAATTGTCATGTATAGTGGTGACATTGAAAGATATGTGTTTATGTTTTCTATGTGGTATATGGTGCCTATAACAAGTCACTATGAGAATGCAGCTCTCTGCTGCAGCAGCAGGGGACTGTTATTATGACACACAGGATCTTATGTTCAGGAAGGATTGGGGGAAGATTATAGGTGTGGCACTGGTGATGTGTTCCTGCTTACCCTCATAACCACGAGGATACTGTGGAACAAGCAGCCAATCTGTGTGTCTCCTCATTCTTTCCTGTTTTTACAGGTATTTACATCTGTCTGCTGGCCCTCTGAACGGGGTCTGCAACATATACATCCATGCTGTGGAGCTCTGTGATACGCTCATACACACTGCACATTACTGTGAGTTTTTTTGCTGTGCAGCTCTGTAATACGCTCATGCACATTACTGGGAGTTTTATTTCTGTGGAGCTCTGTAATGTGCAGTGTGTCAGGATTCTACAGTATCTGTTAAAATGATCGGCAGTTTCCCACATTTTCCACAGGGACTTTCTGTGCCGAGGTGTAGCCTTAGCTGCAATGAGTGGGTGATGGCTGCTGCAGCAGTGTGGTGGCCATCTGTAAGTATGGAGGGAGGCACAATTCGCTGCTGGGTCCAAGTGGATTTTCAAAAAGATTATTTTTAGGAGTTCAGAAATGATTTCTTTAGCATAATAATGTACATGTGGGTGTTGCGTTGTAGGGGGTGGGGCTTTTTATGAGTGTGGCCTCCTGTGGGTGCAGAACAAGGGGGGGCCCATGTCCTCCTATTGCCCGGGGGCCCCATTAGTTGTCAGTCCGCCCCTGGATAGTATCTTTCCGTCCTCCTCCTTATTTCGGTTTCCCAGTCAAAATCAGGGTCGGTGAAGACAGACTGAACAAATTCCACCTTTTCTGCAGGAAGGGGGCTGAATCCCTGGTGGTCCAGTGGCAGGAGAAGAAGGGGGAAGTGGACCAGTGTGCTGTGATACTGGACCCCTGGTGGTCAGAGTGGCTGTGCTCCAGCTGGATGCTGGCCCTCCCTGATGACATGTCAACAGACATTTTATTTACTCCCTACGCTGGCTCATATTGTCTTTGGTTAAGAACAAACGTACAAAATTCTGGTGGCAGTGCAATAGAGTTTATTGGTTTTAAATGCTTAAAATGAGGTTAGACATCAGTTGGAATGGTTGTGGACATAAGGGAATTTATTATTACATGTGGTAGAAAAAAGTGGGGATTTCTTTCAAGTTGTTAAACCATTCTAATAAAACTAGTAAAAAAGCAAAATTAGATTATGTACTCTCTCTTTCTACGCTTTTAGACCACAACTGCATTTTTATTCTGCGCCTTATCTCCTCATCATCTTTTATTCTACTCCATCTTCCAAGCTTATAGTAGCTGTTCCGTATGTTTCTTGATTAAAATCTTTTTCTCCTCTCTATGGGCTCTATTACATGCCTTGCGCAAACGTTAACGCGTGCGCAAAAACGCATTAACGCAAGGGGCAAAACCCTTTGCGCAGAACGTAGTATTACAACGTCTACAAACAAAATGCGCGTTAACGTCTAACGCGAGTGACCCTGTGCGAACCCTTTGCGAGCGTACTGTACTTAACATTGTGAGTGCAAATGCGTTTGTGTGCTGGTACACGGATGGTATTACAATCTATGCGCAAATTTTAACGGACGTTTGCACGCATAATTTTAACGTCTTTTAAAAGCTGGTGTCAATGGCAAATCTGAACATCCTGGGCCGGCTGAACCCAAATACACCAGCCCGAAAAAAAAATACAGCAAAGTATAGTTACACATTTTACGCATACCCAAACAATAAAATGGAGAACTTGAGCATGTTTTCATTATTGCTGCAGCATATATACTCAGATTGATTTTGACAGGCGCAAAAACTTAGCAGGAGACAATTGGGGTTCTTAATTCTGATTGGCTGAATCACGTGAAAAACAGTCCGCACACCGATTTCTGCGCGCAGCGTCAATTTTCAGCGTCAATCATCTGTTTTTTTTAACAGATGAAAAAATGCGCTCGGATTGTAATACCAGCGTTAATTTACGTGCGTTAACGTTTAACGCTTTGCGCACAAATTAACGCGCTGCGCGAGCGTTTTTGTGCAAAGAATTTAATAGAGCCCTATATCTCTACTATTCTTTCCTCTCATCTGACCTTCAGATTGTCTCTTGCTGCTCCATTTTTTCTCACTGGTTATCTTTTTCCATTTTCCTACTTTTATTTGTCTCCCCGTTCCTCCTTATAGGTTTCACGGCAGAAGTAAAGATTAATAATCAATTCTAGAAATTGAAACAGAAAGGTTTGTGGGAAATTAATTGCCAACTTTAAGTATAGTTATGTAGTTGTGTGGTAGATAATTTTGCACATACTTTGACTCAACAATACACACATACCCCTTGCTGGTGGGTCCTACATTAACATTTGGGGCCGCAAAGCATCAGCACCCATAGAACTCTCACAGACTCAGGTCACCTCTACACTCTTCAGGTTCTACAAGAAGAACCAATTCTTACACTTAGCAAATGCAACATTCCATAACTACCCTAATAAACTGGGCAGAGCCACATCATGAGGTAATTTTTATGATATATTTTTCTATTTTTCCACTTTACATTTCCACTTTAGACTGGCGATTTTAAGTGTGCCGTATATTACACTAGAAAACAGATGTGTCCTTAGTGGCCGACCATAAACGAGACACCATAGAGAACATTAAGCCAATGACTTAAAATATGAAAATTATCTTTGAGGCAGATGGCATAGTAAGCAACTGCACAAATTATTCATCTCTAGAGGCCTGGGCTTAATCTTATGTTTATGTCCCTAATGAAAAAAAAATCTTCGACTTCTAGCATAACTCTCGACAGACACACTCACATAAATAAACAAGCATTCTGGCAGGGTTGCTGCTTGGATGTACTGTGGTGTCTGAGAGTAATGCAGGTCATGCTTTATATTTCCTTAGGAACATGGTGGGGAATGGAGCACAGTATCAACCTATCCTGTGCTTTTATTTTCCCGGATTCTGCTATTCTATTGTTTATCTTCCAGAATTTCTTGAACGAGAAAATCCATTTTTCGGTACAACTAAACCGTTAAATTGCAGTGGTGTTTTTGAGGTCGTTTATTTGCCTGTTTCCCTTTTGTGCCAAATGTTTGAAGCTTACTGTAACATAAGTGAAATCTAGTGGTATATAAGGAAGTTTATAGGCCAGTTTTTTGTACATATTGGCAAACCGTTGTTTAACCTCAGGTAGAATGGAGGCCAGGCCCAGACATGCAGGAGAAAGCCGGAACCCAACAAAGGACTCGATTTAATTTGACTCAGTCGTCGAAATCTACTGCTTTTTCAACTGCATTTCGGCCATTTTTCAGTTCGGGAGATGTACGAAGGATAAACCAGCATTCTGATTTCTGATACAAATTCATCTAAACCAGTGGTTCTCAACTGCGGTCCTCTGGACCCCCTAAGGCTAATGTCAGAGGAACGCATTCTGAGCACACTGTGCGTCCGTGCACAACTGACGTACTTTCTGACTGATGATACTGTAGACTGTGACACCACATGGTCCGGTTTTTTTGACTGATGTAGATGGGAAATAAAATCAATATGTAAAATGAAAAAAATTGATACATGATATGAAAAAGCATTTTGTCCTTCAAAAATGCTGGATGTCAAAAATGCAGTCCGTCTGACTATGTTCCATCACTCCCACACAAAGCTACGCAGACGTGATGCACCCTGTTCGTCCGTCCTAGCGGTTTGACGTTCTTGCCTAAATTGCATCCGGTGCCACATGCGTTGTGCGTCCGCACCTCTGTGCGGACGTACTTCGTGTGTGGGTCTCTATTGATCATAATTTTATGCTACGACGGACGTTAAAATGTGCGGCAACACGGACGTGATCACCATGTTCGTCTGACACGGGCCTAACAGGTCTGGTTTTCCAGATATGTGAAGCACAGCACAGGTAATAAAATTTGCTGCTCAGTGATTGCAGGATTCAGTCTGCATTTCCACAAGGTGATCTACAAAATCTGGCCTGTTAAGGGTACATGAGGACCGCGGTTGGGAACCACTGATTTAAACTATCAGCAACTTGTGCCTAGACATTTTAATGAAAATATCTTCTTTAGCTATTCAATTTGAATTTATCGGTACGCTGAGTTTCAAAAAAATATTGCATGCTAAAAGCGGTCAATAAATGGATTTTCATGTAGGGAAACAGAGAAAATCAGATTGAAGCCCTCATTTAAACATTGAATTTTAAAATTAGAATGATATTTTTCAAAACTCAATATGATGGTGGACGAACATATGCTTTATTGCAGTGATCCCCACTAATTTTAGTTCGGGAGCCACACCGGCAAGAGACCAGTCAATAGGGGAGCCGCATTACCAAAATACCTGTGGCCTATCATCCCCCCCCAAAACTGTATATTTTAAGCCTATAATACAGACAACTGTAACACTTCTATATCTTTTTAAATCGAATGAAGAAGAAAAAAATCCTAGCTTTAATCACCTTTCATACGGAGAAGAGTGGAAAAATGCATTAATTACCTTAACTGTAATTTTGTCTCTGCTTTTGACCAGATTTCACATTTATTTCCTCAGTTTCTGACTGTCTCAGCTTCTTTCTTCGCAAACTCTGCTCTCTGTCCTTCTTTCTTTCATTCTCTCTCCTTTATGTGCCTCTTATTATTTTACTCTTCTCTTTGTGCTTCTTTCTTTCCTTCGCCCTCTGTGCCTCTTTCTTTCCTCTGCTCCCTGTGCTTCTTTCCTCTGCTCCCTGTGCTTCTTTCCTCTGCTCCCTGTGCTTCTTTCCTCTGCCCTCTGTGTTTCTTTCTTACCTCTGCTCTCTGCCTCTTTCTTTCCTCTGCCCTTGGTGCCTCTTTCTCTTTTCAGCCTCTTCTTTCCTCTGCCTCTTTCTTTCCTTTGCTCTATGTGCCTCTTTCCTCTGCCCTCTGTGCTTTTTCCCTCTGCCGTCTGTATTTCTTTCTTTCTTCTACCCCTGTGCCTCTTTCTTTCCTCTGCCTTTTTTCCTTTGCCCTCTGTGCTTTTTTCCCTCTGCATCTGTATTTCTTTATTTCCTCTGCCCTTTGTGCCTCTTTCTCTCCTCTGCCACTTTCTTTCCCCTGCCCTCTGTGCCTCTTTATTTTCTCTATACTTTGTGCCTCTTTCTCTCCTCTGCCTCTTTCTTTCCTCTGCCCTCTGTGCCTCTTCCTCTTTCTTTCCTCTGTCCTCTGTGCCTCTTTCTTTCCTCTGCCTCTTTCTTTACTCTGCCCTCTGTGCCTCTTCCTCTCCTCTACCTCTTTCTTTCCTCTGCCCTCTGTGCCTCTTTCTTTCCTCTGCCTCTTTTTTTCCTTTGCCCTCTGTACCTCTTTCTTCTTCTCTCTGCACATCAGATGGCACCCGCACGTCACCAGATGGCGTCCACCTTCTGCGCTGCTAGCGGGGGTCCGCGAGCAGCCACTGCTGGCTATGCGAGCCATGCAATGAAGAACACCGCTTTATTGGGTGATTTCCCAGACAGATTAAGTTTCAGAGCAGTATCATTTTTTCAATTATCGGCTCTGGATGATTTTTTTTTCTTAAATAAATTTGATTGTTATTTTGAAAATAAATATTGGTAGAAACTCAGCATTATTTTTTTAAAAAAAAAACAGCTGAAAGAATTAAATCAAGCTCAAAGACAGAAAGGAAAAAAGAGTAGTAAAAAGAAGACTTACCATATTATTTTGAGGTGACGCATACTTGAACCTTCAATGAAAAAATATGCCATAGCCTTGTGTTTCTTTTGACCTCACTAGTTTTCCACATTTCATACAGGCACAACCTGGCAAGTGTCTATACTGAGTGTTGTAATTCTCTGGCTATCCTCATATATTGAACAAAATGGCATATCTCCACAGGATGTTAAATATATACATGATACTGATGAACCCTCTTATTCGCATTATTTTGCAGTACTATGCAGTATTTGAAGAAAACTTTCAGGCAAATCCCAAAGAAGGACACTGTTATTTTAGGTATTGTCCTTCTAAAAGGTGTTTAAACCAATAAAAACACATGAAAATTAGGGATGGGCCGAACACCCCCGTGTTCGGTTCACATTCGAACTCAAACATTTGAAAAAGTTTGAATTCGAACGCGAACACGATTCGAACTCAATGCAAGTCAATGGGACTCGAACGTTCGAAAATTAAGGTGCCCTCCAAGAGGGCATATATGCAAGATATTGGTCATAAAAGGTGTATGGGGGTCTGGGTACTGCCCTGGTGGACAGGAAACAATAAAAAGCAAATTTAAAAAAAAAATGCGTTTTTAACCCAAAAACTTTTTTGAGCCATTTCACCGCTGTGCGCTGAGCTAATTTTTACCACTTTTGCTCATGTTTAAACGTGATTTGAAGCCATGGGAAATGTTTGAGCAACAAACTTTAAAAAAATTACGATCTTAACGCAAACGTTAACGCTCACTTGCATGAGCATTAACATTTGCTGCGGCGTTCCCTGCATATTTGTAACGATTCCCCAGGACAGACCTGGTAGGATCCCTGGTAACAGACCTCTAACCCTCCGATCCTTAGGATGGTCGGGACTCGGACCACTAAACCTAACCTCTAGCAGCCACACAGGCCAGGGAGACAGCACCAACAATATACACCACAGACTGAGATCAATATATGTTTGTACTGCGCTATAGTATATGGCACAGAACAGGCAGGGAGTACACAGAGAGAATAGTCAAATGGCAGGCAAAGCCGGCAACAGATCGGGTCCTCAGAACAAGCAGGGTAAGTAACAAGTATACAAACGGATTCGATAAGCTAGCGATGCGGGAATGAAACTCCACGGCAAGGCGAGGTATAAGCGCGCGCTCCTGATTTAAAGGTCCCGGCGGCTCCATGTCATCACGCCGCGCCCTGCCCCCTGATCACTCACAGCTGCGCCGGGTGCCACCGGAGCTCCTGGCATTCGGCCAGCTGGCGGCACCATGCGTCCGGGGGCCCCCCGATCGCCACCCGGGGCCCTGGATGTCACAATATTACAATCCAAATGCAAACGGGTTAAGTAACCAAATTTGTAAGAATAATTAATGCAGCATATGAATCCTCACACTGCCGCGCAGCACCTCTACAGTCTGATGCTAGCTTTAACCAGAGCGCTGTGTGCAGCTTCTGAAAAGATACACTATTAGGCTGGGGTCAGACCAGCGCATTTTTAACGTGCGTTCTGGCGCACTTAATCATGGCCGCACTAGCAGCAAATGACGGGCAATGACGGCCAATATACGAAGTACGGTCGCACGAAAGTCCGACCGCGCAACGCAAGTGGAAAATGAACGCATTTTTTCGAGAACGCAGAACCGCTAGTACGGACGTACAGAGTGCGCTGCGCCCGCTAGCGGTGTGTGAGTGTGATTTGGAGACGTCAGACCCTGCTCATGTCCGGTCAACATAACGTCCAGATGCAAAAAGTTTCCTGGTTTGGATTCGTAAAACATCACGCACGAAAATGCGCATCGTATGACCGTTTTCGCATATTCCGTGAAAAAATACATCAATGCGTTCGGACGCACTTTTTTACGTTCGCTTTAAAAAATGCTTTCGTTTGACCCTAGCCTAAGTGTAGCGTGGAAGCCGGCTGCGCATTTTGCATCGCTCCCTCTACACTAATAGCGTATCTTCTCAGCAGTTGCACACAGCGCGCCGGTGTATGCAGCGTCTAACAGTGTGGGAGACTGCGCTTGTTGGTGGATCCAGGAATCAGGTGAGCATTAGAAAGAAAAATAAAGTTTTATTTTATGTTCCTTGGGACATTTAAAAATGTCCACGGATTTTTTTTTTTTTTTAGAAATTTGTCGCCTTACCTTAGCCTGGTGGTCAGTCAGTGGAGGCTCCCTGGGTCCTGGTTGGGGGGGGGTCTACTGTGGCCGCAGGTGCAGTGGCTCCCTCCCTGCACCACCTCTCTGCCACATGCACCTGGCAGGCCTGCCCGCACAGTTGCAGCTCTGTCATCCAGCGGCCGCATGCTCCTCAAGGGATCCTTGGGAGGCCCCGGCGGGCTGCCCTCTACAGTGCCTGATTAGAGGGCCTCGTCTACCTGATGTTTTAGCAACAAGATTGTTTTATCCCATAGGCTTCATTGTTAAAAATTTTTCGTTTTAATTCAATATCTAATAAACCGTTGCATATAATATTCTGCAGTAAAGAGTCTCTTTATTTTTAGATTTTTTAGGATTTTTTAAGCTTTTTTTTTAAAAAATTATAAATTATTATTTTTTTCGAACTTTTTGCAAATGGCCTGAAAAGTTTGAAGTTCGCAAACTTTCGAACGGCCGATGTTCGATGCGAACATCGAACCGATTCGAACCGGCAGCCCATCCCTAATGGAAATGTGTGTAAATAATAAAAAGGTGCTACAAAAAATAAAAAGGTCTGTTAAAGAATAAAAAAAAGCATTTTAAAAAAAATTGGGAATCAGAAATTTTGCCTAAAAATTACAAAAAATATATCTAAATGGTCCAAAAAATTTATAAAAGAAAAGACTGTTTGCTAAAAATGAAAAGCATAACCAGTTGAATAAAAACGATGATATTTTTTTATGTTGCGCCTGTTTAAACCAGTCTAACTGAATCACCAAAAATCAGGGCATTTCACTGACATTTCGGTACAGTTCGTCATTCTCTGACTAGATTAACCACTACTTTTCTATAGGACAATTTCATTGCCATCAAAGACCGCTGAATTGCGGGGAACTGCACCATATTTCATTGTCAATTCACCTTTATTTGTTGAATTAACAGATCTCTGAATAGACGAACTGCCACGAAATTGCACCGTACGATGAAAAGTAGTGGTTAATCTAGTCAGAGAATGCCGAACTGTACCGAAATGTCAGTGAAATCGTTTTAATGGTTTGCTGCTCTGTTTTACACCAGCACTCCCTGAATATATGGAGGAGTCCCTAAAAGTAGGTACTTTAGGAGAAAAAAGTAGGGCAGAGAGTTTTGGACCCAAAATAAAGACATCTCCAAATAGGGACTCTTGGCATTTTAAAGTGGTCAGACGGTGTGGATTGTCCCCTACCCCCACTTCCCTCTGCTGCCGTTTGGTTAAAAATGCTGTGTGACACGGAGGAAATTCTTCCACCCACACGTGTCACCAGGCAGCCAGGATTTTGAATTTCCCGGCTGCCGGTCAGTCACCAGATCAGTCACCTCTCACTTCACCTGCAATAGCTAGTGTATTGAGAAAGGCAGCCAATCCATCCAACTGCACAGGGGCTATGGAACTTGTGCACAAATGTGTACACCTACCGAGCGATGAGCAATTTAGCGTATCAGAAGCAATGCAAATTTTCTAAAAATTCAGATGCCCTGAGCTGACTGGGATAAGCAGCACAAGCCAAGGGAGAAAAGGTATGCCTAAAAAAAATATAAAAATGGCCAATAAGGGCAGCAAGGGGGGGGGGTTAACTAAAGTGTCTCTTTAAGTGATCTCCTGTAAGGGGCCTCCAAGATCTATATCAGTGTAGTAAGTGGAGGATTGGGACTTTTTGGCCCATGGGCAAGTGGAAGTGTATTAATCTTGTTGAGGCTAAACAAAACGGAGTTATAGGGATAAGCACAGATGACATCGCTTTTTATTGTTATGTTTTATACTTGTGACTGGGCTGGATACTTCTTTTAGTTGCAGCCGCCCTGGTAGGAATCAGGCGCGACACTGTTTCTTCTGTATGTATTCTTTTTTTTTGTCGTATCTCCAGTCAGGTCATCCTTGCAGCTGTCCCCTTCCGTGTTTTTGTTTTTAATCCCATAGTGGAATTGTTTCTGGGGAGGGTATAAATGAAAACCAGTGGTGTAACTAGAAACCTGAGGGCCCCGGTGCAAGAATCCATGAAGGGCCCACCCCAAAATGAAATCTATATTTTTTTTGCATGCAAAATAAAAAAAAGATAGTATTGCTCCAGCTCACATGGATATATATTGCCCCCCCAGCTCACATGGATATATATTGTCCCCAGCTCACATGAGTATATATTGCCCCAGCTCACATGGATATATATTGCCCCCACCTCACATGGGTATATCTTGCCCCCACCTCACATGGGTATATATTGCCCCAGCTCACATGGGTATATATATTACCCCCAGCTCAAATGGGTATATATTGCCCCAGCTCTCATGGGTACATATTGCCCCCAGCTCTCATGGGTACATATTTCCCCCAGCTCTCATGGGTACATATTGCCCCCAGCTCTCATGGGTATATATATGGCCCCCAGCTCTCATGGATATATATGACCCCCAGCTCTCATGGGTATATATGGCCCCCAGCTCTCATGGGTATATATGGCCCCCAGCTCTCACCTGGCTCCGCTGGCGTCTTTTCCTGAGGAGGCGTGCGGCTGCTGGAAGCATGCATCTTGGCCGCTCACTGGGAACCACCTGACCAGCGCAGAGGTCTTGCGAGAGGATCTCGTGCGCTGGTCAGGTGGTTCCCATCCCATGCGAGCGGCCAAGCTGCATGTCAGCGGCCGCTCGCAGGGAGAGGGACGGCCGGCGGCGCTGCTCCCAGATTCCAGCGCTGATTGCCGGAATCTGGCGCTGGCGCTTGGCCCCCTCCAGTGGCGGAATACCAGGGCCGGTCGCAAGTGCGACCGCTGCGACCCTGGTACTTCCGCCACTGATGAAAACCCACCAGTTTCTCTAATGACTGAGAAGCAGCATAAGCATATGTGGCTTGCTTAGAAAGCAGCTTTTGGTTTCATTAGGTAGGACTCACCTACCAGAGGTAGGGGCTTACACTTCAATGGTCATTCAAGTAAACCAAAACCTCAGAATGTGTTTTTTCACATGGAGTTATAGGGATAAGCGCAGACGACATCTTTTTTTTCTTGTTATGTTTTAAATCAAAGATACTAATTTTAAAAATCGTAATAATCCTATAATATTAATCAAAGCACACGTATTCATCATTCATCTGCAAACTATCAAATTAACCCCATGAATGCCTCTCTCCAGAAGTGCAGTGTGTATATATGGCCCAATGCACCTCACCTACTGCATCAAATCAGCAGAAGAATGGATCCCATTACCCCAGTTAACCCCTTGCCAGCCCTTTCCTAAGTGTAGGCTGCACTGCCCTATATATAAATCATTGTACAGAATCTACATTGTGCAAACCACTAATAAATCATGCGTACAGTTTTCAAATCCCCCGCAGAAACCGTTTTCTTCTGCCTTTCAAACGTTGTTTTCTTATCTGTATACACCGAATAAAGCTAATAGCAGTATGCCCTCTAAAAAAAACAAGAAGTTAAATAACTTTACATTTCAGACGGTGCTTAATAAACGTTAATGAGGAATACATTTCTGCGGATCAGATTTAAAAACGGTGGATTATAGCTTCTTATCGGAACCATTATAAATTGCATTATGACACTGCTTTGGTCTCCGCCACTGCCTACATTCTAATAAAGTCCTGTGTTCCCCCGCTGACTCCTCATTACAAGCGGATCAGAGCGGTTTCTAAAGATCTGCTATTACATACTTATGTGCGTGCAGATTCAGCCTAATGAACACAAGTACTAGTTTATTTAGCGAGGTAGCGGGCTTCACTTAGGAAGATTATCAGCAGTAAGGGTGGGAAATAGAATATCTTCTCTGGCAGTCTTCCAGACATCCAATCAATGCCAAGAAATAGAACATCTAATTCCCCGCTGTTCTCTCAGAACGGGAAGCACTGGTATGTATCAATATTCTTTAAAATGACATCACCGCTTCTTCACATTTATCAAAAATTTGAAGAAAACGTAGCACCTCCTCACTCCTCACCCCGGAAAAAATGTGTAGTCAGAAATCTTTACTTATTATGTATAAACACAGGAGACACAACGTGGATGGTTAATTTTAGAAGATGATTTTATTCCCCGCTGAACAACAAATATCTACAAGAATCGTCAAGGGCCAATCAGTGGTAGCATTAACAGAACTCTTTGAATGCTCAAGAGTATTTAATAATTACATAGCGCGATGACTGTAAGGGAAAAATACTCCTTAGTATTCAGAACTGAACAGCCTGTAGAATAGGCTGCAGCCAGATTTCCTATTTAAAATCATTAAATAATTCAATGTTTGCTACAAATATTGTTTCTTATATTAAATCAAAGGAAACATTTAAGGTGCTTCAGTTCTTTGGAAAATGAAAATGTAGATGCTTTGTTTGTTTGCTCTCAAACTAATATAGTCATTGAATTTTTTTAACCACCAAGCAGTTGATGACAATTCAATTTTACGCCACCCCAGTAGATGCAATTAATCTGGATTTACCATGAGATGTGCAGCAAAGGACTTTCTGTGAGCTTTATGAGATAAGGGCTGCCATCTTTACAGGAGGCTTTATGTTGACTTGTGCCTGGCATTTCTTTGTCACAGGTGGAGGGGAATTCCATAAAAAACTGGCATCTAATATTAACCCTTTCGCTGCTGAGGCTTTTCACACCTCTGTGCTGAGCTCATTTTTACTGGTTTCGCTCATCATGTTTAACCGCGTTTTGTAGCCATATTTTGACATATGACCCAGACATATTATATATCGTTCTTTCCGGCAGACTCCACAGATTCATAATATGTCATTATTATATGTATACGTTATGTCATGTCTGTATATTATAACAAAAAATGCAATAAAATTTGAATTTTCAATAATTTATTATGTGTAAAGTGTTTTTTTTCACATTTTAACATGCGATCCTTTGCGGTTATATTTTGTATGGGGTGCGCTTGTTAAAAAAATTAGAAATGGGGACTCGTTACATTTTTTTTTGGGGAAAATGTCGCTATTTTTAACAAACGCACCGCATACAAAATTCGTTAGTGCAGCATTATTGTTCACATTATAATTGAAATGGGAACAATATTGCTGCATTAACAAAACAAAAACAAAAAACAAACTTGTTTATTTTTTTTTAGAATTTATATTTAAATATTTATATATTTTTATTTTTAATTATTTTTTTTACAACTTTTTTCATTATCATGTTTGATATCGTTGGAAAGGCCATGCTCTGGCCGATCCAACGATATCAAACATTAACCCCTAGCTGCCACGGATCGGCTGAGCGCGTCCATAGCAGCCAAGTGGTTAATGTAGGAACCACACCAACCTTTTTTTGTTTTTAAATGTGTTTTGCATTCAATTTATTCAGTTTATGTCAGAAAGAAACCTAAATATGAGAACAGTACCATAAACATCCATAGAGGATTACATAGAGGTGACATGAAACCCATAACGTACCTCTAAGTCAATATAGATCATAGCGTATTCTCCCGTACTCCCCATGGAGTAAAAGTCCCGAGAGTGCACAGGATGTACCCTGATGAGAGAGCTCTCTGTAGACCAGTGGGAGACTCCGGTGCTTCGCTGCAGAGGTCCGCCCGTCCTCCAAATGCATAGGAACAAGGAAAACAGCGTGCCACACCGATGCATATCCCACGGAAAAAGTTTTAATAGGAGGTCAGCAAAATAAAATCACGACGTTTCGGCCACTACAGGCCTTAATCATGCATACTCCCCATGGAACCGAGCTATCACCCCAGCGGAGAGAGATGAGAGTAAAGGAGAGAGAGGTCGCCTAATTAAAGGGACCTCCAGAGGTCATGCGGGGGAAGTAGAAGGATCCGAATGATCGAATGATAAGGTACACAAGGAATGGACAATCCATCTACATACCAACATAACAGAGAAACAGCAGACAAACTACATAGAACAGTCAGAAAGGGGGGAAGAGAAGAGAGACAAGAAAGTGAGAAAAGGGAAATAAAAAGAGGAAAAAGGTGGAGAGCGGGCCACTGGGGGCCCACAGGGACCGAGGTCACGGCCGCGAGTAGGCATAGGTATGGTCCACCATCCTATTAGACCAACTAGAGAGATGGGAGATGCCCCAAGGTGCCATTCGTTAGTATCATACAGGAGAGGACGGCTCTGGGGCACAAGTCTCACAAAGCCAATCCGCACAGAGGGAAGAGGACAAGAACTCCGACCAGTAATACCAAGTGCGGTGAAAAACAACGTCCCACTGTTCTCTGGGAAATAGCAATTGTTCCGCTGACCTAATGGTCTCCACTCTATGGAGGACCTCTCGCAAAGGTCCACACCAATCTTTATCCTGATATGTTGATTTTACACGTGGGTTAAGTGCTAATAAAAGAAGTGTGGGAACTCAAACATTCTGTCCTCCAATTAGCAATTATCATCTCAAACTTAATACACTCTCGATTCTGATACACACATGTATATGTGTATTTTAGCAAAAATATAACTCCTATATTTATTGTGACATAACCGGAAACACATAACTGAACAACGGATTACAAGCAATATAGTTCAGGGGACCAGTGAGAGCTCCGAATCTTCTGCAAAAATAGTGGAGGAAGAGCGTTCCCACACGTTCCCCTTCGACTTGGCCTCTGCATTATTCACTTTGTTTGCTTCCATTATAAACTACAAGCACCAGCTGCTGAATTTAAGGAGCAGGACAGAGGCGTTATTTCAACTGAGCCGGTAAAAGGGAGCCGCCAAAGGGTAAATGCGGCATGAGCTGTTAAATGTTTGTGGCACCCTATTAACAGCTCTATCACGAATGTGCCACTTTATTAGTAGCTTGACACATATTAGGGAGCTGCTAATATATGTGCATAGTGTCATTGCTGGTTTCGTCTTCTAACGTTCATAGTACTCCATAGAAACATATGCAAGCCTTGTGAAAGCTCGCAATACCTGGGTCGCGCAGGATCAGTGGAAGGGCAGTGTTCCCAGTTTCCTTCCTCAGGAGGAAGCAGAGGACCGCGTTGTGACCTGCATCGTAAGGACGTGAGGTGAACAAATAATTCTTTAAGTTTTTATTAATCACTTAACACAAGTTTAAGTAGTCAGTGTGTATTTATTTTTAATACCAGATTGAGACGAGATTAACAAGTGACTAGAATCAGTTGTTAGTCTCTGACTGCCTGCAAATTAATGCATCCAACACAAAGTATAAGGCTAAGGTCAGACGAAAGCAGTTTTAACGTGCGTTTAGCCGCACGAAATCACGGCCGTGCTAGCAGCAAATGACATCCAATGCCGGGGAACATACGACGAACGGCCGCACGAAAGTTCGTCCGTGCAACGCAAGTGGCAAACGAACGCATTTTTTCGAGAACGTCAAACCGCTACTACTGACGTACAGAGTGCGCTGCGTCCGCATAGCGGTGTGTTTGCGTGATTGGGAGACGTCAGACGCTGCACACGTCCGGTCAACATCACATCCAGACGCAAAAGGGTTTTATTGATGATCCGTACAAAATCACGGACGAAAATGCGCATCGTATGACCGCTATCGCGTATTCCGTGAAAAAATACGTCCATTCGTTCGAATGCACTTTTTCATGGACAACGTGAAAAATGCGTTCGTCTGACCCTAGCCTAAGAAGCGTTCATTTACAGTAACCTGCTGTAACACCTGAACCGCAAGTTTGCAGATCACCTGAAATACTGTAGCAGGGGAGCGTTTATGATTTATGACTGGGGTTATAATGAACTCGTTAAAGGAAAACTAATAGGGTTATTCAGAGCGGACTGAAATGCCATGGACATGAATAATAATAAAAAGGTCTGTTACAGGAAAAAATTTTTTTAAAAGAATCAGAAAAATATTTGCCTAAGAAAATAAAGAGACTTTTTGCTGCAAGTGATAAGAATAAACAGTTGAATAAATATTTCATAAAAACGGGGAATTTCTTTTGCATTGAAACCTATGGGATTCGCCTGATTAAACCTGTCAAACGAAAGAACCACCGAAAATCAGAGTTTGAAATTAGGGATAGACGCTATGGTTAGAAAATCAGGGCATTTCACTGACATTTCATTGCTGTTTGGTGCTCTTTGAATAGATTGACCATTACTTCTCTATGGGAAGTTCACTGCCACCGAAGATCACCTTATTTTACTGGCAATTCACCAATATTTGGTGAATTACCAGCTTTTTGAATAGCAGAATGGCCACAAAATTGCACCGAACAGTGTTCGGTGCAATTCGGTGGCCAGTTTTCCCTACCATTTTGATTTTTTTCCCTGAGGCAACATTTACCAAAGTGTTTTCTTTACTTCTATGGTTTATCAAACCTACAGTATTTAACAGTTTAATGAGATAGAAGAAAGAATGTTTAGATAAGGCTACAGGAGCTAGTATTGTTCAGGCTCAAGATACGCTATGGCAGCTGACTGAGATAAAAAAAAATCCTTAAAAACTTCTTATCTACCCACCTGTGATGTCTTTTGAATTCATCCCACACAATACAATGATTTTGAGACCGTGATCGACCCATAGACTCCATTCTATGGCCAATGCCACAAAGTAAGGAGCAAGTGATGGATTGACCCGCTCCCTGGACAGTGGCAGGTGGGGAGTTTGACTGGGGTGGTACACTTGTGCTGTTCGGTGTTCTTTGAATAGATTAACCATTACTTCTCTATGGGAAGTTCACTGCCGCCGAAGATCACCTTATTTTACTGGCAATTCACCAATATTTGGCGAATTACCAGCTTTTTGAATAGCAGAATGGCCACAAAATTTGACTGGGGTGTTCAAAAGTTTGACTGGGGTGGTACACTTGTCAAAACCATAACGAAGGAGTCCTAAGGCGAGCTCAGGGAGGACAGAAACCTCCCAAGGAGCAGAAGGGCAAGGTATGGTGGGGGAGGGGCAGTTTACACCACAAGATCACAAAGTAGATACACCCAGTGACACATATGGATTAAAAAGGTTTCTAAACTATACATACAAGAGAAAAACAAAGCACATGTAAGATATCAGCAACATAAAATAAACACAATAAGGACATTTCATTTTTTGGCAGTAGTGGCCCTTTAATCATAATAGTTCATTTGGAACAGGGCTTAGGTGTGTATGGCCAGTCTCTTGATGAAACGAGCTCACTGTACTAATAATTTAATAGTTGCTCTTTGTCATTTGCAATGTATTTTCTGCAGTTGGAAGCCATAATTTACCTCCGCTTGTTATATAAAACATAGAAGGTTTTTTCACTTACCAAGGAAAAGTGGCCACTGTGGAAAAATCGTGGAACTGTCACCTATAATAAGGATCTATACGTGAGGTAAAGAATGTACTACTTTTTCGTGTATGTCTTGGATTTCCATAATTTATGTTAAAAGGGAGAACTTTAATGCCCATATCACAAACGTCAAATACCATCAATTTGTGAAAGCTCTTGGGGAAAACAGTGTTCTCTTAAGTTAAGTAATTGATGCCTATAGTGTCTCATGTATCTCATTATCACAGATGGATATTTCACAGACAGACATTTTTACTGAGAAATGACGAATCCTCATGGCTTCCTTTGACAGAATTTAAGGTGGAACTCAACTGCATGATGAGAGGAAGAACTTCATGGAAGTATAACTCCTTTTCTTTCAGGAAAACCTTGAAAACAAACCTATCACTGGGGGTGTTGTCCCTGCAGGCTGTGCTAAGACCTAGCAAGTCACAATGATCCTTCAAAAAGAAATCTTTACATTTTCCAAGATGAAAATTTTTATTATGTTATACATTTTATGAGATTTTGCCTCATTTATATTTCCATTGTCACGTCCCAGGGTAATCCTGGTTTCGTGCATACCCCATATATACACTTCAGTATGAAGCTGCATGCCTTTTTGTAACATGGCACCCTAACATGTCTAGCAGGCGTTTTCTGGAACAGAAGGATACCTATGTTTTTTCAACGCCAAATCCATCTGTGATTGCGTTTGCCTTGGACGAGTGCTACAGCCATGTGCATGCATGCTCACTAGGGTGGATTACCTCGGACAGTTGGTTCGTTTAGTGAACTGGTAATGTTGTTGTCAGGTTTGGTGAGCTGGGTTTCTATGCAAAACTTGTTTTAAATAAATAAAATAAGCATTGCTCCTTTAATTCCAGGTTGGCATTTGCACCAAAAAACACCAAATAACTACCTGACCTTAATATTTAAGAAATCACATTATTAAACCCTACTTTACATAAAGTCATAATCTTGTTCGATTGTGTCCTAAATATGTTATTTTCTATCAGACTGCATCATGATTCTGTTTATAATCTTGAAATGTTGCAAAATAAAGAAATTGCCTAAACATGTAACGAAGGGAGTCATGACATCATGTTGATGGCTTGGGTTTGGAAGCAGGGCAGCAAGCTCCTGGTATCATTTTTTTTGGTAACATCCATTGGTTCTTATTAGAGCTGTTGCTGGCAGCTGTTAGCAATATCAATATGATGTTTCATTTTTCACAAGACTGTTTATGGCTGTTAAAGGAAATAAAGAAATGTTGTCAATGCCTTTTACTATTTTATCCCAGTCATTATCATGAGTCGTTATCATATCGAGCAATGACTGGTATGGTGGGAGGGCATTCCATTTTACAAAGCTCGTAGGCCTCAGCAGCCATGACATTTTTACTAGAGATGTGCGTTTCGTACCGAATCAAAATTCAGGCGAAATTTACCCAAATCATATTTCAGAAGCACTTTAAGCGAGTTTAAGTGGTCATGGTGTGATAAGTGTCCTCCACTTTTCCCCACACCATTAGCCGTTCAAATTTAGTTTAATTATTTTAAAGTGTTTTGATTTTGCAAAAGCTTCATTGCAGATACAAACTTCTAAGTATGCAAAGTATAGGAGGCTGCTGGATTAGGATCTCTATGAGCTCGAGCTAAAGATTTTGTTTTTTTTATCATTTACTGAAATGAAAAAATATTTTATGTTATTTTAAATTGCGTACAATTTCGGTGTTTTGTGTTTCCCTGAATATCGGCGCTCTTCAGTGATTCCATTTCACAGAAAATACAGTGAATTCACTATTTAGTCACCGAAGCAGTTATCGGACTTCAGCGAAAACCGCTGAATTGCGCCAATAACCGCTGAATTGAGCCAAATAGGCGTTGGGAAATTCTTCTGAACTGAAGAAAAAAAAAGTTTCCTATTCTCCTAATAAGAGTTTATATCAATAAAAATTTGTTACAAAATTAAAGTCTTTTAAAAAGTAAAAATAAATAAATGGTCTTTAAAAAAAATAAATAGAATTTAAAATGTCAGGCCTAGCCGACCGACCGGCCTGGTGGGGGCACGGACCAAGGCTGTGGCAGACATTTTCCATAGAACAGACAGCAAGGTGCATTTCAAATTGTTGTTAAGAGAATATTTCCTTGTCAATGGAACCCTAACTTCACTTTATTGGGATACCATTGTACATATCTTAATGATTTTAATGCAACTGTGTACCCTATTAACTTGAATATGTATTAACATCTCATTCACGGCATGGTAGAGGGTGATATCATAGAAAATGTGTGACCTCAAAATAACGATTTCAATTTTAATAAATTTATTTTAAAGACCACGTCCCGGAATCCTGAGTGGTTTTAGTTGGGTTATTTTCTGAAAAATCCATGGGCGTTCCACTTCGACCTATGGTAGCTCCACCAAGAGTAAGGGCTATATTACATAGTTGGTGCTAACTTAACCAGAGCTGTTGTAAACTTACCTGAGCCATTATAGCCTATGGAGGTTTTAAGTTTACAACAGCTTTGGTTAAGTTAGCAACAACATTGTAATACTGCCCTAAATTTTTACTTAGCAGAAAAAAAACTTGCCATTTTAAAAACGTTGATTTACACTAGGAGAGTGTTCGTCTTGCCCTCCTCCCTTGTTTTTTATATATCTCCATGAATATATGGCGACTGGAGAGAACCGGAATGAAAAGGTGGGGGTCACATGCAAAGGAAGAAGAAAAATTACCCAAGAGTGCAGTTCCACTCAGAGCCAGTGTTGGGGCTCAGTGTTTGTGAGTGGAATACTTTGCTTTGAAATTGTTTTAAAACCATTATATATTGCATACTGCACTATTATTTCTGTGTTTGCTTCTCTTGCATATAGTGCAATTTGTCTATTTACAAAGCTGTCAATTCGACAAATACAGGTGAATTGGTGACAAAATATGGTGTATATATATATATATAACAATTGAATATTCATTGAACAATAAAAGAGACCACATTTTTCTTTTTTTTACCTGTTCTCCCATTCCCTCCCAGTTCTTTGGGTCTCTTTTCTTCCCCTAGCATCCCTCGTTTCAATCCAACATCCCTGTTCCCACAAATCTCATCATAGAATTGTTTTGACACTGAGGCTGCCTCTGCTTAATAATCAACAAATGTTGAACAGACTTCTGATCCTCTGATCTGTCACCTCATGGTGTATCAGCATTCTTCTGGCATTGTGTATAACATTTCAATATTTCCCCCTGTTGGCAATGTCATAGTCCAGGTGTTGTATGTTTATCATCAGCTTATACCTTCAGAAACCCTCTCACCACAAATTTAAAAAAAATACATAGTACATCTAAGGCTAGGGTCAGACGAACGCATTTTTATGTTGTCTGTGAAAAAGTGCGTTCGAACGAATGGACGCATTTTTTCACAGAATACGCGATAGCGGTCATACGATGCGCATTTTCGTCCGTGATTTTGTACGGATCATCAATAAAACTCTTTTTGCGTCTGGACGTTATATTGGCCGGACATTAGCAGCGTCTGACGTCTCCTAATCACGCAAACACGCCTCTAGCGGACGCAGCGCATTCTGTACGTCAGTACCTGCGGTTTCACGTTCTCGAAAAAATGCGTTCATTTTCCACTTGCGTTGCGCAGCCGGACTTTTCTGCGACCGTACTTCGTATATTGGCCGTCATTGCCCGTCATCTGCTGCTAGTGCGGCCGTGATTAAGTGCGGCTGCACGCGCGTTCGCACTGCCTCAGTCTGACCCTAGCCTTTATCATCTACAATCAACTCAGATTCAGACAAATATTTTTTTTCTGTTTTACGAAAAGCACAATGAGACACATGTATTTAATTTAAGTATACTAAATAAATATTGTCAAACATAACAACAAAGGTGAGAAAATGGTCCCACCTAGAAAACAATCACCTGTCCACGTAGCAAAAGGTGGACAACACTCCCATCAACAAGATTAAACCTTTATTATTATATATACAAAACCAAAAGAAAATAACCAGTATAACAGGCAACAGGGCCCATCAACTGATGATCAGGGAGTGGCTAGTACTTAATGAACTTTATTAACTGAAAAACACTCTCCGATCCCAAACTTTAAAATACATATACACACACAGCATCGTAGGGTAAATTGGACAACTAACCAAGCATAAATAGGCTGAGTAATGGGCTGAATGGAAAGCACTAAAAGGCACTAATACTGTGTAATAATACAGTCCACATAGGGAAAATAGAGCATATTTTCTTGCTCCAGATGAAGCCGACGTGCAGCCGGCGAAACATATGTTGAGCTAATGTCCAACTTTTTATTTTAAATGTTGTGTCAGCATCACTAGGGTCAGGATAGAATTTATGAGCATGAGCTCTATCAGCATTAGGGCACGTTTGGGTTGTTCAATCAATTGTGGTGCACTTGAGTGAGCTTAATGGTCTTTTTTTTGCTCTATTTTCCCTATGTGGACTGTATTATTACACACTATTAGTGCCTTTTAGTGCTTTCCATTCAGCCCATTACACAGCCTATTTATGCAGGGTTAGTTGTCAACTTTACCCTATGATGCTGTGTGTGTATGTATTTTAAAGTTTGGGATCTGAGAGTGTTTTTCGGTCAATAAAGTTCATTAAGTACTAGCCACTCCCTGATCATCAGTTGATGGGCCCTGTTGCCTAAATAAATATTGTATTAAGACAATTTAAGTCATTTTGTAGAATATAACCGATAGGGGAAATATTAGCCTTAACATGGCATAGATAGAATTACAGAGTTTTCCTTAAAATAGCCATGATGTGGGTGACCTCTGGACTCACGGAGAGTCATCCTTCAGCTGGCAGAAGAGGAAAAACCCTATAGGGAGAAATCTCTGGGGAACTTTGCATGGAGGACTGCCCTTCTCTCTGGGCATTAAGAGGTTAATGTGAAGTTTCTATGAAAAAAGGCCTTGTTCAGGTTAGGAGATTAACCAACATAAGTAGATAGAGATAGATACACAGACATCGATAAATAGATATAGATTACTAAGAAAATAAACAGACATAGATTAATAAAGACAGACATAGAATAATAAACACGGAAGTAGGTTAATAAATTTATGTAAATAGGGGTTTTTCAGAGAGCACTGAAATGTCACCGACAATTCGGTGCTCTCTCGTTCCCCGCACTTCAGGGTATCAAATTCAGCATTCACCGCAGGGTCCCTAAAGTTCAGGGAAAAGGTGCCGACCACATCCCAAAAATAGCCGAAAATCCAGCTGATACGAACCGAAAAATTGGATTGATCCGAAATGCTACAGACACCCCGATGATGCGCTGCAAACCTGCCCAACACATCTGAAAAAAAGCCAACGATCTGCCGAACACAGCGAAAACCATGCACCGGAAAGAGTTGACAAGCCGACGAATGGGGGAAAAAACCAAAATGATTGAAGCTCAAAAAATTTCAAATGTCTGGCATTAACATATGATGTCCTATTAAATAATAATTAAAAGGTCTGTTACGGTAAAAAAAAAGAGCTGTTTAACCGCATAAAGACCACTGACATACATAGTACTTCCTGGGGAAACTTCCCCTTAAGGACCAAGGACATACTATGTCGGCCATGGTCCTTTCACCCCCTCCCTCCCTCTACTCGCCTCACTGGGTGGGGTCCCATGTTAGACTGGCCTCCTTGAAGCCTGCATGATGGTTTTAGGGGCCCTGGCCATGCACAATGACATCATCACCAGGCGCCCACAGCGTCTACAGGGATGTATGTGAAAGAGGAGAGGGGGCTCTTTGGAGCCCTCTCCCTCCCTAACCGCTCCAGATAGGAAAAAAAGAGAGGCACCACTAAGGAGAGCAGAGTCTGCCCTTTCCAGCGGTGCTTCTCTTTAACACATGCTGGATTGCGATTTATTCTAGAGCTGCGCTGCGGAATATGCTGCCGCTTTATAAATAAAGAATAATAATAATAATAATAATTCTAGGAGGTGGGTGACATCTTGGATGTCAACCAAGCCCCCGGGTCACCCCCTACCCACTGATGTTGTTGCCATATATGCAATAACGTACGTTGGACAGTTAACCCCCTAGCTCCACTTGGCTGCCTTTGGATCCCCTTATCTCCTGATCTGTGGCAGCTAGGGGTCATGGCCTTTCCAATGATAACAAACATGATTAGGTTTGGTGTAAAAATGGGAATTTAAAAATAAAAATAATTAAGCCTGCTCACATCAATTTATGTATCGGCCATTGTAGCCACTCTGTTGTGAATTTTCCTCTCATCTGTATGAAGGTGTACCTTACCACATTCTTCTGGATATGTTTATTTTCTTTTTGATTATTTTTGTTGGGTTACCCCCTCTCCTCCAAGCTCAGGCATTCCTGTTTTCTCAATTTTTCACTCCTGAGTAGGGATGAGCCGAACACCCCCGAGTTCGGTTCGTATTCGAACTTGAACTTTTCAAAAGTTCGAATTCGAACTCGAACACGAACTCAATACACGTCAGAGTGCCCTCCAAGAGGGCATATATGCTAGTTATTTGCCATAAAAGGTCTATGGGGGTCCGGGTAGTGCCCTGGGAGACAGGAAACAAGGACAAAAAGTTAAAAAAAATATGTTTTAAAGGGACAGTGAGTTTTCCATGAAATAAGGGTTAAAAATAAAAACGAAAAAATTCCTTCAAATATCGTGCCTAGGAGGTCCCCATAACCTACCCCTGAAGTGACGGATTTGTAGGATGTATAGAAACATTTAAAAACAATGTCAGGGTCCGGGTAGTGCCCTGGGGAACAGGAAACAAGGACAAAAAGTTTCAAAAAAATATGTTTTTAACCCCTTCACTGCCGACGACGTGTGGGACACGTCCTCAGTTACTCCCACTGTATGCTGAGGAGGACGTGTTCCACACGTCATCAGCTTTGCGGGACCCCTGGAGGAGATACTCACCTCTCTGTCCGGGATCCCGTGGCGTTCTGACTTCAGCATCCTCAGACGCTGAAGTCAAGCTCCTCCCGACGTAAATGACGTCATCGCGCCATGCGCGATGATGTCATTTCCAGGCGACCCCCGGCAAGATCGCCTGGGAGGGAGGGGGGAATCCGTTCGGATCCCTCCCGATTGGGAGGTCCCACAAAAAGAAGCCAGGCACCGCTTAAAAGGGGAGAGTCTCCCTTTTTAAGCGGTACCTGGCTTTAACCCCTTAGGCACCGGGTCGCACTTCGGCACCTTGCAGCGCTGAAGTGCGGCCTAGCACTGGTGGGGGCCACCATCTTGGATGGCAGCTCCACCCCGGGTTCCCCCTCACTGCCTGATGTCCTCACGCATAGCGTGATGACGTCAGATAGCCGGGGAAACCCTAGCTGCCCGGAATCCGCTGTTGGAGATAGGGGGTTCATTTGAACCCCCGATATCTCCAGAACCGTGGCAGCTAGGGGGTCATGGGGGGTGTCAATCGAAAGGCCTGAGCATGGCCTTTCGAATAATAAGGGAGTAAGTCCCCATTTCTAATTTTTGTACAAGCGCACCCCATAGAAAATATAACCGCAAATGTTCATGTGATAAAAGCTGCAGATTATTAAAAATTCAAGTTTTATTGCATTTTTTGTTATAATATACAGGCAGAACATGACGTATACATATAAAAATGATATATTATGAATCTGCCGAGTCTGCCGGAAAGAACGATATATAATATGTCTGGGTCGTATAATAAAATGTGGCTTCAAATCGCGTTTAAACATGATGAGCGAAAGCGGTAAAAATTAGCTCAGCACACAGAGGTGAAATGCCTCAGCAGTGAAAGGGTTAAAGGAACAGTGAGTTTTCCATAAAATAAGGGTTAAAAATAAAAACAAAAAATTCCTTCAAATATCGTGCCTAGGAGGTCCCCATAACCTGCCCATGAAGTGGCGGATTTGTAGGATGTATGGAAACAGCGCCATCACAAACCCACACACGACACCTAGCACTCCCAGTCTGCATACAATGTATCAAATTCATGAGACCGGACTAATTAGAAGCACATGTTATTTCCAAACACTAATTAAACACCTGTTGTTTACGCCGTTTGAGAGCACAGGTCATTTAGAGGTGAGAATATTTGCACCTAGACATTAGTTTTTAATTCAATATCTAATAAACCGTTGCTTATAATATTCTGCAGTAAAGAGTCTCTTTATTTCTGGATTTTTTAGCATTCTTTAAGCATTTTTTATACTTTTTTAAATTTTTGTTTTTCGAACTCGAACCGAACACGCCAAAAAGTTTGAAGTTCGTGAACTTTCGAACTGCCGATGTTTGAATTGAACTCCGAACTGATCGAACCGAACAGCTTATCCCTACTCCTGAGTACTCACTACTTTGGCGAAGAAATTGTACCTTACAGGAAAACTCACCGTTTGGATTAATTTCGGGGTCAGTTCGGATCTCTCTTAATAACCCTGTATTTAGTGCGTCACTGTGCATCTAATGTCTCTTGCCAGAATACATATCCATATTTCCATATGGGGATTGTGTTAGTTCAGTTTGGGGATATTGAAATAATACAGAAAAGCAAAAATGAAAAATCATTAACACAATTGCAAATAGGGGATCAAGTAGGAATTAAAACCAGCAACACATTTTACCTAAGGTGTTGCTCAAAGACAAGCAGATAGAATAACACAACTACCATTGGGAGACCAGACAACATTTCTGTTCTAATCAGAGAGAAGCAGAAGGACAAACATCTGGAATGTTAAATCAATTTATTGGGAAGAACTTTCAGAAAAAGAAAAAAGTAAAATGTTCTGTAGGTAGGAGATGATCACTCAGATTAACATCTCAGTAACCAAGGATGTCATTATAATCTCCGCATACCATGTTTGAGAAAAAAAAAATTCTTCAATGATGAGATTGGGATGATGACATTTTAATTTTCAAAAATAACGTTAGTACAAGATATTAACATTCGGAACCAGACACCAGGCAATAACATCCAAGTCAGAGGTAAACTGGAGGTGCAGCATAACCATGAACAGACATAACACCGCTATCTGTCGTAATTCCACGGCATCTCCCATTTTTTACATGGATTGCTAAAATTGGTGAACAATTAAACTGAAAAGGTCCCCTGCCTTGAAGTCTTAAAGGGACACCATCACTTAACATAAGCTATTACTAGATTACTTGTGCATTACAACTAAAACCACTTTATAAAGCACATGCTGCTTTTTTTTTATCTGAAGTAATTGCTTGTAAATGCTCGTGAATGTACCATCGTCCGTTGGGTCAGACTTGCGACTTTTGAAGTCTGCTGCAGACTATTGATCAGACCAAAAATTTTGGAAATATCGCACATGCAACACAGACAGCCAGATGATCAGGGAAGGAGATGGATGCTGAGAAGTTGATTAGGGGAGTTAAAAACACTATTAAATTAAATGTTTTGATATTTAAATGTATATTTTGTGTATGGGAGATGGGTGGGACTAGCCATTTTGGGATAGGGTACAGGGTGAATGAATTTTCAGTCCTTTTTCAGCTGCGCAAAGGGATTAAAATTCACACACTGAACTAGTGCATCCAGCTCCTCCATATTCATTTCCATTTTCGCACACAAAGGACTGCAGTGTTTCCAACGGCAGTATGCAATAGTCTCAGAAAAAAGAAAACAAGAATAAACTGTTTTGTGGGTCCATAGTCACTGATCGCTAGTCTGGTACAGTGGACGACCCTCGTCAGACCAAGTCATACGACCAATATCGTTCCTAGTCTGATGAGACAGGTGCAAGACTATGCCAATCACGGCTCAGAGTCCTGATTGGGCAAATTTTGCCCAATCATGGGCTCACAGAGCTAAGTCCCGCAGCACACTATATAAGGCTTCCCTGCCTGCAGCCCCAGCGTGTGTGTTTGCAGGAGTGAATCAGAGAGGAGAGGAGATTGTTCTGTCAGGGTGTATCAGTGACGTTGTAGGAGATTTCTGGGAAATAGAATCTGTGTTGGCACTGCCAGGCTATCAGGGACAGTGTGTTTCAGTGAGTTGTAGGAGATTTCTGGGAATTAGAATCTGTGTTGGCACTGCCAGGCTATCAGGGACAGTGTGTATCAGTGAGTTGTAGGAGATTTCTGGGAATTTGAATCTGTGTTGGCACTGCCAGGCTATCAGGGACAATGTGTATCACTGAGTTCTACCACAGTTCAGCAAATTAGAATCTGTCTTGGCACAGCCTGTTATCAGTGTGTATCAGAGAGTTATACCACAGTTCAGCAAATCGAAGCTGTCTTGGCACAGCCTGTTATCAGTGTGTATCAGTGAGTTATACCACAGTTCAGCAAATTAGAATCTGTCTTGGCACAGCCAGGCTATCACTGTGTATCAGTGAGTTATACCACAGTTCAGCAAATTTGAATCTGTCTTGGCACAGCCTGTTATCAGTGTGTATCAGTGAGTTATACCACAGTTCAGCAAATTAGAATCTGTCTTGGCACAGCCTGTTATCAGTGTGTATCAGTGAGTTATACCACAGTTCAGCAAATTAGAATCTGTCTTGGCACAGCCAGGCTATCACTGTGTATCAGTGAGTTATACCACAGTTCATCAAATTTGAATCTGTCTTGGCACAGCCTGTTAACAGTGTGTATCAGTGAGTTATACCACAGTTCAGCAAATTAGAATCTGTCTTGGCACAGCCAGGCTATCACTGTGTATCAGTGAGTTATACCACAGTTCAGCAAATTTGAATCTGTCTTGGCACAGCCTGTTATCAGTGTGTATCAGTGAGTTATAGCATTGTTCTGGAAAATCTGTATATCTTTGATCTAAATTCTAGATACCATACAATAACACTGTTTAATCAGAGTTCATCTGTTTATCTATTGAGAGTTGAATCTGGCTGTTGCCAGCTATCAGTGTATTGCAGCCTGCAGGAGAGGAAGTGAATCAGAGAGAGAGAGTAGAGGTCATTGGCAGCCTTGCAGGGAAAATATCAGTAAAATCGCCGACTTATATCAGAGTTCTGAATATCTTTAATCTATATACCAGAGTTGATTCAGACTTCTGTATATCTTCAATCTTTATACCAGAGTTGAATCAGACTTCTGCATATCTCCAATCTTTATACCAGAGTTGAATCAGACTTCTGTATATCTTCAATCTTTATACCAGAGTTGAATCAGACTTCTGCATATCTCCAATCTTTATACCAGAGTGGAATCAGACTTCTGTATATCTTTAATCTATATATCACTCACCATGTCAGAAAGACCAAAAAGGACAGGCAGACGCTCCCAGACACAGATAAGAGGGCAAGCAGTGTTAGATTTTAATTTCCTGTATAAAATATAAATATTTTATCTTGAACAGCCTGTTTTGAAAAAATGGGCTGTGAAATACCCCCCTCTCATTTTGAGTGTCAAACTCTGTCTTTTTCTTGCATAGGATGTTGGCCTGTGGAATTTAGCCGATTTCCTGTCTGCGCAGGAAAGGGCGTGCAGACAGTGTAAGCTAGAGAAAAGCCATCTCTGAATCATATGTAGTAATCTTTGTCTCACTGTTGGTTCAACTAGGACGTGGAAATGTATCTGTATGCTGATTGGCTATAAGTTCTTTGAAATCTAATAAAACAGTATGTCTAACAAAAGATATTTTAGACATGACCTGAAGCTACATGCCTGTGGCTGATTTTGGTGTCTCTCGCCATGGCGTAGCGCAGCATAGCGCAGCATCTTACTTCAATTTTGATATATAAGAAGAAACTTGAAAAAGGTTTATGGCATTCCTAAATATATGGTAATTATATTAGAATACTTAAAATTTATCAAGCAGCCTCTGTGTCGGGAGGCAGTGCCCCTGGTTGTCATGGACACGGTGCATCCTCTGCAGGGGCACGCTTGTCCTTTCTAACTGGTGCTGGCCGTCTTAAGCTGCGGCAACATACAGAGGATTTGCAGGATTGGCTAGCCAGGCCATCCTCATCCTCCGAGTCCTCTGCCAGCCAGACTTGTAGTGGTTTACAGTCCACCTCAGCTGCCAAAGCATCTAATGCAACCTCCATGTACACAGCTACTCCTGCCGTAGCCTCACCAACATACACGGAGGAGTCAGCTGAATTGTTTGACTACAATGACAGTGACATGCTGCTTGAGGATGCGCAGCAACTCCAGTGCTCTGATTCAAACTCTGAGGTTGAGGAAGGGAGTAAAATCAACCTAGAGGGAGGGGGTGCCAGTGACACACAATTAACTGGCACTCATGTTGCCCCAGCAGCTGCAGCAAACTGCCAAGTTGGCTCCAGTGACGAGGAGATAGGGGGTGATGACGATGATGAGGTCACTGACTCCACCTGGGTGCCTGATCGAACAGAGGAGTCAAGTGAGGAGGAGGAGGCACAACAAACAAGAGGCACAATGTCCTCTATGAGCAACCGTAGCCAGTCCAAGGCATCAGAAGTCACAGCTGCTCAGGTGCGGAGCGCTGTTGTTTCAAAGTACATGTACAGGAAGTCTGCTGTCTGGGAGTTCTTTAAGAAATGTGCAGCAGACCGCACCATTGCTATTTGTAATCTATGTCAGAAGAGGATGAAGCGTGGGAAAGACATCCCACACTTGGGTACCACATGCATGAGGCGACATATGACCACCTGCCATGCATCCCGTTGGCACAACACTTTGCATAGGTCCTCCTCCTCCTCATCTGTCTCTACCTCCACTATATGTCCTGCCGTGTCAATGACTCCAACCTCCACTGACAAGGATGATGCTACAGTAATGGATGTAGCAGGTCCTTCCTCACAATGTGACAGCATCCCATCAGTTGAAGATTTACGCAGTCAGATTACGTTGCCGCAGCTGCTGCAGCGTAACAAAAAATATAGTCCCAACCATCCCCAAGCACAGCGTCTAAATGCCAGCTTAGAAAAATTACTTGCATTACAGCTGCTGCCTTTCCAGCTGGTGGACTCTGCTTCCTTCTGTGAATTTGCTGAATGTGCTGTACCACAGTGGCAGGTTCCAAAATGCCATTTCTTTTCACGGAAGGCCATTCCAGCACTATACCAGCACGTGGAAGACAATGTTATGGAGTCATTGGGAAAGGCAGTCAGCAGCAAGGTGCACATTACTTTAGACATATGGTCCAGCAAGCATGGACAGGGCCGTTACATTTCCGTCATGGCACACTGGGTAACTCTGCTTGCAGCTGGGAGGGATCCAGGACGGGGCTCTGTGCTGGAGCTTGCTCATCCACCACGCCTCCAGAAAGCTGCTTATATGAGGTCTGTCTGCTCCACCACCTCTTCCTCCTTCTTCAATGTCTCTGGCGAAGTGACAGTTAAACCAACGAGTGGCAGGAGCTACGCAATGGCTCAAGCAAAACGATGCCATACTGTGCTTGAGCTGGTTTGTTTAGGGGACAGGAGCCACACCGGGCCAGAAATTCTGTCAGCTCTGCAGGGTCAGGCGGAAAGATGGTTAACACCATGCCAGCATCAGCTGGGAAAGGTCGTCTGTGATAATGGCAGCAACCTTCTCTCCGCCCTATGCAAGGGTAAATTGACGTATGTACCATGCCTAGCACACATCCTAAATCTAGTGGTACAGTGTTTCCTAACCAAGTACCCAGGGCTGGCAGAGCTTATCAGCCAGGCCAGAAAAGTCTGCAGCCACTTCAGACAGTCATTCCCAGCAAGTGTTCGCCTGGCAGAAATTCAAAGAGAATTCCACCTTCCCACAAACCGCCTGATCTGTGACATGCCCACCAGGTGGAACTCGACATTGGCAATGCTGCAGTGTCTGCACAAGCAGCAGAGGGCCATCAATGAGTACCTGTGGGAGTATGGCACAAGGACAGGTTCAGGTCAACTTGGTCCCCCCCCCCGCAGTGGATGATGATCAAGGATGCATGCATTGTACTGTCACAATTTGAGGAGGCAACGAGGATGGTGAGCAGGGGCAGTACATGCATCAGTGACACAATTCCTTTAGTGTTCCTGCTGGAGCGCACTCTGTGGGGAATTATAGATGTGGCACTAGAGGCAGAGCAGAGGGAGGAAGAGGAAGCCTTCCCTAGCTCTCAAGGCCCCAGTCTTTACGCAGACAGCATTCCTGTGGGTCCTCAGATCAGACAGGAGGAGGAGGATGAGGAATATTTAAGTAGTGGGGGCATTGAAGGTGGGGATTCATCAAGGGAGGGTTTTGTGTGCCCAGAAAAGGACTAGTAAGTGGCTGGGAGGAGGAAGTGCACGATGGGGTCATCCTCATTGACCAGGAAGACTCGGAAGCTAATGCCACTTCCAACCTACTCTGCATGGGCTCCCTTATCCTGCAAAGCCTGCTAAAGGACCCCAGGATTCGTGCTATCAAGGAGAGGGATCATTACTGGTTGGCAAGCCTTCTTGATCCACGATACAAGGGTAAAGTTGCAGAGCTCATCTTGCCCACACAGAGGGAGCACAGGATGAATCAACTTGAGGACGCTCTAAAGCGACACTTGTGTAACACCTTTCCAGGCACTGTTAGGTTACCAAGTGATGACACAGGTGCTTCTGAGGCTGCGGATGATCAGAGGAATAGTGGTGAAGGCCAGGGCCGCTTGACTGATGCCTTTTTAATTTTTTTTAGTCCACGATGCCCAGGGACGTCAAATGTATGCACCCATTGCCAGTGTCTTCACCGTATGGTGCAGGACTACCTAGGGGCAAGGGCAGACCTGGATACCTTTACAGCAGATGATCCACTGGCTTACTGGGTGTTGAGATTGGATCACTGGCCAGAACTTAGCCAATATGCTATGCAGCTACTAGGTTGCCCTTCATCCAGCGTGCTTTATGAAAGGACGTTCAGTGCCGCTGGAGGTTTTGTCACAGACAAAAGAGTGCGTCTGTCCACCGACTCTGTAGACCGGCTGACATTTATAAAAATGAATCAGTCCTGGATCAGAAGCTATCAATCCCCTGATGCTGACGTAACTGAATAGATAGGGGATCTCTTCTGCATTCCCAAAACCTCCACCACTGAACTCTTCCACAATACCACAAAGGGGAGATGGTGTGAAGGCACTTGCTGCCACCAAAGGTCAAATATTTGGGTGCACTACCACTGACGCCTATACTATATTCATATCATTTAAATATTTGACCGCAGGGTCCAACCCTGCACTCTTCCACAATACCACAGAGGGTTACTTACGGTGTGAAGGCACTTGCTGCCACCAAAGGCACAATATTTGGGTGCACTGCCACTGACGCCTATACCAGATTCATATCATTTTAAAATTGGACTGCAGGGTCCAACCCTGCACTCTTCCACAATACCACAGAGGGCTTACGGTGTGAAGGCACTTGCTGCCACCAAAGGCACAATATTTGGGTGCACTGCCACTGACGCCTATACCAGATTCATATCATTTTAATATTGGACCGCAGGGTCCACCACTGCACTCTTCCACAATACCACAGAGGGGTTACAGTATGACGGCACTGTTGCCGACACTAAAGGCCCAATTTTAAAGCACCTATTGTTACTTTCATCCAAAGCCTGCATAAGTTTCACCATAATTTAGCCAAACAAAATCACTAAACGTGTTCTGTGTGTCCTAAAACGTCTCCTCTTTTCATACAGGCTGCCGCCCCAAGCAATTGTTTATGAATAGATTAAAGGAAAACCATTTACCGTCATTTGTAATGTAATTTTTTTGTTTTTAAATGTTTCTATACATCCTACAAATCCGCCACTTCACGGGCAGGTTATGGGGACCTCCTAGGCACGATATTTGAAGGAATTTTTCATTTTTATTCTTAACCTTTATTTCATGGAAAATTCACTGTTTCTTTAAAAACGTTTTTTTTTTTAACTTTTTGTCCTTGTTTCCTGTCCCCCAGGGCAACACCCGGACCCCCATACACCTTTTATGGCAAATATCTAGCATATATGCCCTCTTGGAGGGCACTCTAAAATCGAACGTTCGGGTCCCATTGACTTACATTGAGTTCGGATCGTGTTCGCGTTCGAACTCGAACGTCTGAAATTGTTGGAGTTCGAAGTCGAACCGAACACGGGGGCGTTCGGCTCATCCCTAGTCAGCACTCTGGTAGCTGGTGTGCGAGGCTATGAGATACAGACTGGTGAATTACATCCGTGATGTCATCATCTTCATATCTTTCTGATGGAATAGCAGCATGAGAGTAGGTGTCAGGGTGTTACATGTTACACGTATTACCTAGAACCTGTAAATAATCACAATCTGTCAATTTTCATGTTCTTTATCATAAACCAAATAAGGAAAACCCGAAAAACTGTTTATGGGCATATAAAAGATCGAAAGCAGAAGCAAGACACCCAGGAGACTCACCGTTCTATGCACACCTAATTATGTGATCACTACTTGACATGCTTGATGTCCTAGGGATTAGGCTGCTGAGCAGCTCCAAAATGGCTTGTACACAATATGCATACAGGGGTTATTCAAAGAGATTCGAAAAGTCACCGCACGTTCGGTGACTTTTCGTTCTCTTCAATTCGGTTCCTTTTGTCGATCCCATTTCGGTGACCCTGCGGTGTATTCAGCAAACACCACAGGGTCCCCGAATTGCAGGGAAAAGCTACCGCAAGCCCGACGAAAACGAACCGCAAAACCCAGCGAATGCACGCCGAAAACCCACAAAAACATCTGGATTAACCTGCCGAAAACCACGGAAAAACCCGAGCAGGAGCCGATCACCCGCAGCAAAGCCACCGGAAAAAGCCGAGACCGCAGACAGAGTGAAGTGAATAAAATTAGAAAAACAGTTTGCATGAATGTTTGAAAAGTGAAACACTGTTTGCAAAGAAACTACTGAGCGAAAATGTCTGAAATTTACATATGAGGTCCAGGGAATGATAATAAAGAGGACTGTTACAGAAAAAATAAGTAAACTTTAAAAAAAAAAATCGGACTTTTAAAAAAATATATATATATATTCAGAAAAATGTTTTAAAATATCCTAAAAAATCTATAAATGAAGATACTCTTTACTGCAGAATATTATAATGAACGGTTTATTAGATATTGAATTAAAACGGAAATATTTTTAACATTGAAGCCTATGGTATTCTCCTTAATAAATTTTCCGAATTAAACCACCGAATGGCAGGGCATTTCGGGAACCTTTCACTGCTGGTTTGTGTTCTCTGAATAGCCGAAGTAGTTCTGCCTTTTTCATGGGGTTTTCACTGCCCTCGAACAGGCACCGAACAGGCACCGTATGTTCAGGCAATTCGCCAGGATTTGGCAAATTGCCTGCTCTCTCCCTTCTCAAGCAATTCGGATCTCTTTGAATAACCCTGATAGTCTTTTCTAAATGGATTTTCTGTTTCTTGTGGATCCATTCAATTGTGTTGGTAGATCCCTTCACAATCAACAAGTCAAAGCAAAGTACCAATAGTAACTCCACAACATGATAAGGAATATTATTGGTCCTTACATGATTAATAGGTCTCCCATACCTTTTTGATTTGAATAATGCATGTAAAATACCTTGTAAATTATTAAAGATCTCAAATCCTGCTTCCTGCACTACCAAAACGCCAACTAGAAGAAACACATACACTGTAGCTTGCCATTTACATGGAAAATCAACCAAATCAAATATGGTGGGTCAAGCATGAGATTGATTATCTGTCAAAAAGTATCAGGTGCAAGCTGTGATTCTATATAATCATGGATAACTGGTTATCTTTTATTTTCTGAGTGCAGCTGGACAGATTAGTGAATGCTGCAGGGACTGAAAACGAAAAGCTTCTTCACCTGACTAGTGAATGTGTGGTGCAGCACTGAGCACACCACAGATTCAAAGCGGTGGGATTGCTTTAAGACATTATGGAAGGGCACTAAAGCAGTGTTCCCCATCCCTGGTCCTCAGTGCCAGGGTTTAAGGTTTGGGGTTCAAAGTTTTCCTTTGGGGCAATACAGACTGATCCCTGCAATCACTGACCAGCAAATCATATCACCTGTGCTGTGCTTCACATATCTGGCAAACCTGGCCTGTTAGTGGGTCCTGAGGACAAGGTTTGGGGACCACTGCTTTAAATCACCCCTCTATATTCATGCACATTTCAAAATAATCAGGAACTAGCTAACCACTAATCAGTGCGTTGTGTTTAGTTGACTATATACCTGCACACATCTGTATTATTAACCAGTGTATTCTGATTTTGCCAATTTGACAGAAGTGTATTCTGATTTTGCCAATTTGACAGAAGTGTGATCCGTTTTGCCCAGACTTCCTTAACATAATATTAGGATTTTTTTTTCTTTTTAACACAAAATAAAATATGGAGAAACTGGTTCATAAACGAGATGCGCTCACAGTATTTCTTCTTACATTGTCCTCTCACCCCATTTAGAAATAATTGACCATACATTTCAAATCGCCTTTCTACTTCTTTATGGGTCTTTAACCCCTTGAGTTGGAGCGAGAGGGGTGAGCCAGGCCTTAAACCAGAAGCTATTTTAATCTTGACATTTCTGAGATCTCAGGTGGTCTTGTGTTTTTCCTGAGCGACATTTCAAATTAAATTGCTGTAATGCCTTCTGAATACTCTGCCTGGAGGCTATTCCACCAATCTACCACCTATTTTGAAATGAATGCGTCCTCACATGCCTCATGAGAAGATGGCTGCCCTCTATCTTCAGATCACGACCTCTTGTTCTGCTACTCGAAAATATCTGATTTATTTGCTGAGAGAAATATGAAAAAGCATAAGTCCTGTCCTGTGATTCACAGGCAATTTCACCAGTGTGTAGATGTGCTTCTTATTTAAATGTGAATTTGCTACAGTCAAAAGAGTTCTGGTTCTCATCATTCGAAGCTGTCCACCCCCAAAACATCTAACAGGCCTCAGCCTTCTAGATGTAACGACCACAGCCTTTACTGTTTTATTATCTATCGTTATCACATTTACTGTATTTGAAGCCAACAGCCCAAAAACATCTACAAGGCCTCAGCCTTTACTATAGTTGTGATTCTTGGCACAGAAAAGAAAATCGTCCCAGGGATGTGTATACATATGTTACACAGCGCTTCTTTTTTGTAACTGTAACTGTGTGAAATACAATCCTTAGTGTGACAAACAGAGCCGCGAGTGGCAGAATAATAGAATTGGACATTGTGTGACGTCCCAGAATAGCTGTAAGATTTCGTCCTAGCGATCGCGTCTTTGTGATGATGGATGTCGATTTCCGTAACAGTGAATCTATTGTATGAAGTAAAGCCTTGCAAACAGAATGAAGGGATTTTAGCGCAATAAAACTCTGTGTCATTGTGGAGTTTGCAGAGTAATACAATTCTATCATATGTTTTTTTCTGCACCCTCCGGGGAGCTGAACAGAAAAAATTTCTTTGTAATATTAAGCATGCATTCACATTATTTTGTTTTATTTAAACCCATATTATATACCTATACATGCTCCTATTCTAAACCTATACGTGGGCACGGTGTGAGGAGAAAGAGGGGCATGTCTCCCTGGTGGTCTAGGTGGGAGGAGCCCAGTCATCTCTCTTGCCGGCCTCCCTCTCACAGTGAGCTAGGACGCCAGCCCTCTGTTACGTCATCAAAGTGCGTTATGCACTAGACTCATGCGCATGTGAATTATTATTATCATCATTTATGTACTGCCAACAGTTTCCGCAGTGCTTTACAATGACCAATGGGGACTGAGAAAAAATTACAAACAACCAGAGGAACAGAAACAAGAGGTGTAGAGGGCCCTGCTTGGATGAATTTACAGTCTGGAGGTTTCGGGGAAGAGAAAGAAAAGAGGAGGTTTATAGGTCTTCAGGATCACTAGCACTAGTCTTACAGACAAGAGTGGGAGTAGGCAAGGAGAGGGATAGGTTGGCATGAGTAATTTAGTATGCTAATCTGAAGAGATGGGTTTTAAGGAATTTATTAAAAGCCCAAAGATTAGGGGAGAGTTTGATAGGGTGACGTAGTTCATTCCACAGGACCGGAGCTGCCCTTGAGAAGTCTTGGAGGTGAGAGTGGGCGGAGCAGGAGGAAGCAGAGGACAGATGGAGGTTGCCTGCTGACCGGAGTGATCAAGAAGGGACATGCTTGTGGAGTAACAAAGACATGTAATGAGGGGTCACGTTGTTGAGGGCTTGAATGTGATGTAGGAGTGTGTTAACAGGAGGGGGTTAATTCAATAAATCCCGAACTTGCAACTGAATTGCACTGAACGGTGAATTTCGCTGCCGTACAGTGCAATTTCATGGCAGTTCGTCTTTTTCACTGTCGATTCCCCAAATACTGGTGAATTGACAGTGAAATATGGTGCAGATCGCCGATCTTTGGCGGCAGTGAAATTGTCCCATAGAGAAGCAATACAGGTTCTGTGGTCACTCACTGCTGTACAGGGATAGCATTCAGGGGTTTATATTGACTGAAAATCATTATGCTACATGTAGATATTACTATTAAATTCTATTGGTATTTCTCTGTAAGGAGCATTGCTAATAATCTCATTATGTTTACTGCAAATTAGGGATAGACCAATATCATTTTTCCAGAGCCAATATCAATTATCAGCAGCCTTTCTGGACGTTAGCCGACATCTGGTGCTGATATTCTGAAAAAGCAACACAATTCCACATTTAATATTCAAATGTTTGTGGTTCTATCATTTAACGATTTAAAAAAAAGAAAAAATCCTGAATAATGCCTAGAAGAGCCTAAAAAAAATCTATAAATAGACTTTTTATTGAAGAATAAAATAATAAATGGCTTATCAGATATTGAAATAAAACAGGAATATTTTTAATATTGAAGCCTATGGGGTTCACCTGAATAAACCTGCTGAATGAAACCACCGAATAGCAGGGTATCTCGGCAACTTTTCACTGCTGTTCGGTGTTCTCTGAATAGATTAACCATTGCTTCTCTATGGGGATTTCACTGCCTTTGAACAGGCACCGTACGTGCAGGCAATTCGCCAAAATTTGGCAAACTGCCTGCTCTCTGAATAGCCGAATGGCCCCGAAATGGCACTATATGCTGAATTTCAGTGTCCGGTTACATTTAGCGACATTTCGGACCTCTCTGAATAACCCCTTAAATGTTTCACTTTTATTTTTTTGTCTCATTGCATTTCACAAATAAAATGTATAAAACTCTGTTCTTGCTTTGATTTAATGCATTATTATACATTGAAACCAAACATTAATATATCAAAACCCAATTTTCACACCTTTTTAAAGCAAGATTAGTGTGCCCCCTGCGTAGAAATGAAATCCTACAGTGAGGACTGAAATCCATGATTGTCAGCCTGCTGTGGATAGTTTAGTGAAAGTTTGGCGCCAAGCTGTGAGACCTTGCATGCACTGCGGGAGGGAGCCACCTCAGCATGGTATCGGCAGTATTGGCAAATAAAAGGCCAATACCTTTCATTGGAAAATTGCCGAATATCGACTCTGATAATCAGCAAACCAGATTCGGTCTATCCCTCCAACAAATACCAATAATCAGGAAAAATAACTATTTTTAAATTTTTAGCACATTTACTGTATTTGACACAAAGTCTATTTCTGCCCGCTGAAACACAAGCCCCATTTGAAGATGTGTAAGATAAGGGACACCATCTAGAGTTTAGAACTTGAAAGACTACACACCCCTGTTAAAATGTCAGGCTTTTGTGATGTAAAAAAAACAAGACAAAGGTTAATCATTTCAGAACTTTTTTCACCTTTAATGTGACCTATAAATTGCACAACTCAATTGAAAAACAAACTGTAATCTTTTTGGTGGAGGGAGGAAAAATAAGAAACTAAAATAACATGGTTGCATAAGTGTGCACACCCTTAAACGAATACTTTGTTGCAGCACCGTTTGATTTTATTCCAGCACTCAGTCTTTATGGGTATGAGTCTATCAGCATGGCGCATCTTGACTTGGCAATATTTGCCCACTTTCTTCTTTGCAAAAACATTCCAAATTTGTCTGATTGCGAGGGCATCTCCTATGCACAGCCCTCTTCAGATCATCCCACAGGTTTTCCATCGGATTCAGGTCTGGGCTCTGGCTGGTCCATTCCAAAACTTTAATCTTCTTCTGGTGAAGTGATTCCTTTGTTGATTTGGGTGCATTCTTTGTTTATTGGAGGGGAAAGCAACCCCACAGGTAGTGATGTTTCGGCCAAAGGCCTTTACAGTTAGATATTCTATGGAGTATACTTTTTTTTTTTAAAAAAAATAAATGGGAATTTGTTACTGTATTTTTCAGAGTAAATTCGCAATTTTAGCTAAAAAAACACTACAATTTTCGCTTTTGCAGCACTATTATTCACATTATAATTGAAAAGTGAACAATATTGCTGCATTAGTAAATTTTAAAAAAATACATTTATTTATCTATTTTTACATGTAGCCTGGTTATGTTTGATATCATTGAGAAGGACATGCTCTGGCCTTTCCAATGATATCAAACATGACCCCCTAACTGTCACCGATCAGGAGATGATGACCTCCCTATTTCCACCATAGGATTTCCTTTTGAAATCCCTGGGCAACTAGGGGTGATGACCACAGCTGACAAGGAGGGACTCGAGGTGGGGCTGAATCTACGATGGCAGCCCCCAACGGAAATTAGCCACAATCCATCGCTGATTGGTGCCGGATCGCAGCCTGACACTTAAGTGGTTAAAGAAAGGCATTGCTCGAAATGTCAGACTGTGAGCTTTTTCAGTGGTGCCAGTCTTGACTCTCTACTCCCAGGCAATGGGGTGATAGAGCAGTCCAAACTATCCCCCTCCCCTTCAGGCACACTCCTTACTTTGGAGGGAGGCACCTGAATTTGACGTCATCACGCCAGGAGGGGTATAAACACACAGATCTCACTTCAAAAAAGTCAGATCTGCATGGGACTCCATACAGAGAGGTGAGTATTGATGGGAGGGGGATCAAACGTATGGGACGTGCTATGTTTTCCCACAGCATTAAAGCCATCTTGCTGCAGGACGGCATAGCACGTCCTGCATCGGCAATGGGTTTAGGATGGAAGAAGTTCTGAAATTATTTATCTTTGTCTCATTTTTTTTTTCATATCACAGAAACCTGACATTTTAACAGGGGTGTGTAGACTTTTACTATCCACTGTAATCATCTCAAGACTTGTTATTCTTCATAAATTGTTCTATTACTTGTTGTGTCAGAGCTGCAAAAAGCCATTCTCAAAGAGAACATTTTCAAATAACATTGCCTGTGTTCACCTCTTTCTGACACAAAATACCACAAAGTTGCTGGTTCATGCTCTTGTCATTTCATGACTTGATTACTGCAACTCGTTCCTTATTGGTCTCCCAACGCCTGTATTTCCCCTTCACAATCAGTAATGAATGCAGGTGCCGGGACTATTTTTCTCACCAGACACACTTCGCGTACCTTCCCCCTGAGCCGGTCTCTCCATTGGCTTCCTGTATGTTTCAGGATACAGTTTAAAATACTGACGCTCATGTTCAAATGACTCAAATCCTCCCTACATGTCTTCGTTACTCTGCAAGCACGTCCCATCTAGACAACTCCAGTCAGCAGGCAATCTCCACCTGTCATCTGTCTGCATGCGCACAGCCAACTCTCGCCTCCAAGGCTTCTCAAGGGCAGATCCGGTCCTGTGGAATGACTTGCCTCGCCCTATCAAACTCTCCCTTAATCTTCAAGCTTTAAGGAAATCCCTCAAAACCCATCTCTTCAGATTAGCGTACCACATCACTGATGCAACTCATCCCTCTGCTCACCTACTCACACATGATTGAAGCCCCTTCTATGGCCCCACCATTCCCAAACCACTGGCACTAATGATCCTGCTATCTAGTAAAATTCCCCTTGTCTTCCTCAACCCCAATACCTCTAGACTGTAAGCTCCTATGAGCAGGGCCCTCTACGACTCTTGTTTCTCTCATATTGTATGTCCGTTTAACTCATTTTCTGGTTATTGTAAAGTGCTGCGGAAACTGTTTGCGCTATATAATTGATGACAATAATAATAATATACATGTATTTATGTTGCATTTGCACTTATGTAAAGGATAAACAAATAAATGAAAAACAAAAACTAGCAGATTTACATTAGTTAGTCTTTTGTATCTGAATAACAAGTTTTATGCCAAATTGCTATTTTATCCAACATTTACACATTAACAATGCATCCCACGTTTCAAATAAATGTTTTTTGCCAACAAAAAACACTTGGTAGTGAAAGAGTACATTCTAGTCAATACGTAGGATTTCAGTGGCACAGATTATATTAAAAGGTACTGGACATGTTCATTTATTTATGTAAAACCAGTGTCAAAAGATTGATGGGTTTATTCCATAACTTGTGAGCTGTGATGAAATAACAAGGGATTTGCAAATTTCAGTCCTAGTCTGCCTAAACACATTTGTTTTGGGCTAAATTCTCTTGTCAGTTTTACAAAATTCCAGATTAGCGAGAGAAGCTCTGCACTTTATTCCTGTAATGATGAATCCTTGGTTTGGGAAATTTCAGTTTACCCTAATTCTCTTTTATGTTTTATTTATAATTTTTTATAACATGTGTAATCATCTCAAGACTTGTTAATCTTGATAAATTGTTCTATTACTTGTTGTGTCGGAGCTGGAAAAAGCCATTCTCAGAGAGAACATTTTCAAATAACAGCGCAATGATCAGCCACAGTGTCCTCATAAAGGGAATATGCTCAGGAACACTATTGTTGCAGTTCCAGTCAGTATTACAATGAAAATGATACTTGTAATCCATAATATATTGTATTGCAAAAAATATACATGAGAAGAAAAGGTATGAATGGTTACATTAAAATACGATTGTAAAACCCCTTTTTCTGCAACTGTGACGTGTTATTTATGAGAAAAAAACACACAAGTTTTTACTATTGAATACATTTCTCCATAATATGAAGAAATTTAAGGGGTTATACAGAAAGCAGCGAAATCGAATCGCTTTGTAGTTTCGGCGATTCTATTTTGCCGACTCTATTCACCCGATTCACTACAGGGTCACCGAAGATTGAGTCGCCGAAGTCCGCTGAACTACAGAAGAAAAAGGTACTCTGCTATTCTTGTAATAGGTGTTTAAACCAATAAAAATGTATGAAAATAAATTGTTTCTTTTTATTTTTCTTGTTATAATAAAAACTTTTAAATTTAAAAAAAAGTATGAAAATGTGTGTAAATAATAAAAAATGTTCTTTAAAAATATAAAGTCTGTTTCAGAATTTAAGAAAAACACCTTTTAAATAATAATTGGGGATCAAAAATTTTGTCTAAAACATACAAAAAGGTGTTCCAAAACATAAATAAATAAAAAGACAATTTGGTGAAGATAAAAAGGATAAACGGTTTAATAAAAAAACAAAAAAAAGAAAATATTGTTTAATATTGAATCCTATGGGATTTGCCTGTTTAACCTCCCTGGCGGTCTAATTTTTTCAAAATTTTGTGTCTTAGGCTAGGGTCAGACGAACGCATTTTCGCGTTGTCTGTGAAAAAGTGCGTTCGAACGAATGGACGCATTTTTTCACGGAGTACGCGATAGCGGTCATACGATGCGCATTTGCATCCGTGATTTTGTACGGATCATCAATAAAACACTTTGTGCATCTGGACGTTATGTTGGCCGGACATTAGCAGTGTCTGACATCTCCAATTCACGCACACACGCCTCTAGCGGACGCAGCGCACTCTGTACAACCGTACTAGAGGTTTTACGTTCTCGACAAAATGCGTTCGTTTTCCACTTGCAGCAAGTAGTAGCGCAACGCAACCGGACTTTTGTGCGACCGTACTTCGTATATTGGCCGTCATTGCCCGGCACTTGCTGCTACTACGGCCGTGATTAAGTGCGCCTGCACGCGCGTTCGCACTGCGCTCGTCTGACCCTAGCCTAAAAGTGTCTCAATTTTTTTTAAAGGAAACGTGTTTTTGTACATAGGAATCACGCACTGAAATCCATGCAAGCAAGAGTCCTTACTGGTAAAATCCTTTATAAATAAATAAATAAATAAATAAAATCAAATATCGTGAATACACGGAGTCCGATAAAGTTTGAAACACGACATAATAATTTATTATCCCAAAAATAATTATCCAAAATAATGCAAATAACTGATATTCAATAAAATTAAACAAAATACACTGAAATCTGTCTGAAAACAAGGGTGAGACTATGTATGGTCTGTTTCTTATCCTGTAGTGCCATCTAGTGGCTGTTCATGACATTGTACATTACATTACAGTGTAATATAATTTATTCTTTTAGTTTGATGCCTGGTCCCGCCCCCTGCATCGTGTGACTCGCAGGGAGCGTTAACAGGAAGCAACTCGCCGCGATCACACTGCGGGGGACAGCCAGGGAGCGTAGGAGGAGGTGAGTATGCATCCAGCCCGAGTGTGACTCGGGGCTACCGTTCGCGGTAGTGAAATTTAACCCTGAGTCACACTCGGGAATACCACCAGGGAGGTTAAACATGGCGAACTGAGCCACCGAAAATCAGGGCATTTCCCTGATACTTTGGTACAGTCTGGTGTTTAATTAGATTAACCATTACTTCTCTATGGGACAATTTCACTGCCACCAAAGATCGCTGAAGATCACCCATCTGCGACGAACTGCACCGTATTTTGCTGTTAATTCAAAAGTATTTGACGAATTGACAGCTTATTGAATAACAAACTGCCAAGAAATTCACCGGTTGCTGCAATACGGCAGCAGGTTCGTCGCTAACTGAATGACCCCTTTAGTGTTCTATGGTGGATATTCTTGGCTATAACAATATAGTATTGCCGTATATTAAATAAGCACATTTTGCTATCCATTCTATCGCTGCCAAGTAAAAAGTTTTATCCATGTCACCATTTTGAAAGGAAAAAGAACAAGATTATTGTACCTGTAGTATCAGTGCTTGTGTAACATTAACATTACTTTTCCTGCCTTTGAAAGTTGAAACAGCTTGGTGATTTGCTATAACCAGGAGGGGCTCGTTTATGGTCTTAGCGAATCTAAGTGGGCAGCTCCGTTCCTGTGGAATGACTTGCCTCGCCCTATCAAACTCGCCCCTGATCTTCAGGCCTTCAAGAAATCCCTCAAAACCCATCTCTTCATATTAGCCTACCACATCACTGATGCAACTCATCCCCCAGCTCACCTACTTACATATGATTGAAGCTGGCCCTGCCCTTCAATGGCCCTGCCATTCCTGAATCACTGGCTCCAATAATCCTACCGTCCATTAAAATTCCCTTAATTAGAAACATAGAAACATAGAAAAATGTCGGCAGATAAGAACCTTTCGGCCCATCTAGTCTGCCCAATTACATGGATACTGTACCTGGATTTATCTTTTGTTTAGGATAGCCTTATGCCTATCCCATGCTTGCTTAAATTCAATTACTGTTTTGGCCTCTACCACTTCATAATTAAGTATTTTTTTTAACATTTTATCATCTGAGCCTTTGCAGTTATATATTTTATGGGGTAGGCTTGTTAAAAAAATTAGAACTGTGAACCCGTTACTTTTTTTCCTGAGAAATTACATGAATTTAGCTAAAATCCCCCCAAAAAATCGTTAGTGCAGCATCATTGTTCACATTATAATTGAAATGTGAACAATAGTGCTGCACTAATTAAAAACAAAACAAAAAACCCACATTTTTATTTATTTATTATTATTTTTATTTTTTACTTTTAACATGGTCAGGTTTGGTATCTTTGGAAAGGCCATGCTCTGGCCTTTCCAAAGATGGCAAACATGACCCTCTAGCTGCCACCGATCGGGAGATATGGGGGTTCAAAAAACTGTGCTATCTCCACCATAGGATTTCCTTAGGAAATCCCTGAGCAGCTAAGGGTTACCTGGTAAACTGAAGTCATTGCGCCATACGCGATGAGTCAGCTGATGATGGGGGGACCCAGAGGTGGGGCTGCCATCCAAGATGGTGCCCCCCTCTCGAAATAGGCCGTGATCCGACACCGATTTACACAGCAAATTTACACTGTTATACAAGCTGTACACTCACTACTTTACATTGTAGCAAAGTGTCATTTCTTCAGTGTTGTCCCATGAAAAGATGGAATAAAATATTTACAAAAATGCGAGGCGTGTACTCACTTCTGTGACATACTGTATATTATGTTTAGTACCATCATTTATATAGCACCGATATTTTCCACAGTGCTATACAATAATCAATGAGGAATGATTCAAAATGACAACAAGCAGGAACAAGAGATAAGAGTGGTGATCTGATTGGGATCCAAATCTGCTTTTCGTGTTTGTAGAGCCGAGTCAGATTCAACCAGCAAAGACCTGCTTCTCCTTGGTTTAGGGGAGAAATGTGTTGGTCAGTTGTTCTGGTCAGGATTTGTATCTGCTTCTCCAAGGTTCTAGAGCTGTGATGTTACCTCTATGCTACCCAGCCAAATATCCACATAAATGTGGTGATTAACATTGTGGCATAAACTTCAGCTGTGCATTTTCATTCAAAAGGGCAAATTATAATATCAGCTTTAATATTATTAAAGTCTTATAAGGTGTCAGCTTAATGAGTATTTATGGCATGCTTCCATATATAAAGTGCACTTGTCATACTCACCTGCAAGACCATACCATCATGCTACTAAAGACCTTGGCACGGTTAGGCTCTGACTGGCAAAAGACACATAAGGCAAATGTAATACAATATCTCCCAGCCAGACCATGGACCCTACTCCAAGGCTGGTGTTAACTTAACTAAAGCAGTTGTAAACTTAACATCTCCATAGACTATAATGGCTCTGGTAAATTTACAACAGCTGTAGTTAAGTTAATACCATGGAATAGGGCCCCATGTATGGCCAGTGAATCATGTAGCCGATTGATAGGGAGATCAGTCTAATCCACATCAATGGCTTTCACCATGAATAAAGCTTGTCCATGGCCTGGCACCTAGATTAGGCCATTATATGAGTAGCAGTCCATTGTGGGTACTGTTGTCTGTGCTGCAACTAGAGTTGCTGTGCCAGTGTTTATCTGCCAGGTCAAAGTAGGAGAGTCGATTTACAGGCAGCTCTCTAGTCTGGGATAGTTCGAATGCTGACAGTAAAGCCAATGCCTCCACATCACTCCATGCTAGTGGATGTGTCCCACTGCACAGCATCTAGTGCTATGGAGGGTGTCCTGTCCAGCATACTTTGCTGGTATAATAATGTTTTTCCAGATCTGTCAAAATCTTTCACAGAAAGGAGTTTTTTTTTTTAAAAAACAATCCTTTTCAGGGTTATCCAAAGAGATCCGAATTTCTTGAGAAAGGTAACCGAAAGCTGAAAATCAGCGTTCGGTTACCTTTCCTGGCCATTCGGCTATCCAGAGAGCAGGCAATTTGCCAAATCCTGGCGAATTGCCTGAACATACGGTGCCTGTTCGGTGCCTGGTCGAGGGCAGTGAAAACCCCATGAAAAAGCACTGCTTCGGCTATTCAGAGAACACAAACCAGCAGTGAAAGGTTCCCGAAATGCCCTGCCATTCGGTGGTTTATTTCGGCAAATTTATTAAGGAGAATCCCATAGGCTTCAATGTTAAAAATATTCCCGCTTTAATTCAATATCTAATAAACCGTTCATTATAATATTCTGCAGTAAAGAGTATCTTTATTTATAGATTTTTTAGGATATTTTAAACATTTTTCTGAATATATATATATATTTTTTTAAAAGTCTGATTTTTTTTTTTAAGTTTACTTATTTTTTCTGTAACAGTTCTCTTTATTATCATTCCCTGGACCTCATATGTAAATTTCAGACATTTTCGCTCAGTAGTTTCTTTGCAAACAGTGTTTCACTTTTCAAACAGTCATGCAAACTGTTTTTCTAATTTTATTCACTTCACTCTGTCTGCGGTCTCGGCTTTTTCCGGTGGCTTTGCTGCGGGTGATCGGCTCCTGCTCGGGTTTTTCATTAGGTTCCCCTAATGCCCTGCCATTCGGTGGTTTAATTCGGCAAGTTAATTCAGGAAAATCCCATAGGCTTCAATGTTAAAAATATTCCTGTTTTAATTCAATATCTAATAAACCGTTCATTATAAAATTCTGCAGCACTTTATTTATAGGACTTTATTTATAGATTTTTTAGGATACTTTAAGCATTTTTCTGAATTTTTTTATTTTTTTTTAAAAGTCCGATTTTTTTTTTGATTTTTTTTTTTTTAAGTTTACTTCTTTTTTCTGTAACAGCCCTTTTTATTATCATTCCCTGGACCTCCTGTGTAAATTTCAGACATTTTCGCTCAGTAGTTTCTTTGCAAACAGCATTTTATTTTCACACATTCATACAAACGGTTTTGCTAATTTATTCACCTCCCTCGTCTGCGGTCTCAGCTGCTTCGGCTGCTTCGGGTGAGTGCGACTCCGGTTTTTCCGTGGTTTTCTCAGGTTAATCCAGATGTTTTTGAGGGTTTTCGACGTGCATTCGGTGGGTTTTGCGGTTAGTTTTCGTCAGGTTTGCGGCAGCCTTTCCCTGCAATTCGGGGACCCTGTGGTGTTTGCTGAATACACTGCAGGGTCACCGAAATGGGATCGGCAAAAGGAACTGAATTGAAGAGAACGAAAAGTCACCGAACGTGCGGTGACTTTTCGAATCTCTTTGGATAACCCTGTTTGGATTTCTGTTCCCCGTCTGATATAATTAGATATTTGGTATTCAAAACTGTAAAATCTATTAAAATGAACAAAGCAATTGCTTTAGGGAACTCTAACAAGCAGGTACGATTAGGCAGAGTGCGGTTCACTTTGAACAGTCACCTTTTCATTCATTTCAGTTTTTCAGACTGCGGAGCTCACGCCACTGAAAGACAAATTGGGCATTCTGATTAATCCATCAATTGTAATTTCCAGCAGGTAATTCTGTAAGTGATGAGACTGGCTTGAGTCAGAATGCGTGGCTTGAATTTGCCAGCATAATGATTCCCACCCACATTCCCTTTTGCATGACATATGAATTTTAAATAGTGAACATTTGTTAGCGCATATCTAATATATACCCATTTTAATTTTTAGCTCTTTAACCCATCAGAGGGTGATTATAACACCCATTCAATATAGGAGCGTGCGCGTGATGTTTCAAATAGACACTGACCTCTAAGCGGCTCAGCAAAAATTCAGAAGAATTAAACCATGTGACTGGACGTCATTTATAAAGTAAAGAAAAAAACATAGCAAATTCCATCCAAAGCATAAAAACAAACCTGTCATTTTCCAAATATATCTCAATCAGCGCATTCCAGTAAACACCTCCAGTTTGGTATGCTGACCCCCTACCAGCTGCCATAGTAACAGTTAGCCTGCAAATTGCAAAATACCATGCACTTTTATCTGTTTTGTGACATTTCTAAAAATAGGAGCGCTCATAATATAAATGTGGAGCTGCGGATGAAAAGATTGCTATTTCCTTCTGAGATATCACGGAGAGATCTGAAAATTCTCATCTGCACGCCGCACTGTTAAGGCTTATCAAGTATATCAAAACATAAGGACACGCTGACAACTGTGTGGGAGGTTGTAATATTTAACCTAATCCACTGAATGAGCAGTGCTTAATTAAATAATAAGAGTAAAAATAATTGTTTGCTTAAAGTATTTGGACACATTGACATTTGTAATTCACGTCAGCTCATTGTTTTTAATATGCGTTGCGTATTTATACAGGCACATTCGTAAAAGAAAAAATGGAAATCCTTGTTCTATATAGAAAAAAAACAGTTGGTTTCATTTTTTAACCCTTTCACTAATCAAATATTATTTGAAAGAGGGGATTTATAGCTGACACTTAAATGTAGAGTGAAAGAGTAATTTCGCATTAATATTATTAAGCTAAAAAAGATAAAAAGTTTAAAATGGTGTCAATTTTAGTCATCCCATACAGCAGTGTTTCTCAAACCTGTCCTCGGGACCCTCGACCAGGCCAGATTTTGCAGATCATCTTGGGGAAATGCAGACTGAATCCTGCAATCACTGAGCAGCAAATCAGATCACCTGTGCTGTGCTTCAGATATCCTGCAAACCTGGCGAGGCGGAGGGTCCTGAGGACAGGTTTGGGAACCACTGTGTCAGGTTCCTGAACCATGCCGGGCAGCCCCCTTCCAATCCTGTAATTCATGCCAGTCCTGTTTCCAGCGCGGTGTTCCAGCAGCTAAATAGTTAAAAGCACCTAAACACACACACACACACTAGGTCATGTGACCTTGAAGGAGAATCATTTATCACCATTTATATTGAAAGGGGGTTACCAGGTGTGTTGTGAAAGGGTGTGTTACACATGGGTACCACCTACAATAACGGGAATGTGTTATCTGGCTAAACTGATTCCAATTCAGAGAGTAAGGGGAGATGACACTGATACAGACACAGCACTTCACCCTAGGTATCCACTGGTTTTTGAGAGACAGAAGAGAGAGTTGTTTAGGAAAGCGGATCGAATATGGGCATGGTTTCCGGCATGGACTGGATGGGGAAGAGAGTTAATGGCAAGAATGAACAGTTATGCAAGTCTGATGGATGAGATTTTGAATAAGACTAGTATGGATATTCAGTTGCTGAATCTGGAAGTACGAGAGATACGAAAGGTACAAATGATACATGATTTGGCACTGGAACAGATCAGTGCAGCTCTGAATGGACTGTGTGAAATGACAATGCATTATGAATGTTGCACCTTCATCAAGAACACCACACACGATGTCCCTGACTACTACCAAGTAATTCAAGATCACCAGGAGAAAGTAGCACAGTTGCAGAACACAGCAAGGCGGATCGCTGCTGAAGGCTGGAATCCACTCCGTGGGTTCGGAGCAATTGGAGATTGGTTCGGATCCATTTTGAGATTTATTTCACAGATTGGATCCATGATTCTGATGTTGGTGGTGATCTTGATCGTAGGGACGCTACTGTACCGCATAGGGCTATGTCTATGGCCACTATGCAAGAGAGCACTGACACCTACACAGACACAAAAGATACCACTGATTATCCCACAAAACATGTTCCCGACAAAAATAGGCCCCCCAAAGTACGAGGAACTTAAGAATAACATCAGTGGGGTGTAATGGCTACAAGTCTCAGGAGGAGAACCTGAGGCTTGAGCCAAGGGGGGAATGAAGGAGAATCAGGCCAAAAGATGGTCGCCATTATGAGCCAGGCGGCCATCTTGTTCAGAATATTGGTTCACTTGAAATTAACTAGGTAGATTTTAGTTGGAATTAGAATGAAGCTTACATAGAATCTTAGGAATGTGTTTGATCAGCAGAGAAGCAATTAAAATTAAGGAAGATCCGGGCTGTTCCTGGCACAAAGGGGACAGGATGAGAAATGGATACACCAAGGTCACAGAGGCTTGCAGCGAGACAAAGAATAGAGTAGAAACAGACCAGGTCTTATCTACAGCAAATAACAAGCAGGCTCTAGGGAGGTGGGCACAGGCCAGATTGAGCGTAGCAGCAAATCATCTTCTGTCAAACCAACATGAAGCTTGCCAATTTATGACCAAAGAATGGAATGCCTTTGTATTAGATTAAGGGAGGTACGGACCCACGTGGGGTGGGATAGTGTCACCGAGAGGTGGGCTAATTGAGATGTACCTAATTATGTATTTGGGGTATAAGATATCATGTCACGGGGAAATCGATGCTCACTCTTTGCGATTCAATCCTGTGTGAGCATTGTGTGACGACACAAATAAAGTTTGCCTTTCCTGAAGAGACTCGTGTTCAGACAATCCTTGCTCATGTCGGTCCGGCCTCGTCCCGAGTGAACCAAGTGGATTCCGGTTACAACCTCACCTGACAATAAAGGTACCACCCCCCCCCCCTGCTTCTTGCTTCAACACTAGTTGTTATTCTGATTCCAGAAAGAGCAAACGGATGTTGAACCAAAACCTTACCGTGCTACCAAACCTTCCTTGTGTGTGTTTCCAGACCCTCCTGTATCCTGTGTGTTCAAGACGCTGCTGTCCCAGTGTGTTTCCTGATTTCCCCCTGCTTCAAGTTTATTTGTTTTTGCTGCCTCCAGCAGCAACCGCACCCCTCACCGCAGACCCCCTGTTTTGGCATCACCGCATCCCGGGCTCAGAATCATGCCATTTCTGTACCACCCTGATACAGTACCTGACACACTGCTTTACAGAAATATTGTTGGGATGAAAGGTTGCAGACACTATATGGTGTCCCTTATCTTCTACACTTTCTCACAAAGCGTGTGGACCTCTTTTTATATCTCTTATCAGTACTACAGGGTGACAGGAATGAGGTGTTAAATAGATTTTTTTAAGTATGGAAGTTGTTGGTAGTGAAAGGGTTAATACAAATGTAATACAGACAGACTTTTATTTATTTGACGGGTATTGTGCTTTTATCTGATTTTAATGATCATAGAATGAGATACATGTGTTTAATATAAAAATGTATCAAAATAAAACTAATAAAAATATATAAGGCATGATAGTAGGATTTTAACCAGTAGATTTTAACATCGAGCAAGGCAGACAGTTTCCAGAAGCAAATCAAAAGAGCGGGACATTGATTGGATAGTGCGAGTTAGCAAGACTTGAGTTCATTTACAGCTCGGTAGGTGTAAATAATTTACGATGCTGAAGCATTCAAAAGGTGAATTTTCTGCGGGATCGTTAAGCGTGTCGAGAGATTGGTCTTTAGAGAATATTGATTGGAAGTGAAGATCACGGTTAGACAAGCAAACGTGGAAAAATAAGGCATGCTGGACGCCGTTGAAGTGCTCGGCATGTAGCGCAGAAATGACTCATAGATCACTGGTGCCAGGCAACAAGGGCGGAAAACATAACTAAATAGAAAAAGGATTATATGAAGATATCCCTATTTATCTGTCACTCTCAGTGTAAGATTGGGACCATTTATACCTGGTGCCTATGATTAAGTATGTGTTTGTTGAAGTCCAGAAATCAGTCTTCTCTTTTCACGTCATAATTGTCCATAAGGTGAACTGGTAATAAATCACCCGAACATCTTGATTCTACTGCCATCCCAGTCAGGGAGGTCATATTTATATTACTCTTTATGCATGATCTGCCTCTTTTTAGGTTTATAAATGTCACGTGTCCAAGTTGCACTGTTGGTGCTGTGAAAACCAGGCATAATGTGTTAGGGCTACTGTCTTTCACCTTTTAGACCCCAAATAATCTGTGGACTAGGCGTTTGGGAGTCTGGATATGGATGGAAGAAGAGAGTATTGCTTTTCTTCTTTCCCTTTTAGTGATTATCATACCAGCCATGGTGAAGGAGGGGCGTGCGACAAGCTATGATGAAATTCTGAGCACAAGATCTTCATGGACAGAAGATACTATTTTAACAAACTTAGTAGACAAAAAAATTACTAGCGACACCAAAGAAATCTGATTAAAGAGTAGTTATAGAAGACGCTCAGTCAAGCCCTCAAAGCAATCACTTAACAGGCTTGACAAAGACTGTTACTACGGCCAAAATGTTTCTCACATTTGGGGTTTCCTAATAATTAGACACTTCTGGACCAAAATGCCTGGTTTCCTCTATCATCTTTCTGATTCCGTACGGAGTTGACCGCCATGGACTCCAAGAGCACCGCTCCAACCCATTTGCTTTATCGTGTTACCTTCCTCAGAACAGGGAGGCCAGAGTGGGCAGGTAAAATTGAAATTTCGGTTGAAAAATTGAGAAACAGAGAGCACCATCATGAGCCTGTAGCTAAAATGGGGATGTTAAGGGGAAAAATTTGCAGTCGCAAATTTCCCCTTAGCATCCCCTTTTTACAAGTAGATTACGAGGCAGAAGCTGAATCCAGTAGCCAGCCCTCTAACGGCCACTAGCCTTCTACTCACGGCAATGCTAATGGGCCGTCGCGAGCATCCCCTCCTGGAGTCCATAGGACTCCATGGAGGCTTCTGCTGCCGGGTCACATGACTTGCAGGATCTCGCCTCTTGCGAGATCCTGCAGGTCTGCAGAGTGATTGCGGAGGGAGACTGGAGACTTTTTCCCCACAGTTTACTCTGCTCCCAGCGGCCAGAAATGGCGTTCTCGCCACGGGATGAGAGGTGAGTATCTGATTTTTTGAGGGGGTTCCAGCTGCTGCTAACTGATTCCACAGAAGCGGGATCGGTTTGCTACAGTATAGAGTTGTGGTTAACTTTTCAGTTAGCCGCAGAGGTTAGTAATTAGCGTTAGAGCTTCACACTAATTACTCTTTGCTTACACTTTCCGCTCCCCATGTTCAGCATAGGGACGGCAAAGTACAGTAAGCTTGCACTAATAATTGCTAATACCAATGTGCTAACAGATTTTTTAAGCCGTTCGCAATTGGGAGGTGATCTGGCTGTAACTCTATCACCGCAATTAAGCTCACTTATGTGAGCACTAGCATTAAGGAGGTGATAGGGCCAAGAATGTGTTAAATTCTGTTTGTACCATCCTTAATCTACTGTGGCCAGAGCAGCCCAAAGGATCCTTTCGGCTAGGGTCAAACGAACGCATTTTTCTCATCGTCTGTAAAAAAGTGCGTCCGAACGCATTGACGTATTTTTTCACAGAAGACGCAAAAGTGGTCATACGATGTGCATTTTCGTGCGTGATTTTTTACGGATCTTCAATAAAAGGAGAAATATGAGTAACCAAATCAATTTGGACGTTATGTTGGCCGGACATGAGCAGCGTCTGACGTCTCCTTATCACGCACACACGCCGCTATGTGGGCGCAGCGCACTCTGTATGTCAGTACTAGCGGTTCGACGTTCTCAAAAAAATGCATTCGTTTGCCGCTTGCGTTGCGCGGCCGAACTTTTGTGCAGCTGTACTTCGTATATTGGCCGTCATTGGACGTCATTTGCTGCTACTACGGCCGTAATAAAGTGCGGCTAAACGCACGTTCACACTGCGTTCGTCTGACCCCAGCCTTCCCCAGCACCAACCTCCCTCTACAGGAGGCAAAATGGGACAAAACTAGTTCTCAATAAACCTGTTAATGTTTAAATCGGAATAACTAGACCACATTACTGATTTCAGCTTTGGAAAAATATAACTATGTCGGTACATCTATTTTTTGTCTACTCCTTTCCATTCCATCTCGATTGCTTTACATTGTAGTGCATCTATCCTGTAGTGTTCATCTGCACACAGCAATTAAGTGGCATGCTTGATGATTTCCTGTACAGCAAGAACCTGCAAAGTCAAAGTATATACCGTGGTCATCATAGCAGGCTTAGTGGTCCAGAGGAATACTCTAACAAGTACACAGGGGGACTGAAGCCTAAAAAGAGAAAATAAATATTCTGACCGGGCACAATTGTACCAGATGGCATACATGAATGTAATATCAGCTACATGAGGTAGCAGGTGCTGACAGTGTTACTTAGGAGCTTACCCAAGCCAGTAGGCAGATGGCCAAAGATAATCAGTCCATGTGTGAAAGGCTGTTGGTGACAGGTCAACTGAATTTAAGATCAAGAAAAAGGAAAAGTAAAACCAGTTCCAACCTCAAGAAGTGCAGGAAATGCTTCATGTCCTGTTAATATTTGCAAAATCATTTTTATATTCATAGTGCTAGCATTGCTATGACTTGAAATAAATATATTCTTGTGCACACAAATGTCGTGCGGTGATAAAATTGTAGAGGTCCGCAGAATAATTCGATAGAGCTCCCCTCATGTTCACATTTTTGTACTAAAGATAAGAATTCATCTGGGAGAGATACCTTTTTCTCAAGCAGGACTCTATTGTATCAGAATGTATCTCTGTATAAGGAATATGCAAACATCCCTCCTTTAATAAAAGAAACCAATAATGCTACATTCTGCCAGATATTGGGGCAGTTAGATCTGCAGCTTACGTTTGTTCGATAAGATGCAAGTTGCTATATCTGTTAAAGAAGCTGCAAATTCTTGTATAGTACAGATATATGGTCCAACTGTACTTACTGTATGAAGACATTATGACACAGGGATGCTTTAATTTACACTTGTTTATTTTTGGCCCGTTTTCTACCAATGACCTGTTATCAGTCATTGGAGGCAAAAATTGCAATGTCAGCTTTTGAAAGACAGTGGGCCCTATTACATTCTTCACGCAAAAATGCACGGTAAACGCGTGAATTTTTGCGGGAAGCGTCAAACGTTAACGCGTGTAAATCAACGCTGGTATTACAATCCTCGCGCATTTTTCATCCGTCAAAAAATAACGCACGTAAAACGGATGCGCGAAAACACGTGCGCAGTAACGTTGCGCGCAGAAATCAGTGTGCGGACTGTTTTTTTCACTCGATTCAGCCAATCAGAATTACGTTTTTGCGCCTGTCAAAGTCAATCTGCGCATATATGCTGTATCAAAAAAAAAACCACGCACAACTTCTCAAATTTATTGGTTTGGTATGTGTAGACTGTGTAACTATACTTTGCTGCATTTTTTTTTGGGCTCGTGTATTTGGTTTCGGCCAGGTCGTTCAGATTTGCCATTAACACCAGCTTTAAGGCTAGGGTCAGACTAACGCATTTTTCGCGTTGTCCGTGAAAAAGTGCGTTTGAACGAATGGACGCATTTCTTCACGGAATACGCGATAGCGGTCATATGATGCGCATTTTCGTCCGTGATTTTGTACGGATCATCAATAAAACACTTTTTGCGTCTGGACGTTATATTGTCCGGACATTAGCAGCGTCTGACGTCTCCTAATCACGCACACTCGCCACTAGCGGACGCAGCACACACTGTACGTCAGTACTAGCGGTATCACGTTCTCGAAAAAATGCGTTCGTTTGCCACTTGCGTTGCGCAGCCGCACTTTTTTGCGCAGCCGCACGTTCTTCGTATGCTGCCCGGCATTGGACGTCATTTGCTGCTACTACGGCCGTGATTTAGTGCTGCTAAACGCACGTTGATACTGCGTTAGTCTGACCCTAGCCTTAGGAGTTGCTAAAATTATGCGCGCAAAGGCTGTGCGTTACAAATTGCGCATAGATTGTAATACCATCCGCGTAACAGCGCACAAACGCATTTGCGCTCACAATGTTAAGTATAGGAGGCGCAAAGTACAGTAAGCTCGCGCAGCGTTCGCGCAGGTTCACCCGCGGTAGACGTATACGCGTGTTAGTTGCCCTGTGTTGGAATACGACGTTCAGCGGAAATGGTTTTGCCCCTCGCGTTAATGCGTTTTTGTGCCGGCACAAACGTTTGCGTGAAGACTGTAATAGGGCCCAGTTTTTTTTATATATACACAGTCTGAAAGCGAGAATAACAAGCAAAGCAACATTGAAATTGCTTCTTTTTCTCTGTGAAGTATAGGACGTGTTAATGTACCTGCTGTAAAAGGGGAGCCGTTAAGTTTAAAGGCCCAGTTCGTTAATGCTAAGGGCACAGGAGCAACAGGGCCCTAGAATATTCCTGTCACTAGAATATTAAAATATATTTCATATTATTACTATCAATAATGGTTTTGCAATATATGTTTTTAATTGGTAAAGATTCAATAATGCATTTTTACGAGATTTTAACTTTTCCTGCTGAATTTATATCCTCCAGCGGGCGCCTGTACTCGTCCCCAGTAATTGCTCGTTATTTATTTTTAAATATGTTTAATATTCTAGTCATGGTGCAGGAAGCAGGAGTTGGTGATGTTTCAGGGGTTTTTTTCGCCAGAATGTATAGAGAGTGACATCTCTTATACAATCTACTATTAAAAATATCTTACACATGTCTTAGCATATACAAAAAAAGCTGACACAACAACCACAGTTTATAATCCGCTGTTGAAGTTTTTTTAACACAGATGACAGCTTTGCTTTAAGCTTTTCTAAATGCTAAAGCATGATTATATTTTTTATTGTGAGAGTTGAAATGGTTTTGGTTGTCTTACCAGTTGTAAGGATATATTTTTGAGCTGATCCCGGAGGCAGATCATTCTGTGATACAGGCCCATATTCCAGTTGAACCAGTAAAAGGGCATTCGAATGGTACAAGTGACACGAGATGTTAAGCATTAGTGGCTCATAATTCCTGGCTTTATTACAATCCAGCCACTATATGACTTGGCTAATAATTTAAAGGAGCCACTAATGGATACTGGCTGCCGCTGGTATCCTGTCTTGGAGTACTCTGGACCCCATGGAGATGTGCGTGCATGCTAGCGTGCGAATTGGCTCAGAAATTGCACTGAACAGTGAATTTCCCCGTACGGTGCAATTTCGGAGCCATTCCGCTATTTAAAAAGCTAGCAGTTTGCCAAATATTGGCGAATTGCCAGCTAAATACGGTGCTGTACGACAGCAGTGAAATCCCCCATAGAGAAGTAATGGTTAATATATTCAGAGAACACCGAACAGCAGTGAAATGTCAGTGAAATGCCCTGATGTTCGGTGTTTTCGTTCGGCAGGTTTAATCAGGCGAATCCCATAGGTTTCAACGTTAAAAATATTTCCCTGTACAGTGCAATTTTGGAGCCATTCGGCTATTCAAAAAGCTGGCAGTTCACCAAATATTGGCGAATTGCCAGCAAAATACAGTGCTGTTTGATGACAGTGAAATCTCCATAGAGAAGCAATGGTTAATCTATTTACAGAACAGCAGTGTAATGTCTGTGAATGTGAAAGTGTAATGTCTGTAATGTCAGTGAAGTGCCCCGCTGTTCGGTGGTTTCATTCAGCAGGTTTAATCAAGAGAATCCCATTGGCTTCAATGTTAAAAATATTATCCGTTTTTATTAAATATTTCTTAAGCCATTTACTGCTGAGCCATTTCACGCCTGTGTGCTGAGCTCATTTTTATAGTTTTTGCTCATCATGTTTAAATGCGATTTGAAGCCACTTTTTATTATAAGACCCAGACAAATTTATAGATCCTTTTTTTCGGCAGACTCACAGATTCATAATATATCATTATTATATGTATACGTCATGCCTTGCCAGAATGCTATAACAAAAAATGCAATAATGTTAGAACTTCCAATCTTCTACAGCATGTAAAATGATTTTTTTTTAACATATTATCACCCCTTGGCAGCTAGGGGTTAATGCTCACACTGACATAAACACACCTCAGGAGTTAAAGAGAGGCAGACTCTCTATTTTGTTTTTTTTCTGCAATTTTTTTCCATTTTTTTGTAATAGCGTTTTTTTTCTGTAACAGACCTTTTTATTATTATTCATAGGACCTTATATGTCTTTTTCAGGCATTTTCGTGCAGTAGTTTTTTGCAAACAGCTTTTAAAGTTGTGGTATTTTTTTTTATCGGTTCGTTGGTGGCTTCTCAGCTTTTTCCGGTGGCGGCTCGGTGCTCTGTTCGACGGATCATCTGCTTTTTTTGGATGCGTTCAGCGGTTTTGCGGCAGATCATCGGGTGCATTCAGCGTTTTTACTGGGTGCTTATGGGATCCATCCGATATTTTTCTATGGTTTTGCGGTGTTTTTTCTGTTCGATTCGGCAATTTTGTGGCGGTTTTTCGAATGCGTTTGGCGGCTTTTCCCTGCACTTCAGGGAACCTGTGGTGAATGCTGAATTCACCTCATGGTCGGCCGAATTTTGCTCCCCGGAGTGGGAGCATGAAAGAGCACTGAAATTCCAGTGGAATTTCGGTGCTCTTTGAATAACCTTGTTAGCTATAGTCTAGTTCACATTGCTGAAAAAATATTGTTGACTAAGTTTTGATGGCTAAACCTATGACGAACGTCTACTGATATTTTCTTGGACTAATAAAAAGTAGAGTAAAATGTTAGGGAGGGACTAACTTTAATTTATTTGTAGTCATAGTCCTTTCACTAATATATCATTTAGGTTTAGTCATATTTTGATTGACAAATGAAAACTACACTGGAGAATTATTTGTTCTGTGTCCTTCGGTTTCGGCAAAAGGATGCAGTGGAACATGCCATGCTCTTGAATGGGGTTACTGGAGATAAGTATTGAGTATTTTAATGTATTTTTTTTTTCTCTGTTGTCTGGTTTGGGTGCAGGGAGGGATTACTAGCTGCAAGCTAGAATAACGAGCGTCTTGTTATTCTCCAGCTGCCTCCAAATTAGCACTTTCTATAAAAAGTATGGAAACCACAAATGAACAGTCGAACTGCAACAGGAGCTAGCGACTCGGCTGGAATATTAATGAGTGGGGCCTTTGAACTTGATTGTTCTCTCATTACTGTTAATGGCTTGATTGAAATAATACTCATCGGACACTATTACCAGCCACGCAGCAAAATGGGGATGCTAACTGGAAAAATCTGTGCCTGCAGGTTTCCCTTTAGTGTCCCTGTTTTAAGACCAGATCACGAGGCAGGTGCTGAATTCAGCAGTCTGCCCCATAACGAGTGCAACCCTCCTGGATACTCGCAGCAGTGCTAATCAGCTGCTGCGAGTATCTCCTCTTGGAGTGATATGCACAATCTTGCTCTTGCGAGATCGTGCAGGGCCGCTGAGTGATTCGCAGAGGGAGACTATTTATCCCTAGTCTCACTCTGCTCCCGACAGCCAGAAGCGGTGTATCGCGCCGCTGGGATGAGAGGTGAGTATCTGATTTTTTTGGGGGGGGGTGTTTCAGCTGGTGATAACTGATTCAGCTGAAGTGGAATCAGTTAACACCAGGTTAGAACTGTGGATAACATTTTTGTTGCCGCAGCTGTATGGAAACTAGCGTTAGGAGTTTGTAATACCTTACTTATCGCTAATTACTCTTTGCGCTCCCCATGTTAAGTATAGGGAGAACAAAGTACAGTAACCTCGTGGTATAAACCGCTATTACTGATGCCCTAATAGGTTTTTAACCCGTTAGCGTTGCGGACGTGATCTGGGTAGTATGCGGTAATCTCATTTAATGTAGTGCTAGCGTTAAGGAGGAGATAGGGCCCAAAGTACCGGTTGGGTGGAGTAGAGGTAACATCACTGTTCTATGACTGTGGAGACACAGGTTCGAATCCCGGCAAGAGCTCCAGTAAGTGTCCTTGGGCAAGACACCTAACTGTACATACTCGCCACCCAGGACATACTTGAAAATGAGAGAAATCTCAAATGTATCCTTCCTGGTAAAATACTTTAAAAAAAAAAAATTGAGTGGTACCCTCATACCCAGGAGATTGAGCACCCATCAATGTGCCATCAATAAACCAAGGAGATTGAGCAGCCATCAATGTTCTGAGTAGCCTTAGCATTGAATGATTATTTGACAGAATTAATGTCCTATAGCTAAAGAGCAGATGAATATTGGAGGTGGATTTCCTGAAAGGGATGTTGTCACATTCAGGTTTTGTGGTGGAACCAGATAGAGGGGATATGGCCCAAATGCAGTTACTACAGGCAGGATAGTGGGTGGAGGAGGGTGAGTTGAAGGAGACTGACCAGATCTTTGAGGAGTAGCTGGAGACTGGAGATTGGAAGGATACTGCTGGAAACACAGTGGGAATTTTGGTAAAGACACAAAAGGGCTTATACTGGATAAAAGGAAGTAGCAGACTAGGACCGCAGAGCTAGATACCTTTCTCTGCTGGGAAGGGATAACAATACTGAAGCACGGAAGGGGACTTTATTTCAGGTGTGGTATGTTAGTTGTGGGTTAACTGTTTATAGACCTGTGCTTCTAGTGCTGGGAAGAGGCAGTGCTTTTCCTGTGCTGCCAAGGTTCAGTTCAAAAGGGAATGGTGCCAGCCTGGCCCTTCTTCCGGTGACTGCGGCATGTGGCATGACAGATATGGTCGCACACAAGCCAAATCTGTTTATCAAAAATAGATTAGGAAGGCTCACCAAGGTGCACAGCAGCTGTCAAAAGCAAAAAAGTATTGCTGCTTACAATCCAAGGACCCCGCTTTGATACAAGAAGAAACCGAAATGCAGTGTAGTTGTTAGAATGCATCACACCCTTTTATGACATTATTACCATGGGTATAACATTGTTCCTGCACCGATGAACGTGTCAGTAACATCAGTTAGCAATATTTTACTGAGAGGGTGGTGGATACATGGGACAGCCTTCCAGTAGAAGTGGTAGAGGCCAAAACAGTAATTGAATTTAAGGAAGCATGGGATAGGCATAAGGCTATCCTAAACAAAAGATAAATCCAGGTAAAGTATCCATGTAATTGGGCAGACTAGATGGGCCGAAAGGTTCTTATCTGCCGACATTTTCGATGTTTCTATGTTTCTATCCACATGCATTTCCCACTGGGGGGCTAGGACTGTGCCCATTAGAGAAGATATACAAAGCCTGTATCTGATTACCATATCATAACAACACTGTAACCACCCAGGGGTAGTCAGGCCCAACGAGTTTCTATTTTTATATTACTGAAAATGGACTTAATATTCAGACTAGTATGAAACCACTGGTATTTGTATAAATCACTGAAGTGAAAATATAAATATATAGAAATCAATACAAACCTATAGGCAAAATAAAGTGTTTTTTTGGGGTGTATTGGAAAAATATGGTATCAAAAAATAATAACAAATGGAAAAAAAAAAGGGAAAATGCACCCAGGATATTTATTTTTTTACTTTTCCACTGGAATTGGGTTGTTACCCATTTACCACACTTTGTGTTATACTATATAGAGGTCTTAATCTCCATCTTAACATTCCAAGAGGGTGGCTTTTTGTATAATATTGCAAGGAAACAGACTTCAGGAATGATAAATTATTTTGCCGTGTATTTGTCTGGTGACCTTTTCGATTTTCCATCGGGAATCAGGAATTGCCAAATTTGTCTGTAATCTAATTCTCACATCATTTCTCAGAATTCAGCAGGATTCTTACCATGATGCGATATCTGAGTGCTTCACTTTCACGGCCCTTTCACCCTTTTGACAGTTGTGTTCCTACAGCTTCACCAGGTGGGGATGTTAAAAGCTATGCAGTAATTTATACATTAGGTTTATGTCTAAAAATTTAATTGACAAAAAATATATTGAGATCAAGGAACAGCCAGGGGTTTTCTTTATGTCTTAACAGTTGTATGTTCTTTTCCTTAATTTTTATTTATTGTTTCCTTTATTTTACTGTACAGAGACTAGCATAAAAATGCATCACAAAAAAGTATGTTTATAATGACAGAGTAGACTGTTCCTCTGTCACCGTGAGCCTCCTCATCTGTCTGTCTTAGTGCTTTATGTGTACGTGAAACATGTTGGAAGTCCTGTGCCACTGCAGCATGCTGGTCCTACCTCTAAACCAGTGGTTCCCAACTGTGGTCCTCAAGTCCCCCTAACAGGCCATGTTTTGAGGATTGCCTTGGGGGAAATACAGACTGAATCCTGCAATCACTGAGCAGCAAATCATCTCACCTGTGCTGTGCTTCACATATCTGGAAAACCTGACTTGTTGGGGGTACTTGAGGACCGCGGTTGGGAACCACTGCTCTAAACGCTTCAATGGAAGACAAGCTGTAGTGGCTGTTTAGACTGCCAGAGAAGCTCCAAATTTGTGCTTCAAGAATCCGATACCAGAGCTTCGTGATTACGGAAGGACACTGCCGACGGCGGCCACCCCCTCTGGTCTGCGGGCCCCTGTACATATCATGGGCTGTAAAGCCCTGCCGATCATCCTATTGTTTGACTCAATCCCACCCATTTGTGACCTTTGCTTGTATTATAATTTTGCGTCTGTACCTGTTGACATCAACTACATTGTGACACGACTATGTGGGAAAATAAATAGTAAGCGTCAATCGGCTTAAATCAGGGTTCAGCAACCTTGGCCATCCAGAAATATTGGGACTACATTTCCCATGAATCTCTGCCAACCTATGAGTAGCTGAGCATCATGGTAGATGTAGTTCCAAAATATCTGGAAGGGCAAGGTTGCTGACCTCTTCTTGATTACACCTTGGGGAAAATGAAAGAGTATTACTTTGCTGTAATTGTATCATTAAGCATGTGAGTACAAGCACCACCCAAACCTTATGATAGTCACTGAAACTTTATTATTTGAAATATTTTTAAACCTTTTGTAAACATAAGAGATTTTCGCACCAACTGCCAAGAAGATAAATATAGAAAAAGACCAAGCTCTCAAAATTCAGTAACAGAAATTCATATGATGTGGATTTCAGATCTACCTTCAATTATTCACAAGATGAAATGATTACAAAATTAAAATACTTATGCACTGAAGAGCTAAATTCACACAAAGAAAAGCCAGGTGGCACCTTTTATTTTCACCATGCATTACAATTCTATGGCACGTTGTAAGACTCCGGAACGTATTTGAGATGCATTAAACCATCCACTCGTTTATTTATTGATTTTACATGTACAATTTGATGATTGTATTCGCATTCAACCTTTTCTTACACAAAACTTTTGCTTCTAATGAAGTTAGTTCGGTGTGTAATTAACCTCCAGAAAAATACATGGTTGGATAAGTAGGAAAAGGTTGTACAGAAATGTAGTAGGTGGGGTGTATTTTTTTATTAGGAAATAAATTCTAGGGAAAAGAGATAATTGTACTGAGAGCGAATACTATACAGAGAGGCACTATATGTCAGGAGCTGATGTACCATTGAGGATAGTCATTGGTGTACTGTAACTCAGCTGGTATGTGCAGCAGTTGCTAAAGTTCCTAGGACCAGCCTGCCTGGAAAATGATCCCCAATCAGAAGGGATATTTGGAAAAAGTTCCCATTACTCCTAATACAAACCAGCCCATGACAGCAGTGTGGTCTGCTGTAAGCTGCCAGACGGAGCTCTTGTGAATAGGATATTACTCCGCTGCAGAGGAATTTAGATAGATTGGAAGACTGGACACTTAAATGCAGATGAAATTAAAGATAAATGCAAGGATATGCACTTTGGAGTGAAGAACACACAAGCAGCTTATACCCTAAAGGGTCCCAAGTTAGGGAACTCAAATCAAGAGAAGGACTCAGGGAATAATCATAGACCTCAAACTAAGTAACAATGCCTAAAGTCAAACAGCAGCCGCCAAGGCCAGCAAGGTATTGGCATGCATTGAAAGGGGAATTCACTCTCGGGATGAAAACATAATTTTGCCTCTTTTTAGTTCAATGGTAAGACACACCTTGAATATGCCGTACAATTTTGGGCACCTGTGTTAAGAAAGGATATTATGGCCCCAGAAAAAGTGCAGAGACGGGAAACAAAATTAATAAGAGGAATGGAAGGGTTAAGTTACAAGGAAAGACTAACAAGCTTAAACCTTTTTAGTTTAGAGAAACAGCGCCTTAGAGGGGATCTGATAACTTTATATAAATATACACAGGGCCATTACGAACCATTGTCTGGAAACCTATTCATTAACAGGACTATACACAAGACACGAGGTCACCCATTTAAACTGGACAGAAAGAAATTCAGCCTAAAACATAGGAAGGGATTCTTTACATTGAGAACAATAAAGCTGTGTAATTCTCTGCCTGTTGAGGTGGTTGGGTCAGAGTCTGTACAGTAATATCAGAGCAAAGGATACAGAGCTTCCCTGGAGGTCTCAACGAAGGGTTCACATTCACATCATTTATGTAATAAGCTCATATTTTTATAGATTCTCCTTTGCCATCTCTGTGTACTTATGGATGAGATCTGACTAGAGCAACAGAGGATATTTTATTGTGACAGATGCAGATAGAAACCAGTTTTTATGGTAATATATGTGATAGTCAAACGGTCCTAATACTGATGTAAACTTTATGACTAGTCGGTTTAGGCTGGTGTCAGACGAGCGGTTTTAAGAACGGGAGGAACTTCCGTGAGAGTGGACGTTCCTTCCACTCTAATGCCCGTCTGATGCCCGTCTGGCCACCTCGTTGAGGGCAGATAGTGCGCTCAGTGTTGCATGGCTCAATCCTCCTATGGAGAATCACGCTTTGCAACCCCGTCAAACACGCGTAGTAGCACTTCGACGGGAAGCATTCTAAACGGACGCAACACGCCTGCTTTAGCGCGCACAATTCGTGCATGCGCTACAGTGTGTGGCCGGCCCCATTGCAGCGTCACAGCACTGTGACGGACGCTGGGAGGCACATCAGCACAGGCACACATAGTGTGCTCGTCTGACACCAGCCTTGTGTGGGAATCTTGTGTTTTCTTATTTGCCCCTATACCACCAACGGGGGGGTAACCTTCTTCCTGGGATGTTTGTGGGGCCTTTTTTTGTAAATTTTGTGTTTTCTTATTTGCCCCTTAAGTTGCCTTCTGATGACCATGTTGCACGCAAGGAGACAAATACACACACAAAAAGACACGACTACTTGACTGTGGAATAATATATATATATATATTATATATATAGGCCACAGCTAAAACCCCACACCATATAAAATTGACCATAACATAAAATTCGCCATAACCAAAAAATCTGTGCTGTCAGGGGACTCCACACAACCACCATCCCCCTCCAAACCAGCCAACTACAAATTCCTCCCAACTCCCAACCATCCGATCCATAAATCACCTAAATAAAGGAACCCCTACTCCAGCACTGCCTAAAAGCCGCCGCCACAAGCTCCTCACATAACCTCCTTATGGGAGAGCTCCGCCACCAATTAAGAACAGGGCTTGTTCGATCCCCTCCATTAAGCCCAGGATGAACAAATCCGTGCCCACATCGGTAAGATGAATGCCATCCTCCATAAAATAACAAAAAGCATCCTCCTCCTCGAAGGGGAGATGCCGCACCACCACACCAGCCATCTGCCTCACAAACCTCCCCATACACGATTAACCCTCACCCGGCAAAACCGCAACGCCTCCTGATTCTCCGCCTGCCTTCACACCATCCTCGGCAACATCTCCGACCACACCACCACCGTCCAAGGCGACCACTCCCTCAGCTGCCGCACATCCGCCTTCATCTGCTCCAGCAGCATACCATGAGGGACCACTCCCAAATCATCCCCCCCCACGTGCACAACCAACACATGAGGGACTTCACCGTGCCTAAGGGCACCCATCACCGTCATCTTAAACTCCTCCCACAGGAGTCCACGAATTCCGAACCAATGGACTTGTGTCGCCGACCCAGGCAAACCCATCTGTACTCCGGTCGCGCACCAATGCCCTCCTCCAGACCCAGAACACCAACGAATCTCCAAGGATCCACACCACCCTCAAAGGACCTGAAAAATAAAACAAATTAACACCGTCTCCACCACTCCAACCGACTCCCAAAAAACTCCACACCACCCCTCCTCACACCACCTAATAAATAAACGATGTCAATACCGGTAAAGAAAAACAACCTAACACCTAGAAACGCTCCACAACTGTATATATACCCCAACCCCACATACCCATAACAGAAGACAATAGATACATAAACAATGTACAAAAAAGTAAGAATAAATATATATATTCCATCAAATTAAAGTATTTGTCTTTTTTTTTTATAAATGTAAATGTATAACATAAACAATAACAACAATGCAATAATACAGCAAAAATTCTCCATACCTACCCACATGCAGTATACATAACTGCCTGAAAACTCATGCCACCAAACCTGGCCGAACGTATGCTCAAAACACCCTATACTTCCACCTTCCCAACTCCTGAATTTCCTCTCCAGACAAACCAAGCCGTGAAGCTTCAGTTGCCGCCCCATTGCGGAAGGAGCGAGACCCAAAATCATCTGGATTCCTCCCCAAACTAAACAAACCCTTCTTAAATATAGCCACAAACTGATACCTTGATAATGCCGAGCCGTCTGCGTAACATAAAAAGGCCACTCCAGACTCCGCCCGCACGATCCAAAAAATTCTTAACATTTATAACCAGACAGATAACGCAATTATCCACTCTGGATAAACCTATCCTATGCCCCTTACCTAACTGATCCGTCTTGGACTTGGAAACCCAAACCACCACCTCCTCATCGACCAATCATACTGCATCAGCACCTGAACCACCACATCCTTTCCTCGAATTACAAACCAACTCTCCTAACCGAAACGCCCCAAAAAACCCCAAACAAAAAGTTGCCCTCATAAGCAGAGTCTCATAAGGAGAGGCACAAAAACCCCCCACAAATTCCCACAAACCTTCCAGCAATTGTCCCGAAACCAGGCGCCTTGTGTCAACCCTGCACCTACCCCTAACATAACCCCGAACCGCACACCTAATAACAAAATCCTTAGTGAAATCCCTCTTCCCAAATATCTGAAACAGAATCGCCAAAGCGGCCAGCGACTGCCAGATCACCCCCGGAGATGCTCCCGATTCGAACATCCTAATGAGGTATGCCCTGAGCAGACGTTCCTCATCCCATCCACCAACCGCAACGTACCTAAAACGCTCACCCAATGCGTCCCAGTCCCTCCAAACTCGAGAATACGCCTTCCAAGTAGAGTCAGACAAAGAACCTCTCAAACATCCTCCAAAAATTCCGAGCCTAGCCGCCAAAGGCCCTCCGGACACGGGGTGCCCACCTCTTCTGCATTCGGAATCAGAGAACGAAACCTATACCACTGTAAACGAGATAAAGCTTCCGCCACTGAGTTAAGGCGACCCAGAACGTGCCGCGGCCTGCATAAAACATTAAATTTCAAACAAAGCAGCGCAAACCTCTTAAGCAACCGAATAACTGGAAAAGATGAAGCAGACAAAGAATTTACCGCCGACACCACCGCCTTATTATCAGAACGAAACAAAATCCTCCTCCCCTCGAGGCAACCACCCCACAGCTCCAAAGCCACCACTATCGGAAACAACTCCATAAAGGCTAAATTCCTAACCAACGCAGATGACAACCAACGATTTGGCCAACGAGATGCACACCAACGCCCCCCAAAGTACACCCCAAAACCAATGCTCCCGAAGCATCCGTAAAAAATTCCAACTCCCCGGCCAGCACCTCCTTAGAAGGAAATATGGACACCCTGTTAAACAAGGCCAAAAAGGTCCTCCACGCCTCCAAATCCTCCTTCATGGCACCAGATAACCTCACAAAATGGTGACCCTCATGAATACCACGCATCGCCAAAGCCAAGCCATGCAAAAACACTCTTCCCACCGGAATGACCCAGCAGGCAAAATTCAAACGACCAATGAGCGATTGAAGTTCCCGCAGCTGCAACTTCCTAACTGACAAAGCTCCCTCACCCTGCCTCAAAGCTTTAACAATCTATGCCAAAGGCAACCGACACTCACTTCTAACTGAATCAATCTCAATTCCTAAAAAGGTGATAACTGACACCGGGCCCTCCATCTTATCGGATGCCAATGGGACACCGAACCGTTGCGCCATCCATTGAAAGGACCGAAGAATGTGAAGACATTCCCCTGTTCCTTCCCTGCCCACGCAAAGGAAATCATCCAAATAATGCGTCAAATTATCCGACCCCGCCACCGAGCAACCTACTCATTCCAGAAACGTGCTAAAACACTCAAAGAAAGAGCAGGTAATGGAACAACCCATAGGCAAACACAAATCCACATAAAATTCACCCTCGAACCAAAACCCCAAAATGTGATGACACGAGGGATGAATAGGCAAAAGCCGAAATGCTGACTCTATATCCGCCTTGGCCATCAAAGCCCATTTCCTGTTGCCGGAACCAAACCAACTGCCGAATCAAAAGAAACGTACGACACCGAGGCCAATTCTTCCCCAATATCATCGTTCACCGATCCTCCCCGTGGATAGGACAAATGATGAATCAATCGAAACTCTCCTGCCTTCCGCTTCGGAACCACCCCCAAAGGAGATATGCGCAAATCTCGCACTGGCGGTAACGAGAATGGACCCACCATCCAACCGACCCCAAACTCCTTACTGATTTTCTCACAGACCACTTCTGGATACTCCCTAGCTGACTTCAAATTCCGCAACTTGCCACCCCTGGCCTAACCACAAAAGGAATCCGGAAACCATTCCCAAACCATCTCGCAAAAACTCAGCATTCCTATGTTTTCCGTAAAGCCCTAGCCACGGTAACATCTCGTCGAGTCTCACCAGTGAAACCCCCATCCCCAGACCCTCCAAGAGGTGAACCGCCTTGTCTCGCCTTCTTGAAACATCTGGACAACGAATGGAGCTCCCCGCAATTTGAACATTCGTGCCTAAACGTGCACCCATTTCCAAATTTACACTGTCCCTCATTGAACTGCCAACAAGACCCCTTCCTTGAACCTGCCTGCCAGTGGAGAACCTGCCCCACCCCCACCGGCGACCCCTGGAATGGGCAAGGCCCTCTGAGCCACCATCAAACGTAACCACAACGTGATATCCATCTGATCCCAACCCATACCCGGATAAGCCGCCAAACGCTGCTGAACTGCTCATCGTACTTCCACTAAGCCCAACCTCCATAAATCCGATAAGCCTCCCAAATCCCATCCACATAACAAAAAAGAGCTGAACAATGCTGAGGATTCTTCTCCCCTAACACTCTGGCCAAAATACAAAAAGCCCGAAGCCAATTCCTCATCCAACAGAAGCAAATAAAAAAGCTCCACACATTCCCCACGCCAAATACTCTCCTTAACCTCCTGCTTCAAATGCATCCCCAGAGGTCCTGCAAAGGAAACATGCGCGTTCTGCCTGGCCACATCCGCCACCCCTGAAGATTCACCAAGAGGACCCGACAACCCACTCGGCCCCCGAAGCCATCGCTTCACCACCATCATCTTTCCAAGCTCCACCACCGGACCTCTCGACAACCCTCCACGCCTGCGCCAAATCAACTCCACCGGCTCACAACCCCCTTAGAACCTGACCAGGCCTCAAACGCAACCTGCAAAAATGACAAAAAAGAACCCATATCACTCCCGCCACCATTACCTCATGCCACACAGGCATTTTTCGGGATTTGTTTTGCAAAAATGTTTGTTAGTTTTTTTAAAATAGATTCTTCTTTTTTCTGTAACAGCCCTTTTTATTATCATTCATTGGATCTTATATGTAAATTCCAGACATTTTCGTTCAGTAGTTTCTTTGCAAACAGCGTTTCACTTTTCAAACATTCAAGCGTACTGTTTTGTATTTTGTTCGCTCCATTCGTCTGCGGTGTCGGCTTTTTCCGGCTCTGCGCTCTGATCGGCGGCTGCTCGGGTTTCTCCGGCGTGTTCAGCGGGATTAATCCAGATGTTTTTGCTGGTTTGGGTGTGCCTTCGTCTGGTTTTGCGGTGAGTGTTCGTTTGCGGTTTGCAGCGGCTTTTCCCTGCACTACAACGGCCCTGGGGTGGTTGCCGAAATGGAATCGCCGATTTGCACCAAATTGAAGAGAACGAAAAGTCACTGAATGTGCGGTATTAACCCTGTATAATGTTTTTGGTTTTTATTCTTTTTAATCAACTCAAAAAACGCAGGTTTGTATGGAGCAACCAGTGCTAATTAAGGAGGACATATCCCACCAGCATGTGGTCTTTAGAAATCAGATTATAATCAAAGTAACATTTTGGTTCCTATGGGGTTAACAAGCCTTCATCATTTTATTTGTTTCTACAGACACATTTGTGAATTGTAATTAAGAAATAGTGTAAGAAATCTGATTAAGTTTACCTTTCTCCCACAGAAGGTTAAAAACCAAACTCTAATCCTGGTGATTTTGCAGATATTGATCATTTCAATAACTGTCACTGCTATTTGTGTAAGGCTCAGTGGGAAACTACTCTGGCTCTTTCTTAAGCAACTGTTACATCAGCTGTTAAATGGGTCTGGTATGTCTATTATGACTAATAGTCAGCTGGTATTTATTATGTTTAATAGACTAGTTTAAAGTACAATTATTAACTGTACAATCTACTTTTATTAAAAAGAAAAACTCAATGTGATTCAAAAATATGCATAAATCTGCCTTTATATTTATTTTTTATTTGTCTTTTTTCTGTATTTTCAGCAATTTCTTTTTCTTTTTATCTTGAAAATGTCTTATTTCCAAACTAAATCAGAGAAGTTAATTGCAGAAAGAAAACCACAATGTGTTATATAAGCAGCCATTAGATACTGAAGGTAAAGCATTACATCATGAGATAATGACTAATAATATAACCAACCTATATCAGGCAGTTTACCAGGAAAGGTTGTGTATGATTACAAAGTTGGGTAGGATGTACGACATTTAAACCATAAGGCTGGGGTCAGACGAGCGCAGTGTTAACGTCCGTGTTGCCGCACATAAGTACGTCCGTGATAGCATACAATTGTGTTAAATGAAGCCCCACACACGAAGTACGTCCGCACAGAAGTGCGGGGGCTGACGGACGCTGCAAACGGACGCAGGTTAGGCAAGAACGTAATACTGCTAGAACGGACGTGCGGAGTGCGCCACGTCCACAACGTCCGCATAGCTTTGTGTGTGAGTGATGCAACAAGGTCAGACTGACTGCATTTATACGTCCAGCATTTTTGACGGACAGAATGTTTTATCATTGTAATTTATTTTCCCTGCTACATCAGTCAAAAAATACGTCAGTGAAAAAAACGGACTGTGTGGCCACTACCTTGTCGTCAGTCAGAAAGTAGTCCATACTGCACAGACGCACAGTCCGTACAAAATGCGCTCGTCTGACCCTAGCCTTAAGGCTAGGGTCAGACTAACGCATCTTTCGCGTTGTCCGTGAAAAAGTGCGTTCGAATGAATGGATGCATTTTTTCACGGAATACGCGATAGCGGTCATACGATGCGCATTTTCGTCCGTGATTTTGTACGGATCATCAATAAAACACTTTTTGTGTCTGGACGTTATGTTGGCCGTACACTAGCAGCGTCTGACGTCTCCCAATCACGCAAACACGCCGCTATGCGGACGCAGCGCACTCTGTACGTCAGTACTAGCGATTTGACGTTCTCGAAAAAATGCGTTCGTTTGCCACTTGCGTTGCACGGCCGAACTTTTGTGCGGCCGTTCTTCATATGCTGCCCGGCATTGGACATCATTTGCTGCTAGCACGGCCGTGATTTAGTGCGGTTAAACGCACGTTAAAACTGCTTTCGTCTGACCTTAGCCTTAGGTGTTGTAAAGCTAGCAGAAGTTGCAGAAATTGCAAGCATACACAGGGTTATTCAGAGAGCGGTGAAAAGCAGGAGAATGACTGGAGAATGAAAAATTCTAGGTCAAAATAGCCGATTTGGAAAGTGAGATGAAAGGGAGAATTTTTCTGGTTTGGCTATTTTGACCTAGAATTTTTCATTCTCCAGTCATTCTCCTGCTTTTCACGCTGTCTGAATAACCCTGACAGTATATGGGCAGTATTGCGTGCCCTGAGCTAAAACAGGGACACTAAGGGGAAAAATTTGCGTTCAATAACTTCCCCTTCGCGTCCTGGTTTCCCCAGCAGATTGTGGGGCAGGCGCAGAGACCAACAGCCTGCCCCTTAGCGATTGCTAAACTCGCGGATGCTGGGGGCAGTGCTACAGCGCATTCCCCAGCTTCCCCTCGATGGCGTCCATAGGACTCCATGGAGAATCGTGCTGTCGGGTCACATGACCGGCAGGATCTGGCCTCTCGCGAGATCCTGCTGGTCAGTAGAGTGATCGCGATGGGAGACAGGAGACTTTCTTCCCCCAGTCTCCCTCTGCTCCCGGCAGCCAGAAGCAGTGGATCGGGCCACCGTTCTCGCCTCAGGATAAGAGGTGAGTATGTGATTTTTGGGGGGTTTTGAGCTACAGCTAACTGATTCTGCAGCAGCGCAATCCGTTACCTACACCTCTGAGTTGGTGTTAACTCTTTTAGGTAGTGCCAGCTCTTTGTAACTGGCGTTAGGACCAAGTGATCCTTACGCTAGTTACTTTGTGCTTGCCCATGTTAGGTATAGGGAGCGCAAAGTACAGTAAACTCACGCTATGAAACGCTAATTAACGAGCGCTAACGGATTTTTTAACTAAAGCGTTCTGGCCAAAGCATTATGACCTCCTTTAAGCTATCACTTACGCTGACGCTAGTGTTAGCTTGAAGGAGGTGATAGAGCCCTATGTGTCGGGTTCGTACTAGCATGTGTACTAGCAAACTATAGCAGTAAGGATGTTCAATTATCTCATGAGACGCTAAGCCCATCACTAGTACCGGGAAGCAAAAGCAAACACATTTTGCCATAAGTTCGGTGACCTATAAGTTAATTTAAAAAGAAATACAAAGCTGTCCTCTTGACTACCCTTACAAATCCACCCAGAAGAAGAAACAGCTGCATTACCCGTTGATGACCATCCTATTAAATCATGAAGGTGCTTGCAATGAATTGTCTAACTTTAGGATCCCTCACTCTGGGGGAATAACGGAGTAAGGAATAGGGTCACTCACTCCGGGGTTTTCTGGGTTGTTCCTTTATTTTGGCATCACATAGTAAATGACACAATCAGGGCTATTCAGTAACAGGTGAAAACCTTGAGAATGACTGGAGAATTGAAAATTCTAGGTCAAAATAGTCAAACCAGAAAAATTCTCCCATTTATCTCACTTTCCAAATTGGCTATTTGGTCTAGATTGTTCATTCTCCTGGCAATTCTCAAGGTTTTCACCTCTCTCTGAATAGCCCTGAATGTTGGCTAAACTTCCTTTGCAGTTAATTTCCATCAGGTCCAGAACGAGCCCCAGAACAGTTCCACCCAGGGTCCTTGGTGGACATTGGTTAGATGGTGTATTGATGCCAATGGGCAGGACCATACAAAAGCAGGCTTGGGAGATCCATTGATCATCTCAGTCATGGCCAATGGCCAGTCTGGGCATGGATTCCACAAATGGGGAGTTGTTAATTACTATCAGACATTTTTAAACTCTCTGAATCAGGGAGTTTCAAACATTTGCTGCGAAACTGGTTAAGGCAAATCACAGGCAACACCGTAAAATTGAGCATACGAAAGCCAATAAGAAGCCAATATTTACATAAACATCTTTAAATAAGAAAAATTAAAAGACTATAATGGTTTTTATAGACTCAAACGCTCATCAAGTTTTGTCTCCGAGATCCTGATTGCAGCTGTGAAGTGGTGTCTGTGGATGTCGAGAGGCTGCTATAAGCAAATACTGTGCATATAGAATGGTTATTCCTAACAAAACATATACATTTTGTTATAAATTTGTAAATAATAAATGTTCCATGGGTGTCCAGCCTAATGAAACGGGCTGTGTACGCTGGTGTGCATCACCAAATTATATGCAGTTTATTAAATCGGACATATATAAATGAATAAGGTTAGGAGGTGCAATCTGCTTTGAGAGAGAATATACTGGTAACTTCTAAACCGTTACTAAACCTCTATTTATATGTGACCACAAGAAGAATTATCTCAGGCTATGATTAACATTTGACTCTTGAGTCTTCAAGCTTCTAGACTGTCTGTGATACTTACTGGACATAGTTGTGGTAATGAGTTTTAACTCTTTTCCTGTTGTTCTAAATGTTTCTTTTTGGTTTTAATAGTTTCTGTTCCTCCCCGAAGTCCTAAACTTTGTAAATTTCCAGCAGCAGCTTGAAGTCAGCAACGTGTGAGTATTATTATTATTATTCTTTATTTATAAAGCGCCAGCATATTCTGCAGCGCTGTACAATAAGCACAGTATAGACAGGGTTACAATACATTGAACAACATTTGACAAACAGCACAGGAGGAGATGAGGGCCCTATTCCCGTAGGAACTCACAATCTGGGAGGGTTGGGGTTGGAAACTGGAGGAGAGGACTATAAGGTGAGAGTGATTGATGGTTGCGTCAGTGAGTTGGGTGGTAGGCTTCCCTAAATAGGAACGTTTTCAGGGAGCGTTTGAAGGAAGAGAAGTTAGGGGAAAGTCTGACAGTACGAGGGAGAGCGTTCCAGAGAATGGGGGCTGTGCGTGTGAAGTCCTGCAGTCTATCATGGGAAGAGGTGATGCGGGGAGAAGCTAGGCGCAGGTCACTGTTTAACCTTAGGGAGCGGGCTGGGGTGTATTTGGTGATTAGTGAGGACAGGTAGTGGGGAGCTGAGTTAGTGAGGGTTTTGTAGGTAAGGATAAGGATTTTGAACTTAATTCTGCAGTGGATGGGGAGCCAGTGAAGGGACTCGCAGAGGGGAGTGGCAGAGACAGAGCGGCGGGTGAGGTGAATTAGCCTGGCGGAGGTGTTCAGGATGGATTGTAGGGGGGAGAGGCGGGACAGAGGGAGGCCAGATAAGAGATTATTGCAATAGTCGAGTCGGGAGATTACCAGGGCGTGTATGAGTTGTTTTGTGGTGACAGCGGTAAGAAATGCCTGAATTCTGGAAATATTACGCAGTTGGTATCGGCAGGAGGAGGAAAGAGACTTGATGTGGGGGATGAAGGAAAGAGCAGAGTCAAGTGTAACTCCAAGACAGTGAACTTGGTTTGATGGGGAGTATGTCTTCATAACATTTATCATTCCTTCAGATTGTAAGCTCCTCCAAGCAGAGACCTCTACACCTTTTGTTTCTGTTCCTGTGTTTGTTTTAACTTTGTCTTTTTCCAATGTACAATCTGTTGGCGCTATATAAACGAGGACACTAATAATAATACGGGCACACCATTCTGGTACCAAGCACGTAACCCTTCAACCTGAATTGAGATCGTATGTGACTATTTTGGATTTCCTTCACAAGGAGCTCGTTCTGAAGGATGACGCAACATTTTAAAAAGGATTTCCAGAATTCTTCTTCCTCGACCTGGACATCAGCATTCCATTGAAAGTGGTAATACCCTGGTATCATTGAGGCTGCACATCCACGCGTAGGAATCCTATGACTATCAATAAACTACATCTATTATGGACCTCAGCAAATTATAAGGTATGGGAAGTAAGATGGATCATGGAAGATTGACAGTCATTTTTTTTGCTATGGGAACCAGATGCTGTTCTTGTGAGTGTGTATGTATGTGGTCATATTTACTTCATTTCAAGGACATGGCCCTGACTCTAGAGCTATTAGTGACTCAGAAAATCAGTGCTTCCCTATCCCTTATAATCCTTGCTAAATTGGTTTAATTACATCATTGCTAGTAATTAGGTAAATTAACACACACATGTTCAACTTTTACCTGAAACCCGTTGGTTTAAAAGCTTTAGAATTGCACCAACCAAAGTCTGTAAACTTATGCAGCCCTTGACAGGTCAATTTCAATCATTTTCTCCTAAAATGTAACACAAAAAGTATACAGGACATGTTTGCATGCCTTTGTGCTCTCAGTTATACTTTTATTTGCCAGTGACATGAAGTGTCATTTTGGACTTATTTAAATGTTCAAGAACACCAGAATCGCTCTAAGGTCTTTGCGGTTCACTTTGCCAAGGGAAAATCACAATGTCGGATCCCTGGGGTACTGTTTGACAGAACCACCCCAAGCATTTGTGGTGTCCTAGATGAGAAAATATGGTGGGTCCCTGACCATGCTTTCAACACCACACTTCCTTATAACCACATTTTTTTCACACACACACATGCACACACTGACCCCCCCACATCGATCTTCACAAATAGTCACTTCTCTCCCCAGATAGACACCCCTCCCCTCCACCCCAAAAACATACACCCCCTCTCCCTCAAGCATCATCTCCCCCTTCAAACAGACACACTAACACTCGCATGTCATTGCTTTTTTGATGGTGGGGGGCTCTCCAAGTTGGGAAGTCCTGGAGGCAGGGCATTCCATGCTGGGCATTGGCTCTATGCTTTTACAAATCATTGTAGGGGCAGTGGCACACGGTACCCTGAAGTTCAGGGCCCAGGGTGTGCGCCCTGCTCACCCGCCATCCAAAGGGCAGGCTTGCCGTTTGAACATATAAAGAGAGAATTATCCAAACAGTGCCCCACAACGACTATTGGAAAATGCTAGACTGCTCCATCTAATTTATTTATTTAGGAAATATTTTACCAGGAAGGATACATTGAGATTTCTCTCGTTTTCAAGTAGGTCCTGAGCTCAAGAACATTGAATTGTTACAGCTATTCCAGAAATAAAAAGTAATAAAATGCAAGATATGCAAACACGAAACTAATGACAGTATACGGTATGTTTATATCGACTGGCTACAAAAATGGCAATAATATATAAGAAACTATGCTTTGCATCGTCCATCATGGTCCTTTTTGTGAGTGATTGATTAATACAAAGGATGAAGGGACCTAGAGAAGAAATATACTGAGTGCATTAACTTGCAACAAACAGTGGTTTTTATTTTTCATCCAACAAAATCTAAGTAATGGACAGCGCATACCTAAGGTACTTCACTGATTTGTACGATATTGTCCTCGTTAAGATTTCATTTTACAGGCCATTTTAAAAGTCATGCATGAAGTAAAATGAAGTAGCTGAAAGAGAACAAGAATGTGAAAATGCAATTAAAGAGACTCATAAACAGAGGTTTATTCTCCATGTGGAACTCTGTTTTCTGTTCTATTTCTTGCTCTTCATATAAGTTGCCTTTTATAGCACTTAGTAGGTCAGTAATGGAGAACCTTGGCACCCCAGATGTTTCTGAACTACATGTTTCATAGTGCTCATCCAGCTTTATGTGTGACTAAGCATCATGAGACAGGTAGTTCTGAAACATTTGGGTCGGCAAGGTTCGCCATCACTGTACTAGAGTCATTTATTAATTACACAATGTGTGATCCTTCTGTAGGTCAATAATAGATAAATTCACAAGACTCCCTGGAGTGCGTGCTTTCTTGGTGAACTATACATTGCGGTGGCTGTTTGCACCGGAGCACTCATTTTTTTTTTAGATCCAGGCACAGGTTTTCTCCATTTTAGCTTGAAGAATCGAATATGACCCTTTATATCCACTATAAGTGCAATAATAAGGTTTTAACATCTTCATGAACTCAGCTTTGACTCTTCACTAACCCCTTAACGACAGGCAGGTGGTGCCCGGCGGGAGGAGGTTAACGCCAGCAGGACCTACTAATATGTGCCGCCGCCAGGTGCTGTGGTGGGTCACTGATTTGGCCCCCCCATGCAGCTGACTTGCGACACCTGTCATTGGTTGCAGGGGGGCGGCCTGAGTTTGGCCTGTCTCGCAGCAGCCAATGGTTCTTGGCACGTGACAGTTGCGGGGAGGTGCTAAGGCGGTCCATAGAAGTCAACGGGGTGTACTAGTACACCACGCGTCTTCTAAGCCCGCCCATCGCAGGGACGCCATAGTATGCACTGCGGCGAGAAAGGGTTAAATAGACTCTTTGTTTTTAAAGATAGAAACTAAGGTAAGTCTTTTTTTGATTGGATTTTTTTATAGATTGTTCTTCAAATTGTTTTATCAGATTTTGCTTCTCTACAAATTATAGCTGGAATAAACATCATTCAATTAAATGTTTGCTGCATTTGCTATCGCAGCTTTTATACCTTGTCCCACTTAATAGTGCATTTAGCTTCACTCAGAGGCCAACAGTGCATGTGAATAAAATACATGCAAATAAGGACTCGCGTTTGAGTAAATGATACACATATACAGTTGTGTTCAAAATTATTCAACCCCCACTGAAATTGAGTGTTTTGGCCAGTTTGACATTGATTTTGATCATTCCGTCATCTTGCTTACAATTAAATCAAAGAGGCACGTGTAGGTCAGACAAATATAACATAACATTTATAATGAAATAACCACAAATGTCTTTTCTGTGCTCACATCATTATCAGTTTTATTCAACCCCCAAGTGACATTCAATCTTAGTACTTAGTACAACATCCTTTTACAGTTATAACAGCTTTTAAACGTGAAGCATAGCTTGACACAAGTGTCTTGCAGCGATCTACGGGTATCTTCGCCCATTCGTCATGGGCAAAAGCCTCCAGTTCAGTCACATTCTTAGGCTTGCGCACTGCAACTGCTTTCTTTAAGTTCCACCAGAGGTTCTCAATCGGATTTAAGTCAGGTGACTGCGATGGCCACTCCAAAATGTTCCAGCCTTTAATCTGCAACCATGCTCTAGTGGACTTGGAGGTATGCTTGGGATCATTGTCCTGTTGAAAGGTCCAACGTCTCCCAAGCCTCAGGTTTGTGACGGACTGCATCACATTGTCATCCAATATCTCCTGGTACTGAAGAGAATTCATGGTACCTTGCACACGCTGAAGCTTCCCTGTACCTGCAGAAGCAAAACAGCCCCAAAGCTTGATTGACCCCCCGCTATGCTTCACAGTAGGCAAGGTGTTCTTTTCTTCATAGGCCTTGTTCTTCCTCCTCCAAACATAGCGTTGATCCATGGGCCCAAACAGTTCTAATTTTGTTTCATCAGTCCACAGAACACTATCCCAAAACTTCTGTGGTTTGTCCACATGACTTTTGGCATACTGCAGTCGACTCTTCTTATTCTTTGGAGACAGCAAGGGGGTGCGCCTGGGAGTTCTGGCATGGAGGCCTTCATTACGCAGTGTGCGCCGTATTGTCTGAGCTGAAACTTCAGTACCCACATCTGACAAATTTTTTCTCAGTTCCTCAGCAGTCACACGGGGACTTTTCTCCACTCTACACTTCAGGTAGCGCACAGCAGTCGAAGTCAGCATCTTCTTTCTGCCACGACCAGGTAGCGTTTCAACAGTGCCCTTTGCCTTGAATTAGGGAATGATGCATCCTATGGTCTCTCTTGGTCTGTTTAACATCTTTGCAATCTTCTTATAGCCATTGCCCTTCCTGTGAAGAGTAATCACCTCTTCTCTTGTCTTCCTGGACCATTCTCTTGACTTCACCATGTTTGTAACCACACCAGTAAATGTCTAGAAGGAGCTGAGTATCACAGTCATTTTAAAGCCGCCTAATTGGTGCTTATTATGCTTTATTGCTGCTCCGTGACATCCACAGGTGTTTTCAATACCTGATTGAAAACACTTGAATGAACCTCTGTTCTTCAGAGTGGTAGTCTTTAAGGGGTTGAATAATTATGTCAATGAAGAATTCACAAAAGAAACATTTACTACTGTATTACAAAACCAATTGATGTCATTTTAGTTGCATATGATTCTTTAAAAAGTCCTTGTAGGATTTCATTCTGAATACAATTACAAATGTACACTAAATTCCCTAAAACCCTTTACAGCATTGGGGGTTGAATAATTTTGAACACAACTGTATGTGGAATTAACACACTGCTAAAATAATAATTGTTAATCCACAAACTATGACTCAAATGTCTGTCACCTACTACAAATGCATAAAAAAACAAGCAGCAGTGAAGGAGTTAAAATGGAGAGCTCCTTCCTTTGCTGTTTACAAAATACCTTTCCCTCTAGTCATCCTTTGAGACTGGAGAAAATGAGATTTTTATTTTGTCAACATCAAAGGAAATGGTTCTTTACAGTATGAAGAGTAAAACATATAGAATTCTCTGATAGTGGTTTATCCAATTCCACTGATGCCTTTAAAAAGGGGCTGGATGAAGATATTAATGGATTTAACAATTTAAATGTTATATGCATTGCTTGTTATTCCACAGGGAAATCTACTTTCCCACAACCACCACATTACTTTTATATATTCGCAATCAGACAGTATTGAGGAGATGCAGTGACATCAGATATATGTAAAGAGATGCTGCACTCATTGTTGCTCCCTCGCCAGCTAAACAACTGTGAGGGAGCAACAAGTGTTCTTGGGCAAGACACCTAACGGTACATACTCGCCACCCAGGACATACTTGAAAACGAGAGAACTCTTAATGTATCCTTCCTGGTAAAATCCTTTCTCAAAAAAAAAAGTGTCCCAGCTCAGGTCTCATAAGGTTTCAGCTCAATGATGCCATTACAGAGGAGACTGAATCATCTGCAAATGACACTGCTATCACCCAGCAAGCCATTTATTTATTTCACCAGCACATGAGAGACAAGAACAGTCTACAAGTATTGAATTGCCCACCCCCTGAACTCCTGCTCCGGGACTACATTACCCAGCATTCCATTCTCCCCCTAATAACTTGACAACATACCATTCTTAGTGGGTGGAAAACAGGCCACAGCTTTTATTGAAATAAATTCCACATAGTAATGAACACAATGATTTAGGTATAAATTACCATATAATGTTATTATAAACCCGTGCAACTCTTATCCCCCCAATTAAGCCCCTCCCAACCTGGGACCTTATCACATAGTACCTATCCTTTATCATCTAATTATTCCACCTCTATTTATCCTGAACTGTATAAAACATCTCCCCTATATAAAAAAACATACAACCCTCTCAGTAGCTTATTTATGATTAATCTCTTATAACACCTCAAACCCTAACTTCAATGCAATGTAACACCACCAGCTGTGACAAACCCTTTCACGCACAAAAAGGGCGGGAGGGTCGGATGCAGATTTACTTAATGAAAAGGCGCCGCTGGTGGGAAAATTGGCTCCGCCCCCAAACCTTCACTTCACAAATCCCCTCACCTTCCCGCAGGCAGGTGGGGGGCAATTCAAAGCCCCTCCGCCTCACTTCTGCAGGGCTTTATTCTCATTGCTTGCCATTGGCCAACACATAAAATGTCCACATATGGAGCTCCTGCTCTCAATAAAACTTTGGCGTGTATTCCGAATGAGCTGGTAAAAGTGAGGTCCTTAAGGACAAATGCAGCTCGACTCGTAATAGCAGGGAGATAGAAACAGATGCTGGCAGTGGTGCGGTGCGAATTGCTGCCAGATGTTCTTGTTGTGTTGTGGGAGTTTGCCTCTCCAGGGCTTGTTGCACCTGCTTTGTGTTTCTTTAACCGTGGTGTCCTAGTTCCATTTCTTTACATGTTTTTGTTCAGGGATCACTGGAATTGGTTTTAAGACACACAGGGTTATTCAAAGAGATCCGAATGGCTGCCGAAAGGGAACCGAACGCTGAAAATCAGCGTTCAGTTACCTTTCTTGCCCATTCGGCTATCCAGAGAGCAGGCAATTCGCCAAATCCTGGCGAATTGCCTGCACATACGGTGCCTGTTCGGTGCCTGTTCGAGGGCAGTGAAATCCCCATAAAAAGCACTGCTTCGTCTATTCAGAGATCACAAACCAGCAGTGAAAGGTTCCCGAAATGCCCTGCCATTCGGTGGTTTAATTCGGCAGGTTTATTCAGGCGAATCCCATAGGCTTCAATGTTAAAAATATTCCCGTTTTAATTCAATATCTAATAAACTGTTTATTCTTTTAATCTGCAGCGAAAAGTCTTGTAGCGCTCACTCCTGGAGGAGTCGCTGAAATTGAACCTCGGGTCAGTCTCCCCGCACTAGGGAATAAATATACTCCAGCACCGTTGTGGATTTTATAAATTATATAGTTTACTGAATAAACTGGCATATAAAGAGTAACACGGTATACGTATATATATTTACAGTAGCTCGTAATGCGAGAAACGCGTAGCGGAAAAGGAAAAAGGAATTTTAACCCCTTCGTGGTAGGAGTGTGAGTCCCGTACAGGTTGTGTCCCAAGAAAGTGTAGGTGTATGCGTGTATTGGTACCCGGGTACAATATTCAACTGGCCAGTGAATGATTTCAGGTGTATCTTCGCCTAGTCACGTTGGGGCCCTGTAGGTTTTGACAAAACTGCAGCGTGCTTTATTATTTTACAGTGGCCGGGAAGGCCTCTCACCCATCCGCCAGATACTCTGCGCTCCGCTCGACCCAGGACGTCTCTCCGCTCGATTTTGACTGGGATTCTGTGCCACTGGATCCGCTGTCTTGCTTGTCTGTGTCTGCCACAAGATGTCCAGCTCACCGCCTGCACTCCCTGTTAGATCGTCTGCGGTCTCCTAACTCGGGGTCCTTCAGCTTACTCTGTATCTGTGTAGGGTTACTAGCGGTGGATCACTAGGTCTTCGACCAGTAAAAGGGGAAACCGATCTCCAGCTCTGCTAGGCCGCACCTGCTCTCTGGCCTGGTCGCGATCGCTATCTCCGTCACTTGCGTCTTGCTCTTCTCACTCCTCGGCACGCTCTGCCGGTTCTCTCCACGAGGCTGCGGATGTCAGTCTCTCTTTTTCCCACCCACTTCCTGTCCCCGCCCGCAAAGCATGCTGGAAAATGTAGTCCCAATGTCCAATGTCTTACATCGCGCCTGTCTCCCTCTGGTGGCCAAAAGCGAGTACTACAATGACAGTGAATTAAAACCAGCGCTACAGTCTCTTTATTTATAGATTTTTTAGGATATTTTAAGCATTTTTCTGGATTATTATTTTTTTTTTTAAAAATCAGATTTTTGTTTTTAAGTTTACTTATTTTTTCTGGAACAGCCCTTTTTATTATCATTCCCTGGACCTCATATGTAAATTTCAGACATTTTCGCTCAGTAGTTTCTTTGCAAATAGCGTTTCACTTTTCAAACATTCAAGCAAACTGTTTTGCTAATTTATTCACTGCCTTCGTCTGCGGTGTCGGCTTTTTCCGGCAGCTTCGCTGCGTGTGATCGGCTCCTGCTCGGCTTTTTCCGGTGTCTTCGATGGGTTAATCCAGATGTTTTTGCGGGTTTTCGGCGTGCATTCGCAGGGTTTTGCGTTGACTTTTCGTCGGGTTTGCGGCAGCTTTTCCCTGCGCTTTGATGGCCCTGTGGTGCTTGCTGAATACACCTCAGGGTCGCCGAAATGGGATTGCCGAATGGCACCGAATTGACGAGAACAAAAAGTCACCGAACGTACGGTGACTTTTCGATTCCCTTTGAATTACCCTGACAGTCTCAGTTTTTACAGTAAATTTATACTTTCACAGATTTGACCAAAGCTACAGTAATTGAGTGACAGTCTTCACAATTTTGTTTGATGTGAGTGTACATACATATTTATGTACAAAATGCATTTGTATGACTAATGTTCTTCTCCCTGTAAGTAGTTGCTTTTTGTCTGTTATAATGTTTAGAATTTTTTTTATTTGTCCATAGGATAGAGTGATGTACTTTTTCTAAGATACATGCATATATTACCTTTAAATTTCATGTCATCGACATATTCTTCATAACTTTTGCACACCTGCGTCACTGCAATTAATGTTAATGACACTGCCTCATTTTTTTATGTATATTTAAACTTGCATAGATATGACATAGGTTCCCTATAGGAAATGCTTGAGTTTAACAATGTGTTAAAAATCAACAGGCTAAATTACATTCTTTACGCAAAAATGCTCACGCAACACGTGAATTTGTGCGCCAAGCGTTAAACGTTTACGCGCGAAAATCAGCGCTGGAATTACAATCCTCGCGCATGTTTTCATCCGTTGAGCAATAACGCACATAAACCAGATGTGCACAAATGCTCCTGCAGTTCCGATGCGCGCAGAAATCAGTGTGCGCACAGTTTTTTCACGCGATTCAGGCAATCAGAATTAAGAACCACAATTATCCCACGTTAAGTTTTTGCGCATGCCAAAGTCAATCTGAGTATATATGCTGCATCAATAAAAAAAACACACAACTTCTCCATTTTATTGGTTTGGTATGAGTAGAACATGTAACTTTACTTTGCTGCATTTTTTTTTTTGGGCTGCTGTTTTTGGGTTCGACCAGGTTGTTCAGATTTGCCATTAACACCAGCTTTCAGGAGTTGCTAAAATTATGCGTGAAAAGCTATGCGCTCATTCCTGCGCATAGATTGTAATACCATCTGCATACCAGCGCACATACGCATTTGCGCTCACAATGTTAAGTATAGGACGCGCGACGTACAGTAAGCTCGTGCAGCGTTTGCGTAGCTTCACTCCCGGTAGACGAGTACGCACGTTTGTTGCGCTGACTATGTAATACGGTATTTGGCGCAAAGGGTTTTACCCCTTGCGTTAATGTTTTTTTGTGTCGGCGCAAACGTTTGCACGAAGATTGTAATTTAGCCCAACGTGTTGAAAAAGTCGCGTCTCTCAGAAAGACACGCAAATTCAGCAGTGGTTAAATTCGACACTTGTTTAGTTCTCCCGCAACATTATTTTGATGCTTCCAATTCAGCTGTGGCCTAATTAGCCAATAAGAATGAAGCTTCTTTTTTTAAAATTGGGTTAGAAATTAGAGCTAGGTTATTGATTGTGCTTGTTCTAGGGCTAGGGATAACCATAACATTCTGCTAAATTTTTGCTTCACTTTTGGGCACTGAGCTCATGTCAAAAGAAGGGGCAGAATCTGCTGCCTAAAAATTGAGGAGAATGCTCAAAAAAATGTCTAAGGTCAGATGTCCAGTCCCATAATAATAAAGGTAGGAACTCTAGAAAAAAAGTCTGCTGCTCAATTAAACGTTGACTTCTTTAGGGAATCCGTAAGATAATTGTTATAAATATCATATATTTCTGGTGACGTAATAAGTAGGGATGAGCTGTTCGGTTTGGACGGTTCGGAGTTCGGCCCGAACTTAGCCTGTTCGATTAGATCGCGAACACTGAACATTTCCGGGAGTTCGCCGCATGTTCGACCACAATGGACCACAATGCATTTTCCCACTGGCCTGAAGCTCGTAATTGGCTACAGCCTTGCACCTGACCACAGGTCTGGTGCAAGACAGGTTCAACACTATGCCAATCACGGCTCAGAGTCCTGATTGGGCAAATTTTGCCCAATCATGGGCTCACAGAGCTAAGTCCCGCAGCACACTATATAACGTTTCACACGCCGATTCTGCATGCATTTCAGAGGAGATTTCAAAGGAGATAGTTGTGTGTTGTTACTGCTGGTCTGCCACACTACTGGGGGGTCTGGGGGGTCTCATTTCTACCAAATATCAGGGAATTTAGGTTATGTGTGTCTTGTCACTGTGCCAGCAAGTTTTTTTGGGGTTTACAACTTTCTTTAAAACATTTGTGAATTGAGGTGATGTTCTGGGTCTTGTCACTGTGCCAGCAAGTCTTTTTGGGTCTCATTTCTACCAAATATCAGGGAATTTAGGTGATTTGTGTCTTGTCACTGTGCCATAAAATCTTTTTGGGGCTCACTAATTTCTTTAAAACATTTGTGAGGTGATCTGTGTCTTGTCACACAACCAGTACCACGCATTATTTTGGGGCTCACTAATTTCTTTAAAACATTTGTGAATTGAGGTGATCTGTGTCTCGTCACACAACCAGTACCACGCAGTATTTTGGGTGTCACTAATTTCTTTAAAACATTTGTGAATTGAGGTGATCTGTCTCTTGTCACTGGCTGCCAGCTATCAGTGTGTCTCACTGAGTTATACCAGAGTTCTTTAAATCTTTATACCAGAGTTGAATCAGAGTTCTGTATATATTAATCAATATATCACTCACCATGTCTGAAAGGACAGGCAGACGCTCCCAGACACAGATAAGAGGGCAAGCAGCCCCTGTGTCGGGAGGCTGTGCTTCTGGTCGTGGTGGACGTGGTGCATCCTCTGCAGGGGCACGCTTGTCCTTTCTAACTGGTGCTGGCCGTCTTAAGCAGCAGCAACATACAGAGGATTTGGTGGATTGGCTAACCAGGCCATCCTCATCCTCCGAGTCCTCTGCCAGCCAGGCTTCTAGTGCTTTACAGTCCACCTCAGCTGCCAAAGCATCTAATGCAGCATCCATGTCCACAGCTACTCCTGCCGTAGCCTCGCTATCACACACGGAGGAGTCAGCTGAATTGTTTGACTACAATGACAGTGACATGCTGCTTGAGGATGCGCAGCAAGTACAGTGCTCTGATTCAATCTCTGAGGTTGAGGAAGGGAGTATAATCAACCTAGAGGAAGGGGGTGCCAGTGATGACACACAAATAACTGGCACTCATGTTGCCCCAGCAGCTGCAGCATACTGCCAAGTTGGCTCCAGTGACGAGGAGATAGGGGGTGATGATGACAATGATGATGAGGTCACTGACTCCACCTGGGTGCCTGATCGAACAGAGGTATTAAGTGAGGAAGAGGGGGAGGAGGAGGCACAGCAAACACGAGGCACAACATCCTCTGTGACCAACCGTAGCACTAGCCAGTCCAAGGCAGAGCGCTGTTGTCTCAAAGAACACACGCAGGAACTCTGTTGTCTGGGAGTTCATTAAGAAATGTGCAGTAGAGCGCAGCGTTGCTATTTGTAATCTATGTCAGATGAGACACTTTGAAGTGAACACTTAGAGGAGAGCTTCTGGAGATACTCTGGAGGTAGTCTGAGGTTTGACAGGAGGTAGAAAACCTACAAAAAGGTACACTCAAGGCAGTTCCTTTGCGTCTACCTGTGGTGTTGAAACCGGTGAATTATCGTTATATTATATAACCTCTAACTATTATCCTGAAAAAGGTATATAAGTGACACTTATTCAAAAGGTTGCTTTTCCTTTTTATATATGCTTTGATTTTAATGTCCTAAGAGGAGCGCTGTTCTTTCTTCCTTTTTTATCCTTTTTCCAGATTTATATCATTTTAATTTTTTGAACGGCAGGGTCCAACCCTGCACTCTTCCACAATACCACAGAGGGGTTACTGTATGATGATACTTGCTGGCCTGGCACCAAAGGCACAATATCTGAGTGCACTGACGCCTTGACCAGAATCATATCTTTTCAATATAGAACCACATGGTCCACCCCTGCACTCTTCCACAATACCACAGAGGGGTTACTGTATGATGATACTTGCTGGCCTGGCACCAAAGGCACACTATCTGGGTGCACTGACGCCCATTACCAGATAAAAAAGTTTTCAATATAGGACCACATGGTCCACCCCTGCATTCTTCCACAATACCACAGAGGGGTTACTGTATGATGATACTTGCTGGCCTGGCACCAAAGGCACAATATCTGGGTGCACTGACGCCTTGACCAGAATCATATCTTTTCAATATAGAACCACATGGTCCACCCCTGCACTCTTCCACAATACCGCAGAGGGGTTACTGTATGATGATACTTGCTGGCCTGGCACCAAAGGCACACTATCTGGGTGCACTGACGCCCATTACCAGATAAAAAAGTTTTCAATATAGGACCACATGGTCCACCCCTGCACTCTTCCACAATACCACAGAGGGGTTACTGTATGATGATACTTGCTGGCCTGGCACCAAAGGCACACTATCTGGGTGCACTGACGCCCATTACCAGATAAAAAAGTTTTCAATATAGGACCACATGGTCCACCCCTGCACTCTTCCACAATACCACAGAGGGGTTACTGTATGATGATACTTGCTGGCCTGGCACCAAAGGCACAATATCTGGGTGCAATATTCTTCCACAATACCACAGAGGGGTTACTGTATGATAGTACTTGCAGGCCTGGCACCAAAAGCACAATATTTGGGTGCACTGCCACTGACGCCTGTATCAGATTCATATCCTCAGAGGGGTTACGGTGTGACGGCACTGTTGGGGATGCTAAAGGACCAATTTTGAAGCACCTATTGTTACTTTCATCCAAAGCCTGCATAAGTTTCACAATAATTTAGCCAAAAAAATCAGTAAACTTTTTCTGCGTGTACGAAAATGTCTCCTCTTTTCATACAGACTGCCGCCCCAAGCAGTTGTTTATGGATAGATTAAAGGAAAAGCATTTACCGACATTTGAAACGTCATTTTTTTGTTTTTAAATGTTTCTATACATCCTAGAAATCCACCACTTCACAGGCAGGTTATGGGGACCTCCTAGGCACGATATTTGAAGGAATTTTTCGTTTTTATTTTTAACCCTTATTTCATGGAAAACTCACTGTCCCTTTAAAAACGTTTTTTTTTTTACTTTTTGACCTTGTTTCCTGTCCCCGAGGGCACTACCCGGACCCCCATACACCCTTTATGGCAAATAACTAGCATATATGCCATCTTGGAGGGCACTCTAAAAACTGAATTTTCAGCCCCATTGACTTGCATTGAGTTCGAGTTCGGGTTCGGGTTCGGAACCGAACATTTGGGAAGTTCGGGTTCAGGCCCGAACCGAACTCGAGGGGTGTTCGGCTCATCCCTAGTAATAAGGACACATTATGACTGGAACCTAATAAAAGCTTCTTGGTGTGTGGGCCAACAGGGAACTCTGCTCCTTCTGAGAAAATAATGTAGGAATTGCATTCCCACGTGTTCCAACTCGTCTTGACACCTGGTTAAGAGTAATCCTAACCCTAAAACAAGCAAAAACAGTAACCTAACCGTAACTTCTAACCAAGAACCTAATCTCTAGATTTAGTATATCTCTATATCTAATCATAATTAATGAAAAAGCATCCAATTTGGCAGTGGCTGAATTTGGGTGTCTTTGTTAAAGATGTGACTTTTTCAGCGAGTTGTTTTTTGACACATTGTTAAGCTCCCGTCTTTCCCATAAAATACCTTGGATTATATCGTTTCATATGAGTCAAAATGCTAAATGACATGGTAAAAGAACTAAACTGGCCGTCGCTGGAATCCAGACGCACCCTTCACCTTTCCAACCTAGTGTTTTAGAGATTTTCTGGGAAGCTGCCACCCTACCTGAATAGACTGCTTCCCCCAGCAGTTCCCTCATCCTATAACCTCTGATCCAGGACCAGCACCTTACTTGCAATACCACAATACAAAAAGAAAGTGGTTCGATCCTCATTTTCCTACAGAGCTCCACAATTATGGAGTAACCTTCCCCCAGTCTAAAGTCACTTAAGAGCTCCCTATTAGCATACCTCAATACGGAATGCACCCGTGAACATGTTACATAGTGAATGTCTTTCTTACATATTTATTTTCTGTTAATCTATATATTTGTGTTTTGTTTTTAATATCTTGCATTTTATTATTTTGTATTTCTGTAACGACTGTAACAATTCAATGTTCTTGAACCCAGGACATTCTTGAATAAGAGAGAAATCTCAATGTATCCTTCCTGGTAAAATCCTTTATAAATAAATAAATAAATAAAATAATCAAACATTCACATACATGACATAAATATGTATCAATATATAACCATGCATTGGGATCATACGATCTTTGTGGACACAATCCTTCATCATCAACTGACTTGATGCCAGAAATTTAAATCATCTGAAGATGAAAAAAACATAATGAATTCAGGGAGGTAAAATTAAATTGCAACTGGTTTAATTTAGTAGCATCTCTGCGTCATCTGGCTCCGGCCCACATGTTAATAATAAAGGAATAGTGATTTCCAGGATTCACAATGTGTTTGGGCACATTTTTTCTCAGAAGTTTATTAAATCAAGCAATAAATGATTTGGAGAGCATGATATGGTTGTTTTTCATAATATCTATATCTCAAACTGTAATACATTAATACCGGTTGCTTGAGGCAGTCCTAAAAAAGATATTACACAAAATTTTATTAAATAACAGATAAAAAAGTAATATTTTAAAGAAAGGTAAAAGGTTACATTTAAAATATTTTGCAATTGTGAAGAATAATTATTTTTCAATTGCTTTCCTTGTAGCGTGCAGAACTTAAAAATAATATACTTCATTTATTTCATGTGAACAACTAAACATCCATATTTTGTAAGAATGTAATGCTTTATAATGTAAAATATGTATTTTATTTTAAACTAGCTATTACCTGCGGCTTCGCTCGCGTGGATTTTGGGATTTGACACAATTGTTTTTAAAAGAAGCATGAGTTTTTTTGTCCAAACTGTATGAAATACAATTTACAGTTTGATGTCTTAAAGTAATAAGAAATGTTTATTGCAGACGTTAGACAGGGTGTATTGGCTACAAAACAAAGTTGTTTCATTCATAAGCGTCCATGATTTATTTTTTTGTGTTGTAAATACACACAATGAGACAGTCTAAAAAAAAAAAATTAGTTTTTTGGCATCTGGAACATAAAAAATAACTATTTGAGTACTTCTTTGTAAACTACATTAGTGGTTCTTCTTTCAGGTGCTCAGGTCAGCAGAGAGTTAGGTGAGTTCACTCTGGATCAGAAAATACTGACCATGTGAGAATCAGTCTTCGCTTAGGTCAATCCCCACTGCCTTCAAAGTCTGTCCCTGAGACTTGTTGATGGTCATTGCAAAACAAACCTTTAGGCTGGGTTCACACCTGGGCGTAGCGCTGCGTCGCGCAATCCGCGCATTTTTTATATGCGCGTTCGCGCATACATAAAAACGCGCGAACGCGCATTGCAGCGCGTTCGCGGCTATGATATGGCTGCGAACGCGCTGCTGTATGCCCGAAAAGAAGCTCCCGAACTTCTTTTTGGGTCGGCCGTTTTAAAGCGCGTTCCTGCGCGCTTTAAAAACACTTAGGTCTGAATGGGGCCCATAGCAAAGCATTGGATTTCCCCGTTCATGCGTTTAAAGCGTGCACGAACGCGCGTTAAAACGGCTAGGTGTGAACGGGGCCTTAGGGTGAACTGAAGCCTTTTGAACTGAACTGATGTTGTGAAGGCATAGATGTCACTACAGGGGGGCAAAAGGGGCAATTGCCCCTCTAGGTTATACCTTGCCCACCTGTGCCCCTCGCCAGGGATCAGCATCCAACTTCCCCCACTTCATTCGGATCACTGTATCTCTGTCTCTGTGTATCGTACATGGTTGATTGAGGTGTCATTGGAAAAGGCCTTTCCATTGATACCCAACATGACTATATTCAGTGTAAATGGAAAATCTTAAATAATAATAAACGTAACGTTTTCTTTTTTCACACGTTGAAATAGCTCAGCATTGCAGGGTTAATGGTCAGGCTATATATCACATTGTGTATTACTTTAGTTTTCCCTTTGGTTTTAAGAGTTAATAGGCAGGCTTCGTCCTTCACAGTATACATTTAGTTTTTTCCTTGATTAATGGCATTTTAGATGTTAATGGGGTAGGTTACATGCATCACAGTACCGGCTGGGTGGAGTAGAGGTAACATCACTGCTCTATAACTGTGGAGAGAAACTGTGGAGACACAGGTTTGATTGTGGAAAAAGCACCTCTCCAGTAAGTGTCCTTGGGAAAGACACCTAACGGTACATACTCGCCACCCAGGACATACTTGAAAACAAGAGAAATCTCAATGTAATGCCGCCCCACCTCCTGACTTCTCGATCACGGTGGAGGGTATCACCATCTCCCCATCAAACCAAGTTCGCTGTCTTGGAGTTACACTTGACTCTGCTCTTTCTTCATCCCACATCAAGTCTCTTCCTCCTCCTGCCGATATCAACTGCGTAATATTTACAGAATTCGGCCATTTCTTACCGCTGTCGCCACAAAACAACTCATACACGCCCCGGGTAATCTCCCGACTCGACTATTGCAATAATCTCTTATCTGGCCTCCCTCTGTCCCACCTCTCCCCCTACAATCCATCCTGAACGCCTCCGCCAGGCTAATTCACCTCACCCGCCGCTCTGTCTCTGCCGCTCCCCTCTGCGAGTCCCTTCACTGGCTCCCCATCCACTGCAGAATTAAGTTCAAAATCCTTATCCTTACCTACAAAACCCTCACAACTCAGCTCCCCACTACCTGTCCTCACTAATCACCAAATACCCCAGCCCGCTCCCTAAGGTCAAACAGTGACCTGCGCCTAGCTTCTCCCCGCATCACCTCTTCCCATGATAGACTGCAGGATTTCTCACGCGCAGCCCCCACTCTCTGGAACGCTCTCCCTCGTACTGTCAGACTTTCCCCTAACTTCTCTTCCTTCAAACGCTCCCTGAAAACATTCCTATTTAGGGAAGCCTACCACCCAACTCACTGACGCAACCATCAATCACTCTCACCTTACAGTCCTCTCCTCCTGTTTCCACCCCAACCCTCCCAGATTGTGAGTTCCTACGGGAATAGGGCCCTCATCTCCTCCTGTACTGTTTGTCAAATGTTGTTCAATGTATTGTAACCCTGTCTATACTGTGCTTATTGTACAGCGCTGCGGAATATGCTGGCGCTTTATAAATAAAGAATAATAATAATAATAAAATGTATCCTTCCTGGTAAAATCCTTTTGCAAAAAAAGCATGCCTCACAGTGTACTCATTTCATGTTTTCCCTTGATTAATGGTAATTTTAGCGGTTAATGGGTAGGCTAAATGCTTCACAGTTCACAGTGTATATATTTCACACTTTCTCTTGATAACTGGCATTTCGGGGTTAATGGGTAGGCTACGTGCCACACTGTTTACTAATTTTATTGTATTACTCTGGGTTTATGGCATTTTAGGGGTTATTATGGAAGTTAGAAACTAAAAGATCAATTCACCTTTAGACACTTTGATTTTCACCACATTTTGGGGAATCCATTTTGCCAAAAATATGGTGAATTCCCAATTTATGGAATGGTCACTGTAACTTGTGAAAACTGGAGCTGCTGAAGCAGTTATCAGATGTCAGCAAAAACTGCCAAATTGCGGCGATTAAAATATTGAATTTAAGTATCAGGTTAGTACAACTAAAAAGGTATCGTTGCACTACAGTATTCTGGGATTTTGAAATCTTATATATATATATACTTATTTAGTTTTTTTCAGTGGTATGATTTAGTGGCAAAAATTATTAGTGCCCCCCCCCCACTTTTGACTGTCATATCTTATGCATATCTCAGCGCTATGGAACTTGTTAGCACTTTATAATAACTTGTGACTGTAACTGTATGTGCACTCTATATATTGTTCAAAGAGTCGCCACTCTCTGAAGGTACAAGAGGTATTCGTGGTATGAACACCGACTCCCCCGGCCAGAACCGGCTAGCAGCGTTGCCGCAATCACATTTCTGTGGAGTGCTTTTACTTGAATCTGGTGCCATTACAAAGTTTAGGTGGGTTGAGGTTCCTCAATAATAATATCACAGGTTATCCCATACTGGAGCAGTGAAAGCGTGTGTGAGACCTGGCTGTGAGAAGGAAGCAGACATGCTGGAGCAGTGAGGGAGTGTTTGAGGCCTGGCTGTAAGAGGGAAGCAGACATACTGGAGCAGTGAGGGAGTGTGTGTGAGCCCTGGCTGAGAGAGGGAAGCAGAAATGCTGGAGCAGTGAGGGAGTGCAAGCCCTGTCTGTGAGAAGGAAACAGACATGCTGGAGCAGTGAGGGAGTACCAATTTTCACGTGTGTAACATCTTCTGTTTTTAAGATATAGGTATGCTGTTTAAAAATATTCATACCCCTTTTTCAACCCTCCTCACTGGATTATCAGAACATGGTAAAACACGTGTTTTTTTTATTTTAAAGATAATTGTAAATACCAACTTTCACGTCTGTAACATCTGTTTTTTGAGCTATAGGTACCTTGTTTAAAATATTCACCCTCTTTTTCACCTCCTGTAACATCTTTGGTTTTTGATATATAGGTATACTGATAAAAGCATTCACCCCCTTTTCCACCCCCCCACTGGATTTTCAGAAAAATGGTAAAATACGTGTTTTTTTTCTTTTTCAAGACGAATCTAAATACCAATTTTCACATCTGTAACATCTGTTTTTTGAGATATAGGTACCTTGTTTAAGATAGTCACCCTTTTTTCACCTCCTTAGGGCGGAATTTCCAAACATCCTTCCTTTAGTGGGTGCCTATGTCATAAAAACAATGTACCTTCAAAACTTCACGTTCCTAGGTTAAACAGTTTGAGTTGGGCGTTGATGAGTCAGCCAATCAATCAATCAGTCAGGACTTTTCCTTTTTTATATATATATTAGTGATGTTCCCTAATCCCTATATTTATGAAGTCACATGCACCAGTCTATATGGTAAAAGCAAAGCATCTAGCACAAATGGCAATTGTTGTTTACTTCTTTTATGGGCACCTTTTATTTATTTATTTATTCTAGAACATATTTCATAACTCTGTACAGCAAACATTATATATATACAATCAAGATGAAGTAAAGGTGATAGCTACTAAAAGAGGAAATGAGCACATTACATTTTTACATTTCAGAGAATGCAGTGAGGATGAAGAAAAGCTTGCCCTCTGCTCTATTCATGATGTCAGGTAACAAAACATCATTTCCCAAGCTGCTGAATATACCAAGTATTTTATTCACAATGGAAGGTCACATTCAATCATATGATAAGGAGCTGCATACAACTGCTTTATTCACAAAGGCAGATCACGTACGGAGATATTGCATGCATCAACCTATTTATCCATATTTCATACACTACGTGGCCACAAAAGTGGATTTACATAAGCAAATGGTAAGAGCCTTCCATTGGATAATTACTGCAGTGATTCATCTGGCAAAATATAAGGTCCGCTGACTACCTGAATATACAGAATGAGTTTTTCTGTCAATTGGTTTTTTCTTATATATTTATATATATATATATATATATATATATATTATCCTGGCATTGTCATATTCCAAGATGACAATGCCAGGATTCATCAGGCTCAAATTGTGGAAGAATGGTCCAGGGAGCATGAGACATAATTTTCACACATGGATTGGCCACCACACAGTCCAGACCTTAACTCCATTGAGAATCTTTGTGATATGCTGGAGAAGACTTTATGCAGTGCTCCGACTCTCCCATCATCAATACAAGATCTTGGTGAAAAATTAGTGCAAATGTGTACAAAAATAAATGTTGTGACATTGCATAAGCTTATTGAAACAATGCCATGGCGAAAAATGTGCCATAATCAAAGGGGAAGGTGGTCCAAGAAAATATTACAGTGTGTGACTCTTTTTTTTTTTATAGTATTCAAATTTTTTTTTTTATATGTCATCATACAAATAAACGTAAAGTGAGGGCCTCGCAGGGCCGCTTATTCGTCTGCAATAGCTCGGCATAAAGAAAATAAAGAAAAACAGAATAATTTTGAAGAGAGTCAGCAGTGAATCATAATAGTAAACAATAAATGTTCTCGCAGGGACAAACAGTAAACATCACTGAAGAGTAAGTTAGAGGGGAGAGGTGGACACACACACCAAGAAGTGCTCCAGGACCCAAAAAAAAAAAAAAAAAGGGGGGGGAATGGAAAAGGTGGCAAAGGCCAAATGTGTGACTGTCCTGGCACACTCCCGAAGGTCCGAGGTACCGTAGGAGGCCATGGACATGTGCAGGTCACTAAGGCCGGGGTACGTGAGGGCCAAATGCGGCAGACAGAGCCATGGTGGCCGCCACAGTGGCACGCCCCAAGTTGCCCCAACGCCAAAAAAAAAAAAAAAAAAAAGGGGGGGGGAGGAAGAGGGTCTGCAGCACGAGGTGGTTTGATGAAAAATAAAAAGCATGGGAAAGGGAGGAGAAAAGGACGTGAAATGGGGTCATCAAATAGTCGACCTCGCAGAGCCGGACAGATGAAACAAAGATAGCATAAAGGGGGGGGGTATAACCCCATCAAAAATAGAAAATCTCAGCTTAAGGTGGGGGGGGGAGGGAGAGACACACAACAAAAAAAAAAAAAAGGGCACAAAAACTGCGAAAAAAGGCAAATTCTCAGAATAAACCCAAAAATAAAAAATGTCCCATAAAGAGGCGACTCAGTAAATACTAATGGGGAGAAAAACATCTTGGTGGTGGTCACCGCATCCCGAAGCGACCGGGGAGAAAACCAAAATAGGGCAATCCGTCTCAGCCCGTGTCAAGCCAGGACCCAGCGCGACAGACATCCACCGTTCCGTCCCCCCGGAAATCCAGCCATTCCTGCATGAATACACCGGTCAGCTCCCCAAGCGGTAGGCCTGTAGCCGCCACCAGCGACAACCCAGGCAGGCTCATCTTCTCCAGGGTGACACCTCCCGCATCCGTACCGACTCCATGGGCATCAGGGACATCTCCGCTGCACAGATCCCAAGTCCCTCTCCCAGGTAAGGGATCCAAAAACGACTCCCCATCCAGGCCTGCTGCGCCAGGTTTACAGCACACAACATCCTCAGGGGGCCGCTCACCATCCGGCACTGGACACTCCCGAGGGCCAGCATCAGGCAGTACTGCGATCACCATCACATTTCCTGGTGCCCCATACACTGGGTCGCCACTCACATGCGGTTTACCGTCCCCCTCTCCACAGTCCGCAGGGACACTAATCTCCATCTCCTCCTTGTTCAAGTCTGCGGGTGCCCGGCCGGTCCTGATCGCAGCCATCAGGCGTCTCCATGAGCCCCGAGATATCGGGCTCTCATCCTCCTCTCGCATCTGCGCCAAGCAGGCCTCAAGGGCTGTAAACGCAGCCTCCAAGCCACTGGTGAGGGGAGTCCGCTCCAGACCACGCCATTCCCCCTGCTCCCATGATAACATCTCCAAGGGTACCACAGATGCGACCCGAAGACAGGGGCTCTCCATCCTCATAGTCCTCAGCCGCCAAGCACTGGATCCAACTCTCCGCAGGGGAAGCAGGGGTGGGAACAACGAATATCCAGAGGCAGATGAGTAGGCCTCAAGATGGCCGACAAGCAACAGGCCCGTCGGGCTAAAACTCAGCTGTGCTCCGGATGGGGGGACAGAAACAGGCCCCGGAGCAATCCCTGGTATAGCCAGTCATTCAGGGGTCCCAGTAAAGGGTAATAAAATGAGAGATTCCAGCCAAAAAATCCCGGTATCTGTGGAATCCAGCAGAGCTTCCTTGAGACACGTCTTCCCCTTGCAGGTGTGACTCTTTTTTGACCAGGCAGTATAGATTACCAAGTAAAAGCCAAGTAAAAGCCATGTCGCCACTGAGAGAGCAACAATTTGACCAATACAGATTGCATGCAGTTGTTTCCATGAAAATGGAAAATATTGTATCAAGTATGACATAAGTATTATCATGATTGACTAATATTTGAGGTCTTTATTGTCATGGACAATTTTTGATACAGCTTAGTAACTATAACAATGTACAAAATATACATATATTGAAAGTTGACAGCACTCTGCCTGTAGCACTGGAATCACAATTATTTTAATTTCCTTTATGTGCCCTATGATTCTTTATAGTGACCACTGGATACTGGCAAAGGCACATAATTTGGGTTGTACTTTTTGGTTCGTCTTAATATCACGATCCATTCCATTGAATTTTTACTCTGTCTGTCCAAAATTCGGACAATATATTTTGTTAGGTTAAAATCGATTTTTTTTTGCAGGAAATACAAATGGACACAGGATTGATACAGCACAACTAATACGGTCTTTAAGTAATTTCTCCCCTGTTGGCAGCCGTCAACAAGTTAATCTGGAGAGTGGATGGGCTGGCTGGATACCCCCCTGGTCCCTAAACCACATGGGCCATCAAGAAAGGAAGAGTCGTCTATGCTTCAACCCTTGTTCAGCAGTGGAGTGGCTAAAACATCTCCCTGTTCGGATTTAACCCTTCACCCACTAGCCTGGGGTGAGAGTATGTGCCATATATCCAAGTCACACAAACAAAAAACTGTTTCCCATCTGATGTAATTATGATTCATTTGTTGAGGTGACTGTTTATTGATTCGAACAAATCAAAGAATCATCCCAAAATCTCACTTGTCTGTAAACTAATGTCTAGCGACCGCTAATGGTTTTGCACTGAGGCTTGAATGTCCAGCTATGGTGGCTGCAGAGAAACGAAAACAAGATTCAGAAACGGAGGAAGTCATATCTATCCAGCAGGCAAGGATGGTGTATATGAAGGGGCCACAAATGCTTATAGTATATCCGTGTCCTCCTGAGTGTTAAAGTAATTGATTTTGCCGCTTTTTACAGTACACCTCTGACAGATATTTTTTACGGACTAAGATGTAATTAGATGAAATGTTTCTCCGGAGAATCCTTAAACCATAACTACTTACAGCAGAATTCTCACCTGCATCCTGGAAATTCCAGGCTAGGTTTCAGACTGAACAAAAGCAGATTGGAAAAGGTCACAGCAGTTGCATCAGAATGTCATTAACTACAAAGTACTATTAGGAATATTGATCAGTGTGCTTTAGTTTAGTTTTTTGGCATCTGGAACATAAAAAATAACTATTTGAGTACTTCTTTGTAAACTACATTAGTGGTTCTTCTTTCAGGTGCTCGGGTCAGCAGAGAGTTAGGTGAGTTCACTCTGGATCAGAAAATACTGACCATGTGAGAATCAGTCTTCGCTTAGGTCAATCCCCACTGCCTTCAAAGTCTGTCCCTGAGACTTGTTGATGGTCATTGCAAAACAAACCTTTAGGCTGGGTTCACACCTGGGCGTAGCGCTGCGTCGCGCAATCCGCGCATTTTTTATATGCGCGTTCGCGCATACATAAAAACGCGCGAACGCGCATTGCAGCGCGTTCGCGGCTATGATATGGCTGCGAACGCGCTGCTGTATGCCCGAAAAGAAGCTCCCGAACTTCTTTTTGGGTCGGCCGTTTTAAAGCGCGTTCCTGCGCGCTTTAAAACACTTAGGTCTGAATGGGGCCCATAGCAAAGCATTGGATTTCCCCGTTCATGCGTTTTAAAGCGTGCACGAACGCGCGTTAAAACGGCTAGGTGTGAACGGGGCCTTAGGGTGAACTGAAGCCTTTTGAACTGAACTGATGTTGTGAAGGCATAGATGTCACTACAGGGGGGGCAAAAAGGGGCAATTGCCCCTCTAGGTTATACCTTGCCCACCTGTGCCCCTCGCCAGGGATCAGCATCCAACTTCCCCCACTTCATTCGGATCACTGTATCTCTGTCTCTGTGTATCGTACATGGTTGATTGAGGTGTCATTGGAAAAGGCCTTTCCATTGATACCCAACATGACTATATTCAGTGTAAATGGAAAATCTTAAATAATAAAATAAAAACGTAACGTTTTCTTTTTTCACACGGTTGAAATAGCTCAGCATTGCAGGGGTTAATGGTCAGGCTATATATCACATTGTGTATTACTTTAGTTTTCCCTTTGGTTTTAAGAGTTAATAGGCAGGCTTCGTCCTTCACAGTATACATTTAGTTTTTTCCTTGATTAATGGCATTTTAGATGTTAATGGGTAGGTTACATGCATCACAGTACCGGCTGGGTGGAGTAGAGGTAACATCACTGCTCTATAACTGTGGAGAGAAACTGTGGAGACACAGGTTTGATTGTGGAAAAAGCACCTCTCCAGTAAGTGTCCTTGGGAAAGACACCTAACGGTACATACTCGCCACCCAGGACATACTTGAAAACAAGAGAAATCTCAATGTAATGCCGCCCCACCTCCTGACTTCTCGATCACGGTGGAGGGTATCACCATCTCCCCATCAAACCAAGTTCGCTGTCTTGGAGTTACACTTGACTCTGCTCTTTCCTTCATCCCCCACATCAAGTCTCTTTCCTCCTCCTGCCGATATCAACTGCGTAATATTTACAGAATTCGGCCATTTCTTACCGCTGTCGCCACAAAACAACTCATACACGCCCCGGGTAATCTCCCGACTCGACTATTGCAATAATCTCTTATCTGGCCTCCCTCTGTCCCACCTCTCCCCCCTACAATCCATCCTGAACGCCTCCGCCAGGCTAATTCACCTCACCCGCCGCTCTGTCTCTGCCGCTCCCCTCTGCGAGTCCCTTCACTGGCTCCCCATCCACTGCAGAATTAAGTTCAAAATCCTTATCCTTACCTACAAAACCCTCACTAACTCAGCTCCCCACTACCTGTCCTCACTAATCACCAAATACACCCCAGCCCGCTCCCTAAGGTCAAACAGTGACCTGCGCCTAGCTTCTCCCCGCATCACCTCTTCCCATGATAGACTGCAGGATTTCTCACGCGCAGCCCCCACTCTCTGGAACGCTCTCCCTCGTACTGTCAGACTTTCCCCTAACTTCTCTTCCTTCAAACGCTCCCTGAAAACATTCCTATTTAGGGAAGCCTACCACCCAACTCACTGACGCAACCATCAATCACTCTCACCTTACAGTCCTCTCCTCCTGTTTCCAACCCCAACCCTCCCAGATTGTGAGTTCCTACGGGAATAGGGCCCTCATCTCCTCCTGTACTGTTTGTCAAATGTTGTTCAATGTATTGTAACCCTGTCTATACTGTGCTTATTGTACAGCGCTGCGGAATATGCTGGCGCTTTATAAATAAAGAATAATAATAATAATAAAATGTATCCTTCCTGGTAAAATCCTTTTGCAAAAAAAGCATGCCTCACAGTGTACTCATTTCATGTTTTACCTTGATTAATGGTAATTTTAGGGGTTAATGGGTAGGCTAAATGCTTCACAGTTCACAGTGTATATAATTCACACTTTCTCTTGATAACTGGCATTTCGGGGTTAATGGGTAGGCTACGTGCCACACTGTTTACTAATTTTATTGTATTACTCTGGGTTTATGGCATTTTAGGGGTTATTATGGAAGTTAGAAACTAAAAGATCAATTCACCTTTAGACACTTTGATTTTCACCACATTTTGGGGAATCCATTTTGCCAAAAATATGGTGAATTCCCAATTTAGGGAATGGTCACTGTAACTTGTGAAAACTGGAGCTGCTGAAGCAGTTATCAGATGTCAGCAAAAACTGCCAAATTGCGGCGATTAAAATATTGAATTTAAGTATCAGGTTAGTACAACTAAAAAGGTATCGTTGCACTACAGTATTCTGGGATTTTGAAATCTTATATATATATATACTTATTTAGTTTTTTTCAGTGGTATGATTTAGTGGCAAAAATTATTAGTGCCCCCCCCCACTTTTGACTGTCATATCTTATGCATATCTCAGCGCTATGGAACTTGTTAGCACTTTATAATAACTTGTGACTGTAACTGTATGTGCACTCTATATATTGTTCAAAGAGTCGCCACTGTCTGAAGGTACAAGAGGTATTCGTGGTATGAACACCGACTCCCCCGGCCAGAACCGGCTAGCAGCGTTGCCTCAATCACATTTCTGTGGAGTGCTTTTACTTGAATCTGGTGCCATTACAAAGTTTAGGTGGGTTGAGGTTCCTCAATAATAATATCACAGGTTATCCCATACTGGAGCAGTGAAAGCGTGTGTGAGACCTGGCTGTGAGAAGGAAGCAGACATGCTGGAGCAGTGAGGGAGTGTTTGAGGCCTGGCTGTAAGAGGGAAGCAGACATACTGGAGCAGTGAGGGAGTGTGTGTGAGCCCTGGCTGAGAGAGGGAAGCAGAAATGCTGGAGCAGTGAGGGAGTGCAAGCCCTGTCTGTGAGAAGGAAACAGACATGCTGGAGCAGTGAGGGAGTACCAATTTTCACGTGTGTAACATCTTCTGTTTTTAAGATATAGGTATGCTGTTTAAAAATATTCATACCCCTTTTTCAACCCTCCTCACTGGATTATCAGAACATGGTAAAACACGTGTTTTTTTATTTTTAAAGATAATTGTAAATACCAACTTTCACGTCTGTAACATCTGTTTTTTGAGCTATAGGTACCTTGATTAAAATATTCACCCTCTTTTTTCACCTCCTGTAACATCTTTGGTTTTTGATATATAGGTATACTGATAAAAGCATTCACCCCCTTTTCCACCCCCCCACTGGATTTTCAGAAAATGGTAAAATACGTGTTTTTTTCTTTTTCAAGACGAATCTAAATACCAATTTTCACATCTGTAACATCTGTTTTTTGAGATATAGGTACCTTGTTTAAGATAGTCACCCTTTTTTCACCTCCTTAGGGGCGGAATTTCCAAACATCCTTCCTTTAGTGGGTGCCTATGTCATAAAAACAATGTACCTTCAAAACTTCACGTTCCTAGGTTAAACAGTTTGAGTTGGGCGTTGATGAGTCAGCCAATCAATCAATCAGTCAGGACTTTTCCTTTTTTATATATATATTAGTGATGTTCCCTAATCCCTATATTTATGAAGTCACATGCACCAGTCTATATGGTAAAAGCAAAGCATCTAGCACAAATGGCAATTGTTGTTTACTTCTTTTATGGGCACCTTTTATTTATTTATTCTAGAACATATTTCATAACTCTGTACAGCAAACATTATATATATACAATCAAGATGAAGTAAAGGTGATAGCTACTAAAAGAGGAAATGAGCACATTACATTTTTACATTTCAGAGAATGCAGTGAGGATGAAGAAAAGCTTGCCCTCTGCTCTATTCATGATGTCAGGTAACAAAACATCATTTCCCAAGCTGCTGAATATACCAAGTATTTTATTCACAATGGAAGGTCACATTCAATCATATGATAAGGAGCTGCATACAACTGCTTTATTCACAAAGGCAGATCACGTACGGAGATATTGCATGCATCAACCTATTTATCCATATTTCATACACTACGTGGCCACAAAAGTGGATTTACATAAGCAAATGGTAAGAGCCTTCCATTGGATAATTACTGCAGTGATTCATCTGGCAAAATATAAGGTCCGCTGACTACCTGAATATACAGAATGAGTTTTTCTGTCAATTGGTTTTTTCTTATATATTTATATATATATATATATTATCCTGGCATTGTCATATTCCAAGATGACAATGCCAGGATTCATCAGGCTCAAATTGTGGAAGAATGGTCCAGGGAGCATGAGACATAATTTTCACACATGGATTGGCCACCACACAGTCCAGACCTTAACTCCATTGAGAATCTTTGTGATATGCTGGAGAAGACTTTATGCAGTGCTCCGACTCTCCCATCATCAATACAAGATCTTGGTGAAAAATTAGTGCAAATGTGTACAAAAATAAATGTTGTGACATTGCATAAGCTTATTGAAACAATGCCATGGCGAAAATGTGCCATAATCAAAGGAAAGGTGGTCCAAGAAAATATTACAGTGTGTGACTCTTTTTTTTTTTTTTAGTATTCAAAATTTTATTTTTTTATATGTCATCATACAAATAAACGTAAAGTGAGGGCCTCGCAGGGCCGCTTATGGTCGTCTGCAATAGCTCGGCATAAAGAAAATAAAGAAAAACAGAATAATTTTGAAGAGAGTCAGCAGTGAATCATAATAGTAAACAATAAATGTTCTCGCAGGGACAAACAGTAAACATCACTGAAGAGTAAGTTAGAGGGGAGAGGTGGACACACACACCAAGAAGTGCTCCAGGACCCAAAAAAAAAAAAAAAAAGGGGGGGGAATGGAAAAGGTGGCAAAGGCCAAATGTGTGACTGTCCTGGCACACTCCCGAAGGTCCGAGGTACCGTAGGAGGCCATGGACATGTGCAGGTCACTAAGGCCGGGGTACGTGAGGGCCAAATGCGGCAGACAGAGCCATGGTGGCCGCCACAGTGGCACGCCCCAAGTTGCCCCAACGCCAAAAAAAAAAAAAAAAAAAAGGGGGGGGGAGGAAGAGGGTCTGCAGCACGAGGTGGTTTGATGAAAAATAAAAAGCATGGGAAAGGGAGGAGAAAAGGACGTGAAATGGGGTCATCAAATAGTCGACCTCGCAGAGCCGGACAGATGAAACAAAGATAGCATAAAGGGGGGGGGGTGTAACCCCATCAAAAATAGAAAATCTCAGCTTAATGGGGGGGGGGAGGGAGAGACACACAACAAAAAAAAAAAAAAGGGCACAAAAACTGCGAAAAAAGGCAAATTCTCAGAATAAACCCAAAAATAAAAAATGTCCACATAAAGAGGCGACTCAGTAAATACTAATGGGGAGAAAAACATCTTGGTGGTGGTCACCGCATCCCGAAGCGACCGGGGAGAAAACCAAAATAGGGCAATCCGTCTCAGCCCGTGTCAAGCCAGGACCCAGCGCGACAGACATCCACCGTTCCGTCCCCCCGGAAATCCAGCCATTCCTGCATGAATACACCGGTCAGCTCCCCAAGCGGTAGGCCTGTAGCCGCCACCAGCGACAACCCAGGCAGGCTCATCTTCTCCAGGGTGACACCTCCCGCATCCGTACCGACTCCATGGGCATCAGGGACATCTCCGCTGCACAGAGCCCAAGTCCCTCTCCCAGGTAAGGGATCCAAAAACGACTCCCCATCCAGGCCTGCTGCGCCAGGTTTACAGCACACAACATCCTCAGGGGGCCGCTCACCATCCGGCACTGGACACTCCCGAGGGCCAGCATCAGGCAGTACTGCGATCACCATCACATTTCCTGGTGCCCCATACACTGGGTCGCCACTCACATGCGGTTTACCGTCCCCCTCTCCACAGTCCGCAGGGACACTAATCTCCATCTCCTCCTTGTTCAAGTCTGCGGGTGCCCGGCCGGTCCTGATCGCAGCCATCAGGCGTCTCCATGAGCCCCGAGATATCGGGCTCTCATCCTCCTCTCGCATCTGCGCCAAGCAGGCCTCAAGGGCTGTAAACGCAGCCTCCAAGCCACTGGTGAGGGGAGTCCGCTCCAGACCACGCCATTCCCCCTGCTCCCATGATAACATCTCCAAGGGTACCACAGATGCGACCCGAAGACAGGGGCTCTCCATCCTCATAGTCCTCAGCCGCCAAGCACTGGATCCAACTCTCCGCAGGGGAAGCAGGGGTGGGAACAACGAATATCCAGAGGCAGATGAGTAGGCCTCAAGATGGCCGACAAGCAACAGGCCCGTCGGGCTAAAACTCAGCTGTGCTCCGGATGGGGGGACAGAAACAGGCCCCGGAGCAATCCCTGGTATAGCCAGTCATTCAGGGGTCCCAGTAAAGGGTAATAAAATGAGAGATTCCAGCCAAAAAATCCCGGTATCTGTGGAATCCAGCAGAGCTTCCTTGAGACACGTCTTCCCCCTTGCAGGTGTGACTCTTTTTTGACCAGGCAGTATAGATTACCAAGTAAAAGCCAAGTAAAAGCCATGTCGCCACTGAGAGAGCAACAATTTGACCAATACAGATTGCATGCAGTTGTTTCCATGAAAATGGAAAATATTGTATCAAGTATGACATAAGTATTATCATGATTGACTAATATTTGAGGTCTTTATTGTCATGGACAATTTTTGATACAGCTTAGTAACTATAACAATGTACAAAATATACATATATTGAAAGTTGACAGCACTCTGCCTGTAGCACTGGAATCACAATTATTTTAATTTCCTTTATGTGCCCTATGATTCTTTATAGTGACCACTGGATACTGGCAAAGGCACATAATTTGGGTTGTACTTTTTGGTTCGTCTTAATATCACGATCCATTCCATTGAATTTTTACTCTGTCTGTCCAAAATTCGGACAATATATTTTGTTAGGTTAAAATCGATTTTTTTTTGCAGGAAATACAAATGGACACAGGATTGATACAGCACAACTAATACGGTCTTTAAGTAATTTCTCCCCTGTTGGCAGCCGTCAACAAGTTAATCTGGAGAGTGGATGGGCTGGCTGGATACCCCCTGGTCCCTAAACCACATGGGCCATCAAGAAAGGAAGAGTCGTCTATGCTTCAACCCTTGTTCAGCAGTGGAGTGGCTAAAACATCTCCCTGTTCGGATTTAACCCTTCACCCACTAGCCTGGGGTGAGAGTATGTGCCATATATCCAAGTCACACAAACAAAAAACTGTTTCCCATCTGATGTAATTATGATTCATTTGTTGAGGTGACTGTTTATTGATTCGAACAAATCAAAGAATCATCCCAAAATCTCACTTGTCTGTAAACTAATGTCTAGCGACCGCTAATGGTTTTGCACTGAGGCTTGAATGTCCAGCTATGGTGGCTGCAGAGAAACGAAAACAAGATTCAGAAACGGAGGAAGTCATATCTATCCAGCAGGCAAGGATGGTGTATATGAAGGGGCCACAAATGCTTATAGTATATCCGTGTCCTCCTGAGTGTTAAAGTAATTGATTTTGCCGCTTTTTACAGTACACCTCTGACAGATATTTTTTACGGACTAAGATGTAATTAGATGAAATGTTTCTCCGGAGAATCCTTAAACCATAACTACTTACAGCAGAATTCTCACCTGCATTCCTGGAAATTCCAGGCTAGGTTTCAGACTGAACAAAAGCAGATTGGAAAAGGTCACAGCAGTTGCATCAGAATGTCATTAACTACAAAGTACTATTAGGAATATTGATCAGTGTGCTTTAGAGGCAGGGAAATCATATCCTGGACTGACCTTTAAAAATGAAGTAATGACTAAGACTGCATTTACCATTTAGAATTCAATCTAAACATTACAGTGTGACATCATCTGCATAAGTGGACTGGAAATGAACTGTGGCCAGTGCAATTGGGGTCATGTTTTGCATCTACAATTTAATGTAAACTCACAATAAAGAGCTGTCGGACAGGACTATTTGAGTATACTTCATTAAATGCAGTGTTTTGCGTAGAATTGTCACAATCTTATATACTATTTATTATGGAATGCAAAATAAATAATATTACTTTACCTTGCAGTGCTCGTGTCTATACCCTAAACATATCAGTGTTTTGGAGATTTTGTTTTGTTCAAGGCAATGTCCCCAGTGCTACCTAACTATGATGTATACATCTTAGATGCTGGAAAAAAGGTCCGCAAGTTAAACACAAATAGGCGAGGCAACACATTATCTGAGCACACATATTACTGATCAAGTGGCTTGCGCTACTGTAATATCTTGTCCTGGACCTGTAGAAAATATATGGATTAGCACAGTACTACTTATAGAGTTACAGTTACAGGCATTTATACAGCACTGCATACTTCGTAGCACTTTACAAAGGTGGAGCACAAACAGGAGATGTACATGAGGAAAAGACAACCCTGCCCGTAAGATAACTGTCCAGGTAATACAGAACTTTAACCAAGTGCTCGGCCAGACATCCCGTGAGCTTACAATCTAAGGGACAGGGGTAAGTGAAACAAATAGGGGCAGAGGGAAGGTGAAGCTGGTGGCCAGGAAGAATATTTATTTATTTATAAAGTATTTTACCAGGAAGGATACATTGAGATTTCTCTTGTTTTCAAGTATGTCCTGGGTTCAAGAACATTGAATTGTTACAGAAATACAAAGTAATAAAATGTAAGATATTAAAAATAAAACACAAATATACATATTAACAGAAAATAAATTTGTAGGAAATAATCATTATGTTACATGTTTACAGGTGCATTCTGTATTGAGGTATGTTAATAGAGATCTCTTAAGTGACTTTAGCCTGGGGGAAGATTTGATGGCGTCTGGGAGGTTATTCCATATCTGCGTTGTTCTGTCGGAAAATGAGGATCGAGCCACTTTCTTTTTGTATTGTGGCACCAGGGGCGTATCTAGAACATTTGGCACCTGGGGCCGATCCTTTATTTGGTACCCCCACCCCCACTTTAAAATGTAAAAAAAAAACATCACCTTTTTTTTAATGTTTTCAAAAATATTGCAAAATTGTATGTCAATTTGAAAAAACTGAGTGGGTATATTAATGAGGTCTGGGTGGGCATATTGATGAGGCCTGATTCAAGATTGCAGCAGAATCAGATCACTCAACAGTGTCTTCGTCTGTTTATTTTCCAGACGATCCACCCATCAGTGTTTCTGAGCAGAGGCTAAGCCAGGCCCACCTAGCTACACACTGCACAGCAGCCCAGCCCTGCCTCTCGTGTCCCAGGAGGCTAGGTGCCGCGTGCTGGAGCATGCCAGCATGAGTGGGAGGGAGGGAAGTTGGCGCCGGCGGCCAGCAGATGATCCAGAGGAGGAGCAGGGGGGAAACTGATGTCACCACAGACACACCCCCCCTCTCCCACGTGAAACCCTGGCAGCCCAGAACGTCTTAGTTTGCCTTGCAGGTAGCCTGCTGCATGCTAGCAAGCACTTGAGCAGGCGCACGAGCGGCTACCTGCAAGGATTGGTGGATCTCAGGATAATAAAAATATCGCCGATATTCAGCCCAGCGCTGCTTCAACTGACAACCCCCTCTCAGCTGTCACCCGGGGCGACCCACCCCCCGCCCCTGCCTTGGTAAGCCACTGTGTGGTACTGCAAGTAAGGTGCTAGTCCTGGATCGGAGGTTATAGGATGAGGGAACTGCTGGAGGAAGCAGTCTGTTCAGGTAGGGTGGTAGCTTCCCAGAAAAGCTCTTAAACACCAGGTTGGAAAGGTGAAGGGTATGTCTAGATTCCAGCGACGGCCAGTTTAGGGGTACATTACATAGTTGGTGCTAACTTTAGCGCTCACCGGCGTGAGCGTTAACATTAGTCTTTGTGGCCCTAACGCGGGCGCACCATATTACAATCCAAACTCTAACGGGTTAAGAAACCCGTTACTGTTTGGTACCCTGCGCTTTTCAGCGTGAGGTTACTGTACTTTGCGCTCCCTATGATTAACATGGGGAGCGCAAAGTGTTAATCAGCGTTAGGATTACAAAGTCCTAACTCTGATTAATGTCTGACTCCAGTTAGCAAAAAGTTAACCACAGCCTGGACTTGGTGCTAACGTATTCCGCTGTTGCAGAATCCATTAGCACCAGTAGTAACCCCCCCAAAATGAATCAGATACTCACCTCCTATCCCGCGGCGCGGACCGCGGCTTCAACCGCCTCTGGTGGGAGCAGAGGAAAGACTGGGGGAAAAAGTCCCCCAGTATCTCCTTGCGGATCACTACTCCGACCTGCCAGATCATGCGAGGCGAGATCCGGCAGGTCATGTGACTGCCAGGGTCTGCCTCAATGGAGTCTTATGGACTCCATGGAGAGGAGGCACGCGGCAGAGCTTACTGCTGCCGCGCACATCCCGGGGCTTAGCGCCCGTTAACAATGCAGGCAGCTTTTGTAGCGCACCTGCAATGTAATTCCGCGCTAAAACAGGGGCGCAAAGGAGAACCCTGCAGGCGCAGGTTTTTCTCCTTAGTGTCCCCGTTTTAGCGATAATATTGTAATGTAGTCCTACCTCTTTTAACATGTCACAGTGGTGGGTCGTGTAGTTACATTGTAGCACAAAGCGGCAGAATGAGTTATACAATGTAATAAGTTTATGAAGGTGCGTTTGCGGGGCAGCTGCATACACTACATCTCTATATTCAATAGCTGTCCTAAGCATTTGTTGTACAATTTGCTTTCTTACCACAGGGCTCAGGCAGGATTTGTTTCTATACAGGGCACCTAGTTTGGGGTAAAGTTTAGATGAGATTTTTTTGATGTGGGGCCAAAGGATAGGTTTGGGGTTTAACCACATACCTAGATATTTGAGAGAACTGACTGTGGTCAGCTTGTCATTTGATTTTGTCGTTACGCATAAATGGTGAGTTTATAATTTATGTAGTTTAGGTGCTGTACCAAAGAGCATTGTGACAGTTTTGTCAGTATTTAGAAAAAGTTTGTTATCTGCAATCCACTTTCCTACCTCTGTGATTTGTTCTTGAAGCACGGTCTCCAGCTGCGGGAGATTTGGTTTGGGGTCATCTGCGTACATGTTTACAGTTGAGGCTTTTGCAGACGTTAGGCAGATCATTTATGAATATCGTGAACAGCAGGGGACCGAGTATCGAGCCTTGGGGTACACTGCATGTGACTGGGAGAGGGAGGGAGGAGCTGTCAGAAATGGACTCATATTACAATAGATCGGATACATATGATTGAAAACAGGTTAGCGTGCGATCACCAATACCGGAGTTTTTGTTTATAGGATGCTGTCATGAGATCCAAGTAACACAGCGTGCTGGGTTCAACAGGTGTTTATTTCAGTAGTTAACAGAGGGGAGACACCCGGTTTGCATCCTCTCTCTGAGCGGTCTTCCTGGTACCACCCTTAGAGCCGCCCCTTCCCCTGATGTCACTGCTGGCTCTCAACACATCTCCCCCTTTTTAATAACAATAAACTTTTCTTAAACAGACAATAAAACAAATAAACAGAAGCACACACAGATACAAATAAAGGTACTTTGCTATCTTGGACATCGGGGTAGACTACCCTAGTCCACAGTGACTATGGGATTATTCTGCCCATTCTTCCAGTCACTGTTCTAACTACAGCGCTAATCTCGGTAGCGCACTGGAAGCTTCACAACCCTACCACTCAAAGTCATTTTACAAGGTCCCTCTCCAGATCCCTGTGAGAGTGGATGCGACTCCAAGTCAGGCAGTGATGTAATCTAGCCGAAATCCTGTTGTAGAGCGGGTGTACCTCTTAAGACCGGAGATTCCACCGGCTGTGGTTGCAAATTCTCGGCACCTAGCTCCTCAGGAACCACCTGGAGGTGCCGTCTATTGCGGCGGGCAACAGTCCCTGCTTCTGTGCGGACCACATAGGACCTTGGCTCAGCAGCACGCCCTACAACTATGGCCGGTGTCTTCCACCTCTTTTCGTCATCCAGTTTGACTCTGACACTCTGTCCCGGGTACAGTTCAGGCAGATGGCGCGCAGAGTGTCTCCTATCATAATAGTATCTGTAGTTCCACTTCGCCTCTTCATCGCTCCTCCGAACATTCTCAGACGGAACCAGGGAGGAAGGCTGGAATGCACCCACTGAAGGCAACGTGGTACGAATCTGTCTCCCCATCATCAACTGTGCAGGGCTACATCCCGTGGCCTGAACAGGAGTCGCCCTATAAGCCAGGAGGGCCAAATAAGGATCTGGTTGCCTCAAAACGAACTTTGCGGTCTGAACCTCCCTCTCAGCCATCCCTTTGGCCTGTGGGTAATGTGGACTGGAAGTAGAATGAAGGAAATCGCAGTCCCCACTGAAGGACCTGAACTCCATAGAAGCGAACTGCATTCCATTGTCGCTCACCAGCTCAGCTGGTACCCCCCCACCTGGCAAACATGCTCTTCAGGCATGTGATGACAGCCATGCTGGTCGCCTCAACTAACGGTGCAATCTCAAAATACCTTGAGTAATAGTCCACAACAACCAGCTACTGTTTCCCGTTGAGCTCACATAAATCTGCTGCAATCTTCTGCCAGGGGCCTGCAGGCAGCAGGGTAGAAAGTAGAGGCTCTCTCCTCTGTGTAGGCCGACGTTCACGGCAAAAGGCACATCTTGATACATATTCTGCAATGTCAGTGCTGATTCCAGGCCACCACACCGCAGAGGCGGCTCTCTCTCTACATTTAGAAATTCCCAAGTGGCCATTGTGAATTCGACTCAACATCTCTCGCTGCATCGTGCAGGAGGGGTGGGGTCGCGCCTATTCCCCGATGGGGCGGCTGCAACCACCAAATGCATCCAGCCCAACAACATGTGTAAAACATAAAAAAAAAAAAAAATCATCTGCACTTATTCCAATTAAACCGTGTGAAACTAAACACAATTAGAGGTTTGGTTTCTTATCAATGGCCATTATAAGACTAAGCTCGCCCGCCAACATCAAGGCACCTCTATAAGGGCGAGTCCTATCCAAAATGAAACCACAGGCTGCTGTATAGAAAACCATACCTGCTCATGCTGCTTGTCAAACATGAGGTAGACTGGTGGGCCTTTATTTATGCTGAAAAACAAAAATTGGTGGTGTTGCGCTAAAAGAAAGTTAAAAAACTTATGTATGGTCTATGTTGGAGGCATGCTATTCTGCACAGCAAGGAGAGAAAGAAAGTTCTATTTCTCTATAGTTCGTTCAGTGGATATCCAGTCCCTGTTGTAGAAAGGATTTTCAGTAAAATCTTCCAAACCTTTGGAACGAACGACCACTTCTTTGGTGAATCTTCATTAAAAAGTATATATCTCGGAAAAAGGAAAAAAAAAGGCTTGACGGGACGCGATGTTTTATCTGGCAGTGGGTGAGATCAAATCCTAAACCCACTACCCATTTTTCTGTACGTATATTATGTCAGTAGATTTTTATATTAAATAATAAACGGTATAACACTATCGAGTTTTTCCTTTTTCCGAGATATATACTTTTTAATGAAGATTCACCAAAGAAGTGGTCGTTCGTTCCAAAGGTTTGGAAGATTTTACTGAAAATCCTTTCTACAACAGGGACTGGATATCCACTGAACGAACTATAGAGAAATAGAACTTTCTTTCTCTCCTTGCTGTGCAGAATAGCATGCCTCCAACATAGACCATACATAAGTTTTTTAACTTTCTTTTAGCGCAACACCACCAATTTTTGTTTTTCATGTTATATGCTTTCTGAATTTGGTGGATATCAGGGTGGTGTTTTTTGCTGCTCATTGTTTTTGGGTGTTTCCACAGTATAAACCCTCTTTCTTTATTTATGCTCCCCAGAAACAAAATCCAGGCAGCGGAGTAGAAGTAGAGGCTCTCTCCTCTGTGTAGGCCGACGTTCACGGCAAAAGGCACATCTTGATACATATTCTGCAATGTCAGTGCTGATTCCAGGCCACCACACCGCAGAGGGGGCTCTCTCTCTACATTTATAAATTCCCAAGTGGCCATCGTGAATTCGACTCAACATCTCTCGCCGCATACTGGCTGGTATAACAATACAGTCTTGAACCAGCACCAAACCGTCTAGTTCAGTAAGGTGCGCTCCCTCTGCCTGGAAAGCACTCAGCGGCATCCATACTGCCCGGCTCTCGGGCCAGCCATTCTTTATGTAGTTTATGACCTCTTGGAGATCAGTATCTACATGTGTCTCTCTCTTTATCAGCTCCAATCTCCCTGAAGAGATGGACTTAGAAGCCAAAATCGAATCCACATACACCTTCACATCTGATTCTGTAGATGACTCTTCAGCTGCAGCCAGCGGGAGCCTGGAAAGTGCATCTGCCACTACCAGTTGTTTCCCCAGCACGTGCACAGCTCGAACATTGAATCTGAGCAGCCGCATCAGAAGTCTCTGGCATCTCAGAGGTGCCTTGTCAATGTCATAGGAGTTTATCAATGAAACCAGCGGCTTGTGGTCAGTCTCCAGACTAAAACCTTCCAAGCCCACCAGATATCGTTGAAAACGCTCACAGGCACAAACTCCAGCCAGACACTCCTTTTCTATCTGAGCGTATTTTGTTTCTGCCGCAGTTAATGTACAAGAGCAGTAGGCAATGGGCTGCAGCTTGTCGTCATTCAGTTGCAGAAGGGCTGCTCCTAGCCTATAACTGCTAGTGTCCGCGCTAACCACAGTCTTTTTAGAAGGGTCATAGAACCCCAGCACCAGGGCGGACCCCAACATGGACTTGACCAGTGCCAAGGCCTCCGCCTGTGGAGGTCCCCAGGTCCAAGAAACGTCCTTCTTCAACAATTCAGTAATAGGATGCAACACTGAGGACAGTTCTGGCAGAAACTTGCCCAAGTAGTTCACAAGGCCCAGTATTTGTCTCAGTTCATGAACATCGGAAGGGCTTTTCAATTGCTCAATAGCGAGAACTTTACTAGCATCTGGCTTAATACCGTCTCCACTGATAATATGGCCAAAGTAGCACAGTTCTGTTTTCCCAAAGTGGCATTTATCTATGTTCAGTTTCAATCCTGACTCTCTTACGGTCTGCAGTACACGCTGCAGTCGCTGATCATGCTCTTCTAGAGTGGACCCGTACACTAGGATGTCGTCCATAACTACCACCGCGCCCTCATGGTTCCTCAGGAGGGAATTAATTTCCCTTTGGAAGATCTCTGGTGCGGAAGATATCCCAAAGGGGAGTCTGCGGAAACAAAATCGACCTACCGGCGTAATGAAAGTAGTCAGTTTACGGCTCTCTCTGGGTCGAGGGGAATCTGCCAGAAACCGCTGGAAGCATCATGCGTGGAAAAGAATTTAGCCCCTGACAACTTCGGAGCTATGTCTTCCAATGTCGGCAGTACAAATCTCTCCCTCTTTACAGCCTCGTTCAGGCATTTCAAGTCCACACAAATACGAACTTTCCCACTCTTCTTAGCAACAGGCACAATAAGAGCACACCAGTCAGTAGCTTCAGTGACTTCCTCAATAACACCCATATACTTCATTCTCAAAAGTTCGGCCTCAACCCGGGGCAAAAGTGGAAATGGAATCCTATGAGGCGCAGCGATACTGTACGGGATAGCATTCGCTTTTAACTCTATGCGGACCGGCTCACAATTCAGCAGCCCAAGTTCTCCAAACATGTCCTCCGTGATCTCATGCACTCGCACAACAAGGCCCAGGCTACAGGCTGCATTCCGGCTCAATAGGTTATTAACGCAGTTTCCTCTGATCACGTACACCCACAGGGTAAATCTTTTCCTTTTGTACTCATTCCAGCAAGAAATCTCCCGGCACAATCGATGCGACCTCCAGGGCTGTGAACGTTTATCAAAACCTTCTCAAGCTGCGGTCGTCGTGGCAGTTTCATGAACGTTGCAAAAGAAATAACTGTAATGTCCGCTCCCGTATCAATTTTAAAAGCAATCCTTGCACCCATCAATGAGAGTGTAACACGCCAATCTTCTTCTGAGCCGGACTGATTAATCACAGCCCCTACAAAGGACGCCTCTTGAGCCTCTTGGTCACTATCCAGATGCATCTCTTTAACAGACTCTGCTTTGCAAACCACCTCAAAATGGCCGACTCTGTTGCACTTTCTGCACCTCCTGTCTTTAGCAGGGCATAACATCTTCATTCCATGAGCGCGGTTACAGCGCGTGCAACGAGCCTGTAGCATCCCACCGCTTCTGACCCTGTCTGTCACCTGCGGTCTGCTGTTCACACTCTGTCTGTCACTTACAGCTCTCCTGAACTGCTGCACCTCCTCCACCATGCTTTCAGATCTCATCTCTGCACTTTGCTTCTTTACTAGTTCACTTTGGCGTGCTATCCGTATAGCCTCATCCAGCGTCAATGCAGAGTCCAGCTGCAGCTTCAGTGAAACGTCTGAGTCTGCAATACCTATGACGATTCTGTCTCTGATCTGCTCCTCTTTCGCAGCACCAAACTCACAGAACTCCGCCAATTCATACAGGCTGCGCACAAATGATTCCACTGATTCACGCTGGGCTCGCTTGTGGAAACAGGCTCTCTCATGAATCACATTTCTCCTGGGCACAAAATGGGCGCTGAGTTTATCCATGACTATCTCAAAGTCAAATTCTTGCCCCTCACGGAAAAGTAAACGCATTGTACACAGGCTCCACATCTTTCCCCATAGAATATAAAAGAGAGTTAACCTGTACTTCACCGCTCTCCTTATCCAGCTTGAAGCAATCCTGAAGCGTGCAAACCTCTGCCTCCAGGTAGGCTATGCTGCAGGCTGAGAGAAATCAAAAGGCTCCGGTGGAGTGAACTTGGACATCTTCACAGATCAAAATGGATGAGCAGGTAAGAAATTCTGACACCATGTCATGAGATCCAGATAACACAGCGAGCTGGGTTCAACAGGTATTTATTTCAGTAGTTAACACAGGGGAGACACCCGGTTTGCATCCTTTCTCTGAGCTGTCTTCCTGGTACCACCCTTAGAGCCGCCCCTTCCTCTGATGTCACTGCTGGCTCTCAACACAGATGCCATGGTCTACTGTGTCAAAGGCCTTGGTAAAATCAAGGAAGATAGCTCCAGTTAGGTTACTTTGTTCCATGCCAGCTTGGATATCATTGCAAACTTTTAAATAGGGATGTGCGTTTCGGGTTTCGGAATTTCAGAATTTCCACGAAATTTCCCGATTCGTGTCTTCGGATTTGGCCGAATTTCCGAATCGGATCGGACCCGAAAACCGACAGATCCGAAAAGTTTTCCGAGCCGAAACGAAAAAAAAATCGGATTTTTCGAATGGACTTGAAATGTGTCAAATCGAAATTTATTTTTGCTCTATTCATGATTTCGGTTCCATTCGTGATTTCGGTTCCATTTCGGTAATTCTGGACATCGTATATTTAACTATTAATCTATTATCGGTTATATCGCTGATTCTGTAAATTTTGGATTTGTAAATGCGTATCACTTGTTTCTTGTGGCAATCGGGTCAGTTTAGCGTTTTTTAAATCGTTTTGTTCATTTTTTTTGTTCCTTGGCTTTCATACCATTTTAATATGATTAAATAAAGTTGTGAAATGTATATTCATAAGAAAAAAAGGATCTTTATTTAATAAAAAAAAACACGATAGAATCGCCAGAATTATCGTATCGACAGAATGAATTATCGGATCCGAAAAACAAACCAAAAATTTATTTTAAAAAAATATATAAAGTATAAAAAAAGTAAACCATAGTAGTTTACGTCAAAACAAATAGAGTTAGACACTTTGAAACGAGGAGAACAGATGTTCCGAAAAAACGAAAATTTCCAAAATCACGAAAAGTCGATACAAAAAACGAGCAAAGTGACCCGAAAACACGAAAAATGGTCAATATTCCGAAAAAAAATGTACACGAAAAACAAGCCGAACCGAACCGAATCGAAACAGAAATCGGTCGAAACGAGCCGAATCGAAAATTTTAAACATCCGAACAAATCGAACCGAAAAAAAAATCGGTGCACAAGCCTACTTTTAAAAGGGCAGTTGTAGTCGAGTGATTTGGAAAAAAAAGCCAGATTGATCTGGGGTTAAATAGTTTGAATATTGATAATAATCTTGTAATTGCATGTAGACACATTTTTCCAAAATTTTTGACATTACAAGGAGCAATGATATTGGGCAATCCTTTTCTTCCTGACAAAAGTAGATTCTTCATTCAAACACCAGAGTGGTTACTTGTTTAGTGTTTATGGTTCATTTCTTTTGAATCTTCATTTTGGAAATGGTAAACAATTTTAACACTAAGGCTGGGGTCAGACCAGCGCATTTTTAACGTGCGTTCTGGCGCACTTAATCACGGCCGCACTAGCAGCAAATGACGGGCAATGACGGCCAATATACGAAGTACGGTCGCACGAAAGTCCGGCCGCGCAACGCAAGTGGAAAATGAACGCATTTTTTCGAGAACGCAGAACCTCTAGTACGGACGTACAGAGTGCGCTGCGCCCGCTAGCGGTGTGTGTGTGTGATTTGGAGACGTCAGACCCTGCTCATGTCCGGCCAACATAACGTCCAGACGCAAAAAGTTTCCTGGTTTGGATTCGTAAAACATCACGCACGAACATGCGCATCGTATGACCGTTTTCGCATATTCCGTGAAAAAATACATCAATCCGTTCGGACGCACTTTTTTACGTTCACGTGTAAAAATGCTTTCGTTTGACCCTAGCCTTAGAATAACAGAAAAAAGGGCACCTGCACAGCCACTATTATCTTTCCTTCACATCACTCTGTGTTGCCTACATTTCCTATGTACGTAACAAGTGTTCAAAAACTTGTATTTTTTTAAATCAAATTTGAATGCTTTAAGTATATTTGACACGTGCTCTCAACCTGTGATTCCCAACCCTGGTCCTCCTCAGGTACCCGTAACAGGCCAGATTTTGCAGATCACCTTGAGGAAAAGCAGACTGAATCCTGCAATCACTGAGCAGCAAATCATATCACCTGTGCTGTGCTTCACATATCTGGAAAATCTGTACTGTTAGTTCTCCCTAAGGACAGGGTTGGGAAACAATGCTCTAAACCAGTGTTTCCCAGGGCATTCCATGCCTCCTTTGTATTAATACAGCATGCCCATGCCACTCTAAGACCACAATCCATGTTATTTACAATACAAAGAACTATTTATTTTTCTTGAACTCTGAACATGTTTTCTGTATCCTGAGGTCTGCATCCTGTGACATATCTTTGGTCATCCTATTGACCTGTGTTCCTGAGTTCCCAATTGTTTGTCTTTGTTCTGGCTTCCTCTTTGAATGGGACATTGATCCTAGCATGGACTCATTTTATAAGATCAGAATATGTTTGGTATTTTTTAGAAATGGAGAACATGACGATTCTTGTCTTGAACTGAGGTTACTGCACATTTAAAAAAACAAACTCACTCCCTTTGCATCAAACCAAATGGATCAGACATCATCAAATTGTACACTCTAACAAAGCTTCACAACCTCATTAACTGAGGTTTATGGTTTTTCCAATGGGTTATCAGTGGTTCCGACAGTCTTCTTTCCAAATGTCCTCTATCTGAATTTAAAACGGAGATAAATTCCCCAAAAACTGCAGAAGGAGTTTGCCACTGAACCAATTTTGGTAATTTCTACAGAATTTCTTATTTATTTATATCATCACAACATGGTACATATTTAAAATATGAGCCATTTTCATTTTCTTTACTTTTAACAGGTACTTTCTGTAATAACTAAGTCTGAGTAAGGATGAGAGAAGCAGAATTGCAGAAATGCTAACTTTCCCAGCTCTGAGATTGAGAGAGTGGGGGCATGACTGTGTTGTGATTTGCATCATCAATGATGACCATGATCCCAAAAACAGGGAGTCACCATAGTGCTCTAGAGTTCCAGGGGCACTGATAAGCTGCCTGGCTGTGCAGTAAACCAGAGTTCCTCATACAAGCTCTTTTAACTATTTAAAGGGCCACTACCACAAAAAAATGAAATGTCCTTATTGTGTTTATTATATGGTGGTGATATGTTACATGTGCTTTGTTTTTCTCTTGTATGTTTGGTTAATAATATATTTTACTCTATCTGTGTCACTGGGTGTATCCATTGTGTGATCTTTTCTTTTGTAAACTTCCCCCTCACAGTACCTTTACCTCACTTGGCCCTCACTTTGAGGTTTTGGCCATAGAGTGGAGTCTATGGGTCAGGCTGCTGACTCCCATCATAGTATTGTGAGGAATATAATCAAAGGACATCACCAGGGTGTAGATTAGAAGATTTATAAACTCCCCCTTGTTTTATTTAGCTGCCTGCTCTTATCTGGAGTATTTTGAAGAACAATATACCCCCTGCTGCCTTATCTAAACATTTCCTTCTCTGCCTAATTAACTGGTAAATTTTGTAGATTAAATAAACAAGAGCCAAAAAAACAAACCCTTTGGTAAATGTTGCAATGTGGGAAAAATCCAGAAACTGGAACCCGGAGGTAAAATACCTAATTTTCATTTTCCTTTTTAGATGTAATTACTTCAAGCAAGAAAAAAGCCAGCAGCATGTGTTTTATATAAAGTGTTTTTATTTGTTAAACACAAGTAATCTAGTTACAGTTTATGTAAGTAACACTACGAACACCATTAAACAGGTGCATTTCTGTCAGTCCCCCAGAAAATTGGGTGACAGCCTAGAGCTGTTAGGTGAACGGAAGGCCTGATGTTATTTTCTTGAAAGGTCCGGAATCGTAAAGAGAAAAATATAATAGCAAAAGTTCCTTAAAGCGAACTGGTTGTGAAAAAACCCCGCTTTCCCTAGACTATCCCTTGATATTAAGAATATATAAACTGTTATAAAGATCCTTGATATATGTAGTTGTTTAACCTCCCTGGTGGTCTATTTATTTTGAAATGTCAGGTCTAAAAGCGCTCAATTAATTTTTGTTTTGCCCCCCCTAGTGGTATCCCGAGTGTGGCTCAGGGTTAAATTCCTATGCTGGAAGCGGTAACCCTGAGCAACACTCGGGATGCTGCTGGATACATCACCTCTCCCTGTGCTCTCTCGATGTCCCCAGCTGCCTCCTCCGACGATCGCGACCCTCATACTTCCTGGTTCCATCCTCACGAGAAGGAATCCAGGAAGTATGAGGTCGCGATCGCCGGAGGAGACTGCAGAGATCAGCGAGGGAGCGCCGGGAAAGGTGTTGTATACAGCCCGAGTGTGTCTCGGGGTTACCGCTCTCAGAGGTGAAATTTAACCCCGAGACACACTCGGGAAAACCCTCAGGCAGGTTAATGAGATATTACACCTGCGCTGGCCTCAGCTCCAGTGAGGAGGGTACTGCTATCTTGCAGTTCTCCTCCTGTCTAGTACAGGTTTATACACTGCTTCATCACCTGCTTCTACGTCCTTTCTTGCTGTGGTTATCATTAAGTTGTATTAATGGTAAGCAGGAGAACGACTTTTAGAATGCTACTCCTATTTTTTACCCGTGTCCAATTTTCCCAGCATGCACTGCTTTGTGACGCCAGCTGGGAGTGGCTAATTATACATTTTACCTTTTATGTTTAGAAAATATGTGCATTACCCAATTAATTTGGCTAATAATGTCTAATACAATATATTGACAGAATTTTATGCTGTTTCAAAAGAGCTACAGTTTTTCAGGCACAACAGGGTCACTTTAATCTTCAACATCATTAAAAGGATATTATTATGTCAATATGTTAAGAATCTGCATGCCTTCTACTTATTTACACTCCCCCATCTTTTTAATCATGCTAATTTAATAAAAGCTGTGATTATATATCTTCACAAATTCTATTATTCTCACTATGTGGTTGGGAAATTTCCTTTATAAAACAGAACATATTTATAGTGTTTATTTTCTTATTTAAGCTCACAATACAAAACAATTCAAATATTTTTTAATCTCACAAGAAATTCTCAATAAAGCCTTAAAATATCTATGATATATAAAAGATCAAGGGTCCTATTACAATGTTAACGCTAACGTTAGCGCTCACCTGTGTGAGCGTTAACGTTAGCATTGGTGGCCCTAGCATTGGTGCACCATATTACAATCCGAACGCTAACAGGTTAAAAAAAAACGATTCAGATCTTGCGCTTTTCATTGCGAGATTATTGTACATTGCGCTCCCTATGCTTAACATGGGGTTAATTAGCGATAGGATTAGAAAGTACTAACGCTAATTACCGTCCAGCTGTGGTTAACTCGAAAGTTAAACAGCCTGGACCTGGTGCTAACGGACTCCGCTTCTGCGGAATCCGTCAGAACCAGCAGAAACCCTACCCAAAAAAATCACATACTCACCTCTAATCCCGCGGCGAGAACGGCGGCTCTATCCACTCCTTCTTGCCGCTGGGAGCAGAGAGAGATTGAAGGAAAAAGTCCCTCAGTCTCCCTCTGCGGATCCCTACGCCAACCTGCCGTATCTTGCAACCCGAGATGCTGCAGGACATGTGACCGGCAGAGCAGAAACTCAATGGAGTCCTACGGACTCCATCGAAGGGATGCTTGCGGCGTTACCTAGCGCCGGGTTACGGTGTAGGCTGCTGGATTAGCGGCTGCACCGTAATATCACGCTAAAACGGGGACAATAAGGACAAACCTGCAGGCGCCCCGTTTTAGCGTGATTTTTGTAATAGTGACCCAAGAGCTTTATTTCAGCTCAGGCAACGCACAATGAATTATCCCACAAGACACGGAGGCTCTTATTATGCTATCTTTTCTTCACTTAGCCGATAGCAGCAAGAACAATCTCTCAAATACCACAACAAAAGTATTTAGAGAGAAAAAATACATTTTACAATATATATATATATATAACATGTATTGGTATGGTCCAGCTAGTGGTACAGTCCAACTCTATAAATCCTCTGACCGCCGTTAGCTCCTCCTCTTTTCTTGCTGCTCGCCGATGAGATGAGTATCTAGCAGAAATTATTATTATTATTATTATTGAAATTGAGCAAATGATACACTCTGCGTTGTGACACACAAATGTGACTTTAATATTCACATAATATTATACATTCACTGTTGAAGTGCTTGCTTACGTTAATGACATTGTATTTACACATATAACTGAAATTATTTCCTTTTATATCGTTTTTGATTTGTTTTATTACATTGGGGACAAATATAGTACAATTGTTTGTTTATTGTTGCGTTAGCGCAATGTATCTCCTCCGGAGAGACCACTTGTCTCCCCGGCGGTTTCTGTGAGGGCTTGCCGCTTCCCTGCTACTGTTCCTAAGGAGGGGCGCGGCTTTTCGCGCCACTGCCTGAGGTAAAGCTCGCGACGGGTGTGCGCATCAAATTGTTTCAAACAATGGCAAACGATCACTTCAGATCAGTGGGTTCTTCGAACGATACAAGGTTTCGAAATAGAGTTTGTTTCACACCCCATACAATATGTTCCTCCACAGATAATGATAAATGTCCATAAAGGACAGAGCAATTACTTCACTAGAAGTAAAAGACTTATTCAAAAAGAATGCAATCGAAAAGGTGATTCCTCACAAGGAAGTCTTCCTCAGCAATATATTCCTGGTAAAGAAAAAAGACGGAAGTTTCCGTCCAGTAATAAATTTAAAGGGTCTCAACGAGTACGTAACATACAACCATTTCAAAATGGAGGGCATCCCATCACTAAAAGGGGTCCTGAATCCTCAGGATTGGTTAGTCAAAGTAGACCTGAAAGACGCGTACCTGACTATTCCGATAAAAGATTCATACAGGGATTTTCTCCAGTTCACCTGGGAGGGCACTCTTTGGAGATTCAGGTCCCTTCCCTTTGGTCTGTCATCCGCCCCTTGGTGTTTCACCAAGTTAATGAGACAAGTGGCGGCATTCCTCCGCAGCAGGGGAGTTCGTCTGATAATATTCTTAGACGATATCCTCCTCCTGGCGGAGGATCCAAAATTATTAATGACTCACAGAGATTGGACGGTGAATTTACTATCCAATCTAGGCTTTTTAATAAACATAAAAAAGTCGATTCTTACACCAACACAGTTGATAGAATTCCTAGGTTTCACCATAGACTCAATAGAGATGTCTCTCTCCCTGCCGTCGGCAAAAGTCCGACTGATCCACAAAGAGATCAGACGTCTTTTAGCTACACAAGAGGTTCCTCTGATATGGTTGGCCTGCCTACTAGGGCTTCTTTCCTCAGCAATACAGGCGGTCTTTCCGGGACCGCTGTATTATCGGGCCCTTCAACGTCTGAAGGCACGATACCTGAGGCGGGGATGGCTGTATCCAGATTGCATCTCTTTGGACGACGAGTCGAAGGAAGAGATGCAATGGTGGTTACACCACTTGGAATCATGGAACGGAAGAGCCATCATTCACCCATCTCCAGAATTAATTATAGAATCAGATGCCAGCAGATCTGGATGGGGCGCGCGTTGCGGTTCGCTATCCACGGGCAGCAAATGGGATTCATCAGAATTGGGATTACACATAAACTGTCTGGAACTCCTCGCTGGTTTGTTTGCTATTCAGAGCTTTATCAAACACTTCCAGGCGAATTCCATTCTACTAAAGATGGACAATTTTTCCGCAGTGCGGTATATCAACCATCTAGGAGGTCCCAAGTCCAGACAGTTGGCAGAGACAGCGAAGTCCTTTTGGGGCTTCTGTCTCACAATCTATCAGTTCGGGCCCAATTTATTCCAGGCCTCAGCATTGTTGTGGCGGACTGGAATTCACGATATCTGATAGATTCCAGCGACTGGAGATTAGATACCAAGGTGTTTGGCACCTTGTCATCCCTCTGGGGTCCATTCTCTATAGATTTATTTGCGTCACGCCTCAATACCCTTCTTCCAGATTACTACAGTTGGAGACCAGATCCCATGGCTCTGGCTACGGATGCATTGGTTCAGACCTGGCCTCTAGGGATTCTCTACGCGTTTCCCCCGTTTTCCCTCATCCTAACAGTAATACGACTAATATTATCACAATTGGCTACAGTTGTACTCATAACACCACTCTGGAGGTCTCAACCATGGTTTCCACGACTGCTGGAGCTGGTGGTGGACACTCCCAGATTGATTCGAATCTCCGACTACACCCTGACGGACCCAGAGGGATCACTTCGGAATCTCATAGACTCCCACTCAATGTGGTTGGTAGTGTGTAAAGGGTCAGGGATCAATTGTCAGGAATGGGAGTGCGATGGTGGGTGAAGTAAGCCCAGGATGCAGTGATCGTAGGAGCCACACAGGTTGCTGGGTACTGAAGGTTTATTGAAGAATAAACAAAGCAAACAGTAAATAATATGAGCACTAGCAGGCAACAGACTGTATGCAAGTTTCAGGGTTCAGCTTGGAAACAGGGGTTCGAGAGCAGGGTATACTTGAATGAGGATTCTTGGGAGCGGGGTACACTTGAAGGACGACGATTCTTGGGAGCGGGGTACACTTGAAGGAGGGTTCTTGAGAGCGGGGTACCTTGATGAACGAGGGTTCTTGAGAGCGGGGTACCTTGATGAACGAGGGTTCTTGAGAGCGGGGTACCTTGGTGGGGAGATTCTCCTTGGTAGCAGGGTTCCACTTGGGAGTATCACTGGAGGGATACAGGTACAACGGTAGGGAGCTTCAGGGACAGGTCTGCACTTCCAGGGACGTTTATGTTGAAGCCCTGATGGAAGGGTGGATCCCTCTTTTAAGCAGGCTTCATTTAGGTGAAATAGTATACACCTGTAGGTACCACAACAGAAGCTTAACAGCCAGATAGGGGAATCTGTAACCTGCATACAAACCTAGGCAGGTGAATAAGGGTTTGCCAGGGATTAGGTGCGGGCACAGGCTTGATTCATGACATCAATGGTCTTCCTTCGATGTTTCAGAGGCAACTGCCTCTTTACTATCAAGTTCATGGGCACCATCTACTAGAAGCAGGGGTCAAGTCCTGGGAAAAAAAGTGAGGGAACTCACCCACGAATTCCACAACCCCTATTACCTGAAGAAAAAATATATATAATCACGAGTATAGCCGGACGAGCCGGTGATACCATTTTTATTGAGTTAACTTTACATTTAAAAGACAAGCTTTCAAGAGTGTAAACTGGAAAACTATACTGATCAGTGAAAGGTATCACTACGTACAGGTATACTCGCGATTTTGGCAACTGGACTAACGCGTTTTATATATAATCTATATATATATCCAGGCACAGACCCCCCAGAATTATATACACAGCACTGGACCCCCAGAATAATATACACGGCACTGGTTATATGGATATATTTTCCCAGTTCACATGGATATAATTGCCCCAGCTCTCATGGATATATGCCCCAGCTCTCATGGATAATGCCTCCAGCTCTCATGGATAATGCCCCAGGTCTCATGGATAATGCCCCCAGGTCTCATGGATAATGCCCCCAGGTCTCATGGATATTGCCCCCAGGTCTCATGGATATTGCCCCCAGGTCTCATGGATAATGCCCCAGGTCTCATGGATATTGCACCCAGGTCTCATGCATATTGCCCCCAGGTCTCATGGATAATGCCCCAGGTCTCATGGATAATGCCCCAGGTCTCATGGATATTGCCCCCAGGTCTCATGGATATTGCCCCCAGGTCTCATGGATAATGCCCCAGCTCTCATGGATAATGTCCCAGCTCTCATGGATAATGCCCCCAGGTCTCATGGATAATGCCCCCAGGTCTCATGGATATATGCCCCAGGTCTCATGGATAATGCCCCAGGTCTCATGGATATATGCCCCAGGTCTCATGGATAATGCCCCAGGTCTCATGGATATATGCCCCAGCTCTCATGGATAATGCCCCAGGTCTCATGGATATATGCCCCAACTCTCATGGATAATGCCCCAGCTCTCATGGATAATGCCCCAGGTCTCATGGATACTGCCCCAGCTCTCATGGATAATGCCCCAGGTCTCATGGATACTGCCCCAGGTCTCAAGGATATATGCCCCAGCTCTCATGGATAATGCCCCAGGTCTCATGGATAATGCCCCAGCTCTCATGGATAATTCCCCAGGTCTCATGGATACTGCCCCAGCTCTCATGGATAATGCCCCAGTTCTCATGGATAATGCCCCAGGTCTCATGGATAATGCCCCAGCTCTCATGGATAATGCCCCAGGTCTCATGGATAATGCCCCAGGTCTCATGGATATATGCCCCAGGTCTCATGGATATATGCCCCACTGCCCCAGGTCTCATGGATACTACCCCAGGTCTCATGGATATATGCCCCAGGTCTCATGGATAATGCCCCAGGTCTCATGGATATATGCCCCAGGTCTCATGGATACTGCCCCAGGTCTCATGGATACTGCCCCAGGTCTCATGGATATATGCCCCAGGTCTCATGGATAATGCCCCAGCTCTCATGGATATATGCCCCAGCTCTCATGGATAATGCCCCAGGTCTCATGGATAATGCCCCAGGTCTCATGGATATATGCCCTGCTCTCATGGATATATGCCCCAGGTCTCATGGATATATGCCCCAGGTCTCATGGATACTGCCCCAGGTCTCATGGATAATGCCCCAGCTCTCATGGATAATGCCCCAGGTCTCATGGATATATGCCCCAGCTCTCATGGATATATGCCCCAGGTCTCATGGATACTGCCCCAGGTCTCATGGATATATGCCCCCCAGCGTTTCATGGATACTGCCCCCAGCTCACCTCTCTGTGACCGGCGGCCGCGTGCTTCCTGTTAGAACGGCCGCTGACAGGAAGTGCAGCCACTCGCCTGGGATTGATGAAACAGCCAGGCGAGCGGCTCCACTTCCTGTCAGCGGGCCGTTCTAACAGGAAGCACGCGGCCGCAGGCAATGTGCGGCGGCCGCCTGCTCCAGCCTTTCGGGCTCGGGCCACAGCGGGAACGCTGCGTTCCCGCAGCGTTCCCACTGTGGGAGAAGTGCGGGAACGCCGTTCCCGCGCGTTCCCGCTCGACTCGAGCCCTGACTAGAAGGCGATATAGATCAGCATGGAACACATGGGTTACTTAGTGTGTGGGACAACAGGTCGATCCCATATCGGCTCCTTTGAGCAATTTGCTAAAATTTCTCACTTGTTTGTTTGAAGATGGGAAAGCATATCGTACAATTAATAACTTTAGGTCAGCAATATCCGCGTCACACCAAGGCTTTAACGGAGTTCCTGCAGGGAAACATCCAATCGTATGTAGATTGTTAAAGGTTATACGGTGTAAGAGACCTCCTCGTCCTCGCTACTCTAACACCTGGGATGTTAATGTTGTGTTTAGTCTGTTGGACAGATGGCCTGATAATGAAGTTTTGTCCATTAAACAAATCTCAGCTAAATTAGCCGTTCTACTGTGCTTGATCTCCTGCAAAAGAGTCTCGGACGTCCGAGCCCTGGACTTAGGGGGTAGATGGTTTTCCCCCACAGGAGTGAAATTTATGATTTCTAACAGAACAAAAACTTCATTGTCAGAGGTTTTCTACCCAGAATTCCCACAACGCCCAAGTTTGTGCCCGCTGCGTTGTTTAAAGGAATACGAAAGAGTTACTGCCCCTAACAGGCAACTCCAATCTTTACGTTTATTTATATCCTTACGTAAACCATATACATTTGTAACTTCTACCACACTCGCTAGGTGGGTTAAATGGATCATGTCGGAAGCTGGCGAGGACGTCTCCATGTTCGGAGCTCACTCTTCCCGGAGTGCTTCTGCGTCCGGAGCTTTTTCTCCTGGATGTCATCTTGAAGACATCTTAAAAACAGCAGACTGGTCCAGAGAATCCACCTTTAGAGAGTTTTATTTTAAACTAGTGTCTCACATGTCACATTCATTAGTTAATTAAGCTTTGAACTAGCATAATAAGAGCCTCCGTGTCTTGTGGGATAATTCCCAGATTCCCCTATTATCATGACGGGGAATCATAATTATAGTAAAGACACGGAGGCGAGTATTATCCCGCCCAAAAGTTAGTGTTACTCCCACCCTAATGTCTGACGATAATGTTCCTAAGTTCAATAAAGGTCATAGATAGGTCATTTCCTATACGTTCCTGGCGTAGCTCTGTTGACCTTTACCATATTGATCTCCCTGACAGCTTGAACGGTACAAAGAAAGCGTTCTCGGATCCTTATGGACTTCAAGTTGGAGATCGTTTTCACCTCAAAGAATGGAGTCCTTCCGATATCTATTGAATTGCAGAAGAAGTTTATTACGTCTCGCATCAGAAAAGAGGAGGAGCTAACGGCGGTCGGAGGAATTATAGAGTTGGACTGTACCACTAGCTGGACCATACCAATACATGTTATATATATATATTGTTAAATGTATTTTTTCTCTCTAAATACTTTTGTTATGGTATTTGAGAGATTGTTCTTGCTGCTATCGGCTAAGTAAAGAAAAGATAGCATAATACTCGCCTCCGTGTCTTTACTATAATTATGATTCCCCGTCATGATAATAGGGGAATCTGGGAATCGTCATTGAGCCTATAAAATTTTCATGTACTGAGGGCCAAAAAACCATGGGCCTGTAGATGTTTTGAAACTGCATCTCCCTAGATGCTCAGCCAATTATTAGGTTAGCTGAGTCTCATGGGCTACTCCCACCAACCCGATGTTTGCACATCAAAGATTATTATTTGGATTATTTTACTCATATCTGTAAATATGAAGTCCTTAATATCCCCAAAAAATGAGAAACTGGCTTCTAGATTTTCTTACTGGCTCATAAATCCGATATCAATTTATCAAGCCCTGCACTAAGATATTTAGGGATTGTGGTCAGCACTACTGCCATTATAATGTGATTTGTTTTTCCAAGATGCCGTCCTCAGGGATCATATTGTAATGACAGTAACACGTGATTCTCAGTGAGTCACACATGAAATATAAATGGTTTGCTGCATTCGTTTATGCTTTTTAACAAAATACGATATGTGCTCTCGTACGTGGTTTTCACATTTCTTTTTGCACGGTGCGATCTGTGTTGCGAGCCTCAACGACTACATATAAGACTTTAAACGAGATTGACACTATTAGAATTACTTGTAATATTTGTTATCCTCAGGCAACTGCCCACAATAAATTGCATATTGTAGAAGCATTACTTTCTCCTGTGCAACACAAGGTACGTTGACAAAATTCATTGTGTTACATATTATATTACGACAGAAGAATATGTTGCAATATACATAATTTATATCCCTTTCAAAAGGAGCCATTGTAGAAAAAAAATTGATTTTTCTCATACAAGCCTTGCTATAGGAGTAATGAGCTGCTGGACTAGCCTTCATAACATGCTTGTTCTTTCTTATTATGTGCAGCCCTGTGTGTTGGCTCACAGCATCTTTTTTAGGGACCACAAGAGCAATGGGATACAATGATTACAGAGCATCAAAAATGCTTTTTTTTTTTTTTTTTACTGAAGATGCATACTCATTCCTTTTTATTTGCTAATTTTTGAAAGAGAAGAATAGAATTTATTATACCAGCTACATCCTGTAACCAAGGCAGGACAGTGCTCTGTTATGCATTTCTGAAAGTCAAATACATTTTTAATTAATTTTTCTATAATAAGTGATCTTGATTGGGATGAAATAAAGCCTGTAACTGCAATGGCTAACCTTGGCGCTCCAGGCATTTGTAATATTCATATTCTATATATTTGGGATTTTAGCGTTAGCCATTGAGGGGATTTAATATTTGACATAAGTCATTCTGCCTCAGAGATATGATAATTAACATTAACTTGTTGTTTTCCTGCTTGTTTTTGACCCTCTGGTTTTATGTAGTGCTTTCTGCCTACTTTTCCTTTAGCTAAGGCAATAAAAAGTAATTAAAAACAAGTAAAAACATGCACATTTAACGGGACATTCTAGACACTGTGAGCACTCATTGCAAGTTCAGCAGTCACAGTGACCTGAGTGCCTTCAAATATCTCTTGTATCGGAGGGCTGATTCAGCTCACCAAGAGCAGGGAATTGTTCCCAGCCAGGACCTGATATCAGCGAGCACTAATCTCAGGTTACGGGATTTTGGGACCCTTGGGCCCTAGCTCCCACCAATGGTTCTCTATTCACTCAGCATTGACAGCCATTTGGTTGGCTGGACACTGGCTTGTGTGCAGGCTCACTTTGGTCTTGTGACAGCTACGACTTGCAGGAAGCTGGCAGTAAGTTATGTCTGGAGCGAAGTCAAGGGTGCTGGATCTAAGATGCGTTTAAAAAAAAGATTAAAGGGTAATTGTCAGGTGGCGTGTGGGATTCGGGTGTGAGCCCAGCAGGCGACGACACAGTGGGGAGGCCAGACAGGATAGCAAGCAAATAATATAGGTTTAATGAACACAAATGGAACTTGGCAGCAGGCACTGGAATAAACAGATGATGCCCCTTCTGGACAGCACAGGTAAAAGTCTAATAGCATAGGATGGTGAGCAATGTAGTCCCAGACTGCAGACAGGGTCCACAAAGAATGAATCTGGACGGCTGGCAATGGTACCTTGATTGAAGGTCAGGGAAGGTGGTGAAAGCAGTATGAGCCACCGGTAGATATCCAGACACAGGATAATGAGCTACGTAGTAGAGAGAACCCACTTGTGCAGCAACCAGGAAGTTTTGGCCAAGGTCTGAACGGAGATAGAAGCAGGATACACTTGTAGGCACAGGGTACACTTGTAGGCACAGGCTACACTTGTAGGCACAGGGTACACTTGTAGGCAACCGAAGGTCTTGACCAAGGATCTTGGATACAGAGCAGGTGGAGATTGCAGGAAGTTCCAGGCAATGAAGGAGGGTGTACGATGATGTATCCAGGAACAGCAGGGCAGAGTAATGGCAGGAATCAGGATAAAGACTGGAACTGAGATGATGGATACTGGAGACACTTGAAACACTGGAAGACACTGGAAGGCACTGGATGGACTTGGAGACACTGTACAGCAACAGGAAACACTGGTTCAGCTTGCAGGTATGCACACGGCCAAGTGACTTCAGTCAGGAACCTTAATGCAGAACCAACCTAGCTGGGTCTCTCTGCTATTTATGGAGGCTTAATAGCAGATGGGTTTCAGCTGTAACTCCCAGGTTGGACAGGAAAACCCAGGCTGGATCTCCAGGAACCTGGACAAGGTGCTGAGCCTGGGCAAAACCTGGAAATGAAATCCAAGAAAGAGATCCAGGGCAAGTTCTTAGAGCCAGGCTGTGCATTACAGGTACATAAGCAGTCTATCAAAGGTGGGGCATGACAGTAATAAAGTGGAGGCTGAGTGCAGAGAGGCTCAGGAAGGGTTGCAGTTTTTCCCCTCCCATTTTAACAATAGAATATCCCTTTACATACTTAACAAATGTCATTTTTGCCTTTAGAAAAAACTGAATGAAATGGTATTAGATATTGCAGGAGACAGAGTATGTTCTTCAAGTCAAAAAATTTCCGAAGTCCAAAGAGGTGGGCTGTAAAGGTTCATTGAATCTTAGATATGACGAATGCAGAGGCCATAGGTGTTCGTTTAAGCCATTTTTCAATTTGTTTAGCATTCTACAGAAAGAACGTTATTTGCAATGTAGGGGGCAACTCATGCAGAAAAAATTCATGTATGTCTAAAACATATGATAAATATATATATATATATATATATATATATGTATATAAATCCGATAGGCCGTGTTAGTCCAGATGCCAAAATCACAAGTATAGCAGTATGTAGTGATACCTTTTTATTGGACTAACGCTACATTTAAAAGACAAGCTTTCAGGAGGATTCCTCTCTTCTTAGGTCTGGAAGCTTACTGATCAGTTCCTAGAATTGAACATTAAGACATTAAGGGTCACATGGATGAGGGTTTAGATGTCGTAAAAAGTGAGAGTCAAATGGTATGTTCAAAATGGGAAAATAAACACATGAGAGATCTTGGGCACATAATAAAACAACAGAGATAAGATCATACAACTAGAAAGAAAAAAGCAAAAATAAAAGCAAAAACACAAAACAGTGAATGCTGAAAGAGACATATTAAAAAAAAGAGAAACCAAGAAAAAACGAAACATCAGCCAGAATTTTGAATGTTATATGACGTTATGATAATGCAAAAAATACAAACTCTATTTGTAAGGGAGCGCAGAGAATAGATATAGTTGGTATCCGTTCCCAGATGATATCACAATTATCTCTGATGGTCAGTATATATATGCAATCACTAAAAGGAAAACAGACAAATCTAATTGCGCAATATTGTTACACACATATAAATCGATCAATGTATACTCAATATGTTATGATAATGGGTTAAAAAGCCAGAATCCACATTGAGACCATCTTTTATAGTGTTAAAATATGTGATCATTTTCATTTCATATGTCTTGCGTTCACGGTGGTCTTTAAAATGTCCTTTGAGGATTTTAATGTTGAGATTTTGGATGGAATGGCCTGTTAGGTTGAAGTGATGACCCGCCGGGGTACAATATGTATTTTCCTGGTGTATTTTCTCCTTGATGGAGTGTCTGTGCAGGTTCATCCCGAGATTTAGTTCAAGGCTAGCCAATATAGCAGCCCTTTTCACATGCCGTGCACTGGATCATGTACACCACATTGGCAGAAGTGCAGAGGTATGAGCCCTTGATGTTGTATGTGGCGTTATTGTGCCAGGCAGTGCTGCTGCCACATATACAGTTAGGTCCAGAAATATTGGGACATTGACACAATTCTAACATCTTTGGCTCTATACACCACCACAATAGAGTTGGAATGAAACAAACACAATGCGCTTTAACTGCAGACTGTCAGCTTTAATTTGAGGGTATGTACATCCAACTCAGGTGAATGGTGTAGGACTTACAGCAGTTTTCAGATGTGCCTCCCACTTGTTAAGGTTTTCATCCCTGGTGATGCTCTGCCAGGCCTCTACTGCAACTGTCTTCAATTCCTGCTTGCTCTTGGGGCATTTTCCCTTCAGTTTTGTCTTCAGCAAGTGAAATGCATGCTCAATGGGATTTAGGTCAGGTGATTGACTTGGCCATTGCATAACATTCCACTTACGTCCCTTCAAAAACTCTTTGGTTGCTTTTGCAGTATGCTTTGGGTCATTGTCCATCTGCACTGTGAAGTGCCGTCCAATGAGTTCTGCAGCATTTGGCTGAATGTGAACAGATAATATTGCTCGAAACACTTCAGAATTCATCCTGCTGCTTTTGTCAGCAGTCACATCATCAATAAATACAAGAGAACCAGTTCCATTGGCAGCCATACATGCCCACGCCATGACACTACCACCACCATGCTTCACTGATGAGGTGGTATGCTTAGGATTATGAGCAGTTCCTTTCCTTCTCCATACTCTTCTCTTCCCATCACTCTGGTACAAGTTGATCATGGTCTCATGTGTCCATAGGATCTTGTTCCAGAACTGTGAAGGCTTTGTTAGGTGTTGTTTGGTAAACTCTAATCTGGCCTTCCTGTTTTTGAGGCTCACCAATGATTTACATCTTGTGGTGAACCCTCTGTATTCACTCTGGTGACGTCTTCTCTTGATTGTTGACTTTGACACACATACACATACCTCCTGGAGAGTGTTCTTGATCTGGCCAACTGTTGTGAAGGGTGTTTTCTTCACCAGGGAAACAATTCCTTGGTCATCCACCACAGTTGTTTTCAGTGGTCTCCCGGGTCTTTTGGTGTTGCTGAGCTCACCGGTGCGTTCCTTCTTTTTGAGAACGTTCCAAACCGTTGTTTTGGGCACGCCTAATGTTCTTGCTATCTCTCTGGGTTAGTTTTTTGTTTCTTCAGCCTAATGATGGCTTGCTTCACTGATAGTGACAGCTCTTTGGATCTCATCTTGAGAGTTGGCAGCAACAGATTCCAAATGCAAATAGCACACTTGAAATGAACTCTGGGCCTTTTATCTGCACATTGTAATTGGGGTAATGAGGGAATATCACACACCTGGCCATGGAACAGCTGAGAAACCAATTGTCCCATTGCCTTTGGTCCCTTAACAAGTGTGAGGCACATCTGCAAACTGCTGTAAGTCCTACACCGTTCACCTGAGTTGGATGTACATACCCTCAAATTAAAGCTGACAGTCTGCAGTTAAAGCACATTGTGTTTGTTTCATTCCAACTCCATTGTGGTGGTGTATAGAGCCAAAGATGTTAGAATTGTGTCGATGTCCCAATATTTCTGGATCTAACTGTATGTTGGCACAGTTTGCAGCGGGATTTATATATATGCCTTGGCCACTTTAAGAACATATGGGCCCCTGGGCAAAGTACTTTTTTCTCTGATGGTACACTCCAAGAGACTGAAGACATTAGTTACTAGGCAGTCTCTGTCTATCCCTGTTGGTAAGGTTTATCTTGTGCCCAGTGATCCTCTTTGTCACTGCAGATTTTCCATGTGTAACAGAAACAGACATTTTTTTCTGTCACTGTTCTTTGTGAAAACTCTTAATATTGTAGTTTATGTGACAGATTTATCTGAAATTAGCCATCTAATCACATCTACTTAAGCACTTAGGCAAATCGTGGACAAATATAGCTGAGTACACATGTGGGCACACCATCAAGACTGGAATGCCTGCTGTGTGCGTGCAGAATGTGTTTGTGAATATGTGTGTAAACAATGACACACTTTGTAGCAAGTTTGGAGGCCGAGTTTATTGATATATGTTGCACTCAGCAGGAATAACGCTGTCAGAAGTCAGACAACAAAGATAAAACCTTGGATGGTGAGAAAGTAGTCCAAAATCATTAGCACCATGTAGGATAGTTATATTCTTATTATTAATATTTTTTTGTTTGGATTGCGTCTACACATTTTGCAGTGCAGTACAGGGGTTACACTAAATTAGTGCAATACATTGATAGACAGGAGGTAGTGAAGTATGCACATCTTGAGGAATCTGACTAAAAGGGTTACTCAACGAGAGCCAAATTGGCCACAGAATTGCACCGAATGGTGAATTTTCCTGTCCGGTGCAATTTTGTGGCCATTCAGTTATTCAAAAAGCTGGCAATTCGCCAAATGTTAGTGAATTGCTGGCGAAATACAATGACCTTTGGCAGCAGTGACATCCCCCAAACAGAAGTAATGGTTAATCGATTCATAGAATGATGATCAGCAGAGAAAAGTTGTTGAAATGCCCTGATTTCCGGTGGTCTCATTCAACACGTTTAAGCAGGTGAATCCGATAGGTTTCTTAAGTAAAAAAAAACACCTTGTTTTAATTAAATATTTAATCAACCGTTTATTCTTTTAAATTTTTCTATTTAATTTTTAGGCATTTTTTTGAATTGTTTATGCAAAATTTTTGATTCTCATTTTTTTTACATGGCTCTTTTTTTATTCTGTAACAGACCTTTATATTATTATTTTATAGGACCTTATTTTCTATTTTCAGGCATTTTCATGCACTATTTTTTTTATAAACACGTTTTAAAAGTTGTGCTTTTTTTTTTTACCTCTGTTCGGCGGCTGGTCGTTTTCCGGTCGGCTGGTCGGCGATCTGCTTGGTGGGTCCTCGACTGTTTTCGGTGGGTTTGCGGCTGCGTTCAGTGGTTTATCGAAACGATTTGCCCGTTTTGCGGGGGTTTGAGGATGCGTTCGGGGGGTCGATTCAGGGCACTTTGGGGACCCTGCAGTGAATTTAACTCGTCGAAGCACGGCGAACGATAGAGCCCCGAAATTTCTGTGACATTTCGGTGCTCTCTTAATAACGCCTTAAATCAGGGATCAGCAACCTCGACTGTCCAGATGTTTTAGAATTATGCCTCCCTTGATCCTCAGTTACTCACCAGGTTGTCTGAACATCGTGGGAAATGTAGCTCCAAAACATCTGAAGGGTCAAGGTTGCTGACCCCCTGATCTAAATGAATAGGACAGAAGACTTATAGCTCATTTTCATTCTTAGATGATTTTAATAGTTTGAGAATAAATATAGAATGATTAAATAGCCTTAAATGTTTGTTCTACCTTTCACCAGGGTCGGCCCATCCATTCAGACACTCCAGGTGGCCCTTTGTCAGGGGTGGCATTTTGCCACCCTGTCAAAGGCTGTGGCATGGAGCGCCCAGCCTGGATAAGGCACGGCCCTCCAGCAGAATGGTGTTCTGTCGAAAAAACAGGCCATGCCCACCCCTCCAGCACACGCCCACCCCTTTCAGCAGGCCGGCGCCCAGCCTCGACTAGGCAGGGTGTCCAACCAACCCTCCACGGGCCGGCGCCACGCCCGGAGCTCGGCCTCGACCAGGCCCTATGTGAGATGTCGAACCAACTTCTTCAGCATGCCAGCACCCGGCCAGGCCCAGAGTCCGGTCTGAACCAGGCCGGGATGTCCAAACAGCTTTCCAGCGGGCCGGCGCCCGACAAGGCCCGGAGCTGGCCTTGACCATTATGTGTGTGTTTGTGACTTATGTGTGTGTGTGACACTGTATGTGGATGTATGTGTGTGTGCGACACTGTATGTGGATGTGTGTGTGTGTGTGACAGTGGGTCAGGATATGTGTCGCTTTGTAATATGATCATACACACCGCACATTACTGTGAGTTTTATTGCTGTGGTGCTCTGTAACACACTCCGCACGTTTCTGTAAGCTTTATTGCTGTGGAGCTCTGTGATACAGTCATACATGCCACATGTTTTTTTTGGGGGGGACAGCAATTCGTCTTTTGCTCCAGGCAGCATAGCGGGTTGGGTCGACCCTACCTTTCATGGATTATGCCAAATATTGAAATCCATGGATATATTGGATAAACTCTTTGACTCTCACTCAGTTTTCATTTCGCAGATCAAGGGCACCTATTAGATGGGCATATGGGATTCCAGGATTGCTTTTTCTCACTTTTACAGCCGTGTAAGCCTGCGGCCAGGACTTCAATGTTCCAGCTTGCTGTGGGTTCCCTGGCCATGTCCACAGCTATGTATAAATCACCTCTCTCTCTCTCATCTGATTATGTACTCATCTGCGAAGTAAAACACACAATCTGCTCTCGCTACAGCAGCTCTGACAGGACAAAAGTACCAGTGTTATGATGTACTTATACAAACCCATATGGCAACAATTTTCTTTCATTTGACATTACTCCTGCCGGAATCCATTCGTCAGTGCAACATTCTTCAAAGGTAAAGGGAACCTTAAAAAAATAAACAAAATATTAAAGTCATTTTGTTTTCTAGGTGTGCACGAAATGATGCTACACATGCAGGGAAAAAATGTCAAGGACACCTCTATTCAGAACCTTCCTGCTCTTTGTGGATCCCGGCTATGCTCCTTTATTGGAAACATGTGGAAATACCTCTATATGGCAATAGCCTGTGGCCTCACATGTTGTAACGTTTTATGACTTTAATACACAGGGCCCCGTTTACAAAGGGCAATGTGGACATTTGGCTATGGCCTGATAAAGACTGGGCAATGCGCGCCAACGTCTGAACCCTGTAAAACACAATCTATTGTTTCCAAATAATGCTTTTTAAAGATGAAAGCTTACAGAGGGTTTATCACCCTTAATGATTGTTCGCTGAGAACATTAAAGATCATTATTTCTTTCGGTTTGTTAATTTTACTTTTTTTTTGGCAGCAGAACCATTAGAAGATGAAGAAAAATGCAATAGAGCAACTTTTATGTTCTTACTGAGGCCGATTAGCCTCTAATAATTACCATGACAGCAGGGGCTCCAAATCATTCCAATACAGAATTTTGCAAAAATAGCTATTTGTAGAAGTGCTTGGGCATTGGTTGCATAGCTTAGGGTTTTCCTTTATCTTTTTAAAGGGTCACTACCACAAAAAAATGAAATGTCCTTATTGTATTAGTTTTATGTTGCTGATATCTTACATGTGCTTTGTTTTTCTCTTGAATGTTTAGTTAAGAAAATATTTTACTGTGTCACTGTGTGCACCCATTTAGTGATATTTTGTGTTGTAAATTGCCCCCCACAATACCTTTACAGCACTTGTTCCTCGTTGTGTGGCATTGGGAATAGAATTCTCTCTATGGGTCAGGCATCCAGAAAACCAAGCTACTGACTTGCATTTTTTGGAATCTATGTACAGTATGTCACAGAAGTGAGTACACCTCTTACATTTTTGTAAATATTTTATTATATCTTTTCATGTGACAGCCCTGAAGAAATGACACTTTGCTACAATGTAAAGTAGTGAATGTGCAGCTTGTATAACAGTGTAAATTTGCTGCACCCACAAAAAAACTCAACACACAGCCATTAATGTCTAACCGCTGGCAACAAAGGTGACTACACCCCTAAGTGAAAATGTCCAAATTGGGCCCAATTTGCCATTTTCCATCCCCGGTGTAATGTGGCTCGTTAGTGTTACAAGGTCTCAGGTGTGAAAGGGGAGCAGGTGTGTTAAATTTGGTGTTATCGCTCTCACTCTCTCATACTGGTCACCTCAAGGTAAACAACACTCTGAGGATCTGAAAAAAAAGAATTGCTGATCCACATAAAGATGGCCGAGGCTATAAGAAGATTGCCAAGACCCTGAAACTGAGCTGCAGCGCGTTGGCCGAGACCATACAGCAGTTTAACAGGACAGGTTCCACTCAGAACAGGCCTCGCCATTGTCAGCCAAAGAAGTTGAGTGCACCTGCTCAGCGTCATATCCAGAGGTTGTCTTTGGGAAATAGACATATGAGTGCTGCCAGCATCGCTGCAGAGGTTGAAGGGGTGGGGGGGGGAGTCAGCCTGTAAGTGCTCAGAACATATGCCGCACACTGCGTCAAATTGGTCTGCATGGCTGTTGTTCCACAAGTAAACCTCTTCTAAAGATGATGTACTATAAAGACCACAAACAGTTTGCTGAAGACAAGTAGATTAAGGACATGGATTACTGGAACCATGTCTGTGGTCTGATGAGATTAAGATAAACATATTTGGTTCAAATGGTGTCAAGCCTGTGTGGTGGCAACCAGGGGAGGAGTACAAAGACAAGTGTCTTGCCTACAGTCAAGCATGGTGGTGGGAGTTTCATGGTCTGGGGCTGCCGGCACTGGGGAGCTACAGGTCACTGAGGGAACCATGAATGACAATCAACAGGGGTACCATGAAGTGGTGGAAGCACACTATTAGATCTCATTCACGTGCATTATTTTTTTATCTCAGGTTGCCTAGACAACAAAATAGCTCCCGTGCAGCCTTGTCTAAACAGTCCCTCCATCACTGTTTTATATTATACCACAGCTGTAAAGTGAGACTTTCCATAAGTGTTTGGTAAATGTTGCATCATGGGAGAAACCCACAAAAAATGGAAACAGAAGATAAACACCTAACTTTATTTTTCCTTTTTATATGACATTAATTCAGACAAAGGATAAGAAGCAGTAGCGTGTGCTTTATAATGTGTTTTTTTTGTAATGCACCAGTTATCTAGTTCCAGCTTATGTTAGTGGTAGTGTTTCTTTAAACAGTCTGTTTAAAAGGTAACTCTATTTCTAGTAACAAACATTGCTGTAACATTTATATCTGAATTGCAATCTTTGTACCTTCTGAAGCTGTTCTTATTGTCGGAGTTCATGTTGCTGTGCTACTAGAAGCCTCTCACGAGTAGTCTGTGTTTATCATCCTGAACATGCTGTAATATGTTCCTTGAACAATCATTTCATATTCCTTGGCTATTCTGGTCTTTATCACGAAGGACACCTAGAGAACATCTATTTAGTGCATGTGCCTGGCTGGACATTGTAGATCAATGCAATTCCTTTGAGCGCTCTCTACATTATTTCTACCTGATTTAAAATCTAAATATAATAGTGCTTAATCATATAAAGCAATAAAACCGAAGGAAACAGACAATGGAGTTATTCATCAGAAGGCCATGTCGTAGCAACTTTGCATTTAGCTTGTATCTTGCCTGTCATGTGAATTCTTTGGGAACACGACATAGGAATCCCATTGCAAATGCATAGTAAAGATCAGGACTGTCCCACTGGGCAGGACAGTTGGTAGGTCTATCACTCGCAGGTTGTTGACTATATTATAAGTTGATTATTGTATATTTTGTGCACTAAACTCAAATACCCAGTGGAAGGAGCCATTTATCGAACAAAATAGTGGCGGAATTGCTAAAAAACAAACAAAAGTATTACGTCCCGTGTTTCAAATAGATGTTATATTTGTTTTTCAACAAAAAGTGCCTGGTCGGGAAGGGGTTATTGGCTTAAATGTGATATGTACCTCAGTGTCAGTGTAAGCATCATTGTGAAATGCTCCGAATATTGTCAAAAAGGAGCAATTATATGTCAGGGTCGGGAACTGAGGAGTAGGAACCAGGTGCAGAGTCCCAAAGCAAGGTACAGGTAATGGCAATCTGAGAAACATTGTTGAGAAGGAAGCTGAGTCAGTACAGGCAGAAATCAGGCAATAACAAGAACAGAGGTGTACTTAGGGTATTTGGCACCTTCGCCGATACTCCGTTTTGCATCCCCCCTCCACTGAGCTAAAAAGTCTCATTAACAGAGAGACACTCAGTGTCCTTTGAGGTAGTCTCTATTAGAAAGAGACCCCATCCATTATAGACTACAATAGTGGAGTGTAGTGTGTTCTAGAGGGGGTCTCACTAACAGAGGTGCTCTCAATGTTTTGCACAGTAATGTGCAGTGTGTATGAGCCTATCACAGAGCTCCACTGCAATAAAACTCACAATAATGTGTGACGTATCTGAGGGTATCACAGAGCTGTATTGCAGTACAACTCACAGTGATGTGATTTGTGTATGAGTGTATCAGAGTTCCGCGAAATTAATAAAAAAATTAATTGTGCAGATGCTGTCAGTAGTAACTGCACACTTATTAATGGGGAAAAATGGGGTTCATAAGATGTAATTTTAATATAATTATTTTAAATAAATATTAATCTTATTAAACTAAATTAAATGTTAATATATCCCACTCTGCGCCCCGCCCCCCTCCAGTGGAGGTGGATGGATGTATAATATGTACACATGTATTTTGAATAGGCAGAGGAGAATTTAAGAACAGGTGAGGTGGTCACGCCCCCCTGAACGGTGACATCCCTTTTCCCCACAGCCAGGTACTGGTGTATTTTGGCCTAGGCCAACAAGGCCCAGGCCTAGGGCGGCACTTTCCAGGGGGCGGCGGCCCGCTAGGTGGCCCCACCCCTAAAAAAAAGAAAAAGATTTTTTTTTTTTTTTTTTTACTTTTGAAAACTATTTTACCAGGAAGGAAACATTGAGATGTCACTAATTTTCAAGTATGTCCTGGGTAGGCAAGGCCTAGGCTTTCACTTTCCAGGGGGCAACAAAAAACCTCACCACTAATTGGGTTACTCACAGAGCACCGAAATGACGCCAACATTTTGGTGTTCTGTAGTTCCCTGCACTTCGGGGAATAAAATTTCCCCACCCTGCAGTGAATTCACCATTCACCGCAGGGTCCCTAAAGTGCATGGAGTCGGCCGCTGAATGCTGCCACCGCAAACTCATGGCCTGCTGTTTTCAAACGAACTACTGAACGAAAATGTCTGGAATTTACATATAAGATCCTATGATTGATAATAAAAAGTTCTGTTACAGAAAAAGAAGAACCGCTATTAAAAAAAAGGGGGGGGGAATTTAGCCCAAAAAATTCTGAAAAATCACTAAAAGGTACAAAAAATAAATAAATAAATAAAGACTTTTTACTGCAGATTAAAATAATAAATGGTTTATTAGATATTGCATAAAAAACTGGAATATTTTTAACATTGAAACCTATGGGGTTCGCCTGAATAAACCTGCTGATTGAAACCACCGAACATCAGGGCATTTCACTGACATTTCTCTGCTGTTTGGTGTTCTCTGAGTAGATTAACCGTTACTTCTCTATGGGGATTTGCAATGCCTTCAAACAGCACCGTACTTACTGGCAGTTTGCCAAACTTGTGTGTGAGCATATCACAGAGCAGTGGTGTACTTATGGGAGTGGCGGAGGGCGGGCCGCCCCAGGTACCAGTGATTATTGGGGTGTCATTAGGGGGTACTAGGAGGTGCCAGTGTCACTGTGTGTCAGCTTTGAGCTGTGTTCTCAAACAACGAGCAGCGGAGCATGGCGTTTGCATACGGAATAAAATCGAATAGAATAAAAATCCCCCTCTCCTCCCTCCATAGCTCCTCCCCTGCCCCGCAGCAGCTCTAGGAGAGGGGAGGGGGATGTGATTTGTGTCCAGAGAGAGAAGATGACAGTAAACGGCAGGTAAAAGGGGGGGGTTATCAGCAGAATATGAAGCCCTGTCTGCTTACTGCTGTTTAAAGTGGACCTTTCCTTAACCAGCACTGCAGTGATAGAAATTTGTCATTGAGCTGCCTGGCTCCTGGTGAGGCTGCTTGCGTGCAGGTCACACTCGGTCCAGCCAGTCAGGTGGTACTGAGTCTCAGTACCACCTGACTGGCTGAACCACGTGACACGCATTCACGCAGCTGCCCGCCCTTTGGTTAACATGGACTGTCACTCTATTCTGGACTGAACACCCACCGGGAAGGTAATCAAAGCCACGGTGCACCCTCTGGCAGTGGCACCCCACTGCTGACAAGATGGCTCCACGCACAGGCACAGCTGTGATCCTAACGTGGCCTGGAGGGACCTCCTGCTGAGTCTGTACACAGTCCCTGCTGACTCTGCACACAGCCCTACCGCGGACAGAGGCCGGTAAATGTAGAATAAATAATTGCTGTGTGCTCATATACACTCGGTTTGCTGGGAATTTTATTGCAGTGGATTCTGATGCACTCATACACACCACACACTGCATTGCTGGGAGTTTTATTGCTGTGGATTCTGATACGCTGACACACACCACACATTGCATTGCTGGGAATTTTATTGCTGTGGATTGTGATACACTCATACACACTGCACATTGCATTGCTGGAATTTTTATTGCTGTGGATTCTGATACGCTGACACACACCAAACATTGCATTGCTGGGAGTTTTATTGCCCTGGAGCTCTGGGATACACTCATACACACTGCACATTACTGTGAGTTTTATTGCTGTGCAGCTCTGTGATACGTTCATATGCAGTGCACGTTTCTGTGGATTTTATTGTTCAACCAATTAGAGCGGCTGTGTTCCAGTATACTTGACATGCATGGCTGTTCTTTGTAAAAATGCTTGAATTTAAACATTTCATAATTTTATTTATCTCAATAGATACATTTGAAATGGTATACAAAATATACAAGTAGGCACTTGGTATCCACTATTAATATAAAGAGAGGAAAAGGCGGAGCTCTAAGAGGAAAAGGTGGAGCTTAAAGAGGAAGGGTGGGGATTAACCAGGAAGAGGTGTGCCCTTGACAGGAGGGGGTGCCTCAAATTTAAATTAGAGGGTGCACGAGTTTAGTCAGGCCTAGGGCAGCACAAAACCTAAATACACCACTGCAGCCAGGATCAGTAGCTGTCAGTAAGGGCCTCCACCACGGTACCTGACTCTTCACAGGGGATTCCCTGCTCCGGATACATTCTTGGGCTGCCTCTTTCAATAGCAGAGTCATGCGCCGTGGCATCCCAGAGAAACAGCTGCAGACACCCGTAAGCTCTCAGTCCACCACAACCCGCTCTCAGTCCACCACAACCCACCGGGTGCTGGTGCAGGAAGCCCCCAAGCTGGGTTGACGCGACAGAGACAGCTGCGGACACCAGTCAAGACCGTGAGATGGCACCAGGTGGTTACGAAGGTCGGCAGTGTCTCGCGGCGGGACATGACAGTGTACAAAATAATCGTTGTTGCATCTTCTAGACCAGTGTTTCCCAAACCTGTCCTCAGGACCTGCTGACAGGCCAGGTTTGCATATATCTGAAGCAAACCACAGGTGATACAATTTGCTGCTCAGTGATTGCAGGATTAAGGCTAATTTATTTATTTATAAAGGATTTTACCAGGAAGGATACATTGAGATTTCTCTCGTTTTCAAGTATGTCCTGGGTTAAAGGGACATTGAATGGTTACAGAAATACAAAGTAATAAAATGCAAACTATTAAAAACAAAAACACAAATATACAGATTAACATATCATGGGAAGGGCTAGAACCTTGGGTTAATTAGGGTGAATTGTAAAGTGGAAGCAGCTGGAAAGTAAGCTACAAAGTTGAATGAGTTGAGGCTAAACGGGAATCGATAAAATTGCCCGCGGTTCTAGAGTCGATGAAAACCAAAGTATGGACCAATATAGTGTCCCGTGCTACTGAAACAGGAACAAATGGACTGGTTTTCGGAGGGGCATAGTTTTTAATAGGAGTTTTAAACTAAAATAATGCATAAAATAATGTTTAAGGTCCTATGAATAACAATAAAAAAAATATATATATTGGAATAAAAAAAAAAAGAATCCAGAAAATGCCTGAAATTTAAACAAAATAAAATTTTAAAAAAACCTTTTGCTGCAAATGAAGAGAAGAAATGGTTTAATAAAACGGGAATATTTTTAACATTGAAGCCTATGGGATTCGCCTGAATAAACCTGTCGAATTAAACCACCGAACATCAGGGAATTTCACTGACATTTCTCTGCTGTTCAATGTGAATATATTAACCATTGTTTCTCTATGGGGGATTTCACTGCCGCCGAACAGGCACCGCATTTCACTGCCGCCGCAGTCTGAGCGCACTCTGAGTGCGTGTATAATGGACAGACGTACTGACGGAAGATACTGTAGACACCACACGATCCGTTTTTGTTGACGGACGTAGAAAAAAAAAGGGAATTATGGGAAACAAAATTAATATGAAAAATTAAAAAAATTGAAAAGGATATGAAAAGCCATTGTGTGCGTCAAGGTGCTGGATGTCGCAAATGCGCTGCGTCTGACATCTCATCACTCACACAAACGTGGCGCACTCTGCACGTCCGTCTAGCGGTTTTACGTTCTTGCCTAACTTGCGTCCGTTTGCCACATGTGTTGTGCGTGCGCAGTTCGGTGCGCACCTACTTCGAGTGTGGGTCTCTATTGATCATGATTCTATGCTACGACGGACGTTAAACTGTGCGGCAACAGGGACGTGATAACTGCATTCGTCTGACGCGGGCCTCAGTCTGCATTTCCCAAAGGTGATCTGCAAAATCTGGCCTGATTGAGGGTCCTGAGGATAGGTTTGGGAAACACTGTTCTAGACAAACTTCAGTCAGATAAAAAGAAATTATATTATGCAGTTTGCGCAGCGCAAATCCCAGTTGAGTTAATTACTCCTCTATGTAGGTTCACTCTAATGTACAGCCAGGGACAAGTTATGTTATTGTCATGTGCTCCAGGTAGTGATATCAATAGCAAAGACTTTTTAGTACAGAAAAGATTCCTCCAAGTTCACATAATCAATGTAATCTGAGCCTGGTCTCTTTATACCCACACTAACTTTTTTGTTAGGAAAATTCCTGAAATCAGGGGAATCTGTTTTAAGTAGCTGAGGCTTTGTGGTGAGGAGGGGGCTGGGAGGCAGGAATACTAAATACAAAAGCTTTGTGATTTCTTCCTTTGTTATGCAGCCTTTAACCTCTATAGATATGTTAATATAAATGATCTTAGATTGCCAGCATTTTCAACAAGCAGACTTCATTTTTATTGCACTGTGGTTTTTCCAGTTCTGAGACTCCTCTGGATTCTTTGTAAGGTTGTGATGATCCCTTCTGAAACTCCAATTAATAATATATCAAGATAATGCGTAATGTTAGTGAATGAGATATATATAGATATCTCTCTCTCTCTAACCCACCCGATGTATTAATAAATATCACACTGAACTGAGAATGTCCAGTATCAGGCATCTCAGAAGCAAAGTTACTTTAATGAATCTATTCAATTAATGTATCGATGGCAAGCTGTACATGCATTTATATAAAGAGATTTTCCAAAACTATACTAATTATGGTATATGTCAGAACTCATAAATTATTATTTATTTATAAAGCGCCAGCATATTCTGCTGCGCTGTACAATGGGCACAATATAGACAGGGTTACAATACATTGAACAACAATTGACAAACCAGTACAATAGGAAACGAGGGCCCTATTCCCGTGGGAATTTACAATCTAGAAGGATTGGGGGTGGAAACGGGAGGAGAGGACTGCAAGGTGAGAGTGATGGGCTGCAAGGTGAGAGGGTGATGGGCTGCAAGGTGAGAGGGTGATGGGCTGCAAGGTGAGACGGGATGGACTGGTTGGGGCAGTGATGTTAGTGAGTCTTGTGGTAGGCTTCCCTGAATAGGAATGTCTTAAGGGAACGTTTGAAGGAAGGGAAACTAGAGGAAAGTCTAACAGTAGAAGGGCATCTCTTTCACCCCCACGGACAGGATAGGTTGCCAGATCAACAATTATTTTCCTGGACACATATTACTATTTCATGCAGAGGGGATCACAGGGAAACATGCTGCACTGCAACATGTATAATTCATATGCTGCAGGATTGAAATCAACGTAGGTCACCTGGGATTTATTTTTGATTTTTTACCTGCAGCGTATGGATTCTACCAGGGTTATCCAAAGAGATCCGAATTGCTTGAGAAAGGTAACCGAATGCTGAAAATCAGCGTTCGATTACCTTTCATGGCCATTCGGCTATCCAGAGAGCAGGCAATTCACCAAATCCTGGCGAATTGCCTGAACATACGGTGCCTGTTCGGTCCCTGTTCGAGGGCAGTGAAATCCCCATAAAAATGCACTGCTTCGGCTATTCAGAGAACACAAACCAGCAGTGAAAGGTTCCCCTAATGCCCTGCCATTCGGTGGTTTAATTCGGCAAGTTTATTCAGGAGAATCCCATAGGCTTCAATGTTAAAAATATTCCCGTTTTAATTCAATATCTAATAAACCGTTCATTATAAAATTCTGCAGTAAAGAGTCTCTTTATTTAAAGATTTTTTAGGATACTTTAAGCATTTTTCAGAATTTTTTATTTTTTTTTAAAAGTCCGATTTGTTTTTAATTTTTTTTTTAAGTTTACTTATTTGTTCTGTAACAGCCCTTTGTATTATCATTCCCTGGACCTCCTGTGTAAATTTCAGACATTTTCGCTCCGTAGTTTCTTTGCAAACAGCGTTTCATTTTCACAGATTCATACAAACGGTTTTGCTAATTTATTCACTGCCTCCTCTGTGTCTCAGCTGCTTCGGCTCTGTGTGATTCGGCTCCTGTTCGGCTGCTTCGCTGCATGTGATCGGCTCCTGCTCGGGTTTTTCGAAGTTTAATCCAGATGTTTTTGCTTGTTTTCAGCGTGCATTCGGTGGGTTTTGCGGTTAGTTTTCGTCGGGTTTTCGGCAGCTTTTCCCTGCAATTTGAAGAACCGCAGGGTCACCGAAATGGGATCGGGAAAAGGAAACGAATTGAAGAGAACGAAAAGTCACCGAACGTGCGGTGACTTTTCGAATCTCTTTGAATAACCCTGTACATGTGTCGGGGTGAGATTTTCATGCACTGCCCATCAACATGAATACATTATATGTGTCCAGGAAAACTTGTCCAACCTAGCAACCCTAGGGCAGGACCTTATATACCATCATGTCTCATGTCTATATTTCCCACTTGTAAAGTGCTGCGGAATATATTGGTGCTATATTTAACCACTTGAATGCTAAGGACGCGCTCAGCGCGTCCTCAGCATTCCGCTGGTATGCCGAGGACGCGCTGAGCGCGTCCTCGCATTGGGGTCAGCGTTCGGCGGGTTCCGGCCGATCGCTGGCCCTCCGGTGCGGGCTGACATCCTGGATGTCAGCCCGGCATCCGGAGCAGTGGCCGCCATTATTATGTGTCATCGCGCCCCCGCGATGACACATAATTCAGGCGCCCCCCCGCATGTGCGGAGGAGGCGCCTGAAAGGGAGGGGGGGGAGGTCCTTCGGACCTCTCTCCCTCCCGATCGGCGGCTCACAGGGGCTTAACCCAGGCATCATTTGGAAGGGCACAGCCTGCCCTTCCAAATGATGCCTGGCATTAACCCCTGGGGAGCTGGATCGCAAATCGGCGCTGAAAAGCGCCGATTTGCGATCCTTCCGGGAGCTGGCCGACATCTTGGATGTCGGCCAAGCTTCCGGGAACTCCCCCAGAGGACTGGCGTCATCGTGCGCAGCACGATGACGCCAGTCCTAGCATTAACCCCTAACTGCCACGAAGTGTGGAGATAGGGAGTTCCAATGAACTCCCTATCTCCCGATCCGTGGCAGTTAGGGGTTAAATTTTGATATCGTTGGATCGGCCAGAGCATGGCCGTTCCAACGATACCAAACATGAAAGTAAAAAAAATTGTAAAAAAAAAAAAAAAAAAGAAAAATAAAAATAAAAAAAATTAAAAAAAATAAATAAAATAAAAAATAAACACTTTTTTTTTTTTTTTTTTGTTTTGTTAATGCAGCAATATTGTTCCCATTTCAATTATAATGTGAACAATGATGCTGCATTAACGATTTTTGTATGCGGTGCGTTTGTTAAAAATGGTGTCATTTTCCCCAAAAAAAAATGTAACGAGACCCCATCTCTAATTTTTTTAACAAGCGCACCCCATACAAAATATAACCGCAATTGCTCGCATGTTAAAATGTGGAAAAAAACACTTTACACGCTGTAAATTATTGAAAATACATATTTTATTGCATTTTTTGTTATAATATACAAACATGACATAACGTATACATATAATAATGACATATTATGAATCTACCGAGTCTGACGGAAAGAACGATATATAATATGTCGATGTCATATACTAAAATAAGCCTTCAAAACACGTTTAAACATGATGCGCAAAACAGGTAAAAAATGACCTCAGCACAGGGGCGGGAAAAGCCTCAGCAGCGAAAGGGTTAAGACAAATGCAGTATTGCAGGAGGAAGTAATAATACCTTTTTTTAATAAAGAATAAATTGGTACCATCATTTGAATTTCTGGAATAAAATGGCATATACTAGATACAAAGTAACTCTTCTTGTGTTTCTCCACTAGACTGTAAGCTCTTAGGAGCAGGGCCCTCTACACCTTTCTATACCTGTCTCTGGTTACCAAGCTTGGCCCCTATTACACGCTTCGCGCAAATGCGCTCGCGCAGCGCAATTTTTTGCGCCCGCAAAAAACATTATCGTTTGAAGATTAACGCCATTCCGATCTGAGCGCATTTTTTCAGCCTTCATGTTTTTTCGTTCGCAAATCCGACGCGCAAATTCATGCAGAAAATGAACGTTGCGTGCAGGAATCGGTGGGCATACTGTTTTTTCACGGGATTCAGCCAATCAGAATTAAGAACCACCATTTTCTAAAGTTAGGTTGTTGCGCCTGTCAAAGTCAATCTGCGTATATGTGCTGCAGCAAAAATATTTTTTGACAAATTATTATTTTTTTATGTCTGGGTATGTGTAGAATGTGTAACTGTACTGTGCTGTATTTTTTTATTGCTGAGTTATTTCGTTTCGGCAACAACTATCATATTTGCAGTTAACACCAAGTTTTCAAAGACGTTACGAAAATTCACGCAAACGTCGCTCGTACGACTTTGCGCGAAGATTGTAATACCATCCGCACTAACGCATTTGCGCTCACAATGTTAAGTATAGGATGCGCGCACGAACTTGCGCTCGCGCTGGGTTCGCACAGGGTCAATCGCGGTAGACGATAACTCGCATCGTTTGCACGAACGCCGTTCTACGACGTTCTGCACAAATGGTTTTGTCCTCGCGCAAGAGCGCATTTGTGCGCACGCAAATGCGCTGCGCGAAGCGTGTAATAGGGGCCCTTGTTTGTAAACTTGTTAGTTGGTCCCCTCATTCTTTATTGTAAAATGCTGTGGAATTTGTTGGCATTGTATAAATGATGATAAAACACGCATACACACATTATAAATGCCCATTTTAAACCAATAATATAATGTATTTTTGTTTCAATAATTTTGTATCTGTCTAATGTCAACTAATAAAGTGCAGTTACAGTGAATATATCAATAAAATGAAGTGATTTATCTAAAGCATGCTCCTTGTGGCATCTGAACACAGGTCTGTGTGTTACAGTATTTCTATGTTAAGCCTATAATGACCAATGATAATCCATATATTAAAATATTTAAAGGGATTTACCTAAATCTTGATCCTTATCATGCATGTCTATAGATGCCAGATGGTATATATGTCTTTGTATTCATTACTTGCCTTGTGTTAAGCCAATACAAAAGTGAATTTGTCTCAGGATGATAAGTCTATTGTATACTAATAATGGTAATCAATATATCAATTTAATTAAACTATGCTCATTGTGAAACTTGTATTAGAACACTTACATGCCTGGGTCTATTCAATGAAAGGTGAACCTCAGGAGAATTGGCAGAGAAGTGAAAATTCTAGGTCAAAATAACCAAACCAGAAAAATTCTCCCATTTATCTCACTTTCCAAAATTGGCTATTTGGTCTAGAGTGTTCTCTTCTCCTGCCAATTCTCCTGGTTTTCACCTTTCTCTGGATAACCCTGCATATCTGCCAATGGTTTTTTATATATATATATATATATATATATTATATATATATTCATCGAATTGCTGTGATGTGCAAGTGGCTTCTGCAATAATAAACACACTTATTATAGTGTGGAGGCTTCTTATCTCACTTTTTGTCCTCCACTACAACCCTTGTAGATATATATATACAGTCAGGTCCAGAAATATTGGGACATCGACACAATTCTAACATCTTTGGCTCTATACACCACCACAATGGAGTTGGAATGAAACAAACACAATGTGCTTTAACCTTTTCGCTGCTGAGGCGTTTCACGCCTCTGTGCTGAGGTCATTTTTACCGATTTTGCTCATCATGTTTAAACGCGTTTTGAAGGCTTATTTTAGTATATGACCCAGACATATTATATATCGTTCTTTCCGTCAGACTCGGCAGATGAATAATATGTCATTATTATATGTATACGTCATGTCCTGTCTGTATATTGTAACAAAAAATGCAATAAAATATGAATTTTCAATAATTTACAATGTTTAAAGTGTTTTTTTTCACATTTTAACATGCGAGCAATTGCAGTTATATTTTGTATGGGGTGCGCTTGTTAAAAAAATTAGAAATGGGGTCTCGTTACATTTTTTTTTGGGGAAAATTACACGATTTTTAACAAACGCACCGCATACAAAAATCGTTAGTGCATCATCATTGTTCACATTATAATTGAAATGGGAACAATATTGCTGCATTAACAAACCAAAAAAAAAAAAAAACTTGTTTGTTTTTTTTAAAGAATTTTTTTTAAATATTTTTTTATTTTTATTTTTAATTTTAATTTTTTTTAAAAAACTTTTTTCACAGTGGTGTTTGGTATCGTTGGAAAGGCCATGCTCTGGCCGATCCAACAGTACCAAACATTAACCCCTAGCTGCCACGGATCGGGAGATAGGGTGTTCATTGGAACCCCCTATCTCCACCGTTGGTGGCAGCTAGGGGTTAACTCCAGCAGGCTGTGCCCTTCCAAGCGGTGCCTGTATTAACTCCCTACTCCCCGGCGATCGGGAGGGAGAGAGGTCCGAAGGACCTCCCCCCTCCCTTCAGGCCCTCCTCCGCACATGCGGGGGGGGCGCCTGCATTAGATGTCATCGCGTCGCCGCGATGACATCTAATGTCCCCGCCGGGATCCCGGATTGACGGGCTGACATCCAAGATGTCAGCCCGCACCGGGGGGGCGCAGCAATCCGCCAGAATCCGGCGGATTGCTGCCTCCTGTGCTCGGACGCGCTCAGCGCATCCGTAGCACAGGAGAACCACTTGGCTGGACGCTCTGAGCGCGTCCATAGCAGCCAAGTGGTTAACTGCAGACTGTCAGCTTTAATTTGAGGGTATGTACATCCAACTCATGTGAACGGTGTAGGACTTACAGCAGTTTGCAGATGTGCCTTCCACTTGTTAAGGGACCAAAAGTAATGGGACAATTGGCTTCTCAGGTGTTCCATGGCTAGGTGTGTGATATTGCCTCATTACCCCAATTACAATTTGCAGATAAAAGGCCCAGAGTTCATTTCAAGTGTGCTATTTGCATTTGGAATCTGTTGCTGTCAACTCCCAAGATGAGATGCAAAGAGCTGTCACTATAAGTGAAGCAAGCCATCATTAAGCTGAAGAAACAAAACAAACCCATCAGAGAGATAGCAAGAACATTAGGCGTGGTAACTGTTTGGAACATTCTCAAAAAGAAGGAACACACCGGTGAGCTCAGCAACACCAAAAGACCCGGGAGACCACGGAAAACAACTGTGGTGGATGATTGAAGAATCCTTTCCCTGGTGAAGAAAACACCCTTCACAACAGTTTGCCAGATCAAGAACACTCTCCAGGAGGTAGGTGTATGTGTGTCAAAGTCAACAATCAAGAGAAGACTTCACCAGAGTGAATACAGAGGGTTCACCACAAGATGTAAACCATTAATGAGCCTCAAAAACAGGAAGGCCAGATTAGAGTTTGTCAAACAACACACCTAACAAAGCCTTCACAGTTCTGGAACAAGATCCTATGGACAGATGAGACCAAGATCAACTTGTACCAGAGTGATGGGATGAGAAGAGTATGGAGAAGGAAAGGAACTGCTCATGATCCTAAGCATACCACCTCATCAGTGAAGCATGGTGGTGGTAGTGTCATGGCGTGGGCATGTATGGCTGCCAATAGAACTGGTTCTCTTGTATTTATTGATGATGTGACTGCTGACAAGAGCAGCAGGATGAATTCTGAAGTGTTTCGGGCAATATTATCTGCTCACATTCAGCCAAATGCTGCAGAACTCATTGGACGGCGCTTCACAGTGCAGATGGACAAGGACCCAAAGCATACTGCAAAAGCAACCAAAGAGTTTTTGAAGGGACAGAAGTGGAATGTTATGCAATGGCCAAGTCAATCACCTGACCTGAATCCCATTGAGCATGCATTTCACTTGCTGAAGACAAAACTGAAGGGAAAATGCCCCAAGAACAAGCAGGAACTGAAGACAGTTGCAGTAGAGGCCTGGCAGAGCATCACCAGGGATGAAACCCAGCGTCTGGTGATGTCTATGCGTTCCAGACGTCAGGCTGTGATTGACTGCAAAGGATTTGCAACCAAGTATTAAGAAGGGAAAGTTTGATTTATGATTATTATTCTGTCCCATTACCTTTGGTCCCTTAACAAGTGGGAGGCACATCTGCAAACTGCTGTAAGTCCTACACCGTTCACCTGAGTTGGATGTACATACCCTCAAATTAAAGCTGACAGTCTGCAGTTAAAGCACATTGTGTTTGTTTCATTACAACTCCATTGTGGTGGTGTATAGAGCCAAAGATGTTAGAATTGTGTCGATGTCCCAATATTTCTGGACCTGACTGTATATATATATATATCCTGCACTCAATCCTTAGGTGTCCTGAAGGGTTAAAGCCCTGGTGCTTAAATCGTAAAGAATATCCAAATAGCACTATTGATGCACTTATGGTATTAAATAAAACAATAAAACTTTATTTGGGCTGCAATAAAAAACAACCGACATTTTGGGCTCCTACAGAACCTCAATCAAGCCTTGATAAAGGTATGTATTAAAAGGCTTGAGGCATGTGTGTGTGTGTATATATATATATATAACTAAGCTATGTTTATCTATCTATTCGTGTAGATATGATATCTATCTTTATAAAACCTGACTAATCTGAGTGTGAAATCAATTAAAGGGATTTGCCTAAACTGCGCTCATTAAGGGGTCTGTCCTTCTGTCTATTCACTTGAGCTCTGTTTATCTTAAATCTTTAATGCTCATCACAAACTGTATCTTGTTATAAAAGGATTTGTTTATCCCTGGTCATTAAGGTGTTAATGTACATTACGTATCAGGCTGGGCATCATATTGCGTATTAAGTATCTGGCCAGGCCATCAGATGAATGAGCCTTCAATAGAGCCTCACATGGCTGTATAAGATAAGTGGTACTGCCATAAAGTGCTTGGGATAGTAAAGGAATGGACCTGCCCCTAGCAGAAACAAAGTGCATGTTTGTGTAGGATGGATTGTGGGGGATGGTTGTCCCTTCTGTAGCTGAAACTATGTGTTTGTGTGCATAAACTGGCTTCCTGTTCTTTGCGCTGTGCATTCCGTTTGTTGTGTTCTAAAAATGAGTAAAGGCCTGGAAGCAAATTAACAATGTGTAGCCTTCCATTTAATAGCTCAGCTCAGGAGAGAATATTAGCACGGCTATTGCTAAACCTACTCAAGTCTTTCAGCATACCAGTGACAAGAGCAATAGGCAAATTGCAAGAGGCACAAGCTGTGCTTTATCCATGCTTTTTGTAAAAGATGCAGGCTCCTCCAGTGTCCATTCATTGTGGCGGGGGAGGTGGACTCTGCCCTCTGACCCATGTCCTGGTATTTATTGATGTATTCTTTGTCAAATCATATCATAGCAGTAGTAAAGAATATATAAATATATATATATATATATGATGAGGGTCCAACAAACCCGAAACAGCGCTGTCCTAGGAGTGGTTTTGACCAGTTGCATTAACCTTATCTCTGCTACAAAGCCACAGTGTGGCATAGCATTGATTTTAGGGTTCTGTGTAATAACAGTCCCAGGATGCATAAAAGTGGGACAGATGTAATTTGCATATCCTACCCAGAATTCCTTGCTGCATATGGGGAATGTGGCGCAGGAGCTCTGGGATGCAATTCATCGAATTGCTGTGATGTGCAAGTGGCTTCTGCAATAATAAACACACTTATTATAGTCTGGAGGCTTTTTATCTCACTTTTTGTCCTCCACCACAACCCTTGTAAGTATATATACATATATATACATATACATATTGGATTAGCTGTGTAAAGAGTCCAACCTGAAGAAGAAAGTAACGCTCTCAAAAGCCTGTCTTTTAAATGTAACGTTAGTCCAATAACAAGGTATCACTGTGTACTGCTGTATTTATATAGCGCCAGCATATTCCGCAGCGCTGAACAATGGGCACAATATAGACAGGGTTACAATACACTGAGACTGAACAACATTTGATAAACCAGTACAGGAGGAAATGAGGGCCCTATTCCCGTGTGAACTCACATTTATTTATAAATAAATATATAAAATAATTGGAATAGCAGACATACATAATGTAATTATGAGATGACTAGATTATTGGGTTAAGGCTAAGGGCCAAAGCATAACATACCTAGTGGAAGCACATTTATTTGTGTGTATGTATAATACTTACCCAGGACATACTTGAAAACAAGAGAAATCTCAATGTATCCTTCCTGGTAAAATGCTTTATAAATAAATAAATGCATACAGTATGTAGGGCAATTTTGAAGGTAGGTTAAATTCAGCAGAACAAAAACATATATGTATATTAATATACATATGCAGATGAAAGGTCCGTGAAAAAGAAGAGATTAGATGATAGAGTAAATTGGCAGCAGATGGCATAAATGGTTTTCCTGCATCACGGAGACAAAAGACTGGACCTCCCATCCAATGCATGCCACAAATGAATAATTCATGTGGCAATGCTGCTTTAGAATACATTAGCACTATATCCATTTAGATATTTGGGATATTAAACACATGGTTGGCCACTAGGGTAAACAGCATGCACAGATATACAGAGCAACATCACATTACCTTGTCTGCTCCATCTATCACCGTTAAAAGCATTGGCAGTACATGTAAGATTATTGATGAGAATGCATAAAATAATAACAACAGCTACACAATAACAATGATATCCGATAAGCTGCCTATAAACCCACTTTATTTGCGCATTGGGGTAAACAAAGAGGAGGGAGCTAATGCTGTCTCCATCCTGGTTAATGTGGGATTCTTAGATTCTCTGCTGCATTTTATGCACTGACTGCAGTAATCACTCACGATGTATTCACCCAACTGTATTATTTCTTTATTTATAATGATATGGGGTGTGGGTTAAACATAAAACGTCTGTCTATTTAATCCATTTAATTTTTACATAAAGAAATCACCTACAATTTCTCTATTTATATAATTCATTCATGGGTTCTATTTATACAACTGAAAAAACAAACAAATGAAAAGTATTCCTAGTGAACCCTATCTGGGAATATAAAAAACAGTACCATAGATACTCGAGTATAGCGCCACCCGAATAGAACGCGTTGGATAGAGATTTATTATGGAAATGAGAGAATACTCAAGACTCGAATATAACGCGAGGAGCAAAATTATAGAAGTATACTGTACCGGTAAACAATGAAAATCCTTCCAGGTTCTCTTAACACAGTCAGGCTCCCCGTCAGGCCAGGGTGCTCTGCTCTAGAATGATTGTAGTTGTTACTAAGTATGAAGCCTCCGGCCACCTGTCTTTTTTATTTGCGATAAGATGGCCGGCGGACCGAGGTGACCAACGCAGTGAATCATTCACTAGTAGCCAGCACACCGGGAGGTGTAGTTTTCTGACCTCCGGCACCAGCAGGCAGGTTCATCTACTACGTCATCTGCCAATAGCCAGCCCCCCCCCCCCGGACGATCTCCTGAATATGAGGAGAATCGTGCAGCATGTCTGCAGTGACAAAGACCCGTCAGGGTCGAAACGTCATTTTTCTTATGCTGAGGAATAAAATCCATCATTAATACTGATGAGTGCCAGATTTATTTATTTATCGCTGCAGTGACATCAGGGTGGGGCTGGTTATTGGCGGCTACCTCTCCCGAATCCGGGAGTTCCTGAATTGTTTACAGGCATCAGGGAGTCAAAATTAATTTCAGGGAAACTTCCGGGAACTTCTGGGAGACTTGGGATTCCTGAATTATTTTTTTTTTTTTATACACGCAATGCAGATGTCTCGAATATAACGCGACCCCTCCAATTTAAGGTACATTTTTGTCACCAAAATCTAGCATTATACTCGAGTATCTAGTTTTTCTAGTATCTATTTTTTCCAAAAATGTCAATTTGTTGTGCCGTCTTTAGGGTTCACTAAAACCAATGCTAGGGTTATTTTTCTAGAAGAGTGTGCTGGAGGACAATACTGCCCTTAGTGAATTGGCTGGCAATAAAGTATCCCCCAAAACTTCTTTTCTGCATCCTAATGTTACATGTTCAGCTTAACTCAGTAGGGTCGGTTCACTAAAGGGTGAAGTCAGGAGAATTGGCAGAAGAAGTGAACAATCTAGACCAAATAGTCAAACCAGAAAAATTCTCCCATTTATCTCACTTTCCAAATCGGCTATTTGGTCTAGATTGTTCACTTCAGTCAATTCTCCTGACTTCACCCTTTAGTGAATAGACCCTATAGTCCTCAAAACCACCATGCCCTACTGTACTAAATACCAAATAATGCACATCCAGGCCTGGGAAAGACTTCCCTTTCCTTATTGTGCCAGTCAGGAAATATTTTGAAATCTCAGACGTAAACACAAACCCAAGTGGTATGTCTGCGCCATTCGTGTTATTTCACTTGTTACATCAGTCACAATAACTGGAATAGCCATAGAGGGACACATGATTCCTATCTGTTTATTTTCTGTGTTAATCTCTATATTTGTGTTTTGTTTTTAATATCTTGCATTTATTACTTTGGATTTTTACAGTGGTTACAGAAATACAATGTTTCATTAACCCAGGACATACTTGAAAACGAGAGAAATCTCAATGTATCCTTCCTGGTAAAACCCTTAATAAATAAATAAATGATTTACAAGAAAGGGATAGAGGTGTGTTCAGAGAGGAGGCTAAGACGATGAGACTTTATAAAGGACTTTATGACCCACCTAGACCTTTTATGCATATTAAAATATAATTTTGAGCAGGAGCACAGAATCATAGTTACATAGTTACATAGGCTGAAAAAAGACATGCGTCCATCGGGTTCAGCCTCTCCCACATAACCTACTGCTGTTGATCCAAAAGAAGGCAAAAAACCCAGTCTGAAATGCTTGCCAATATGCAACATACTGGGAAAAAATTCCTTCTTGACCCCAGAATGGCAGTCAGATTTCTCCTTGGATCAAGAAGCTTTTACCCACACATTAAATATTATAACCCTTAATATTCTGTGTCTGCAGGAAGTCATCCAGTCATTTTTTAAAAGTCTGTACAGACTCTGACCCAACCACCTCAACAGGCAGAGAATTCCACAGCTTTATTGTTCTCACCGTAAAATAACCCTTCCTATGCTTTAAGCTAAATTTTCTTTCTTCCAGTCTAAATGGATGACCCCTTGTCCTATGTATAGTCCTGTTAATGAATAGGTTATCAGACAATGGTTGATAATGGCGCCGTATATATTTATATAAGGTTATCAGATCCCCTCTAAGGCGCCGTTTCTCTAAACTAAACAGGTTTAAGCTTGTTAATCTTGCCTCATAACTTAACCCTTCCATCCCCCTTATTAATTTAGTTGCCCGTCTCTGCACTTTTTCTAACGCTATAATATCTTTTTTTAAGACCGGTGCCCAAAATTGCACGGCATATTCAAGGTGCGGTGACCATTGATTTATACAGAGGCAAAATTATGTTTTCATCCCGTGAGTGAACTCCCCTTTTAATGCATGCCAATACTTTGCTTGCCTTGGCGGCTGCTGTTTGACATTGCACATTGTTACTTAGTTTGAAGTCTATGATTATTCCCAAATCCTTCTCCTGCTTGGATTTCCCTAACTCCGTACCATTTAGGGTATAAATTGCTTGTGTGTTCTTCACTCCAAAGTGCATAACTTTGCATTTATCTACATTAAATTTCATCTGCCATTTAAGTGCCCAGTCCCCCAATCTATCTAAATCTCTCTGTAGCGAAGTAACATCCTGCTCACATTGTATTACTTTTCCTAGTTTTGTGTCATCTGCAAACACTGATACATGACTTTCAATGCCTATCTCAAGGTCATTTATAAATAAATTGAATAGTATTGGTCCTATAACAGACCCCTGAGGGACACCACTTACCACTGGTGTCCATCTTGAAAATGTACCATTTATGACCACTCTCTGTACCCTATCTTTTAGCCAGTTTTCTATCCAAGAACAAGTATTTTCATCTAGACCATTTTTTCTTAATTTAAATAGTAACCTTTTGTGTGGAACTGTGTCGAAAGCTTTGGCAAAATCTAAGTAAATCACATCCACTGCGACCCCCTGATCTATACTTCTACTTACTTCCTCATAGAACGTAATTAGGTTAGTCTGACATGATCTGTGTTTCATGAAACCATGCTGATTTTTGCCAATAACATTATACCTCCCAATAAATTCCTGAATATTATCCCTTAGTAACCCCTCAAATACTTTCCCAGCCACAGATGTTAAGCTCACAGGTCTATAATTCCCTCGCACAAATTTTAAACCTTTCTTAAATATAGGGACGACGTCAGCTTTTCTCCAATCCTCTGGTACTATTCCTGAAAGAAAATCTTATTTACAATATTTGTTATGGTTTAAATACTCATTGCTGAGAGTTGTGTATTGTTTCTTAGCATTTATGTTATACACACGCACACCCCCGATTACATGAATCAATGTCAAAATATAGGGATATATTCATTAACATGTTTACATATAACTATTGCTAAATATCCAAACATTATATAATGAAAACTGACAATATTACTTGGAATGAAGATAATAAATGCATACACATGTATAAGACATACAGGGTTATTCAAAGAGAATCGAAAAGCCACCGCACGTTCGGTAACTTTTAGTTCTCTTCAATTCGGTGCAATTTGGCGATCATATTTCGGCGACCCTGAGGTGTATTCAGCAAGCACCACAGGGCCGTCATAGTGCAGGGAAAAACCCGCCGCAAACCTGCCGAACACTCACCGCAAAACACGGCGAAGGCTCACCAAAACCCGCAAAAACATCTGGATTAACTCCGCCGAACACGCCGGAAAAACCCAAGCAAGAGCCGATCACAGCGCAGAGCAGCCGCCGGAAAAAGCCGACACCGCAGACGAATGGAGTGAAAAAAATAAAAAAAACAGTACACTTGAATGTTTGAAAAGTGAAACGCTGTTTGCAAAGAAACTACAGAACGAAAATGTCTGAAATTTACATATAAGATCCAAGAAAAGATAATAAAAAGGGCTGTTAAAGAAAAAATGATTACAAAAAACAGAAAAGAAAGTTTGCAAAAAAATCCCAAAATGCCTAAAAGATCCTAAAAAATCTATAAATAAATAGACTTTTTACTGCAGAATATTATAATCAACGGTTTATTAGATATTGAATTAAAAAGAGAATATTTTTAACATTGACACCTATGGGATTCACCTGAATAAACCTGTTGAATGAAACCACAGAATGGCAGGGCATTTCGGCAACTTTTCACTGCTGGTTTGTGTTCTCTGAATAGACGAAGCATTGCTTCTCTAAGGGGATTTCACTGCCCTCGAACAGGCACCGAACAGGCACCATATGTGCAGGCAATTCGCCAACATTTGGCAAACTGCCTGCTCTCTGGATAGCCGAATGGCCAGGAAAGGTAACCGTACGCTGAATTTCAGTGTTCGGTTACCTTTCTCCAGCAATTCGGATCTCTTTGAATAACCCTGATAGTGAAATGCTAAGACTAATTGTGAAGAGCTTATATAACCTAAAAAATGTCGGTTTCCTTTTGCACATTTTCTGGTACACATAGAAAAAAAATTAATTATGTGTCAAATAAAAATAAGTCTCAATATTTTTCATGTAGTAAAGAAACACATAGAAACAGCCACTTTAGTGAGGAATTCCAGGTGTCAGACCACTGATCTGGCTGTGCATCATTTTCAGGATGATTGTGGTACTTCGCATCATTCTCGATTGACGGCATCAAATGTTTAGCATCTTGTCTTCATCACTGTCATTGATACTGATGCAGGACACTGTCTGCTCGAAGACTTATACATGCTCTCATCTTTCGACAACGAATGGAACCAGGTCTTGATTCTATCCACCCACTGATATGCATTTTGATGTCAAAGAAAGACGGGAACCACTACTGCCTATATTATCCACTCATGCTTGGGTTCTGTACCCTGTTGTGTTTTTTTGTTGCTTTGGAGCATTTATTTTAATGGATTAATATTGACCCTGCATGAATTAACTCTTAACTCTCCTTGATATTGGTAATCCTGCCTTGGTTTGTCTTTGATTGACCCCGGGCATCCCTGGAATTATCTAAGCCTGCTTGTTTCTTAGTACAGGAGGAATGGGGTCACGCCTATTCCCCGATGGGGCGGCTGCATCCACCAAATGCATCCAGCCCAACAACATGTGTGAAACATAACAAAGAAAAACTGTCATCTGCGCTTATTCCCATTATACCGTGTGAAACTATACACAATTAGAGGTTTGGTTTCTTATTAATGGCCATTATAAGACTAAGCTAACTGCTTGTTTCTTTGTCTAGAGAACTTGTCTGGTTTACAGTATTGGCCTTTCTGATAGAGTTTGTGATAAACCCACATCCAGTGGTGTCACTAGGGTTGGTGTCACCCGGTGCGGTAACTTATTGTGTCACCCCCCCCTGAGTTTTACAGTTTTTTTTTTAAACTACTTACACGTAAATCAGTACTCCCATATAACACTGAATGCTCATAATACACGGTGCACATTACTTTGATATTTATTCCTGTGGAGACACAAATTTTGACGAACTGCCAGCAAGTATGGTGCCTGTTTGAAGGCAGTGAAAGTCCCCATAGAGAAGTAATGGTTAATCTGTTCAGAGACACCGAACAGCAGAGAAATGTCCTGATGTCCGGTGGTTTCATTCAGCAGGTTTATTCAGGCAAACACCAAAGGTTTTCAATGTTAAAAATAGTCCCGTTTTTATTCAGTATCTAATAAACTGTTTATTCCTTTACTCTGTAGTAAAACGTCTATTTATTGAATTTTTTTGTACCGTTTATGCATTTTTCAAAAAAATTCAAATTTTTTTTAATAGCGTTTTTTTCTTTCTTTTGTAACAGAACTTTTTATTATCATTCATAGGATCTTATATGTTAATTCCAGACATTTTCGTTCAGTATTTTTTTTTTAAAACAGCGGGCGACGTGTTTGCCGGGGCATTCGGTGGCTGATTCCCTGCACTTCAGAGACCCTGCGGTGAATTCACCGGGGAAATTTGATTCCCCAAAGTGCGGGGAACAACAGAACACTGAAATGTCTGTGTCATTTCGGTGCTCTGTGAATATCCCCTTTAGTGGTGTTTTTTTTGCTGCCCCCTTGAAAGTGCCAGCCTAGGCCTTTCCTACCCAGGACATACTTGAAAATGAGAGAATTCTCTATGTATTCTTCCTGGTAAAATATTTTTGTGTAAAAAATAAATAAATAAATATGTATATATTTTAGGGTGTCACCCGGTGCGGGCCACACCACCGCCCCCCCCTTGTGACGCCACTGCACCCATCTCAAGGATTAATATGGTGCAATGTTAGGATTTTGGAGTTTTGATTGTCCTTACTATTGGTTAAGAATAATAATGGAGAAACAAAGACATAAACCTATATCTAAAGCCATCTTAAATTCAACCTGGGAACTCCCTTGATGCCAACTGGTTGATAAATATTGGGATACAGTAGAGATAAAAATAGTAGGTGTTCAATCATCAAATTATATAAATAATAATGCTGCTGACAGAAGGGACAGAAGCCCATTTCCCATCATCATTAAACCTTACAAAGCTCATTCTCTGCTGACCATTAATATAGGCTTAACATGAAGAACTGCAGCTCCAGGCTCATGTCCCACAATAGGCCCAGTGAAAAGCTATTTAGGCAACAAATGTCTCCAACCTGGAGGAACAATGAGGATAACGTCATCATGTGAGTGAGAGGGATATAACTGGGGCAGTATACGGAAGAGTAGGGTGATGACATTGGAGGGCAATAGAAATGGAGCAAAAGACAAGAAAGTTAAAATAAATGCCACCAAAAATCTTTAGCTCCAGGTAGATCCTAATCTGACTGTGATAAGATCAGGATTATTTTAGCCTGGCAGAAGGACAAGAGACTACAATTACTGATCTTCTCACTGTGGTGAGAGGAGGAGATTGATTATGCCCTCCTCTCCATCCAGAGATACATATTACATTTTAGATCAGCCTTTTGTTTGTTAAGTGATTTTGCAACTGTCACAGTTACAAGTATTTATAAAGTGCTAACAAGTTCCGTAGCGCTGTACAATGGATGAGAAAGAATAACAAATATACTTACAAGTGAAACACACAGAATAGTAGGAGAGAGGACTCTACTAGGCCGCCTGGGTCACGACTAGTTCTAATCAGGGGCGTGGGGGTAAGTTTGTGGAAGTGTTACTGTGTGTGTGGGTATATGGATGTGTGGCTGTGTGGTGAGCTATGCGGATGCGTGAGCTCTGTGATACGCACGTACCCACTGCACATTACTGTGAGTTTTCTTGCTGTAGAGCCGTGTGACACGCTTATACACACACTGCACATTACTGTGAGTTTTATTGCTGTGGAGCTCTGTGATACACTCATACACACTGCACATTACTGTGAGTTTTATTGCTTTGGAGCCATGTGACACGCTTATACACACACTGCACATTACTGTGAGTTTTATTGCTGTGGAGCTGTGATACGCTCATACACACTGCACATTACTGTGATTTTTATTGCTGCGGAGCTATGTGATGCACTCATACACACTGCACATTACTGTGAGTTTTATAGCTGTGGAGCTCTGTGATACACTCATACACACTGCACATTACTGTGGGTTTTATTGTTGTGGAGCTCTGTGATACGCTCATACACACCACATGTTTTTCATTCTTGGACCCAGGCAGAACAGTCTTGGGCCGGCCCTGCATGACCAGGGATCAAATCTAGTGGGAGCTAATCTCCTCCACTATTTTCTCAGAAGGAATGGAGTTCTCTTTTGGCTCACACATGGAGAAGCTTGGGTTCCAGTCATATGTTTCCTTATTAAGTCACCAAAATGATATGATATATCTTACAATTAGACTGGAGTTTATGTAATCCTTATTATTATTATTTATTATTATTATTATTAATTTATAAAGCGCCAGCATATTCCGCAGCGCTGTACAATAAGCACAGTACAGACAGGGTTACAATACATTGAACAACATTTGACAAACAGTACAGGAGGAGATGAGGGCCCTATTCCCGTAGGAACTCACAATCTAGGAGGGTTGGGGTTGGAAACAGGAGGAGAGGACTGTAAGGTGAGAGTGATTGATGGTTGCGTCAGTGAGTTGGGTGGTAGGCTTCCCTAAATAGCAATGTTTTCAGGGAGCGTTTGAAGGAAGAGAAGTTAGGGGAAAGTCTGACAGCACGAGGGAGAGCGTTCCAGAGAGTGGGGGCTGCACGTGAGAAATCCTGCAGTCTATCATGGGAAGAGGTGATGCGGGGAGAAGCTAGGCGCAGGTCACTGTTTGACCTTAGGGAGCGGGCTGGGGTGTATTTGGTGATTAGTGAGGACAGGTAGTGGGGCGCTGAGTTAGTGAGGGTTTTGTAGGTAAGGATAAGGATTTTGAACTTAATTCTGCAGTGGATGGGGAGCCAGTGAAGGGACTCGCAGAGGGGAGCGGCAGAGACAGAGCGGCGGGTGAGGTGAATTAGCCTGGCGGAGGCCTTATGATATCATTTCATCCAAACATTATGAAATTTAAATGTGGAGGGGTGGGTTAAGTGTAACATGTCAATAGTTAATTGAGAAGAAATCTTGCAGAGTTCCTGCACTCATTTTGTTAGGACTAGTCCCTTGTATGGAATAGGATTTAATTATTATCATTTTTATTATCATCATCATCATCATTTATATAGCGCCAACAGTTTCCACAGCGCTTTACAATAACCAAATAACTGGCTGGGTGGAATAGAGGTAACATCACTGCTCTATGACTGTGGAGACACAGGTTCGAGTCCCAGCAAGAGCACCTCTCCAGTAAGTGTCCAGTAAGACACCTAACGGTACATACTCGCCACCCAGGACATACTTGAAAACGAGAGAAATCTCAATGTATCCTTCCTGGTAAAATACTTTCTCAAAAAAAAAAAGAGAGCGAGATACAGATAAACGAACATCGGATGGAAACAAGAGGTGTAGAGGGTCCTGCTCACAGGAGCTTACAATCTAGAGGGTTTGGTTTGAGCACACAAGGGCTATTCTTTTGTAGTTGAACGCCCCCAGAGCCGCTAATTTTAATGAGTGAGCCATTAAACACATAACAGCACTATTCATCAGTACTAAGAGCCTGCAAAGAATAGGGCATCTGGTTATTGCTAAGCAAAAAAATGTGTATTTATGCTTACATTTGTAATTAATAAATATTCCATGGGTGAACACCCTAATGAGACGGGCTGTGGACACCACTGAGACAGTCAAACCGGGCTTCCCATCTCAAACAATCGAATAGGCTCCGTTTCAGAAGCTGAGTAATATTTGAAATTGTGTCTAGGCGTGGGCAACTTTACAAGAAATCTTTGCGAGAAAGCCAAATCGTTCGTTTACTTAGCTGCGACTTCCCCTTCGGTTACAATATCCCTTTAAGACACATTTATATCGTTCGCTTCGGGATTTACGGGCAGAGTTATATGAAGCTTTCTGCTTTCTGCATTAGGCTGTAAGGCAGCCTCTTTACTCATACATTAAAGTATATATAAAAGCAGGTGTTAGGATGTGTTGCAGGTTTTAGAATATGAAAAGCCTGAGTTAACTCCACCTGAACTTTCTGTGGTTCATGACATCACCCAGTGTCCTGACTGTGAATTGTATGCTTTGGTGGAGAGAGGCCATCTGCTCTACTTCAACAATATATTCTCCTCCGAAGGATCAGGTTACACGTCGCCACATGTTCTTTAACCACAGTTACAAAATGCACAGCATACTTTAAGAGGTGCTCCCAGTAACCTACACACAAATGGCCTGAAGGCTAGCTGAGCATTGTGGGAATTGTAGGCTGTAACCAGCGATGCGCCAAGTTTAACCCTTGCTGGCTTTTGTTCAATGTGTCATTTCAGAAAGACGAGTCGAGTATCCGTAGTGTCCAGGGGCTCGGGTCTATATACACTTTTTTTCTGATCTCTGGAAGCTTTAGGGTTTCTGTAATAGGAATGCAATTTTAATGAAGTTTGGGGATTTTAAACTACTTTTAATGTCGCAGAAAACCACCAGGATCTAATAAACCCTTTCTCCTTACCTATTCAGTGTGGAATGTGTGAGGAATAATAGGCAGGCGGCCTTGGGTAATACTTTAGAAGAGAATTGTTTTTTTTTCCATGGAATTGATGGATGGAAAGAACATTTTTTTAGAAGAGAAGAAGAACGATGTATTAATTATACAATATCAGTATTATTAATAATAATATGAATTTAATGTCGTGTGACCACTTTTTAGATAATCTACAATGAGGTATCTTCAGTCTAGCAGCTGCAACATTGTAACATTGCATGTTAATGGGTCACTTGGGGCATTCAGGGTCTCCTCAGGCTCAGCTTGAGAGGAATTGTAGATTTTCAGCATCAGGAATACAGAGTTGTTGTTGTTGAAATATTGACTTGCTCTTTTGGTGTATTGAAGAATTATCCTTACCCATTGTACCTCTTGTACAGCGCTGTGGAATGTGTTGGTGCTTAATATATTTACAATGTTCCCCTTGTCAGACTGTCAGAGGAAGGTCCACTGATTAAGTAATTAACAAAAGGCTGCAAGGTGGTGGTGGTGCTGAGAGGGGGGAAGGGGGTCACTGATGCCCCCCACCCCTAGCACTGCAGAATATGATGTAAAACATCCGGAGGAAATGGCAAGTCAGTACAATAAACACCAAGCAGAAGGCAACTACTACCTGCAAAAAAAAAAGTGTTTTATGTGGCTGTCATTCAGTGCTGTGCTGTAAAACGACTGATTACACATGGATCCAGACTGAGATGCATCTGCATGCCACAGCAGCTCTCACTGACATGGGATGGATCCTGCACAGCCATGTGTGAACAAAGAGCATCCCATCTACTAAGAAGGAGCTGGCTCACATGTCTGGACACATCCTCCTCATGCTGGAGCTTTTCCTCTGCACCATTGGAGGTGTCCTGGCTCTCTTTGTGTATTAACAAATAAGATAAAGTGTTTACAAATAATTAAGGGGCATGGAATCTATGGAACACAAACAGCACACCCAGACCATGAGTCCCAGATATGATGGACAAAGACAGCAGCTCCTGCCTAACCTCTCTGGGATTTATTAACCCCCCCCCATTCATTAAACAAAATGACTAATTCTTTTAGATAAATCACTGCTGCTGACCAATGCCAACTGGAACTGATACCTGTGCTGCTTGTATACCTGGCACTGTCCTTACATGTCCTCATCCTGGTGTTTACATTCTGACAGTCTGGGGAACAAAGGCAGCAATGGCTTTATACAGAGCCTGCACCGTGCTGGATCTGAGCCCCCCACTGCTGGCTTTGGGGTGAGGGTTACCCACCCTAACACATCTCACGTTTGGTTTTGAAGGTGCTTTGAGTTCTCCTGCTGGGAGTCAGGTCGGGTTAGGGAGTCCTTTGTTACATTGTGCTGTTTGTTATTGTTTTGGCAGAGCCTGAAACTTCCATAAATTGTTACATTGTGTCTCCACACAGTATACAGCAACATGAGCCTCCTCACACACAAACACGGCCAGGGGGGTCTGACTGGCCACTGATTGGGGGTTTTTAGAGGGGGGAAGGGGGCAACACAATTTTTAGGTCGATCTTAGAAGTATTTTTCTTTCACCGAGATTTGATGTTTGGGACAGATCAGAGCCAGGTGACCTGACCATGCCCTGCATCTCCTGTGCCAGGGAATGAATGAATGAAGCAGGAGGCAACACAGTGTGAGCATCGCAAAGCTATACAACACAACAACACAGAAAACACAATGAGATGGGACAAGCCAGATGCAAATAAAGACCAGTCGATGTTTCTATAAATTGAGAATGAGCCTCCATCATTACCCTTGGACATGTGGACATGGAGCAGACACACAGACAGACACACAGTAGTCAGTCTCAGGTCGGACACGCCAGATGTCAGTGAGGAGCAGTCGAGGTGTCTGTGATTTTCTGTCAGTGGACAAGGAGCCTCATCCTTACCTCTCTGGGCATGGAGCAGATACAATACACACAGACAGACACACAGACAGACAGACAGACAGTACAGTGAGCTTCCACATTAGCCATAAATACATGTGTCTCTGGATTCTTTATTGTTCTGCATTAGACAACAAAGAAAGCAGTCCCCCCTGTATCCCCGCTTTGGGGGTGGATCGGGGGCAGTGCCAGACTTGCCAGGCCCGCCTTACCTGACCCAATGTAACCAATAGAGCCAGCTGGTCCCAGTGTCAGCTCCATTGTGCTGTCAAGCCTGGGCGGTGACGTCACGGCCCTCTTATCCCCCTCTAGTGCCGTCTGGCTGCAGTGGCTCAGACAGGAGGGGAGAAAAACGCTGAGTGAGCCGGGGAGGGGCTCCTTAAAGAAACGCTGCCATCCCTGGCACAGCCCGGCTTCACATTATTATTGTTATTATTTGCCGGCATCTCCGGGCGCTTTGAACCCGCCGAGGAGGAGGCTGCCCTGCCTGCACCCACACAAGCCGGAGAGCGCCCGGAGGGAGGGTGGGGGGCAGCAGCACAGAAGGACACGAGATCCAGAGGCATTGCCCCAGCCCTGGCTGCCGGCCTCCCCCCTCCCCTGTGTCTGCGCTCCGTGCCGGCCTTTGTGTCTGACCATGCCCAGCTCGCTCTTCGCCGAGATGGAGAGGACCGGCAGCGGCGGCGGGGAGACGCTGGACGACCAGCGAGCCCTGCAGATCGCCCTGGACCAGCTCTCCCTGCTCGGGCTGGACAGCGACGAGAGCCCCGGGTACGACAACGAGCCGCGCAAAAAGAGCGTCAACATGACGGAGTGTGTGCCGGTACCCAGCTCCGAGCATGTGGCCGAGATAGTGGGCAGACAAGGTGAGCGGGGGGGGGGGGGGGGCTGCGGGGAGCGTTGGGGGCTGCGGGGAGGGTTGGGGGATGCGGGAGGGCTGGGGCTCTTTGTGTGATGCGATGGAATGCACGCTGCATCCTGCCCGCAGGTAACTCCATGCACAGCCCGAGCAGGGGGTCCGCGGACTGACCCCCCCCCACATACCGACACAAGGCTGACAGGCTGCAGCAGGAGCCGCTAGGAGGGGGGGGTCTTTGTCTTGTATGTGGGGGGGCTTTGTGTTGTGTATGGAGGGCTTTGTGTTGTGTGTGGGGGGTGGCTTTGTGTTGTGTGGGGGGGTGTCTTTGTATTGTGTGTGGGGGGGTGGCTTGTGTTGTGTGTGTGGGGGGGGGGGTGGCTTTGTGTTGTGTGTGTGGGGGGGTGGCTTTGTGTGTGTGGGGGGGTGGCTTTGTGTGTGGGGGGGTGGCTTGTGTTGTGTGTGTGGGGGGGGTGGCTTTGTGTTGTGTGTGGGGGGGTGGCTTTGTGTTGTGTATGGGAGGGCTTTGTGTTGTGTGTGTGGGGGGTGGCTTTGTGTTGTGTGGGGGGGTGTCTTTGTATTGTGTGTGGGGGGGGTGGCTTTGTGTTGTGTGTGGGGGGGGGGGTGGCTTTGTGTTGTGTGTGTGGGGGGGGTGGCTTTGTGTGTGTGGGGGGGGTGGCTTTGTGTGTGGGGGGGTGGCTTTGTGTTGTGTGTGGGGGGGGTGGCTTTGTGTTGTGTGTGGGGGGGTGGCTTTGTGTTTTGTGTGGGGGGGGTGGCTTTGTGTTGTGTGTGGGGGGGGTGGCTTTGTGTTGTGTGTGGGGGGGGGTGGCTTTGTGCGGCGCTGTGGGTTGATTTGGTGTTATCTGTGAGTTTTTTTCTTGGTTGGTTTTGTGGTGCTGTGTGTATGTGTTGGATGGCTTTGTGTGTTGTTCTGTGCAGTGTACTTGGTGGCTTTGTGTGTGGGACTTGCTGTTGGGTGGCTTTGTGGGTTTTTGGTGCTGTTTGTGTGTTGGGTTGGCTTTGTCCTGCTGTGGGCTGTTGTTTGTGTGTTGGTTGGCTTTTTTGTGCAGTTTTTGGTGTTATGTGCTGGATTGTTTTGGTTGTCCTGTGTTTTGTGTGACTTTGTTGTGCTGCATGCTGTTGGTGCTGTGTTTTGTGGCTTTTCTGTGATGCTGTGTAGTTTTTTGGCTTTGTACTGTGTGTTTTGTTGTGCTATGCATGGGTGGCTTTGTTGTGCTGTTGGTGCTCTGTGTGTTGTGCTGTTGGTGCTCTGTGTGTTGTGCTGTTGGTGCTCTGTGTGTTGTGCTGTTGGTGCTCTGTGTTGTTGTACACTGTGTTATGTGTCTTTGTGTGATGCTGTGTCTCTTGTGCTGCTGTTGTTGCTGTGCTGGCATGACACAGAGTGGCGCAAGCGGCACGTGAGTCGATGTGCCATGGTTCAGGCACACACACTGATCCCGGCTGTTCTCTTTTCGCCTCTCAGGTTGTAAAATCAAAGCTCTGCGGGCGAAGACCAACACCTACATCAAGACCCCGGTGCGCGGGGAGGAGCCAGTCTTTGTTGTGACTGGGAGGAAGGAAGATGTGGCCATGGCCCGCAGGGAGATCATCTCAGCAGCAGAGCACTTCTCCATGATCCGGGCATCCAGGAACAAGAACGCCCTGAACGGGGGATCAGTGCCTGGCCCGCCCAACCTGCCAGGGCAGACCACCATCCAGGTGCGGGTCCCTTACCGGGTGGTGGGGCTGGTGGTGGGGCCCAAGGGAGCCACCATCAAGCGCATCCAGCAGCAGACCCACACCTATATTGTCACCCCCAGCCGTGACAAGGAACCGGTGTTCGAGGTGACCGGCATGCCAGAGAATGTGGACCGGGCACGCGAAGAGATAGAGGCGCACATTGCTGTGCGTACCGGCGGCGTCATTGAGCTCACTGACGAGAACGACTTCCACGCCAATGGCACGGATGTGGGCTTCGATCTGCATGGCCACGGCAGCCTGTGGAGCAAACCTGGCGCCGCCTCCCGGAAAGCTTTCTCCAGCTACCGAAACGACAGCTCCAGTTCGCTTGGCAGCGCCTCCACCGACTCATACTTCGGGGGCACCACAGGGGGCACCCGCCTGGCAGACTATAGCCCACCCAGCCCAGCGCTTAGCTTCACCAACAACAACGGAAACAACAACGGCTACCTGTACAGCAGTGAGCTAGTATCACCTGACGGCACCGAGCTGACCTTTGACTCGGGCTTTGACCCTGCCCCCGCCCCTCCTGGCACTACCGCGGTGCTCTGGTCTGCCAATTCCGGCTCCTACAATGCCAACCAGCGGAGGCTCAATGCCATGACACCCCGGCTCTCCCCACCACTGCAAAATGGCTCCACGGGACCCGACCATCCCTTGGCCCGCAGGGTGCGCAGTGACCCCGGGGGTGGCCTTGGCTACTCCTCCTCCTACCCCGGCCTGCCCTCCGACTCCTCCTCCTCTTCCTGCTCCTCTAGCTCCAGCAGCTCTTCCTCTTCCAGCAGCTCTTCCTCCTCCTCTTCCTCCTCGGGCATGAGGCGGAAAGGCAGCCGTGACTGCTCCATCTGCTTTGAGAGTGAAGTCATTGCCGCCCTGGTGCCCTGCGGCCACAACCTCTTCTGCATGGAGTGTGCCAACCGTATCTGCGAGAAGAACGAGCCCCAGTGCCCGGTGTGCCACACGGAGGTTACCCAGGCCATCCGCATCTTCTCATAGAGCTGCCCCTCACCTCAGCGACTCAATAACCAGATACTGGACCCCACCACCACCCCCCAGGAACCATATCCACACCCCGGGAACAACACAGCCTGCCCCCTGCCTGCATCCCCTCCTGTATGGGGCCAAACACCTGTGTCTGCCTGCCTGGGATACATTGTATCTTCTATGTACACATGTATATATATTTATATGTGTCAAAGGAAATGCCAATCAAAGATCTATATATATATATAAACATCTATCTCTAGATATATTCTATCTTTATAGTGTGTGTATATATAAATACAACGTGTGTGTGTGTATAGATAGATTGAGATATATTACACACATATACCTAATATATACACACACAGAGGTCCCTGTGCACTCACAGCTCACTATACACTTGGTGATGTAGCTTTCCTTGCTAAGCCCTGGAATAAAATAACCATTAAGAAAATAAAATTCAGGGGGGGGGCAGATATTAAGTAGCCAATGCATGTCTCCGTTACACGGGGCCCCTCTGATTTTTTTTTTACAAAATTCTTTTTATAAAGGTAACGATGAGCATTATTCCAGATGGTACAGCCCCCCCACCAACCCCCATTTGCTTCTCTGTACATCCTTTTTTTTGCATGGACAAGTCTACATGCACCCACCTCAGAAGCAATATATAACATATCTTTATGTATACATATATCTACGACAGAGTGTGATCCGTGCTAGGTATCATTCGTGGTGCAGGGTAGCCTATGGGAATGAACCAGAGGAGATAGTCACGTGGCCACCAACGCCCTCCTTGATGCTGAAAGGAAAGGCCAGGCAGCGTACATCCATTTCAGCTCTGCAGGGTCTATTTATATTAATAGAAAAAATATATAGATATATACTTATATTATAAAAGCAATAGCTGGATTTTTAAGGTCAAAAGGGAAAGGAGAGGGGGTGGGTGAGGGGGCATGGGAAATAGTCTTAACCCTTACCACAGGGATCAGTGGCCTCGTCCCTATTAGATGTTTTGGGACTACGTTTCCCATGAGGCTCAGTCAATCGAATGACTGGCAGAGCATCATGGGAGATGTAGTTCCAAAACACCTGAGGAGCCAAGGTGGCTGACCCCTGCCTTGCCAAGTGGGACCGTGGCTTTAAAGCTTCAGTATCTGCACAGATTTAAAGGGATCTCATAGGGTTTCTTGAAGAACATCCTTCTCACCACCCTCCCTTCTTCCCCATATATATATGTGTATTGTACTTTAATGGGGGAAGGAGGGAAGAAAGTCTCATGTATTGCATGCTCTACCTAATGAACAACTATCCTTAGTAGAAAAGGAGATTATTTTTTTTTACACTGTACTTTATACAAAGACTCTTGAAGCCTCTTTACAATATTATTTATTAATATATTATTATAATTATTTTTCGTTCCATTTACTAGAAATGCTTCTGATGTGGGCTGTTCGTGATGTGTCCCCCCCCCCCCAGTAGATCATAGGATTCTTTTTATTCAGAGTACCGGAGTGTTTTAATTATTGAATGCCTATATATTTTACTGCCTTTTAAAAAAGAAACATTTCTCAGCGCTTTGAAAACAAAACAAATAAACGCAAGGTTCCTGAGGAAAAACAAAACAACCCCTTCTACCCCACGATACTGCAGCTTTAACAAAGTAACTTATCTTCTATATATATGAATATATGTGTATATATATGTATCTGAGTATATATCTATACATATATGAAAAAAAAATATGTTTTAAATGGTTTTACAGATGAATTGCATTAATACAGATTTGAAGTATTTTATTCTTTTTTGACTTGAAAAAAAAATTATATTTCATATTGCAAAGATGTTTACAAGTATTTTAATTTAAGTTCAGTGAACTTTTTTTGTAGCTGGGTTAAATCTTTTTATTTTTTAGTATGGCCTAACGGCAAAGAACACTGTATTATTTTAATATCATGCAGGTGTAGACGGGTGGGTTTTGGGGTGGGGGTAGGAAATGGGAGGGAACCCTAACAAAACTGCAAAAACGTTTTGAACAGTATTCTGTTGGAGAAAGATTTTTTATAGGTTCTAAAAAAAACAAAAACAAACAAACAAAAAAAATCTTTTCAACCTGCTTCGCCCAGCATCTTTTTTCTATTCCATGATATAAAAGCATATTTTATTCTATATTATTACAAAAAGAAAACGAATCCTGAAATGCGTATGCCTGTTAACCTCTCGTGTGCCACGGACTGGGCCTATGCAGTTTAGGTCCCACCCACTGTCATTCGAAGGGTTAGTCCAGCAAAAAATAAATAAAAATGGAAACAGTTGACTGCTTTCTACCATTTGTATAAAATTTCAGTGGAGATTACAAATTTCTGTTGCACCGATAGTTTTAGTATTTCTATTTTAATACATTTTGTTTACCACTTGTTTATGTATATGTAGGTGATGTTACTTGAGCGTAAATGTACTTTACTGAGCAAAGTTTAAACAAAAAACAAAAAAAAAAAACGAAACAAAAAAAAAAACACAAAGTATATTTTATTTTATGATAAAAGGGCCTTTAACCTCATGGTCAAATACTAATATTATATTTGCTGAAACAAGATTTGAAATTGTATCAAGAGTTTTATTTTTCTGACATTTAAAGTTCTACATAATAATTAAAAAAAAGGTAAAAAATTTTAAGTAATGGTGCTACTTCATGTTTTTTTAAGTATTTCTATATAAATCAAATAAAATATTACAGAAATCAAGTTTTTTTTTTTCATTTTGTCTTGTGTTTTGATCCGTTGTAATAATATGCAGTTGCTTTCCAGGTATAATGTCCCTTGCTTGTTTGTATCTTTCATTTTTTTGTATGTTATATATTTATATATTTTTTTTGCCTAGATATATTTTCTTTATTTCTGTGCTGCAGTGTGTGTGTGAGTGAGTGATAATGAGCAGAGAGAATCTATAGGCTGTGCTGTTTGCCTGATCATCAGACTGAGACCAGCTCCCTTTCCATTCTTGCTCATGCAAAATGTATCATCCGTCACTCTCAGCCAAGCATATAACTGGCTGTGTGTGATGGTCAGTAGCTGGGCAGTCAAATGTTCATTTTATTATTTTTAAATTTTTTTTTTTTTTTTTACGCTCCCCAGTTTTTGTGTAAGATGTTGTCTATTTCAATGTTAGGTGTCGGGTTCTATATTCTAACGACGCTGTCTTTTAATTAGCTTACAGTGATCCCCCATTCCTTCTCATTTCTTATTACATGCTTGACCTTGCGTGACTGCTGCTGTGGAATGTTTCATATCCACATGTATCAGTGAATATCTAATATGTCCCAATGGACACTGGGGTTTATTATCCTCTGGGGCTGTAGATTTTTGGCCTGTAATGCTACTGCTGTCATTTCCTTCTCCCTTATTTTTGTTAGGAGACACAGATATGTGTATCAAAAAATTTGTAGAGTTTATCTCTGTCATGCATGATTCAGATGAAGGAAACTTTAGCAATAGAGTTTAGATCAGTGTTTCTCAAACCTGTCCTCAGGACTCTCCGCCTCGCCAGGTTTGCAGGATATCTGAAGCACAGCACAGGTGATATGATTTGCTGCTCAGTGATTGCAGGATTCTGTTTGCATTTCCCCAAGGTGATCTGCAAAATCTGGCCTGGTTGAGGGTCCCGAGGACAGGTTTGGGAAACACTGGTTTAGATTATCCAATGGGAAGCTCTAGGACAGGGTTTCCCAAACCTGTCCTCTGGACCCTTAACCAGGCCAGATTTTGCAGATCGCCTTGGGGAAATACCTGAATCCTGCAATCAATGAGCAGCAAATCACATCACTGTGCTCTATGTCAGATATCTGGCAAGCCTGTTGTGTCAGAAGGTCCTGAGGACAGGTTTGGGAAACACTGCTCTAGGATATTGCAAGAGGTTCGGGGTTGATTTGCTTTAGCTGATTCGATTTTTGTATGGATGGGTTAGCGATAAGGCTATGGTGAAGAGGAGACTAATGATAGGTTTGCGTCACAGTGCGCTTTGTTCTCTTCATTCAGAAGAATTGTCTTGCGGATTCTAATCATCAAGAGGAAAAATAGCTGGGTTGGATTTTTTTTTTTTTACGCTCCCCAGTTTTTGTGTAAGATGTTGTCTATTTCAATGTTAGGTGTCGGGTTCTATATTCTAACGACGCTGTCTTTTAATTAGCTTACAGTGATCCCCCATTCCTTCTCATTTCTTATTACATGCTTGACCTTGCGTGACTGCTGCTGTGGAATGTTTCATATCCACATGTATCAGTGAATATCTAATATGTCCCAATGGACACTGGGGTTTATTATCCTCTGGGGCTGTAGATTTTTGGCCTGTAATGCTACTGCTGTCATTTCCTTCTCCCTTATTTTTGTTAGGAGACACAGATATGTGTATCAAAAAATTTGTAGAGTTTATCTCTGTCATGCATGATTCAGATGAAGGAAACTTTAGCAATAGAGTTTAGATCAGTGTTTCTCAAACCTGTCCTCAGGACTCTCCGCCTCGCCAGGTTTGCAGGATATCTGAAGCACAGCACAGGTGATATGATTTGCTGCTCAGTGATTGCAGGATTCTGTTTGCATTTCCCCAAGGTGATCTGCAAAATCTGGCCTGGTTGAGGGTCCCGAGGACAGGTTTGGGAAACACTGGTTTAGATTATCCAATGGGAAGCTCTAGGACAGGGTTTCCCAAACCTGTCCTCTGGACCCTTAACCAGGCCAGATTTTGCAGATCGCCTTGGGGAAATACCTGAATCCTGCAATCAATGAGCAGCAAATCACATCACTGTGCTCTATGTCAGATATCTGGCAAGCCTGTTGTGTCAGAAGGTCCTGAGGACAGGTTTGGGAAACACTGCTCTAGGATATTGCAAGAGGTTCGGGGTTGATTTGCTTTAGCTGATTCGATTTTTGTATGGATGGGTTAGCGATAAGGCTATGGTGAAGAGGAGACTAATGATAGGTTTGCGTCACAGTGCGCTTTGTTCTCTTCATTCAGAAGAATTGTCTTGCGGATTCTAATCATCAAGAGGAAAAATAGCTGGGTTGGATTTTTTTTTTTTAAATTTCTAAAATCTGTCCCGATTTAACATATACAATTTAATTTTTGATTCTTCACATCGTGCCTCTGGGGACTGAGCAGCAGTGGGGTCTATGGTTGTAAAACCTATTGTCAATCTTTTATGTTAATGAGAATTATTTGACTGGGTGGAGTACAGGTAACATCACTGCTCTGCATAGAGAGAGCCTGTGGACTCATGGGTTCGATCCCAGCGAGCACCTCTCCAGTAAGTGTCCTTGGGCAAGACACCTAACGGTACATACTCACCACCCAGGACATAGTTGAAAACGAGAGAAATCTCAATGTGTCCTTCCTGGTAAAATCCTTTCTCAAAAAAAAAAATTACATGCGTAAAACCATAGCATCACTACTAGAGAATTGGAGGATGCAGTAATACCTTGTTACATGTCAGCCAGGGGTCAGCAACCTTGGCCCTTCAGACAGTTAGGAACTACATCTCCCAAGATGCTCATTCACTCATTAGATTGAGTGAGCATCGTGGGAAATGCAGTTTCGAAACATACGGAGGGTCAAGGTTGCTGACCCGAGTTAAGCTACTATTGTATAAAGACATTAAACGTTCAGAGTTAATCTCTTAATCAACTCTGATAATTGCAATCGAGACAGAACAAGTCCCTGGGGTTGCCAGGAAAACCAGGTATTCCTGGACGGAATAATGTGTTCATGCTGATGGGCAATGCATGAAAAATGCAACCCCACAGCTGGCAGAATTCATACGATGTAGGTAATAAATCAGAGGAATTCAAGGTGATCTGTCTTGATTTCTTTCTTGCAACATTTGAAGTACACATGTTGCAGAGGCAGCACCTTCCCCTCTGCATGAAAAAGAAATGTGTGTCCAGAAAAACATGGCTGATCTGGCAACACTAGTCAACACAGAGACTTGAAACTGCTTGTCCTTCTAAGGCTGGCTGAGCATCATGGGATATGTAGCTTCAAAATGTCTGGAAAGCCAAGGCTAGCACTCACTACCTTATTGAATGTTACCCCTGAACTGTCCAATGTATCAAACCCTAGTTTCATTCCAGTCATGGTGAGCCGTTGGAGTAGCTGTTGATGGATGCAATCCCTATAAACCTTAAACAGGCCAAAGCTGGCATTCTGGCCATTGAATGGCTTGGCCCTGATACATAATATCTGTAATCCACTGGCTGTCATACAGGCCTGCACTACAACGGAGCACCGCCTGCAATCAATTCCCATTGTAAAGTCATTCTGCTTGGCTACCTTTCCACATCACTCTTAATTAATCAAACCTGCCCACGATACATGTTGTTGATGTGACTATGCCCTCTCTGCCTCCCGGTCCAGTCTCATTAAGCGTACTTTATTGTGATCACTATAAACATTACTAAAATCCTCATGAACCTGTTCTGGATCAGAACTGGATTTTTAATTCGCTGTGCTCCAATTTTTTTTTAGTATAATAATATTCACATTTATACCTTTTTTTTATGACTTTTTTCTGGAAACCGGTTATAGAAGTGTTAATTTATATTAAACAGCTGCTTGAGGCTTTTTTTTTTAATCTATTTTGGCTTATATACATGGTTCTCTATTTTGGTTCATGTACATGGTGCTGATTTAATGGCATTCTTCTGTATTTATTTTTAAAGTATTTTACCACGAAGGATACATTTGAGATCTCTGAAATGTATTGTCCGAGGTCTCGTGCTTGTTTTCAAGATAATGATTAAAAAAAAACATCTTATTAGTTGTCTTGTAATAATTGAAAACCTGTTATGAAACAAAAGTCAAAAAATGTATCTGTAGGTCTCAGAAAATATATTTTAGATTTTCCCAGCAGACCCAATTTTATTCATAGGCCTCAATTGTCCTACGGTGACCTTTGCCTTTACACATACAGATGTTCATTTATTAAAAATATATAAGGGGGACAAACTCAAGTTCTATGAATCTATATGGAAACGGTGTTTCTGTGCTATCTTGCACTGCTTCTGAATGCCTGGTTACTGCAGAAAGGAGGAGGTGCGTCGGGGTATGGATTTCACATGACGTGCTGGGGTAGCCAGCTTTACTCAACACATGCCAGGGCCTTGGTATTCTGAGCCAAAATTATATATTATTTTTTTAAGGGCATAAAAAAGCACACAATTTAATATCAGTCATGTATAAAAATGTCTCACGTTTATCTTAAAGCATTAGATCGATCCCATTCAACATCAAGAGGAATTAATAACCATATGATCATTTCCTTTTGGTTGACAGCCACCCTGTGGTTTATTGGTGATGCTGGGTGGGCATCATGGGGGTTAGCCTTCTGGATGCTGTAGAATGCAATCCTATGTGGTTTTCATTTGCATACCTTCTTAAACGATGAGATCTTGTATATATTTTAATGTATATGTTACGGGTAAAGACCGAAGTGTGGTTAATCCTAGGATTACCCGGGTAATCCTGACATTACACAAAACCGCTGGGTAAAGCTGCAAAAAAAATTAAAATTTCGGACTTTACCCGGGGAATCTTATGACTAACCAGCTGCCCTTGGGTAACAGTCTGGAAGAGCTGAAAATTCTCACTTTACTCGGATAATGTGCAAGTGTGAAGCTTCACCCGGGTAATCTGAGGACTATCCACAGCTTCACCTGGGTAATCTGCAGAGCATCCAACCCCGCTTGGGTAACAGTGAATTTTACTATTATCTATGGATATTATCAATGGAAATGGCAAAAGACAAACATTACAATGTATTAAGGATACAATGAATATACAGAGTAACAGGATATGTTTCTTATATGATTGTTAGGCTAGGGTCAGACGAACGCATTTTTCACGTTGCCCATGAAAAAGTGCGTTCGAACGTACGTATTTTTTCCCGGAATACGCGATAGCGGTCATACGATGCGCCGTTTCGTCCGTGATTTTGTACGGATCATCAATAAAACACTTTTTGTGTCTGGACGTTATGTTGGCCGGACATTAGCAGCGTCTGACTTCTCCTAATCACACACACACGCTGCTATGCGGCCGCAGCGCACTCTGTACGTCAGTACTAGCGGTTTGACGTTCTCGAAAAAATGCGTTCGTTGGCCACTTGCGTTGCACGGAGGAACTTTCGTGCGGCCGTTCGTCGTATGTTCCCCGGCATTGGACGTCATTTGCTGCTAGCACGGCCGTGATTTTGTGCGGCTAAACGCACGTGAAAAATGCGTTCGTCTGACCCTAGCCTTAAAGAATTACATGATCTTTATTATGTGTCATATGTACTTATATATCATTTATAAAACATAATAACCATCAGGTTTACTCTTTATATAATATCTTTATCTTCATAAATTAATTTTCAGACAATTAACGCACAGAGTTACATGATGGGTATTTAGTGTGGTTTGTGACTGGATACAATTTCATTAAAAATAACAAAACACACAAATTGTGTTATCGGTCAGATAACAGTTTGCAGCTTTATCCGGGTAATCCTCGGAATTCAGTCAACTGTAACAATCTGAAAACCCAAGAAAAGCAGAGCACCCAGAGGTGTTTGGATATTTTGCAGATTACCCGGATAAAGTCCGAAGTTTCTTTGCAAATCACACTTTATCCAGCAACACTAGGGCGAATTACCCGGTTAAAACAGAGCAGAAAACCAGAGTACCCAGAGGCCTCTGGATACTTTGCAGATTACTCGGATAAAGTCCGAAATTTCATTTCACTTCGGACTTTTGCTAATGACACCTGGGTAATGCTAGGATTACCCGGCTAGCCCTAGGATTAACCGCACTTCGGGCTTTAACCGTAACATATACATATACTGCAAATATGTATTTTTTTTATTGTCTTTGTCAAAATGTAATATTTAATAATTATCAATACTATTCATTTTAATATCCTTTTAATAGTGCACAGGGAGGCTTTTCATTTGACCACTTTGCAGGGTGGGTTGTTTATAAATATGTTTTCTCATGATGTAGGTCTATAAGAGGCGTAGGAGGTTGTTCTGTTTACAAATTGTGTCTTTAGAGGCTTTCTAGATGGTTTGTCTCAACAGCTGTGTCTGTTTACAGTTGCAGGAGTATAACATGCAGGAAGTGTAAGGCAGTTTGTATATAGGTGTGAATTGCCTATAGAGCTGTGATCAAAGACAATTATTATTTTTTTTTTTTTTGCGAAAGGATTTTACCAGGAAGGATACATTGAGATTTCTCTCGTTTTCAAGTATGTCCTGGGTGGCGAGTATGTACCGTTAGGTGTCTTGCCAAGGACACTTACTGGAGAGGTTGCTCGCTGGGATCGAACCCATGACTCCACAGTCTCTCTCCATGCAGAGCGGTGACATTACCTCTACTCCACCCAGCCGGTACTTGGAGTCAGGCTTTGTAAATGACAGCCAGGGAACAGTCTCTCTAGCCACACAGTTTAACATGCCACTTGTATATTGAGGTGTTCTTTCAGGTTCCTGCCCTGGACAGCAATGCCTGTGTACCCCGCGTGTGTTATGCTACACATACCAAGGCAGGGTTTCCCATTGGATTATAAAGTAGGTTAATTGGCTACCTGCAAAGCTCTAGCTCTGGGCTGCTTGTGTTGACTGCCTTGTACAACACAAAAGTGTCCTTCAGGGAAAATACCAGCTCCACAAAGGATCTAATCTATCTAACACCTGAATTTATTTACAAACTCTATTAGAGAGCTGTGGCTTTATCAGCGCAAGCTGGCTGTGTGTGATGGGAGCTGTGTACAAAGAGTTTGTTGCTTTTACAATGTCCCATTCTGTATTTGCTATATTGTTCAGAAATTAAAAGGATGGACAGTGTACTGGAGTTTGGAGCATTACTTCATGATTTAGACTAGCTCTGTACAGGGGGAATCTTGTTGGATTGTCATTTTTATTTTTTACTTGGTGTGAGAGAAAGGGCTGTTAGGGCGAGACCGTTAAAAAATACATATTTGGGAATAAAGCATGGAGGCATCTACAAACACCAAACAAAATTCAACCTCATCCTTCAGCCACTCCTTAGGCTAGGGTCAGATGAGCGCATTTTGTACGGACTGTAGGTCCGTGCAGTACGGACATCGTCAGTACGGAAGACACAGTAGTGGTCACACAGTCCGTTTTTTCACTGAAGTTATTTTTTGACGGATGTAGGAGGGGAAAATAAATTACAATGAAAAAACATTCTGTCCGTCAAAAATGCTGGACGTATAAATGCAGTCCGTCTGACCATGCTCCATCACTCACACACAAAGCTATGCAGACGTTGTGGACGTGGCGCACTCCGCACGTCCGTTCTAGCAGTATTACGTTCTTGCCTAACCTGCGTCCGTTTGCCGCGGCCGTTGTGCGTCCGCAGTTCAGTGCGGACGTACTTCATGTGTCAGGCTCCAATGGACTTACTTTCATGCTATCACGGACGTACTTTTAGGCGCAATCACGGACGTGAACACTACGCTCGTCTGACCCCAGCCTTAATCTACTACACCAGTGGTTCCTAACCGCGGTCTTCAAGTCCCCCTAACCGGCCAGATTTTAAGAATCACCTTGGGGAAATACAGACTAAATCCTGCAATCACTGAGTAGCAAATCCTATCACCTGTACTGTGCTTCAGATATCTGTTAAAACATGACCTGTTGGGGGTACTTGAGGACCGCGGTTGGGAACCACTGTACTACATGCTTTCCAAATGCTTGTAACTATAACTCTCAACCCTGTCCTTGATTACCTCTAACAGGCCAGGTTTGCCAGATATGTGAAGCACAGCACAGGTGATATGATTTGCTGCTCAGTGATTGCAGGATTCAGTTGCATTTCCCCAAGGAGATCTGTAAAACCTGGCCTGTTTTGGGGTACTTGAGGACAGGGTTGGGCCCACAAAGCAGATGTGCAAGCTGTCCACAACTTCCACTGCTCCCTTAGACACAAACCCTTTCACGCTATTGTCCCTATCTGTTAAGACAAAGGACCAATCTTTTGCCCAAATATCTCAACAATGAGTCTTTAAATAGAAATGTCATTCGAAATCTCTCTCTAGATAAGATATTTTGCTTTTGTTATAAATTCCATTCATTGCCTAGCTAGGTGTCATCTATTGTCAAATTAATTGGATGCTGGAGGGGCAGCAGCTTGCAGAATTTGCAGGGCCCAGGGCAGCACTAAACCTAAATACACCTCTGGATCTAGAACGCTAAAAAATGAGAGGAAAGTAAGTTAATGCAATTTGGTAAATCTGGCACTTGCACTCTGTGGTTTGGTGATTTGAAAAAGGCTGCTAAATGAAATACTAGGTTTCATTTGACTACGAATTTAGATGTTTTTGGGTTTTTTCTTTCCATCTAAAGAGCTGCAGGAGAAGTTTCACTGTGAACATAAATGTCTATTTTCACCAGCGTTTGCCATAGTTTAACAAGATTGTTATGTTTTGTTTCTGAAGATAATACTAATGATAAGTTACTCCTCTTAAGCGTGAATAAATCTAACAGAGAGCTGACAGATTGTTCATATATAGGGTTTGGTTTAATTCAGTGGTTCCCAACCGCGGTCCTCAAGTACCACTAACGGGCCAGATTTTAAGGATCACCTTGGGGGAAAATGCAGACTGAATCCTGCAATCACTGAGCAGCAAATCATGTCACCTGTGCTGTGCTTCAGATATCTGGAAAACCTGACCTATTTGAAGAGTGGAAGGATCGTCCGTGAGACGTTCCTTCCACTCTGATGACTGTCTGGCCACCTCGATGAGTGCATTTAGTGCGCTCAGAGCTGCAAGGCTCGATCCTCCTATGGAGGATCAGGCTTTGCATTTCTGTTAACGCGCGTTCTAGTGCTTTGACGGAGAGGGCTGCTGAATGGAGGCAGCATGGCCACTGTTGCGCGCGCAATTCTTGCGTGCGCAACAGCGTGTGGTTGGCCCGTCGCAGCGTCTCAATGCTGCGACGGATGCCAGAAGACACGTCAGTACGGCCACTCGTCTGACGCCAGCCTTTAAGGGACTTGAGGACCAGGGTAGAGATCCGCTGCTTTAAACAATGCGTCAAACATACTTGATTATCTATTTTTATAATTCATTCGTTGTCTGGTTTTAATAGATTTATTTATTTCTTGCACATATCTACCCATTTATCAAAAACACTGTGGGTGTTGGATATAGCACATGCATGATTCTGCAAATGCAAACCCACTCCACTTGATTGACTTCCTTTTAATTCATGGCAGGTTTGTATGCTTCACAATGCTTTACACATTTTCCTTATTCTTTTTTCTTCCTTTTCTTTTTTTCTCTTGTTTGTTCAGTCTTGCAGGCTTTTTTATCTTTTTTTGTAACGCCTTTTGTGTCTCCATTATTTGCTGTTCACAAGTCTGTTTCTCGTTCCTTCACAGGTCTCTCGTAAACAGTGTGATGTTCATTCAGCAATAATTTCACGTAACACTAAGTTTATTTGGAAGCGTAATTGATTTCCCATAACCTGACAGTTGTGGCTATGATGCATTGTATAATAAGTTACAATCAACTAAAAATCAATAGGAATACATGTGCTCAGAAGCCTTGTGGGACTCTCTTTGTGATGGGCCTATGTCACACAACATAAAACGAAAGCAAATCATACATAAAGACTACTTAAACGTATACGTACAAAGAGATCAGTAACGTTTATATACTGTAAACCATTGCTCTTGCGCGTTACCCTAGGCGCGCACAGAAGTCTGTGCCTGTTCCTTCAATTGCTCTTACATTTGATGGATTAGTTCCCCCACAATTCTTGAGTTTTAATAACTTGGTTCCTAATAAAGAACATTTAAAAAGAAAATAAACTGTATGGTAGGGTTGCCAGATCGGCCATGTTTTCCTGGACACATATAACTATTTCTTTCAGAGGGTGATTGCCTGGAAACGTGCTGGGCTGCAACATGTATAATGCATATACTGCAGGTAGGAGATCAAGGCAGATCACCTGGGATTCCTTTTTGATTTCTTACCTGCAGCATATGGATTATTCATGTCGCGGGGTGGCATTTTTAATGCACTACCGATCAGCATGAATGTGTCCAGGAAAACATGGCTGACCTTGCAACCCCGCTGTATGGTGCTTTTGTAGCTTGAAGCTGTAGGATGTTCCCTTGAATAGATACACCATTTTCCAAGATGATTTATTGATATTTCCTCCTTTGTCTGTCCCATATTCATAGATGTTTTGTGTGGTAAACACACAGAATATCTGTTCTCTTGGTTGTGTGGCACCTGTGAACAGCCAGGGCCACAAAACTGAAGTTGCATCTTGCTTGATGCTGATAGTTCGGACTAAAAGGATTATTGAAAGAGTATCACACTTGCCACTAAATTGCACCGAACGGTGAATTTCACTGTACGGTGCAATTTAGTGGCAGATCAGCTATTCAGAGAGCTGTCAATTCACCAAATACTGACAAAATTGACAGTGAAATACGATGCAGTTCGCCTCAGATCGAAGCAATTCGGCGTTCTTCAGAGGAAGTGAAATTGTCCCATAAAGTAAGGGTTAATCTATTCAGAGAACGGCGAACTATACCAAAATGTTGGCAAAATGCCCAGATTTTTGGTGGTTCAGTTTGACAGGTTTAAACAGGCGAATCCCATAGGATCCTAATGTAAAACAAAATACTGTTTTTATAATTTTTTTATTCAACCGTTTATTATTTTCAGTTTCAGCAAAGACTAAAAAGCCTTTTAATTTTCTAGAATTTTTTTAGATATTTTCCTTTGTTTGTTTTAGCCAAAAATTTTGACTCCCATTTTTCTTTTTATTCTGCAACAAACATTTTTATTACTTTTTATAGCACCTTTTTTATTATTTACATACATTTTCATGCATTTTTTTCATTGTTTTAAATACCTTCTAAAAAAATAGCAGAGTTGTTTTTTTTTCCATGTAGCATGGGGGTTTTCGGAGGTCGGTGACAGCGTTCAGTGGTCAGTTCAGCAGCTTTCAGTCCTCCGACTCCTTGTTTGGCGCACGTCGGGGACCCTGCGGTGAATAGTGAATTCACCACAGGGTTGGGGAACTGAAATTGCTGTAGTATGCTGAACGGAGGAGGTCTCTGAATAACCCTCTATATATTCCATTAAGCTGCTGTCCCGCATTTATGAAGGGACGCAAACTAAAGTGAGACTCTCCAAATTGGTGAGGGCCCTGCTAGAGCTTTGCTCTGCAAGCATGTGCCGTCTTCCCAGTGGCATAGTGAGGGGGCAGAGGGGGGCACTTGCCCCTGGGCGCTGGTCTGAGGGGGCACCACAAGTAGGGGTGGACTGGGGGCCCCATCATAAAAAAAATCTTTATATGAGGAGGCTCCATTGCCACACAGCACTAGGAGCTCCTGCTGCAGGGAGAAGCCACGCCCCAGCCATGGGTCAGCTCAGTGGAAATTGCAAGCAGAGGTCTGTTTGTCTCCATAAGTGGTAGCTTTCAACCACATGAATAGAGCCTGACAGCTCTGTGTGTAACTTGCTTCTGCTGGGGAGGAGAGCCAGAAGCTTCAGAGGGAGATCCCATCAGACCAAGGAGGAGGTAAGATCACCCTATAAGTACCCCCCTCAGTCTGTCTCCTGCCCCTGTAAACTCCTCTCTGCTGCAGCTGATAGGAGGTAAGGAGCCCCCTCTCCTGCTTACACACAAGGAGCTGTAATATGTAGGGGTGAAGTGTCTCCTGTAGCCTCGGCTGTTTAGGAGAAAATCCTGTATCCACTTCTTTAACCACTACAATGCCAGAAATCCCAGCACCATCTACTGTGTGTTTGACCCTCGCTCCTGCTACCCATGTCAGTGGGCGAGGGAAGGCCCCAGAGGCTTGACTGACATCTATGATGATGATCTATGATGTCAACCACCTCCAGGAGAAGTCTGCAATCTTTTGCAGTACTTTCAACTAAGGGGTTAAGAGAGACATAGCTGGAAAGGTCAGCCTGTGACCTTTCCAACAATCCCTCTCTTTCTTCTGTGCCCTGTTGCGATGGGTAGAGAGGGGTCCAAAAGTAACCCACACCCTTTCAGGCACTCTCCCAGCTCAGCCAGGTGGCCTCTGAAACTGGCGTCATCGCAGGCTGGCGCGATGATGTCAGTGCAACGGGATGAGTCATATGGGACAGTCTGACTTCAAGGAAGTTGGACTGCCCCAGAACTCGGTCCCGAGTGGATGGGGTCTCCCCTTTTGCTGCGGAGACCCCATAATGTGTGATCCCAAGGACGTCCCCACACGTCATCTGCAGCGAAAGAGTTAATGTGAGTGTATATGTATGTGCTCACATGTATAATGTATGTATGCACCACGTATATGTCTGTGTGGGTGGCATTTGAGGCTAGGAATGTTCAGGAAGAGGGGGCATGGAGAACGGTGAAGGCGGTATGAACCTTGAGAAGAAGTATGCAGAATGGTAGGGGGGGATGAACAGGGAGAGGGGGGTTTAATAGCCCATGAAAATAGTCACAGTCATGGCAAGTCTTTTGCCATTTAGCGAGAAATAGAACGTAGCTTAACGCCGGACGGGTGGTGTCCAGCTGGAGGGTGTTAACATTGGCCTCTTCAGCGGGTGCCTCCTTCGGCTCACCTAGTTGCTGATGCATGACACACATCATTGGCTGGAGGGAGACAGCTTGATTTCAAGCCGTCCCGTGGCTGCAAATGATGTGCTGCATGGGAGTTGCAGCCCATTGAAGACAACGGGGCGTACTAGTACGCCCCACGTCTTAAAGGCCAACCCGCCACAAGGATGGCATGGTATGCCCTGCGGCGGGAAAGTTTTAATAAACAGAAAAGGAATATGGAGTGGGTGCGCTAGGGGAGGACTTGCCCCCGGGCACCTCATGACCTTGCTACGCTTCTGCGTCTTCCTTTCAAGAATGGCTCCTCGCAGTTGAGCATACTAGAGCAGTGGTTCACAACTCTGTCCTCAAGTATTCCTGACAGGCAGGGGCTTGATCACAACCAGGACGTTAAAGGTAAGACAAATGGAAAACTTGTGCATGAGCCGGTTTCCATTTGCCTTTAACATCCGTATTCCCTTTGAACCGCTTTGCCAACAGCTCTAGTGGTAATACTTTGGAGCATCTTTAGGATAACGACAGCGCCACTGCCATGCTGTTATTAAGTCCAGGAGTCAAAAGGACTCCATAGAACCAGATGCAATCTCGTGAGAGCTCTTGCCAGAATGGCAGAAGGATTTGCGGAGGAACACTGTGAACTACTTGTTCCCAGTGTTCATCTACCCACGGAGCGAAGAAGCCACCGAGGAATCTAAGGTGAGTATTGGATATTTTGATAAATTTGAATTATTATGCTGAAACACAATCACGTAACACCAGTGTTGAAAAGACATTGGGCCGCAATACACACTTAACGCAAACGTTAGCTGCGGTGTTTACCACATATTACAATCCAAACGCTAACGGGTTAAGTAACCAGTTTGCGTTTGGTACCTTGTGCTTTTCAGCGCGAGGTTACTGTACTTTGTGCTCACTATTCTTAACATGGGGAGCGCAAAGTGTTAATCAGCGTTAGGATTACAATCTACTACCACTGATTAATGTCTGGCTGTGGTTAGCAAAATGTTAACCAGAGCCAGGACTTGGTGTTAACGGATTCCACTTCTGCAGAATCCGTTAACACCATCCAGAAAAAATCTGGTCTGAGCGCACTCTGCATGCATAACGGACAGACATACTGACAGAAGATACTATAGACACCATATGGTCTGTTTTTTTTTTTTGACGGATGTAGAAAATAATGGGAAATATGGGAAACAAAATGAATTAACATTAAATGACAAGTACAGTCAGCCAGACCAACAAAACTTCTGAGTGTCAATGTGATGGACGTCGCAAATGCGCTGCGTCTGACGTCTCATCATTACACACACAGGCCGCTATGCGGACGCGGCGCACTCTGGGCATCAGACGTAGCGCTTTTACGTTGAGCCTAAATGGCCACCGTTGCCACCTGTGTGGTGCGTGCGTACTTCGGTGCGCACGTACTTCGTGTGTTGGTCTGATATTTATTGATCACAAATCAATGCTATGACAGACGTTAAACTGTGCGGCAACACGGACGTGATGACTGCGTTCGTCTGACGCTAGCCTTAAGAGAAATGTCATGTGGAGCAGTTTCCCTTTCTAAATATTAGAGGGAATGGTCTATTACGATCCCCCCCACACACCCAGGGGGTCAGTTTTAACTTTTACTTACTGCAGAACCCTCAGTTTTCTTGTTTCTTTAATAATGTATCGCTCCTCTTATTATGTGCCTCTATCAACCCTTTCTCATCTGCCACTAGATACAAAGGCCACGGGAAGGGATGACCATCAGATGCCTCCCAATGTACAAACACTGAGTGGAGTCATGCGTCGGCTGAGTGACTATTTAACCGTATGACTCAGGTGCAGTTACAAGCATTTATAAAGCGCCAACAAGTTCCATAGTGCTGTACAATGGGTTATGAGGGGGCCCCCTCATAATGACACCAGCCTCCTGTTTGTTTAGTGTCTGACTTAAGACACCCCCACATGTGAGTGCACCTTTTTCTTTTATTTTTATTCATTTTTCATGAGATAAATTGCACTATTTTGTGTTTTATTCTGTTTTATTTGAGGCACATGTCTGCTGAACACCAGCTTTTACAAGAGGCTCCATCTTTACATGAAACTATATACTTTGAAGGAATCGCTGACTCCCAAACCACACCACCAGGACTTTTGCGTTGACTTTTTGGTGGATATGGGATATACCACCAGGTGAAGGAGATAAGCTGCTGGACTCTACATACGTGATATACAACATTGCAATGTTTGTTGATTTTATTTGTACCTGTTACCTTGGTCTCTTTTAAATTTTTCTTACCACTAAGGGGCGCCATAATACAGATTCACTCCCACTTGCAGATTTTGGTATATGTTGTATCATGGGAAAAATCCACAAAATGGAAGCAGGAGATATAATAAATTTATTTTTCCTTTTTACATGCAATTACTTCAAACAAAGGAAAAAAACAGCAGCATGTGTTTTATAATGTGGTTTTGTTTGTAATCTAGAAGTATTGTAGCTACAGTTTATGTAAGTGCTAGCGTCCCTTTTAAGCAGTGGAATGTGTGGTAAACGATACATATGCTTGTATGTATGTGTGCATATAAGTAGTATATGATTATATAACTGTGTATTGACGCTAATGTCAAATGTGAAATATATTGACAAATATAATATTTTGTAAATTTCCTATATATATATATCAGTAGGAGATATAGTTGTATGGTTTTTTATGTGGTGTATTAATTACTAGGCGGTGCGTTAATATTCTGTTGGCTGACATTTACTAATGAACTATGCTTAACATGTTCGATTGACATCTTTACTATTCTGTAATGAGCCAAAATGTGTGCCTGGCGAGTGTATGCCGCCGTTCACATATTTTGATGGGCAGAGGATGAGGATTACTCCTCTGACATCTGGCAATGAGGGGCAATCTTATTGCTGAGATTCTTTTATGGTGCTTCATGTACGTATAAGCAATTGTGCATTGCTCATTGCGTGTGTAAGGGAAGATAATTTGCTCATTTAAGAGATAAACGCTGTCTGTGCTTCTTACTTGTATGGTCGTGGTACCATCAATAGAAATTAAGGTGTTGCCTCTTCTAATTTCTTTTTCATTGATTAGAGTCCACTGACCCCATCTCTTCTACTTCTGTTTTCCAGTCACTTAGTCATCCTTCGTTTCTATGTTCAAAAGTCACAGATCTTCTAAAATGCCATATTAAATGTCAAAGTCAATAGCCTCAGGCAAATTCAGATTTAATTGACTTTTCTATATGCTGCTGCCTTAGTCAGCTCACGCAGCTATTGAAACACATTTAGCATTTTCATGAGTATTGTGAAAAGGTGTATTTTGGTCGATGTAACAAATGCTGCACGACTGTGTGACCTTTTTATTTAAAAAAAAAATATTTTATTTTCGTCAAAGAATAATTATATAAAAGTGAACATCTCCCATTCCCAGAAGTAAAATTATGAGCTGGAGTACTTGTAGCTTTAGGTGCTGAAGCTCCTACGATATTGTCTTTAATGACTGTTTCAAATCACTTCGTACAGAAACCATGGTTCAGACCATCATTAGCTGTAATATGGCAGTCTTGTAGAAAGTATCCACTCCTGCACTTCCAGTAATTGCAGCGTCCCCTTGGTTTGATGAGACCCTTCAGGATTTGAACACAACCTTGGACAAACTATTGAGATTGTAGTATCGCATGGCGTGACATTGTGTTTATAACACAGGCATAACTGGGCTCCTTCCAGTACTAGACAAACCGCATGCAGGAACAGTGAAGCGCACACGTGGATTATAGATCAATATGCAACATGCGCTTGTGTCAGTGTCTGTAGTCTTTAGAAGATCTTGCTGTGATGATTTTCACAAATTGTCAAAACAAAAAAGTGTACAAAACAGGGTAGTACAGTTGTGTTGATAATATAAAACTGTATTGAACAGTAGCACACTCGCATGGTTTTAAAGACTTACTGGCTCCTCCTATTGCACTTTTGGGTCAGTTAAGGGCCTTTCCTGTGCAATGACCTCCCGATAAATATCCTGTTTGATATCCTGGTTAAAATATATATAGTGCAGACCGTAGGGGTGAATGAATGGTGAAATAAGTGGAACAACTCACCCAGATGGAGCCTGTACGTTGGCTCGCCTCATAATGCTCACAAGTTGTATTGGAGAGGCCCAACTTGACAGAAAGCTTTTGCCGCTCCCATCCTAGCTGGAAAAAAGCCAAGCAGTGTATATTAAAAAAGATTATTTATTAATAAGTATGAGTTGAAGTAAAAATAAATCGAATCAAATCAATTCTATCAGAAAAGATTTCCAGACGCGTTTTGCCCTTCTTAGATAATGGGCTTCATCAGTGGAAAATTATGTCTTTCTAGTACTCGACAACAGTTTAAAATGGGGCTCAAAATGTCTACTCCACCACTTGACCAGGATGTACAGAAGATGTACTTACATACTTAATTAGGTCCACAGCTGGAGGAGGTCCTCACTCCAAGGCCTCAAGACAGTAGAAATATTGAAGAAATCCAGCACAACATGGTAAATTAGAAATAAGGTTTATTCCATCACCAACAGAACCGATGTTTAAACCTCACATAGGTCTTTGTCAAGTATACTTGTTAAAGACCTATGTGAGGTCAAAACGTCTGTTCTGTTGGTGATGGAATAAAACTTATTTCTAATATACCACTTGCCGAGGATGAGCATAAATTTAAGCAGGGCTAGTGGCAATTAGGCAGCAGTTTGAATTTGGCACCTACCCTTTTAAATTAAGTCATACAGACTAAATGAATACACCACAAAGATGGGGCAAAGTTTTTGGGGGGTGTGTGTGGAAGTGGAAGGAAGGTGATGGATTTGATTAAAAGTGGCGAGTAACTTTTTAGTCTGGCTAGTAGCTTAGGACTTAAAATCTGACCGTGCTTTAATATTATGATTATGGATATGCCTGGTACGTAACATAATGATAGGAATGTCAGATTAGGGTAGGATATGGATGTAGGGGTATACTTTAAACAAAATAAATTATTATTATTCTTTATTTAACTCCAGAGTATTCCACAGCGCTGAACAATGGGCACAGTATAGACAAGGTTACAATACATTGAGACTGAACAACATTTGATAAACCAGTACAGGAAGAAACAGAGACCCTATTCCCTTGGGAATTTACAATCTAGAAGGGTTGGAGGTGGAAACAGGAGGAGAGGACTGCAAGGTGAGAGTGATGGACTGGTTGCGTCAGTGAGTAGGGTGGCAGGCTTGCCTGAATAGGAATATTTTAAGGCAGCATTTGAAGTAAGGGAAACTAGGGGAAGTATGACAGGAGGAAGGAGAGAATTCCAGAGGATGGGAGCTGCATGTGAGAAATCCTGCAGTCTATCATGGGAAGAGGTGATGCGGGGAGAAACATAGAAACATAGAAAAATGTCGGCAGATAAGAACCTTTCGGCCCATCTAGTCTGCCCAATTACATGGATACTTTACCTGGATTTATCTTTTGTTTAGGATAGCCTTATGCCTATCCCATGCCTGCTTAAATTCAATTACTGTTTTGGCCTCTACCACTTCAACTGGAAGGCTGTTCCATGTATCCACCACCCTCTCAGTAAAATAATGCTTCCTGATGTTACTTTTAAACCTTTGCCCCTCTAATCTAAGACTATGTCCTCTTGTTTTGCTACTTTGTTTCCTTTTAAATATACTCCCTTCCTCTACCTTGTGGATTCCCTTTACGTATTTAAATGTTTCTATCATATCTCCTCTGTCTCGTCTTTTTTTCCAAGCTGTACATGTTAAGATCATTAAGCCTTTCCTGGTAACCTTTCTCCTTCAAGCATACACCATTTTAGTAGCCCTTCTCTGAACTCTCTCTAAGATGTCTATATCCTTCTGGAGATATGGTCTCCAGTACTGCACACAGTACTCCAAGTGAGGTCTCACCAGTACTCTGTACAGTGGCAGGCGCACTTCCCTTTTCCTACTGCTAATACCTCTCCCTACACAACCAAGCATTCTGCTAGCATTTCCTGCTGCTCTATTACATTGACTACTTACCCTTAGATCCTCTGAAATAATAACCCCTAAATTCCTTTCCTCAGATGTTGAGGTTAGGACTGTATCAAATATTCTATATTCAGCCCTTGGGTTTTTACGTCCCAGGTGCATTATCTTGCACTTATCCACATTAAAACTCAATTGCCACAGCTCTGACCATTTTTTTAGTTTACCTAAATCATTTGTCATTTGGCTGATCCCTCCAGGAACGTCAACCCTGTTGCAAATCTTTGTGTCATCAGCAAAAAGACATACTTTTCCATTAATACCTTCTGCAATATCACTAATAAAATTTTTAAAGAGAATGGGTCCAAGTACTGACCCCTGAGGTACCCCACTGGTAACAAGACCTTGCGCTGAATAAACTCCATTTACCACAACCTTCTGTTGCCTGTCACTCAGCCACTGCCTAATCCATTCAACAATATTGGAATCCAAGCTCAAAGATTGCAATTTATTGATAAGCCTTCTTTGCGGAACAGTATCAAAAGCCTTACTGAAATCTAAATAAGCAATGTCTACTGCACCACCTGTGTCTATTATTTTTGTTACCCAATCAAAAAAATCAATAAGATTAGTTTGGCATGATCTCCCTGAGGTAAACCCATGTTGTTTCTGATCCTGTAATCTATGTGTTTTTAGATGTTCAACAATCCTTTCCTTTAACATGGTTTCCATTAATTTCCCCACTACTGACGTAAGACTAACTGGCCTATAGTTCCCTGATTCCTCCCTACTACCCTTCTTGTAAATGGGCACAACATTTGCTAATTTCCAGTCTTCTGGGACGACTCCCGTTAGCAAGGATTGGTTAAATAAAACTGTTAACGGTTTTGCTATTACATCACTGAGCTCTTTTAATAATTTAGGGTGGATCCCATCAGGCCCCATTGACTTATTTGACTTTACTTTAGACAGCTGCTGTAGAACTTCCTCCTCTGTAAACTCATATGTAAATGTCTCGTTAGTGTTTCCTCCTAACTGAGGTCCCTTTCCTTCCTTTTCTTCTGCAAAGACTGAACAAAAATATTCATTGAGGCAGTCAGCGAGACTTTTATCCTCTTCTACATTCCTTCCTTTGTTTTTAATCTAACTAATCCTTGTTTTACTTTTCTTTTCTCGTTTATGGATCTAAAAATTGTTTTGTCCCCCTTTTTTACTGACTGAGCTATTTTCTCTTCTGCGTGTGCTTTGGAAGCTCTTATAAATTGCTTTGCCTCTTTCTGCCTAATTTTATAGGTTTGCCTGAGTTTTTTTAGAATTATTGAATGCTGTCTTTTTGTTCTTCACTATTTTGGCCACTTCTGCAGAGTACCACAGTGGTTTCTTCCCTTTATTGTTTTTGCTAACAAGCAGAATGCAATTGCCTGTGGCCTTCAATAATGCTTCCTTTAAATAATCCCATTTCTCCTGGACTCCCTTTAAACTCCTCCAGTCTGTTAATGACTCCTTCACACAAAATCTCAGGTCACTGTTTGACTTTAGGGAGCGGGCTGGGGTGTACTTGGTGATTAGTGAGGACAGGTAGTGGGGAGCAGAGTTAGTGAGAGCTTTGTAGGTCAGGGTAAGGATTTTGCATTTAATTCTACAGTGGATGGGGAGCCAGTGAAAGGGTATATAGAGAGATTGAGTAACATGTTTGATTAGACCAATGGTGGATTACAATATAGCTCAGGTAGGTCACAAGAATAATCTCATGTAAATGGATAAAACAGTGGATTAATTTTATATGGGTGGTTAGGGCAAGGCATTAGGTTAGGGCCAGAGACGTGCAGTCAGGGGTGGCAGGGGAGGCAGGGCCATTCCAGTAAATTAATGTGCTCATTGTGCTGTATTGACATGTATGTACAGTTAATCTGTAAATAAAATGTTATTCATTGAAAAATGTTCTCATACTCACCTCTCCACGCTCCCTCGCTGTGCTTCTCTGTCCTCCGCTTTTTTTCCCCCTGTACTTTCAGTTTGCCGGCATGTGTGTGATTCACTACACAGCCAGCAGGGGCAGCACTGAGCCAGCATAGCCTATGCAATATGCGCAGCTGAACGCTACACTAATTGCATAGCTCAAGCTGATTTCCTGGTTCTACACTTTTCAGTGCCTCCAGAGGCACTGAGAGCAACTGAAAGCTTGAGCCAATGGGAAAGCTCCATTGGTCTCAAGCAGTTCTTTTTTTTAAAAAAAAAACGCCCCCATGGGAGGCAGAGCTCCCCATGGATTGATTGACGCAGGACAGTCATGTGACTGTCCTCATCAGTCGTGGGGGGGGGGGCAGGCAGAGCTCAGCAGTCAGCATGTGTGTAATAGCGCCCTCTATTGGTCAGTATTGTAAGTACATGCCCCTAGAACTAAAAACCTATATGCAAACTTTATTTTAAAGTAAGAGTTGTATTCGTGCCTTCTATTAGTCAGTATTGTAAGTGCATGCTCTTAGAACTGTAAAAAAAATGCAAACTTTACTTTATAAATAGTGAAAATCTATTCTCCTATATAACGATAATCAAATGCGTAAATTGCAACTGCGTAACCCTGTGTATATCTGGCTCTGATACTAGCCAGTGCCTCACCAGCCACTGACCTCACAGCACGTCACTGGTTAGGGCAGGAATGTGTGGCTTTGTTTGGGTAATAAGTAGAGGTGTGGATGGAGCAGAAAAGTTTGTTTTGTTGAATAATAATTCCATAAGAGATGAATGGCATTACTTGACTGGTTCGTTTTGTTTCCTTTTGGGTTCCCTTTGCTTAATTCCCCGTTACCCAACCCCTGCCAGACTTTGGTTTTCTCTGACTGGGTGCTTCTCAAGTTACTCTTGACATCATGTCCATTGCAAACCAGAGGTGATTAAAGCTGTGGCCTGTACAGGTACTGCATGTGTTTTAAGGGAAAATCCTGTGTGGTTTAAGGTGAGCAGTGCCAGGATAAAGCATCAGTGCCAGGCTCATGATTAATGAGAGCAGTGCAGGGTAAGTTATTTCTCAGGTTCCTGGATTGGTTTATGTATTTTTTCCCCCTTTCAATAACAATTTTACAAACATTTCTGTTCCAGATTGGTTTGCATCCAGTTGTAAACAATAGAGAGTAATTCACTAACCTTTGGATATGAAGTAACAAATAAGGGAAACCTGAGCAAAAAGTACAGCCAACACCACAGAATAATTTAAAAACAGACATATGGATGATTTACACATTTTAACTATTTCAACTTGTAGCAAATAATATGTGATGGTCTGCTTGTTATGATATTTTAACCCTTTCACTATTTTTTGTTGAAAATATTAGCATAAGGGTTTCATTAAACATAGGATAAGCGGTGAAGGCTAAAAATGCAATTTTCCATAAGAGTTTTTCTGAGATTGTTAAAAGATTAGAATAATGTAAATTTGTTCATTTTACACTGTATTTGTTTCTTTTACAGAAATATTGTTGGGATGAAAGATTTTGATCTCTAGATGATGTCTTTTTATCTTGCACAATTTAAAATGGGGTCTGCATTATTAGCCGACAGGCAGAAATGGCCTTTGTGTCAAATACAGGGATTGTAAATAAAGACAATAAACGGGATATCTGACCATTTTTATGGGGATTTGTAATGAGATTATTAATATTATTAGTAGTGCAGCTTCCAAAAAATACCATGTGGCAAAATGCGTGTTTATGGAAAGTACGTTAATGTCTTGTATCTGTGCTGTGCAGGGGTTATCATTCATTTTAACCCCCTGAATTTTATCCCAGTATACAGTTGTGTTCAAAATTATTCAACCCCCACTGAAATTGAGTGTTTTGGCCAGTTTGACATTGATTTTGATCATTCAGTCATCTTGCTTACAATTAAATCAAAGAGGCATGTGTAGGTCAGACAAATATAACATAACATTTATAATGAAATAACCACAAATGTCTTTTCTGTGCTCACATCATTATCAGTTTTATTCAACCCCCAAGTGACATTCAATCTTAGTACTTAGTACAACATCCTTTTACAGTTATAACAGCTTTTAAACGTGAAGCATAGCTTGACACAAGTGTCTTGCAGCGATCTACGGGTATCTTCGCCCATTCGTCATGGTCAAAAGCCTCCAGTTCAGTCACATTCTTAGGCTTGCGCACTGCAACTGCTTTCTTTAAGTCCCACCAGAGGTTCTCAATCGGATTTAAATCAGGTGACTGCGATGGCCACTCCAAAATGTTCCAGCCTTTAATCTGCAACCATGCTCTAGTGGACTTGGAGGTATGCTTGGGATCATTGTCCTGTTGAAAGGTCCAACGTCTCCCAAGCCTCAGGTTTTGACGGACTGCATCACATTGTCATCCAATATCTCCTGGTACTGAAGAGAATTCATGGTACCTTGCACACGCTGAAGCTTCCCTGTACCTGCAGAAGCAAAACAGCCCCAAAGCATGATTGACCCCCCCCCCCGCCATGCTTCACAGTAGGGAAGGTGTTCTTTTCTTCATAGGCCTTGTTCTTCCTCATCCAAACATAGCGTTGATCCATGGGCCCAAACAGTTCTAATTTTGTTTCATCAGTCCACAGAACACTATCCCAAAACTTCTGTGGTTGGTCCACATGACTTTTGGCATACTGCAGTCGACTCTTCTTATTCTTTGGAGACAGCAAGGGGGTGCGCCTGGGAGTTCTGGCATGGAGGCTTTCATTACGCAGTGTGCGCCGTATTGTCTGAGCTAAAACTTCAGTACCCACATCTGACAAATCTTTTCTCAGTTCCTCAGCAGTCACACGGGGACTTTTCTCCACTCTACGCTTCAGGTAGCGCACAGCAGTCGAAGTCAGCATCTTCTTTCTGCCACGACCAGGTAGCGTTTCAACAGTGCCCTTTGCCTTGAATTTGCGAATGATGCTTCCTATAGTCTCTCTTGGTATGTTTAACATCTTTGCAATCTTCTTATAGCCATTGCCCTTCCTGTGAAGAGTAATCACCTCTTCTCTTGTCTTCCTGGACCATTCTCTTGACTTCACCATGTTTGTAACCACACCAGTAAATGTCTAGAAGGAGCTGAGTATCACAGTCATTTTAAAGCTGCCTAATTGGTGCTTATTATGCTTTATTGCTGCTCCGTGACATCCACAGGTGTTTTCAATACCTGATTGAAAACACTTGAATGAACCTCTGTTCTTCAGAGTGGTAGTCTTTAAGGGGTTGAATAATTGTGTCAATGAAGAATTCACAAAAGAAACATTTACTACTGTATTACAAAACCAATTGATGTCATTTTAGTTGCATATGGTTCTTTAAAAAGTCCTTGTAGGATTTCATTCTGAATACAATTACAAATGTACACTAAATTCCCTAAAACCCTTTACAGCATTGGGGTTTGAATAATTTTGAACACAACTGTAGTAATGAGTGATCCCAGAGCTCTCCCTGTATTCTACCCTCAGCCTGACTATTGTAATACAGCAGCAAAGTTTATTGAACTTTTACAGCAATACGAGGTGACAGGCGTTAGATCTTACAGAATCTTTTTTTCCCGGCGAGAACACTAAAGTATAATAAGGTGTGGTAAGGACTTTTGTATTCTAATTTTCATTTCCATTGTACTATAATTCAAAGTATTGTATACACTCTTTTTGGTAGAGAGAGAAGGTTAATGTATAAGTAGGAAATATTCTAACATTTCTCAGCAAATATTTGTTGTGCATGATGGTGAATGTACATTATAGTGGTTATTCTGAAATCCCCAGTGCAGAATTGTAGAATTTGCAAACACCGTTGAAAGTAATCGTTGTTGCAATTTCAACATAAACCAGTATTTTACAAAAGGAGAATCCAAATAGCGCAGGATAAGCTTCACTATAAAGCTTTTCTTAAAGGACCTGACTAAGGCGTCCATAAGCTCCTACAGGCGGCTGGGGCCACTACTCATGCAAACATTATAGACTTACTCAACGCATGGATAGTTGGAATCACAGGCCAATAAGGACTCTTCAGATCGATAGGGAAGCCTGGGGCATATATAAATGTTAATGATGTGACTACATTCTAAAACATTCACGGGTACATTGAAAAATATGGTTTAAAAAGTGAAGAATTTTTCAAATTATAGCACAAGTGGTGTTGTATAGATATTAAAATGTACACGTGGTAAGAAGAACGTAGGAAAAAGATCAGACCACTAAAAATTAGAATACTTGAATATATACGGTCTGTTAAATATCCCAAAGATGCACCAATAGCAAGGCATCTACACCTGGAACATGACAGCAGAGTGGATGATTTGTGTTTCCAGGTTATTGAACAAGTACGCCTTGGCCCGAGTTGCGGAAACATACAGGGTTATTGAGAAAGGGTGAAAAGCAGGAGAATGACTGGAGAATGAAAAATTCTAGGTCAAAATAGCCGATTTGGAAAGTGAGATAAATGGGAGAATTTTTCTGGTTTGGCTATTTTGACCTAGAATTTTTCATTCTCCAGTCATTCTCCAGTCATTCTCCTGCTTTTCACGCTCTCTGAATAACCCTGTTGGTTTTGAAGTTATGCCAGAGCTTTTTGGATTTCTGAATTGGCTACAATATACCCTAAGGCTTTGAATGAAGGGTTTACTTTTGCCCCATTTATAGTTCAATAGAGAATTTGCCAAGCCCATATTTATTTTGCTTCACTTTTTTTGATTTTATAGTTGTTAGAGAAGCCCTCACACATGGTGATTTTATAAATGTAATGAATGGTTCGCATATCTGATTAAGGGGTTAAACAAGGTTTCGTTCCTATTTTCCATATCTTTTTCTGGTCTACCTTTTCTTTCCTTTTCAATTTTTTTTTGTACATATAATTAATTTTGCGTATGCATAGCTGATTTAATAATTAAGTCATGGAAGGTTATTCGGATTGATGTCGAAATATTAGAGGATTGGAGGATCATGAGAAATGAAGTCTAATAAGACGATGTGGGCCAAATGTTAGGTTATCATCTAGCTTTTGTGAGCTGTCAGTCCTCCCTCTCACCCACCTTGTAGCACTGTTGCCCTATAGGATGTTGCTTAGGGACCGATAACTGGCTCCTTGATGGAAGCAGCCGATCACAGAATGAGCAGTGACGTCATTGGGAGGTGCCTGCAGTAGCTGCGCTGTCATCAAGTAGTGCCCGGGGGAGCCATTGACAAGCGCATGTGTCCTAATGAGGGACAGATGGTTGGGAACAGTTTAAAGTGAGTGTTGGTGGAGTCGGACCATTAACTTTTGACGAAGCCGCCATGTAGACAGCTGTAAAACGTGTTGAGTTTTTCTCTATTTGTGGTTTTAACAGTGGTACTCTTTTTTGTTGGGTATCTGTTTGCTCTTGCTCATGCCTAGATATATTGGTCTAGTAGGCTATGTAATGTGGGATTGGTAGTTCAGTAGTTGATATTCTGATTTTGTGGGGCTGGCAGTCAAGTAGGTCCAGAAACATGGTTCACACAAGAGTCATACAGGTATGTCGGAGGGAAGAAAACTCTACCAACCCTTCCACACATTCTGAAAAGAAATCAATGAGTTGTTAGCCCTATGAAACATCCCCTTGTATCAATATATCCCCTTCAAAAACGTAAGCACCTCACGGGGGGAGGAGCACTGGAAGAAAACCAATTTCTAGCTTGCTCTGACCACGCCCAGTATTCTGGAGATGAGACCCTTGGAGTACAGCTAACTAATGTTGGGCAGAAAATGTAAAAGGTAGTCCTCAGGACCCAGCGGGAGATCCACAGATGTGCAGAGGAGGATCAACCGCCATGTTTTTATCAGAACTCACTCAACATTGGGCATGACCAAAATATATGAAGCAGTGTCCCCGAATCCCTCGCAAAGTGACACCATTATCCAGATGACGACCCCAAGATGTGGGACAGCCTATTTGGCATCAAGTACCACCTGAACAACACTTTAAAATAAGATTCCCTCGTATTAGTGCCCATTACAAAGTTAAATATTGACCTAGATGCAGAAAACCAGTCCTCCACAGGAAAAGAGAGATTAAGATCCCCCTTCCACCTGAGCATATAAGGCAAATTTTTTGGCGTCGTAGGGAGCAGGAGATTTTGATAGCATAGAGATAAGGGCATCTCCTCCCCAAGCATAACTTCTGAAAAGCAGTGAGGTCCTTGTCTGAGTAGAAGGTTAGGCCGTTGTGGGTTAATGCGTGTTTTGCGTGGATATATGTAAAAAGATCCCATGGGGGGACACCAAATTCTGACACCAGGTCATGGAAGGGTTTTAGAGCAGATTGTCTGAACAGTTGGCACATCTGGGTGATGCTGTGCAAGCGCCATGAATAAAGCTGCAGGTCCAGGTCAAGGCTGCTTAAAAAATTCAATGGCGCAAAACTCAGCAATGGGTAGGGTGACAATAGTGGTCTTCCCCATTGCCGCCATGACATTACGGATGGAGTGGAAGAAGGTAAAATCCCCTCCATCTTGCTTTCAGGCAGGGTTTGATACCATATAAATTCGTAAATACGATGGAGTTGTACCATAGCATTTTCCATTGGAAGCCACATTGGAGGTTCGTGTGCATGTAAAAAGGTCAGGAGTTGAACTAACAGGGACGCCCTATAATATGTCGGAATATCCGGGTACCCCATTCTCCTTCGATGTTTGGATAAAATCACAGCAGAGGCTGAAATCCGAGAGGTTTACCTTTCCAAATGTGCGCAAAGAGTAGCTTTTGGAGTCGGAGGAGTAGGTAGGCAGGAAGGATGTTACGAAAACAATACAAAAGTTAGGAACTTATCACCATTTTAACAGCCGCCATATGTCCCATCCAGGAGGTGGCTGCAGTATGTCAAGACTGCAGTTGGTTTTTCAGTCAATGCTAACATAGGGGTAATATTGGCCTTGACGATAGAACTCTTTGATTTAGTTAAAGAAATCTAGGCCTTTGTTTTCTAAGGATTGCACATATTTAGTGTACTTAACACACCTTTATATATGTACCCCTTATGAAAGCAACTATGTAGGACAAAGCTGTCTAATAATAATAAAGTCGATCAGAGCTGAAATTATTTAACACTATAAAAATCTGTGACCATTTATTAATTTACTAGGTATTTTCAGCAAAGTGGCGTAGGTTTATGACTAAGAAAAGCAAGATTAATTTAAGGCACTTGGATACAATTAAACATATTTGCTAGTTTTTTTTAAGATTTTAATGATTATTTATAAAGTTATTTTTTAGTAGACTAGAGTGAATGGTGTAGTTTTTTTAGGTAGTTAACCCCCTTCACTAGCATATGATTTTGCAAAAAACACTCTCAGGAACCAGTGGTCTTTTGTAAAATCATCGTTAATGTATGGTAAATATTTGGGAATATTCCCAATGCATTTCTTACTGTAATATCCTATTCAGCAGGCAGATGTCACCATCTGATGGGCAAATGGAGTTACTACATTGTAGGGCTCTGTGCATTATCAGATGGGGAAAGGTTTGTCCGAGACATTCCCCAGCTGATTTTCAAAGTGTTATCAGCTTGGGCATAGGTTTTGGCGACCAAATGCAGACACCATTTGTTTGCAACAAATGAATTTCATTTTCTTTTTTCCTGCTCAGGTGCAGATCGAGATAGCTCAATATCAGGAACCGTATGGTGCCTTTGAAGACCCGAGTTGTCTCAAACTCAGGAGTGAAGGGGTAAATCAAACTTAAAGAACACAAATCCCACTACATCACCAATTTTGCGTCTCTTGACTTTTGGACCTTTTTATTTTACACAACGACTCATTAATTTGTATTTGAATATAAATGTACAAGAGCATCTCACACTTTAAAATATCATTACAGAAACTCATTTCTTTTGGCCTCCCACTGTGTTTTTTTTATTAGGCACGCATTAAAAATAGAGTATGTGGGAAGTGCACCAAATATCTTGTATCTTGTGGATCATAAGATCTAAAACTCACAGTATTGCTGTTCATGGAATGTTACTTTAATGCTTCATTGATTTTTCTGTTTTAATATAAAATTCAATGCTAAAATCCATTTCTGGTACTGAATTACACAGGCGCTTCAGATGGTAGCGGAAAAAAAATTATGTAGATTCACTGCTGCTCTGGAAATAGCAGTATGGGTTAGCTTGTACATTCTTCAGCTTTGTCTTATACAAACATTTGTAGATGTTGCTACTGTGCCTACTGTTAGTTCTTCTGCAGGAAAGCTGAGGCAAACGAAGCAGCTGTTACCTTTTTAGTAAACTAATGTGTTCTTGTCTCAGCCCTCAAAATTCCAGTGTACAAGTTTAATTCTTTCTTCTAGTGCTAGTTTTATAGAAAAGAAACATGTTCTTTAATTAACATTCTTTAAAAGAACTTTGTTTCTTTGTTTAGATCCTTGACTCAGACTATTCATCATGTTCTATTTTTTTTCTATGTGCACTGTATAACCCAGTTCAACCATATGCAAAGTTGCATTCTACTAAGTAATGGTTTAATGCAGAATTCTATTTACACATTGTAAAGTGGGGTGTCTTGTACCCACGTGCAGAATGCTCCCAACGCCATCAGTAGCAGGAGTACTGATTCTGGCCCAGAACCCAATCAATAACTGGAGATCCTCTCAGAGTGAAAACCAAACTGGGACTGACTTTATTTTCAGCTTAAAATTGGGAAAAACACACACAGGGGGCAGGTATGCGACAACGGAAACACACCCAGCATTGAAACAAAGGTACAGGAGTAGCACAGCGATTCGGTTCAAGCTAGTTGCTGGGAGGAGGCGAGTTGATGGAAGCATGTGAAAACAAAGGAATCCATTACTCACAAATACACAAAAGAAAAGAACAGCACAGCATATACAGTTACAGCTATACCACAGGAGGCACCACAATAAATACATAAATGATTATTAATATAACACAGACATCAGGGAATAGGGCACAGAAAACACAAACACCCTGCATATAAAATCGTAGATACAGGGTGACTTTAACAAAGGAAATGGCAGGGAAACAATATGCAACTTCAGGCCCTCACCTGTCAAATACATTTCTAAGCCCATGTACCCCAAGTCCAAAGTGACGCACTTCACACAAGTGATAAATGGTCAGGGAATGGTAATAAAATAATCAAACATAAAATGATTGGCATCATGCGATCTAATAATGAATAGCTGTGACTTTATACTGGGTTATACCTCACTTAAACCTTTTTATAAAAGTGGTGTTAAAGGAATTATTTATAAAATATTTAAATTTGGAGAAATTGCTAATTTTTGAAGAGTCGCGAAAGGTGGATATTCCAATGTATTGGCACAGTTGGTGTTTGCATGTTTCTGTAAGTAACATATTTATGGGTGATTTTATACTTCAGGGTGTGTGTTTCAAGTTTCATTTTTAATTATGGTGTAAGCCAGTTTGACAATGAAAAAGATAGACTGCATAGTTTTAATAGTTGAATCCATTATTTTGCTACATATGTAGCAGACTGAAAAAAGATGTTTGTGAGGGATCCTGAGGATGAGCAACGGCACTAGTGGCCTGTTCTACAGTAGGGTCCGCTCAGGTCTCACAGGGTTTTTGCTCGATTGTGCCATTGCAGGGATGAATGCTCCATATGCAAATCAGTCTGCTCTCACCCAGAAAGGGTGGCCAGTACTGATTGCCAAGGACGTCATCCCTGCACGAGAGATGCAGCAACCCTCGACGATTGTTTCAGCCTTGTTAGGCCTCGTCAGGAGGGGTATACAGGGTAATCCAGACGTAGACCCCTTGCATGATGTGCCTAGAGGGGTGTCAGCTATACCCTCCTGACGAGGCCTAACAAGGCCGAAACGATCGTCGGGGGTTGGTGCTCCTCTCGTGCAGGGATGACGTCCTTGGCAATCTGCACTGGCCACCCTTTCTGGGTGAGAGCAGGCTGATTTGCATATGGAGCATTCGTCCCTGTAATGGCAAAAGCAAGCTAAAACCTTGTGAGAGAAAAAAGCCTGTATCTATGGCGCCACCTAGAGGAGGTATCAATGAACAGTTCTTAAGCTAGAAAAGGATAAGCATATATGGATATATTAGTCCATATGAAGTCCACAATTAAGGTTTCTGTAGGTCGAATCAGCTGCTGTCTCTTTCTTTTGGTGGTATATTCAAACCCTCCAGAAAAATAGGACAAGAAAAGAGAAAATTGATAGAGTCAGCGCTTCTTCCGACCACGGTGTCCTCTTCCTCTCTACTTGTATCTGTTGAGTACCTTTTAAATAAAACAGAGAGCTGCCATAGCCTAGCAATCTTGAACAACAGTAAAGATATAGGTAAAAAGAAAGGACTGCACTCACATTTCCATGTGTCTAAATCAGACACCAGATGAAATAGGCAGCCGGCGATGTTAGAAGGAACGCCGGATCTCCCGCATAGCCTGCAACCCTTTTGCCCCTATAAAATCCAGGACGCCGGGAGGTGATTTCAAGGCTAGTTTATTAAAACAAACATACAAATGAAACACCTAAACGCGTTTCGCGAGCTAACTCGCTTCCTCAGTAGGTGTCGACACCCTCACTGGTATAAAATTTTCAGCAAACTTTACGTCTGCATTACAACACCCAGGGAAAAAGCAGAATACAGGGAGAGCTCTGGGGTCATTTGCTAATGTATAGGGATAGGATTCATGTGCTTCTAGTTGCTGACAATCATAGTAATTGTAATTGCAACCCCCATAAGCAGGACATCTAAACATTTTTCTCTCTGTCTCTATCACATTTACTGTATTTGATTTCATCTTAATTTTTATGCAAAATTGTTATATTAAACTTTATTTAATTTTATACTATGCATCCTTTGTTTCAAATAAATATTTTTTACCAACAACAACCAATTGTAGTGAAAAGACTGATGTTTTTGTTTTCGGTTATTTACCTTTACCCCTTACCATTGGGCGTGTTGTACCTGGGGGAAGGTGTTAAAACGGAGGGACCTAATAGTTTGCCCAGCTTCCCGGCTGCTGCGGCGGGCCCCTCCTCTGACCCACCTATGGAGCTGATGCGCAGCACGTACCACTGGATGCAGGGGGACGGCTTGAACTCCTTCAACTCAGCAAATGATGCGCGGTGTATGACAACTGGTTGGCGGGCCTGACGTAGCCCATATATACCAGTGGAGCTGCTATGCCGTCTCACGGCATTGAGGCCCACCTGCCGCCGGGACGGCATAGTACGCCCTGTGGCATAAAAGGGTTAAACCCATTGCCATGATTTTGAAGGTCATTCTTTACGACTACAACATATAATGAATTCATTATGGTAAAATTTATTTATTTGGATAAATAACCCATTATTGGCTTCATCTGTAATTCTTATAGATCAGAAATATTGCAGTTCTGTTTTAACATTATTTAATCCTACAAAATGTATTTGTTTTTCTAATTGTTGCAATAATCATTAGCACAGAGGATTCCAAGTACCATGGTTTAGCATTTTTAAAGGAACACTACCACTTACATAAACTGTAACTAGATTACTTGTGTATTACAAATAAAAACACTTTATAAAACACATGCTGCTGTTTTTTTTATTTGTTTAAAGTAATTGAATGTAAAAAGGAAAAATAAAATTAGTTTATCTCCTGTTTCCATTCTGTGGATTTTTCCATGATGCAACATTTACCAAAAACTTTACCTTACTGCTTTTGTTTATTTAATCTAGAGTATTTAACAGTTAATAAAGTGGAGGAGGCAATGTTTAGGTAAAGTGGCGAGAGGCTATTGTTCTGCAGGATAATTGAGATAGGATATGGCAGCTGAATGAGATAAAACAGGGAGCTTAAAATACTTCTAATCTATCCCCTGGTGATGTCCTTTGAATATATCCCACACTATATAATGATTTGAGTAGGTGATTGCCTTTTTCACTCTATGGTATGGCCATTGCCACACAGTGTTAAGCTAGTAAATTAAAGATACTATGGGGGGTGTTTTTATAACATAAAAGAGCGCACAATGGATGCACCCAGTGACACATACAGAGTAAAATATGTTTTTTAACTAAACATACAAGAGAAAAACAAATCACATGTAAGATATCAGCAATCATTTTTTTGTGGTACTGGCCCATTAAATGGCACACCCACAGAAGACCAATGTTTTTAAAAAGTCAATCCTCTTCATTAGGCAGATAAGCCCTCAATCAAGATTTGAATGAGGACATCATAAATTCAATTTCTGCACCTTAAAACGGTCATCAATGGCAAATGTATGGATTAATGGATTACGTGTCACAATTTAATACTGAATTATTATGAATTTTAATAGTTACAGTTGTGTTCAAAATTATTCAACCCCAATGCTGTAAAGAGTTTTAGGGAATTTAGTGTACATTTGTAATTGTATTCAGAATGAAATCCTACAAGGACTTTTTAAAGAACCATATGCAACTAAAATGACATCAATTGGTTTTGTAATACAGTAGTAAATGTTTCTTTTGTGAATTCTTCATTGACACAATTATTCAACCCCTTAAAGACTACCACTCTGAAGAACAGAGGTTCATTCAAGTGTTTTCAATCAGGTATTGAAAACACCTGTGGATGTCACGGAGCAGCAATAAAGCATAATAAGCACCAATTAGGCAGCTTTAAAATGACTGTGATACTCAGCTCCTTCTGGACATTTACTGGTGTGGTTACAAACATGGTGAAGTCAAGAGAATGGTCCAGGAAGACAAGAGAAGAGGTGATTACTCTTCACAGGAAGGGCAATGGCTATAAGAAGATTGCAAAAAAAGTTAAACATACCAAGAGAGACCATAGGAAGCATCATTCGCAAATTCAAGGCAAAGGGGGGCACTGTTGAAATGCTACCTGGTCATGGCAGAAAGAAGATGCTGACTTCGACTGCTGTGCGCTACCTGAAGCGTAGAGTGGAGAAAAGTCCCCGTGTGACTGTTGAGGAACTGAGAAAAGATTTGTCAGATGTGGGTATTGAAGTTTCAGCTCAGACTCTACGGCGCACACTGCGTAATGAAGGCCTCCATGCCAGAACTCCCAGGCGGACCCCCTTGCTGTCTCCAAAGAATAAGAAGAGCCGACTGCAGTATGCCAAAAGTCATGTGGACAAACCACAGACGTTTTGGGATAGTGTTCTGTGGACTGATGAAACAAAATTAGAACTGTTTTTGCCCATGGATCAACGCTATGTTTGGATGAGGAAGAACAAGGCCTATGAAGAAAAGAACACCTTCCCTACTGTGAAGCATGGCGGGGGGTCAATCATGCTTTGGGGCTGTTTTGCTTCTGCAGGTACAGGGAAGCTTCAGCGTGTGCAAGGTACCATGAATTCTCTTCAGTACCAGGAGATATTGGATGACAATGTGATGCAGTCCGCCACAAACCTGAGGCTTGGGAGACGATGGACCTTTCAACAGGACAATGATCCCAAGCATACCTCCAAGTCCACTAGAGCATGGTTGCAGATTAAAGGCTGGAACATTTTGGAGTGGCCATCGCAGTCACCTGACTTAAATCCGATTGAGAACCTCTGGTGGGACTTAAAGAAAGCAGTTGCCGTGCGCAAGCCTAAGAATGTGACTGAACTGGAGGCTTTTGCCCATGACGAATGGGCGAAGATACCCGTAGATCACTGCAAGACACTTGTGTCAAGCTATACTTCACGTTTAAAAGCTGTTATAACTGTAAAAGGATGTTGTACTAAGTACTAAGATTGAATGTCACTTGGGGGTTGAATAAAACTGATAATGATGTGAGCACAGAAAAGACATTTGTGGTTATTTCATTATAAATGTTATGTTATATTTGTCTGACCTACACGTGCCTCTTTTGATTTAATTGTAAGCAAGATGACTGAATGATCAAAATCAATTTCAGTGGGGGTTGAATAATTTTGAACACAACTGTATAACTAATCCTTACTGTATCGCTTGAACCAGAATTTATAGACTATCTGTTAAAATAATGTCATTTTCCATTTAGGCTGGGGTCAGACGAACACCGTGCGAATGTGCGTTGAGCTGCATTTTATTACGACCGTAGTAGCAGCAAATGACGTCCAATGACGGCCAATATACGAAGTACGTTCGCACGAAAGTTCGGCTGCGCAACGCAAGCGACAAATGAACAAATTTTTTCGAGAACATGGAACCGCTAGTACTGACACACAGAGTGCGCTGCGTCGGCATAGCGGTGTGTGTGCGTGATTAGGAGATGTCAGACGCTGCACATGTCCGGCCAACATAATGTCCATTTGTTTTTTATAGCTTCGTCAAAAAATACGTCCGAAAGTGCGCATCGTATGACCGCTATCGCGTCTTCCGTGAAAAAATGCGTTCCGCATCAACGCACTTTTTGACGGTAGATGTGAAAAATGCGTTCGTCTGACCCTAGCTTAAAATAAATTGCTCATCCTATCTACAGAAGAATATTAACAGAGAAAACAACAGTTTCTTATAAGAAAAAAATTTCATTTACCACACTTTCAAGACACAACGATTTTAATTACAATGTGCAGTCTACTGGATACTATTTGTTTTTTAATGTTTCTCCTGATCATCACATGTGACATAAAACTGGAGTGAGCAGGTGACGTTATGCTATAAATGCAGAACCCATGTGACAGTGGCATCATTGCTTCTCTGCACAGCACCCTCTTTCCATATGGCACGCACATTTATACATCTTTATTACTTTTGCAGACAACTTTTTGACAATGTGCATATTTTATTTGTTCTCACCAGCTTGTAATTACCAGAAGAAGGTGCTGAGTGGAGGTGATGGAGTGCCTCTAACCAACATCTGTCACCGCTGAAAGTGTTAAAGTACCTCTTATGGATGTAGCACTGAATAAAAAATATAAAAAATTCCAGTAAAGACTATTATTAAGCTCAAAGAAAAATACAAGGGAAGCTGCCTTCTTCTACTTCTGTGCCACTCAGAGAGAAAAATGTTACAAACTGTCTTTTGGATTTTAAGTTGACTGTGTTCCTTTCTTCTCTTATACAGTATACACAAGTAAAAACAAAAGTTTTAGGGGTTTTTTGGGAAACAGAAATAAAAATAAAAAGGAGACAGAAAATGTTTATGAATCACTACGATGAATGAGGGATAAATACTAGGGGCCCTATTATGCTCTCAGCGTTAAAACGCGGGCGCAAGGGAGGAAAGTTTTCCCCCCGCAGTTTTCCCCCTTGCGCCCGCGTTTTAATGCTGGATTACAATGCAGGCGCAAAAAATGCTGCCTGCATTGTTATCGAGGGTAAAACTTCAGGATGCTCGCGGCAGCGCTGAGTGCAGCCGCGAGCATCCACTCGCTGGAGTCCATAGGACTCTATTAAGTTCCTCTCTGCCGGTCACGTTACCGGCCGGATCTCGTATCGCGAGATCCGGCCAGTCGGCGTAGTGATACGCAGGGAGAGACAGGGGGGACTTTTCCCCCCTGTCTTTCCCTGCTCCCGCCAGCCGGAGGAGGTGACCGGAGCCGCGGTCCTCGCCGCGGGACAGAGGGTGAGTATGTGGTTTGTTTTTTTAATTTTTTTAAGCTGGTGTTAACGGATTCTGCAGAAGCGGAATCCGCTAACACCAGGTCCTGGCTCTGGGTAACTTTGCGCTGACCAGAGCCAGGCGTTAATCAGCGCTGGGACATTGTAATCCAGCGATGATTAACACTTTGCGCTCCACATGTTAAGCATAGGGAGCGCAAAGTGCAGTAACCTCGTGCAGCGCTGCGCAAGGTCCCAAACGCAAACGTTTTTTTTAACCCGTTTGCGTTTGGATTGTAATATGCGGTAATTACCGCGGCAAACGTTATTGCTCACGCAAGCAACATTGTAATAGGGCCCTAAGAATACCCATTAACTAGAATTTAACAAGAAAAAACACCATTTCTCCCACAATATCCCACTCTGATATTACCCTATGTATTTGTTAAAAGTTAGGGTTCGCTCATTGGAGCTCAAGGCGTGTGCCACCAATATATTAGAGTGTACGCTCAACATATATTTTTTATAAACAAACTGTAAATAATCACAAATTGTCATTTGGTTGATGAGAAATCCTGCCATTAGGAAGACTCAAAAAGTGTAGATGGTCGAACGCTGAAGCAATTTTTCTGCTCACACTTATGCTTGGAGAATTTGTGTGCAGGTTGTACATAGGTCGATATTGTGAACCCTCAGACAACCTGAATGTAGGCGAATAGCCATTAACCCCTTAAGGACGGGAGTACTTTTACAACTTCGGCGCTGTTTCGGAAGTAGAAGTTTGCTGAGCTCATTTTGACCGTTTTTAAGTCACGTATTATTATACCACCCAGACAAATTATATATCGTTCTTTCCGGCAGACTCGGCAGATTAATAATATATCATTATTATTTGTATATGTCATGCCCTGCCAAAATGCTATAACAAAAAATGTAAAAAAAAGTTAAAAAATTTAACTTTTTAATTAATTTAATTTAATAAAATTTCAATCTTCCACAGTGTGTAGAGTGTTTTTTTTTTAATTTTATTATCAGAGGCTCTACGGTCATATGCTATGGGGTAGATTTGTTAAAAAATTAGAACGGGGAACCCATTTTTTTTTTTTGGGGAGAAATTGCGTGATTTTAGCTAAACCCCCCCCCAAAAAAAAATCATTAGTGAAGCATCATTGTTCACATTATAATTGAAATGTGAACAATAGTGCTGCATTAAAAAAAACCAAAAAAACCCAAGTATTTATTTTTTTATTATTTAATTTATTATTTATATTTTTACTTTTTTAACTTTTATTTTACTTATAACATGGTCATGTTTGATATCATTGGAAAGGCCATGCTCTGGCCTTTCTAGCAATATCAGACATGACCCACTACCTGCCACCGATCAGGAGATAAAGGGGTTCAAAGAACCCCCCTATCTCCTCTAAGGGATTTCCATAGGAAATCCCTTTGCAGCTAGGGGGTTCCCCGGTTAACTGACATCATCGCGCAATGGCGCGATGAGTCAGTTGACTGGGGGGGACCCAGAGGTGGGGGCTGCCACCCAAGATGGCGGCCCCCACCGGAAATAGGCCGCGATCGGGCACAAATTAGTGCCCGGTCGCGACCTGGCAACTAAGGGGTTAACCCCCCCATACATCACTGGAAAGGTCAGGCTGTGACCCTTCCAGCGATGCTGGTCACAGCCGCCTGGTCCCCGGCGATGGGGAGATAGAGGGATCCAAAGGATCCCCCCCTCCCCTTCAGGCACTTCCCCTGCTCCAAAGGGGGGGACGGGGACGCCTGAAACTGATGTCATCGCGCCACCGGCGCAATGACATCAGTGCGCCGGAGGAGGGATTCACACTGATCTGACTCCACGGGAGTCAGAGCAGCGTGGGAGCGACCGGAGGAGGTGAGTATTAACGGAGGGGGGCTGTAAACGCCGAGGACGTACAATTACGTCCTGCGGCATCAAAGCCCACCTAATGCAGGGCATAAATGTACATCCTGCGGCGTTAAGGGGTTAAAGGAGCAAACTCTGCCTTGTGACTTCATGGGCTATACATTTTGTAATAGATCTCTACCAGCAGTCTTTTGTGCCTTTCCCCAGTCCTTAGCCGAAGCTTAAGGACGGATACATGCAAAGAGCTCTGATAGCATGCCCCAGAAATGAGGTACCACGCAGATCTGGGGTTTTAACAGACAGGAACTGAACGTGTTTATTGAATCATCTGAACCAAATATACTGTATATATATATATAGTCCCAGAGGGAGAGTGGCAGCCAATAGCAAACGACACTCTGGCATGTTACAGCACTTCATCATTAATCTTCCCCTTAATACTACTCTACTGCTGTGACGGAATGGGGTGTTATCCGTCTGCGGGTGTGCTCCAATCCGACCCCCTCTTGATGGCGTCAGGCCCAACTACCGAGTGTCACGGCACTCGGCGTCTCGAGCGGCCTGAGATGACCCTGGCGTTACTTGGCGAGATGGTGCTGCCGAATTAAGTTGACCCGTTTTGCGTAGTGGGGAGCTAGGAGACCGCAGAGTGTCTCCTGCCCTGTGATTTTAGCGATGAAATGACGACACCAAATGGGGCTGTATGCTTCAAGTCAAACGCAGTTGAACTGACTTTTTACTCAAATGGGACACGCATTTAAACATCTCACAGACAAAGGAGACATGCCCAGGCTTGAATGGGAACTCAATTTGCATACAATGGCATGCTTGCATCATCAGATTACACACACACACAGAGCTAATGTACACAGAAATTAGCATACAATTGAATTTCAACACAGCCTTTCACTCCTAGCAACCAAGGGGAAATATAATACCTTTAAATGCATCACACAATTACACATCTGAATCCACACTCATACAATACAGGATACATGGTAATACATCACACCAATAAAACCACATCTAGAAAAGGTATAACTGTTCATTTCAGCACGCAAAACCGAAAGAGTCTGAAATAAAGAAAAAGGTCTTTGAAATGTCCCAGGCTGTTAGTTCTGGGGCTCGCTGGTCAGAGTCCCTATGTCCATTCCATGACAACTGCTGTGAAGTTTTCTGGGCCTTCTCAGAGTCTGGGACATAATCAGACCAGGAACAGACAATGGGATTAGTATTGCTCAACATTTGGCAAACAAGACAGAACAATATCCATTCATACCTTTAACAATCACGAACACAATCCACAAAGGGGGAGTTGGAAAAGACTAAGGTGACTCACACAGTAATCCTATCAGCAGATAGTAACAGATACACATCGACAATAACAGTATTCAGACATAACACAGATGACACAAACACCCTGCACCCTACAGGTAAATGGTCACTTCAATATCATAGAGGGCAGGGAAATAATATAGAACATCAGGCCTGCACCTCCCAAATGCATCTCTAGGCCCATGTAACCCAAATTCAAAGTGACGCACGTTACACGTTTTGTCCAGTTAATAGATTTCTTTGCAAGTTCAATCCAGCTATTTAGAACCAAGGAATGTCCCCTCCATGTGTCACCAAATGACATAGAAATTCAAATTTTTTTGGGCCAGAGACGCCTTCTGTCTTGATTTCTCTTTCATGTACATGTGACGATTGCCTGAAAAAGAAGGAAACTGACAAAGCCAGAACGGACTGTGTCACAAAATAATGTTTGATTATGTAATTCACGTTATGATAAGTTATTAAAAGGATAATAGATGCATAGTTTGAGTATCAAATAGAAGAGCCGGTCACTCCATGATGCAATAAAATGAGAGCTGATTTATTATAGGAGCAAGGGGGCAGCATTTTGGTTCCTCTTGGAACCTTGATCAAGTATGAACTTGCATAGTGACTTCTCTAATTGTGGTCATAAGAAAAAAAACAAACAGGGTTATTCAGAGAAAGGTGAGACTCTGGAGAACTTTTGGAGGTGAAAATTCTAAGTCAAAATAGCCAAATCAGAAAAATTCTCCCATTTATCTCACTTTCCAAGTTGGCTATTTTGAATTACAGGGTTATTCAAAGAGAATCGAAAAGTCGACGCACGTTCGGTGACTTTTCGTTCTCTTCAATTTGGTGCGATTTGGCGATCCCATTTTGGCGACCCTGCGGTGTATTCAGCAAGCACCACAGGGCCGCCGTAATGCAGGTAAAAGTCGTCGCAAACCCGCCAAAAACTCACCGCAAAATGAGGGCGAACGCACACCGAAACCCGCAAAAACATCTGGATTAACCCCGCCGAAGACTCCAGAAAAACCTGAGCAGGAGCTGATCACAGCGTAGAGCAGCCGCCGGAAAAAGCCGCCAAGATTTGGCGAATTGCCTGCTCTCTGGATAGCCGAATGGCCAGGAAAGGTAACCGTATGCTGAATTTCAGCATTCGGTTACTTTTCTCCAGCAATTCGGAGCTTTTTGAATAACCCTATTAGAGTTTTCACTTCTCCACAAGTTCTCCGGAGTTTCACCTTTCTTCTCTGAATAACCCTGAAAATTAAAGAGTTTCATGGATGTAATTTTCGTACTGATACTGGTTTCTTTGATGGTTGTCGCATGTGCCATATTGTGAATTTCATACTTTGTGAACTGAATTTAATAAATATTTGCTGTTGTATTAAAGGTAAAAGCATAGCACATTATTTCATTACACTGGATTATTCACACTTTTGTATACAGTCATTCTGAAATTAGTGTCTGAGAATGGTCTAAATTACCTGTAAGGAACCTTGTTGGAGTCTCTGCACTGAACAGAGTGTTACAGCATCTTGGACCTGTATTTTAAGTGAGCTAATGTATGTTTGTTCTCGCATTACAACAATTTAATTATCACTACAAAAGCTTTTCAGCACTTGTGTCACTGACGGAGGCCAAAGTGCTTAAGCAATTAATTAAAATTAATGTAAACAAAACCCCAGGGCCAGCCTGGATACACCTTCCGGTACTCAAGGAAGCCGGTCATGTAGTAGCGGACCACAGTTTTTAATATTCAAAGATTATTTCCAGTTTGTTTACCAAAATTAGATGTGGAGTCCATATTTAAAAAAGATTCCAAAACGAAACTGGGCAATTCCAGGTCTGTAAAGTCTAACATGTGGTTGGGAGATTGAGAGTTCTGCTCACATTCAGGAATAACTTTTGTTACGTTGCTTTTAAGTTTTATATTCTGCCTTATCAGTGGCTCGATTTTTAATATATGTGAGCTGCAGATACAGGCAGCAAAGCTGCACACACCCTCTGGTATATTTTAGAGTCACCCAGGGTTATTCAGAGAAAGGTGAAACTCTGGAGAACTTTTTGGAGAAGTGAAACTTCTAGGTCAAAATAGCCGATTTGGAAAGTGAGATAAATGGGAGAATTTTTCTGGTTTGACTAGTTTGACCTAGAATTTTCACTTCTCCAAAAGTTCTCCAGAGTTTCACCTTTCTCTGAATTACCCTGTATGAACACTGTGAACTGATTATTCCCAGTGTTTTTCTGCATGCAGACAGTGAAGGTGGAAGATCATGCTGCCCTTTGTACCGTTGGACCAGAGGTAAATAGAGATTTTTATTCTCTCTCATGTCTATTCACTAAAATGTGAAACTCAGGAGAACTGTCAGGAGAAGAGAACAATCTAGACCAAATAGCCGACTTGGAAAGTGAGATAAATAGGAGAATTGTTCTGGTTCGGCTATTTTGACCTAGAATTTTCACTTCTCCAGTCATTCTCCTGAGTTTAGAAACATAGAAACATAGAAAAATGTCGGCTGATAAGAACCTTTCGGCCCATCTAGTCTGCCCAATTACATGGATACTTTACTTGGATTTATCTTTTGTTTAGGATAGCCTTATGCCTATCCCATGCCTGCTTAAATTCAATTACTGTTTTGGCCTCTACCACTTCTACTGGAAGGCTGTTCCATGTATCCACCACCCTCTCAGTAAAATAATGCTTCCTGATGTTACTTTTAAACCTTTGCCCCTCTAATCTAAGACTATGTCCTCTTGTTTTGCTACTTTGTTTCCTTTTAAATATACTCCCTTCCTCTACCTTGTGGATTCCCTTTACGTATTTAAATGTTTCTATCATATCTCCTCTGTCTCGTCTTTTTTCCAAGCTGTACATGTTAAGATCATTAAGCCTTTCCTGGTAACTTTTCTCCTTCAAGCCGTACACCATTTTAGTAGCCCTTCTCTGAACTCTCTCTAAGATGTCTATATCCTTCTGGAGATACGGTCTCCAGTACTGCACACAGTACTCCAAGTGAGGTCTCACCAGTGCTCTGTACAGTGGCACGAGCACTTCCCTTTTCCTACTGCTAATACCTCTCCCTACACAACCAAGCATCCTGCCAGCATTTCCTGCTGCTCTATTACATTGACTACTTACCCTTAGATCCTCTGCAATAATAACCCCTAAATCCCTTTCACCTTTCTTTGAATAGACCTATATATATATATATTTTTAAGTTTAATTACCTTAACCTCAATTACTATGATACTATGTCAGGCCTCAAAATTTCCACTCGCCTGCTCGCATTTGGCGAGTGGAAATTACATGAGGGCGAGTGGGAATGCAGAGGCATTGCTGGATAGGGGTTAGGTGGGGCAACTAGTGGCGAGTAACTCTTAAGACCTGGCTAGTAGCTTGGGACTTGAAATTTTGAGGCCTGTACTATGTTATAGTTAGAGCCCTTCAACAATAATTAATGTGCGGTGGAGATTCCAGACTGCCTTCCAACCCTAACTTACAATGACTTAAAGATTGTACTTTCACACATTATTTATTTATTTGCAAAGGATTTTACCAGGAAGGATACATTGAGATCTCACTCATTTTCAAGTATGACCTGGGTTCAAGAACATTGAAATTTTACAGTCGTTACAGAAATACAAAGTAATAAAATGCAAGATATTAAGAAAAACACAAATATACAGATTAACAGAAAATAAATATGTAGGAAATAGTCATTATGTTACATGTTTACAGGTGCATTCCTTATTGAGGTATGTTAATAGGGAACTCTTGAGTGACTAAGGCTAGGGTCAGACTAACGCATTTGTCGCGTTGTCCGTGAAAAAGTGCGTTCGAACGAATGGACGTATTTTTTCACGGAATACACGATAGCGGTCATACGATGCGCATTTTCATCCATGATTTTGTACGGATCATCAATAAAACACTTTTTGTGTCTGGACATTATGTTGGCCGGACATTAGCAGCGTCTGACGTCTCCTAATCACACACACACGCCGCTATGCGGACGCAGCGCTCTCTGTACGTCAGTAGTAGCGGTTTGACGTTCTAGAAAAAATGCGTTCGTTTGCCACTTGCGTTGCGCGGACGAACTTTCGTGCGGCCGTTCTTCGTATGTTACCCGGCATTGGACGTCATTTGCTGCTAGCACGGCCGTGATTTTGTGCGGTTAAACGCACGTTAAAAATGCTTTCGTCTGACCTTAGCCTTATTCCCCGTGTATTACTTCTGTTTGTAATAAGCCAGTGAATAAACATGGTTTTAATCTCAGATTTGAAGTTTTTTTTGTCTTCTCTGAATATGAAGTCTTATCTTTTGATAGGATCATGAGTTTTTTTTTATAAATCTTCCAAATCTGGTACAGTAGCTGTTTGAATACACTAAAGAGATTATTAAATAATTTATTTTGCATCTAATCTCAAAGTCAACTATGATACTGCTAGCAACAGAAATAATGCTTTTGAATTTATATACAGGGTTATTCAGAGAGCGGTGAATAGCAGGAGAATGACTGGAGAATGGAAAATTCTAGGTCAAAATAGCCAAACCAGAAAAATTCTCCATTTATCTCACTTTCCAAATCGGCTATTTTGACCTAGAATTTTTCATTCTCCAGTCATTCTCCTGCTTTTCACCGCTCTCTGAATAATCCGGTAAGTGTTTATCCTTTTTTTTGTTATGTAGGTGAAGAAAGATACAGTTTTAAAATTATAGAAATGTATTCATGAAAATAATTGTTACAATTTTCAGGGAGATTTCAATTTGGAAATTCATTGGTCTGAGACGATCTGCAGTGGGTCTACTCAAAGAATTTTTAAATGTATCAACTCCTTGTACACTGATCTAGTAAAGCGCTGCTTAACTTGTGACACTATATGGATAAAGGATAAAAATAATAAAGCTGAATCCAGCCACAGGTTATTACAATGATCGGTACTATGGGGGGGGGGGAGGTTTCTTGGAATTATTTATTTATCATTATTTTAACACAGGTTAACACACTTTACAAATTATCATGCCACAGATCGCGAATAAAATACATCTTTATCTGACGGTTTTTAAATTGTGCTAGCCATAGTAATTTAAACCAGGATCAAGCAAGCCAAATGGTATCAAGTGTAGTCAAAAGCTAATAAACCAAGTAAAACCATTATAGTTTGAGTCTAAGCACATTGTTGTCCAATCATAGAAAGAGAATGGACAGAACAATGGATGGTTACAATGAAAATAAAGATAAACAAAAGCAAACTAGTTATATTATGTATCAGGTTTTGCAACTCAGACAGGACACATCCTTATCACTATCTCAAATAACACCACTATCTTAATTTTCAACTTTATCTGCACTGAAGCAATAAACAATGTTTCATTGATAGAATTGATAAGTAGACCACTTTATAACAATAATCTAACTGGGGTTGATTAAAAAAAATTCCACCTTCCAAACTGGATTACATTTCTTTGACATTTTGCGTAATTGCTTAATAAATTCATGGGGTTGTTCACTAAGCCCCGAAATTGCCACCGAAGTTCACTAAACGGTGCAATTTTGGGGCAGTTTGTCTATTCACAAAGCTGTCAGTTCTCCAAATACTTTCGAATTGACAGCAAAATATGTTGCATTTCGCTTCAGTTCGGCGATCTTCAGCGGTCTTCTGTGTCAGTGAAATTGTTCCATAGAGAAGTAATGGGCCGGTCCGTCTATTCACAAAACGCCGGACTGCACCGAAGTGATGTGAAATTACCTACTTTTTTTGTGTTTCCGTTCAGCAGGTTTAACCAGATGAATCTCCTAGGATTCAATGTAAAAAAAATATAATTTTTAATTAAAAAATTTATTCTTTTCATTTTTAACAAAAAAGCCTTTTATGTTTTTGTTTTTTTAGAACACCTTTTTGTATTTTTTAGACAAAATTTTAGTTTGTTTTAAAAGGCTTTTTTGTTTTCGGTAAAAGACATTTTTATTCTTTTTTAAAGGACCTTCTTTATTAATTAGACACATTTTAATGCATTTTGATTAGTTTAAACACCTATTAGGAGAATAGGAAACTTCTGGGTTGTTTTTAAATTCAGTTTGGTGGATCTTCGGTGCTTTTCGGCACATTTTTCATCAGGCTTTGGCAACTCCATCTTCGCCGCACTATGGAGACCCTATGGCGAATAGTGAATTCACCATAGTTTTGGCGAAATGGAATCGCCGATGTGCACCAAAGTGAAAAGCACCAAAATATCATCAAAATTGTGAATAAAACCCCTTTAGGGTTGTTGTTTAACTTTTTTCTTTCGATCACAGAGTGTAATGCTGCCCAGTCAGCAACAATCATGGGTTAGCTATATTGATGAACAAGTGCAATGTAAGAGATGTATAGATATTTTTCTTTTTCCCTTTGGAGCTGTCTGTGATTGACGTGTGTTGGAGCTGTCTGTGTGGTATGTTGTGTGCAATTTTGGTGCTTTGTGTTTCGCTGCAATTTGCCGCATTTCTGTGATTCAATTTTGCTGATTCCATTTCACCAAAAATACGATGAATTCAATATTTAGAAAATGGTCAACATATTTTCCCGAAATTGGAGTTTCCAATTGGAGTTGGAAAATCGCCGAACTGCAAAAAAAGAAAAGGAAGACTCCTTCCTTTTTTTTTTTTTTGGCAGTTTGGTGGTTTTCCAACTCCAATTTGAAACTCCACTTAGCGACTTCAATTTCGGGGGAAAAAAAGGAAGACTCCCATTCTCCTAATAGGAGTATAAATCAATAAAATAATCAGGGTTATTCAAAGAGAATCGAAAAGTCAACGCACGTTCGGTGACTTTTCATTCTCTTCAATTCGGTGTGATTTGGTGATCCCATTTTGGCGACCCTGCAGTGTATTCAGCAAGCACCACAGAGCCGTCGTAGTGCAGGGAAAAGCTGCCGCAAACCCAATGAACACTCACCGCAAAACCTGGAGAAGGCACACAGAAACCCACAAAAACATCTGGATTAACCCCGCCAACACGCCGGAGAAACCCGAGCAGGAGCTGATCAGAGCGCAGAGCAGCCGCCGGAAAAACCCGACACTGCAGACGAATGGAGTGAAAAATAAAAAAAACAGTACGCTTGAATGTTTGAAAAGTGAAACGCTGTTTGCAAAGAAACTGCAGAACAAAAATGTCTGAAATTTACATATAAGATCCAATGAATGATAATAAAAAGGGCTGTTACAGAAAAAATAAAAAACGATAAAAAAAAAAACTGAAATTTTTTTTCGCAATAAAATCCTGAAAAATGCGTAAAAGATCCTAAAAAAAATCTAAAAATGAAGAGACTTTTTACTGCAGTATAAAATAATAAATGGTTTATTACGCCCTCAAAATTTCCAACTCGCCTGCTCGCATTTGGCGAGTGGAAATTAAATGCGGGCGACTGGGGGAAACTGACCCGTCGGGTGCCGCTACGGTGATTCTCAGCCGCCGCCATGTTGATCCTCAGCCGCCGCATGTAATACCAGCGGTGCAGCAGCGTGCCTCCCAGACTCGTCACATGAGTCTGGGCAGGCACACTAATTTGGCACCGCCCCCTCTCCCCCGCGACCTGTGAATTCACGTTCGGTGGGTCACCTGACCCAGCCACGTGACGCATCACAGGCCGCTCGCAGTGTTCTCCATGCAGAATGGGAGGTGAGAGCCTCCTCAGGAGAAGAATGCCGGCGGACATGGAGCCTGGGGCCAGCAGAGGAGGTGAGAGCTTGGGGCAAATATACCCATGTGAACTGGGGGCAAATATACCCATGTGTGAGCTGGGGCACTATGTATACCCATGTGTGAGCTGGGGCTGTATACCCATGTGTGAGCTGGGGGCCATATATCCATGTGTGAGCTGGGGGCCATATATCCATGTGTGAGCTGGGGCAATATATCCAAGTGTGCTGGGGCAACATATCCATGTGAGCTGGGGCAATATATCCATGTGTGAGCTGGGGCAATATATCCATGTGTGAGCTAGGGCAAATATACCCATGTGAGCTGGGGCAATATATATATCCATGTGAGCTGGGGGCATATATACAGTTGTGTTCACAATTATTCAACCCCCACTGAAATTGAGTGTTTTGGCCAGTTTGACATTGATTTTGATCATTCAGTCATCTTGCTTACAATTAAATCAAAGAGGCACGTGTAGGTCAGACAAATATAACATAACATTTATAATGAAATAACCACAAATGTCTTTTCTGTGCTCACATCATTATCAGTTTTATTCAACCCCCAAGTGACATTCAATCTTAGTACTTAGTACAACATCCTTTTACAGTTATAACAGCTTTTAAACGTGAAGCATAGCTTGACACAAGTGTCTTGCAGCGATCTACAGGTATCTTCGCCCATTCATCATGGGCAAAAGCCTTCAGTTCAGTCACATTCTTAGGCTTGCACATGCCACTGCAACTGCTTTCTTTAAGTCCCACCAGAGGTTCTCAATCGGATTTAAGTCAGGTGACTGCGATGGCCACTCCAAAATGTTCCAGCCTTTAATCTGCAACCATGCTCTAGTGGACTTGGAGGTATGCTTGGGATCATTGTCCTGTTGAAAGGTCCAACGTCTCCCAAGCCTCAGGTTTGTGACGGACTGCATCACATTGTCATCCAATATCTCCTGGTACTGAAGAGAATTCATGGTACCTTGCACACGCTGAAGCTTCCCTGTACCTGCAGAAGCAAAACAGCCCCAAAGCATGATTGACCCCCCGTCATGCTTCACAGTAGGCAAGGTGTTCTTTTCTTCATAGGCCTTGTTCTTCCTCCTCAAAACATAGCGTTGATCCATGGGCCCAAACAGTTCTAATTTTGTTTCATCAGTCCACAGAACACTATCCCAAAACTTCTGTGGTTTGTCCACATGACTTTTGGCATACTGCAGTCGACTCTTCTTATTCTTTGGAGACAGCAAGGGGGTGCGCCTGGGAGTTCTGGCATGGAGGCCTTCATTACGCAGTGTGCGCCGTATTGTCTGAGCTGAAACTTCAGTACCCACATCTGACAAATCTTTTCTCAGTTCCTCAGCAGTCACATGGGGACTTTTCTCCACTCTACGCTTCAGGTAGCGCACAGCAGTCGAAGTCAGCATCTTCTTTCTGCCACGACCAGGTGGCATTTCAACAGTGCCCTTTGCCTTGAATTTGCGAATGATGCTTCCTATGGTCTCTCTTGGTATGTTTAACATCTTTGCAATCTTCTTATAGCCATTGCCCTTCCTGTGAAGAGTAATCACCTCTTCTCTTGTCTTCCTGGACCATTCTCTTGACTTCACCATGTTTGTAACCACACCAGTAAATGTCTAGAAGGAGCTGAGTATCACAGTCATTTTAAAGCTGCCTAATTGGTGCTTATTATGCTTTATTGCTGCTCCGTGACATCCACAGGTGTTTTCAATACCTGATTGAAAACACTTGAATGAACCTCTGTTCTTCAGAGTGGTAGTCTTTAAGGGGTTGAATAATTGTGTCAATGAAGAATTCACAAAAGAAACATTTACTACTGTATTGCAAAACCAATTGATGTCATTTTAGTTGCATATGGTTCTTTAAAAAGTCCTTGTAGGATTTCATTCTGAATACAATTACAAATGTACACTAAATTCCCTAAAACCCTTTACAGCATTGGGGGTTGAATAATTTTGAACACAACTGTATCTGACTGCGAATCCAACACCAGCTCTTGGCCAAAACTGGTAGAATGCCCCCCAAACCTGTGTCTGGATCCACCCCGGTGAGAGCGCAGGAGACCGCCATGCAAGAACAAAGGAAGACCAGCCGAGGCCTGATCTGCCACTTGGGAGTTGCACTGGTGAGTGACTATGGGGCCTGTGCCTATGTAAGGGGACCTATGCCAACCTAAGAGGACCTGTGCCTATTTAAGGGAACTTGTGCCAAACTAAGGGGACCTGTGCCTATGTAAGGGGACCTATGCCAACCTAAGGGGACCTGTGCCTATTTAAAGGAACCTGTGCCAAACTAAGGGGACCTGTGCCTATGTAAGGGGACCTATGCCAACCTAAGGGGACCTGTGCCTATTTAAGGGAACCTGTGCCAACCTAAGGGGACCTGTGCCTATTTAAGTGAACCTGTGCTAAACTAAGGGGACCTGTGCCAAACTAAGGGGACCTGTGCCTATTTAAGGGCACCTGTGCCAATGTAAGGGGACTTGTGCCTATTTAAGGGGACCTGCGCCAATGTAATTTACATTAATTGTTAATGTTATTTATTTTTGTAACTTTATTCTGAATAAAACATTTAACTGTCATTTCGTAAGATATTTTAAAAGGGCGTGTTTAGGGGAGGAGTTAAGGGCAGGGTTAAGGGCAAGGGATAGGTGGGGCAACTGGTGGCGAGTAACTCTTAATGTCTGGCTAGTAGCTTGGGACTTGAAATTTTGAGCCCTGGTTTATTAGATATTGAATTAAAATGGGAATATTTTTAACATTGAAGCCTATGGGATTCTCCTGAATAAACCTGTCGAATGAAACCACCGAATGCCAGGGAATTTCAGCAACCTTTCTCAGCTGTTTTGTGTTCTCTGAATAGACAAAGCGTTGCTTCTCTATTGGGATTTCACTGCCGTCGAACAGGCAACGAACAGGCACCGTATGAGCAGGCAATTCACCAAGATTTGGCGAATTGCCTGCTCTCTGAATAGCCGAATGGCAGGAAAGGTAACCGTATGCTTAATTTCAGAGTTCGGTTACCTTTCGGCCCCAATTCGGAGCTCTTTGAATAACCCTGATAGTAAAAATGTGTCTAACAAATAAAGTCCTTTAAAAAATAAAAAGGTATGTTTCAAAATAAAAGAAAGTCTTTTACAAATAAGAAAACCGAAAACGCCGTCTAAAAAATACAAAAAGGTGTTCTAAAAAAATAAGGACTTTTGCAGAAATTTAAAAGAATAAATGTTCTTTTAAAAAAGACCATTAAAAAACCCGTTAGCGAATTCTAATTAGCAATTCATTACGCAAAAACGTATAAACTTAACATGGGGAGCGCAAGGTAGAAGCACAGAGTAACTAGAGTTAGGATCACATTCACAAGGTCCTAATGCTAGTTACTAAAACCTGGCGCTAACTAAAAAAGTTACCACCAGCTCAGAGCTGTAGCTAACTGATTCCTCTGCTGCAGAATCCGTTAGCTGTAGATCAAAAACCCCCAAAAATCGAATACTCACCTCTCATCCCGCAGCGAGAACAATGGCCTGATCTGATGCTTCTTACTGCCGGGAGAAGAGTGAGACTTGAGACAAATAGTCCCCAGTCTCCCTCCACTATCACTCTGCGGTGCTGTGCGATCTCGCAACCTGGCATGGAGTCTTAAGGACTCCAGGAGGTGAAACTCACGGCGGAGCGGAAGCATTATCGCAAGTATCCCAGAGGGTAGTGCTTGGTTCCGGGGCAAGGTGCTGAAGTAGTGCCTACCACGGCAGGGGCCTAACTACCAGGGGTGCAGAGGGTATGACCGCACCCAGGCCCTTGAGTCCGGGGGGCCCTCACTCGCCTGCCTGGGCCTGGGGGCTTGCCTATAATATTTATTTATTCTTTTAATTTATTTTATACTTATTTGTGAGTTATACTTTGGACTCTGTGATACACTCATACACACCACATATTACCGTGAGTTTTTTGCTGTAGACCTCTGTGATTTACACTGATACACACTGCACATTACTGTGAGTTCTATTGCTGTGGAGCTCTGTTATACACTCATACACACTCCACATTATTGTGCGTTGTATTGCTGTGGAGCTCTGTGAGATACACATAGTGCACATTACATTAAAAATGGGATGGATTGAAGAGGTCATAGTAAACCTGGAAAAAATCTGATACTGCCTGGAGTCAACATTGTGGACCAGGAGGGGACCAATGCATGTTAACGGGAGGGGGGATATGTTTTTGCCTGGGGGGCCCGTCATGGTTCCTGCACTTAGGCCCTGAGGTTTCTAGTTACGCCTCTGTACCACAGCATCTTTCGCTGAAATGGGGACACTAGGGGAAAACCTGCAGGCACAGGTTTTCCCCGGTACCATTGCCATTTTAGCGTCAACAAGGGTTCTAAGTGTTTTATGGTTACTTGCGTGATATGAGTTTGTTAGGATTTTCTGTGTGGCATGTACATATGTTATAGCTGTTTGTGAGTGATGTGTGTGCATTTGGGCTGTCCGTAAGGCATGTAAGTATGTTGAGTTTGTTTTTGAAGTGTATGGGTTGTCTGGGCTTCCAGAGAGTGGTGTGAGTGTCAAGTCAAACTGCAGAGATACAGAAAGGTCAGCTAAGGTACAAGCAAGTGGAATAATAAAATGACTGTAATTCAGTTTAGTTAATTGAAACCTGCAAAAGTCTGTGAAAACTACTAGTCCCTGCATGCAATTCAGCTCCATTTAGTGTCAGCTAATCAGAGCAGAGGTCAGGCTTCCCAGCAACTTCAAGGAGATCTGTGGTGAAGGGAGGGGCCATCTTAAGGTTCCATGCCATGCAGCAGGAAACCTGGACATAAGAAAGTGCAGAGACATTTACAAACATCTTCAGATCCTGGAGTGGCAGCCGGTGAGCAAAAGGTCTTGTTTCACATTCATATGCAGGAAAGAAATTGAGCCAGTTTAGTGATACATGCAGTCAGTTAACTTGTAGTTCTATTTCATTCTCAGTGTGAGGAGATTCCACATTCAGTTCTTTATATTAGTTAATTTCATGTCTGTTTCAAGTTAAAATATATTTTGGCAGTAATGATATTCTAGAAGTGTGTGTTAGTGAAAATATGAAGCTGACACAGAGGTTAATGTTTAACAAACTTTATGTGCAATGCATTTATACAATTTCTGTATTTCTTTCAGTTGAAGGTTTTTCACCGAATCGATTAATCATCCTATTCATCTATTCACCTATTCACCTAATCAACTATTCAGTTTACTACTCAATCAACAGCTATTTAATTTACTACCCAACTTACTGAAATTAAACTTAAATGCACGTGAATGAAGAGTGGAATCCAGTTATTATTTCCGGCGATGATGTTTGAAGTTCCTTTTCAAGCGTGGAAATTGTGCACAAATCATAAGGCTTGACAGTGAGTATGTTGGAGATCTCTGCGTGGAACGTGAATGTGTTTGTACTTTATCTTCATAGTGATTATATTGGGGCTGTCTGTGAATGTGATGTTCTTCTTTGGCAGCAGCAACCCAAATATGGAGACTGGCAATGCCCAAGGGAATCTCCTTACCCCTCATCTAACTTATCTTACACTGGTGCTGGCCCCTTTGACTGACAATTCTAGACATAGGGTTTTGCACGGAATGTACATGCTGACTGAATTGTTTGATCACCTTTTAGGTCCCCATCCACATTTTTTTGATAAAGAGCATGATAATTGACTGTGATTATTTACAGTTTGTAAATAATAAGAACTCCTTATGTGCTCACTCAAATATATGGCAGGCAGCCATCGCATCTCCTACCTCATTTGGCTAGTGGATTTATCCATGTTTTGTTTGTATGCATAATATTCTGATAAAACTCCATGCAAGGGATTGAAACATTGATCTTTGTTTTCATTAAAGGTAATAATTTTCTGCAAATCCTTCTGCGCACTCTCCCTTTTGAGGATTATTCGGGGAGTCCTGTCATTCACCATAGTTACAGACAAAGGCAAAAACCACCATTGTTGCAATCAAAACAAACTAGTGTTTCAAAAATGAAAATTTAAAGGGCGGCAGTAGTATGTTTTGAAAAGAAGAGGAAAGCTGGTCACACCGCCAGTCACTAACAGGGTTATTCGGAGAGCACCGAAATGTAACCAACGTTACGGTGATCTTCCATTCGGCCTATTTGGGCAAGTAATATTTGCCGATGATAACAAAGCATTCACCGCAGAGTCCCCAAAGTGCAGCAAACGACCTGCTGAACGCATCCAAAACAAATGCCGCAAAACCTGCCGAAGCGGCCAATAAAACGCTGAATCAATCCAAAAACACCCACTGAAAAACAGCAATGATCAGAAAACCCGCTGAAAGCATCTGACAATCCGGCGCAACACCGGCGAGTCGATCCAAAACAAGTTGACGACTGCCAAATAGAGCACCTACCAGGTGCAGAGAAAAGCCACCAAACTGCTGAACAGGGGTAAAAAAAACAAAAAAATTAAAAACACTGCAACCTTTAAAGCGTGTTTGTAAGAAAAAACTACTGTACAAAAATGCCTGGAAATAATATATAAGGTCCTAAGAGTAATAATAAAAAGGTGTGTTACAGAAAAAAACGCCATTTTAAAGAAATCGGAAAAAAAATTAGCCAAAAAATCCTGAAAAATGGTTAAAAAACCCCTCAAAATTTAATAAATAAAGAGCCTTTTAGTTGCAAATGAAAATAATAAATGGTTGAATAAATATTTAATAAAAACATGGATTTTTTTTATATTGAAACCTATGGGAATCGTCTGATTAAATCTGTCAAATGTGACCACTGAAAATCAGGGCATTTCACTTACATTTCGGTGCTGTTCAGTGTTCTCTGAATAGATTAACCATTACTTCTCTATGGGAGGTCCCAGCGTCCTTAGATCACGGTATTTTGCTGGCAATACACCAATATTTGGTGAACTGCCAGCTTTTTGAATAGCTGAATGACCACAAAATTGCACCGTACGGGGAAATTCACTGTTCGGTGCAATTTTGTGGTCACTTAGACTCTCTTTGAATAACTCTGTTACAGCTGGTTTGTTTGGTCAAGGAAATCCAACGTTTCTCCTCTATACTCGAGCCTTTATCCAACATGAGCAAATCCAACGTTTTGCCTCTATACTCGAGCCTTTATCCAACATGAGCAAATACAACGTTTCGCCTCTATACTCGAGCCTTTATCCAACATGAGCAAATACAACGTTTCGCCTCTATACTCGAGCCTTTATCCAACATGAGCAAATACAACGTTTCGCCTCTATACTCGAGCCTTTATCCAACATGAGCAAATACAACGTTTCGCCTCTATACTCGAGCCTTTATCCAACATGAGCAAATACAACGTTTCGCCTCTATACTCGAGCCTTTATCCAACATGAGGCATTTGCCCTTCCAATCTTTCTAAGTAGCAAACAAATCAACGTTGTTTCTCTGGCCGTCATTTGAAAATCCTTTGAAAAATGTTTTGTTGCATTTGCACAATGGGGATTTTCACAATTATGGCAAACACCGGCTCTTCCTGATTAACTATTTTTGATTTGGTTGGAGACCATGGTAATCGAACTTCTAGAAATATTGTGTGAGGTCCATGTGTACAACAATATTATCTTTATATATATATATTTCCAAGTCACACTTTAAAATCAAAGTTTCCCCTGTTCATTAGTTTTCTTTTCTAGGGAACATTCCTGTACATTTTGAGGACGCATTGCACAGAGAAAGGAGATCTTACTCCCTAACGACTGTGACATTTGTTTTACTCTAATATACTGCAGGACGTATTTGAAAAACGCTTGTGGGTGTCACGAGCATAAAAACTGGACCTTTTTAAATCTCTCGGCTCAGCAAGAGCTAAGATCCAACAGGAATTCATGCTGGCAAACAGCAGTCCGATGCTGCTGAATACGTATTTTACGAGACATATTAATTTGAAAGTGAAGGTAAAATGACTGGAGCTTCTAGGTATGTCTTTAAATTTTTATGGCATATTTAAAAATGCATAAACTTTATTCACAGTATTTGAACTGCCACTAGTGCATCTGTGTGCTGGTTCCTTGTGTGAACGGCATTGAATTGCCATACATATATTATAAAAAAAGACTTGTGTTATCATTGAAACAGATGATATCTCCTAGGGAAAATGTAGTCGTGTGTAGCAGTTCGGTACGGATATTATCTCTGTATTGAGTTTTACATGAGTTAGTGTTTTGGGTCTAGTTATCATGTATAGAAGAACAAAAATAAATCTGTTATTCCCAATTGTTGAAACCAGTTACATTTCACAACACATTAGTTATCGCAACATTACAATAAATCTATATATTTGGTATCTTCCGTGCAACTGTGACAGGTGATTGTGATTGCAATACAGTTTATTCTGTTACTGTTGGCCATCCCTCTCATGTATGGAATACATTAATTAGTCATTTTTGTGAAGTAAAAAATGACTTTTGTAGCCCAAATGTAGTAGAGTGTGGGATGTTATGATGTAGATGAGGTGGATTATAATATTTGATATTGTTTTCCTAAATGGATTGGTTTTGAGGGAGTAGTTGAATGAAAGTTAGAGGACAGCATGATGGAATGACGGAGGAATTCTTCAAAATAGGGGCTGCATGAGAGAAATCTTGACGTTTGGAATGGGAAGAAGTGGTGTCAGGAGAGTAGAGAAGTAAATCGTGAGGAGAATGTAAAGGACAGGAACCAATGCGTAACAATTATTTGCGCCGTCTCCTCCACACTTGCTTTCACTGTGGGAAATGAGTAGGTGAGATACTGAAGTGCCACTGTTTGCTTTATAAGCAAAAACACATAATGCCTCTGCCTTAAAAAAATAGTAAATGTTGCATTTATTTATCTTTAGTTTTACATACAGGGTTATTCAAAGAGATCCGAATTGTGGCCGAAAGGTAACCGAACAGTGAAATTCAGCGTGCGGTTACCTTTCCTGGCCTTTCGGCTATTCAGAGAGCAGGTATATCGCCAAATGTGGGCGAATTGCCTGCACATATGGGGCCTGTTCGTTGCCTGATCGAGGGCAGTGAAATCCCCATAGAGAAGCAATGCTTCGTCTATTCAGAGAACAAAAATCAACAGTGAAAGCTTGTATGCAGGGGCTGATTTGCAGCCATGGTTGACATCCAAGATGTCCAACGAAATATTGGTGATCATGGCAGTGCAGACAGGACGTGCTCAGTGTGTCGTCCACACAATTCTGATGACGTCCTGAGCATGTCCTCAACAGTGGATAGGTTAAGGGTTACATCGGGGAGATGCTGGCTCAATACTGCAAATACTGAACCTCAAATCATATCCGCTGTGCTGTGCAAATCACTTCACCTTTGCTGTTCTTCAGATATACAGCAATCCCCCGGTCATTCACTGTTCCGCATCCGCAGACTCAGTGCTTCGCGGATTTTTTCGGCTTACCACGTGGTAGTAGCATCCCGGCAGAGAAGCTGCTCCTGTGCGTCTCCGGGCGCACGATCGTGGCCTGTGCATTCCCTTCTCTGGATCCCCAGACCACGCTTGTGGGGGTACACAGGAGTCCCGGTATCTCCTCTCTCTGAACGATGCCGAGAGAGGTGAATGCCCTGGACGCGATCTTGAGTCTGGAGATGCACCGGAGCCTCCATTCTGCCAGGAGGACGGCGTCCTAACGCCGCATGACTGTGCTTTTTTTAGCACAGCCACAATTCGCGGTTTTACAAAATTTGCGGGGGTTGTTGGAACGTAACCCCCGTGAATTTCAGGGGATTACTGTACAGCAAACATAGCCTGTGAGTGAGTTCCTGTTGACTGGAATTAAGAAACACTGGTTTAGAGTTAATCTTTCTGCTTGCTTTATGATTAAGGTTAGTTACTATTTCTTGCAGTCATCTGAATTAATCACAATTGATCCGATTATATTCAAATCTGGTTTAAAATCGCATCAGATAAAAAAATTTAAATCCGAAGGAGATACAGTTCAGCTATTGTCAAAATTCTGATGCATCCGAGTTCTCATTTATTAAGTCGAATGTCATTAGGTACCAAATTTCATGTGTCTTGTACTCTTGTCCTGACTTTTTCTTGTCACTGACTATTTGTTGTTCTTCTAGCCTTGACTTTAGCTTGTTTCTCTTCATTCTGTGTATCTTTGTATTCCTGACCTCAGCTTGTTATATTGACCTTAGTTTTGTCTTTTCCCCAGCCATTATAAGGACTAGATATTAGCATAGGGTTCTATTTCTTTAGTTGTTGCAGTATTCAACAGAGGTGATGATGACCGAATGAAACTGTATTTTAGTGGCATAGTGGCATTTAGAGTTAGTTTGGTTATGGAGAATGACAGGTACAGCAGAGTCAAGAGTGACTTCAAAGCTGTGGTCATGGGAGAAAAAGATATACTAATACCACCGGCAGAAATGGAGATATTTGGGGGGAGGGAGGTGATTGAAGAAGGAACAAATAGTGATTTGGCACGTTTATCTTAGATATATTAATCTTTAGGTGGTGGTAGGACCTCCAGGAAAAATATGTGAAAGATAGTTGCTTCCATGGGACATTTGGAAATAGATCAGGCATTGCAAGGTGCTTCTCACAGTTTGCTGGCCCTTTTAGGGCTATATTACATTCTTTGCGCAAAAATCCTCGCGCAAAGCGAAAATCTTTGCGCCGAGTGTTAAAGTTTTGCGTGCGCAAATCAACACTGGAATTACAATCCTCGTGCGTCTTTTCATCCCCCGATCAATAACGCACGCAAACAGGACGCGCACAAATGCTCCTCAGTACCGTCGCACGCAAAAATCAGTGTGCGCACTGTTTTTTTGTCGCGATTCAGCCAATCAGAATTAAGAATCACAATTATCTCACGTTAAGAAATTGCGCCTGCCACAGTCAATCTGAACATATATGCTGCAGCAATAATACATGCACACACAACTTCTCAATTTTATTGTTTGGGTATGAGTTGAATGTGTAACTATACTTTGCTGCATTATTTTTTATGGGCTGGTGTATTTGGGTTCAGCCAGGTTGTTCAGATTTGCCGTTATCACCAGCTTTTTGCAGTTGCTAAAATTATACGCGCAAAGGCTATGCGGTAATTAAGGCAAAATAGATTGTAACACCATACTCGTACCAGCGCACATTCGCATTTGCGCTCACAATGTCACAAGGACGCTTGAAGTACAGTAAGCTCGCGCAGGGTTCGCACAGGTTCACCCGCGGTAGACGATTGTGTATTGTTGCACTGACTATGCAATACGGGATTCAGCGCAAATGGTTTTACCCCACGCATCAATGTTTGTTTTGGGCCGGCGCAAACGATTGCATGAAGATTGTAATTTAGCCCTTAATGTCTCCGTTTCCCAGTTGCATTGTTCAGTCTGTCGTCTACTGTAGACATCTTTGCTACAGGAATCATCAGTTCTCTACTAGTAAGTTCATATAAATTGGGGATCAATAAAACACTTTTAATTTCTCCCTTCTAAAGTTGTGTTTTATGGTTGGCCCGGCTATTTTATAATGAGAATCGTGAGCTGAAACACATACATCATCCAATCTCTTCGAATAACTCTTGCCATTTTCTTACAGGGGGAGGTTCCGAAATACAAACAGTTTGGTCACGGATTAAGCACATTGTGACAGCATGAATACATCTTCGAGAAAGCTTTATAAAGTAATAATGTATTTAGTAAATGTACCAGATGAGATTAAAGATCTATACTAGCTTCTAGTACAGAGTGTCAAATTCAAAAGATTCATCGATTTTCTTGTTTAAATGCCATTCAACTTCTGCAAGATGGCATTTAAGAATAATAGTATTGTGGTTCAAACATTTATCGTAATTGAAGGCTAACATGAATTTTCTAACATGAATAGAAACACTAATTTCTCTCTTTTTTTAATGTCCACATGAAGATTAAATGTGTATTGCTCCTTCTAGGAAACTTAAACAATTTTCACTGTTAATAATGATATCATTACAGATTTATAAAGTAGGAGGCTGAAACACATGCTTCCATTAATTAAATGGACCTGGTTTAAAATAAATAATTGAAATATAGTTGCTTAAGACCAGGCTTAAAAGCTGAAATTTTAACTCCACATAGAAGCTTGTTAACCACAGAGCTAAGGCTTTCAATTTCCATGCTCACGTACCATTAGGGGTCAATGGAGTCATGATAGAGGTACATACATATGCCTCTTGGAGAACAATGCATCTTATATATAACTACACAGAAAAAATGGTGTCGCTCCAATACTCACCAGAGCGGCTGCAACAACAGGAGTGGCAACCCAGCTCATGTATAAAATATAGCAAGAAAAAACGTTGTCATCTGCACTCGTTTCTATACAATTCCATGTGCAACAAAACACAATTAGAGGTTTTTGTTTGCTCAAATGGCCATTGAAGCATAAGCTCACTCGCCACATCACGGCACCTCTTGGCAGAGTGAGTACTTAACCAATGTAACCAAAAGCCGCTCCTTTGAGCAGCTGCATGGTCTCTCGCTGCGTTTCAGCTAAGAAGCAAAAATGGTGGGTTTTATTTATACACACACGCACACCAAGCACTTCCCATTTGGGGTTGAAAACAAAAACATGGAAAAAGGAACAGCAACAAAAATGGTGTCGTGCCCATACTCAGAGCTGCTGCAACAACCAGGAGTAACAACCCAGTTCATGTTGAAAACAAAAACATGGAAAAAGGAACAGCAGCAAAAATGACCTAACTGGTATTACAACAAAATTCTATTAGAAATATTTTTCCTAATTATGACATCGGCATATTTCCTCTGTAAATCCTCAGTGTCGCTCTTTTAGATGCTTTTGATTGGATAAGAACTGACTGATATTTTAATTTCACTGCAATACTAAGTTTTTATAAGAGCTGGGCTTCTTATGAAACTATGTTAATACTGTTTAAAAATACATGTTTTCCATGACCAGTCCATTTATCTGTTAAAATTATAGTTATATATTACTAGAAAACTAAAATAATATTTTTATTCCACAGGGTATAAGCACAACAACAAGCGTCGGCGACTGTCCATGGTTCGTCCATGGTTCTGATCCGAGTCAGAACCATGGACAGTCGCCGATGGAAAAACACATATTCTCGGTCTATTTCTTCATATCAGCACCATGGATAACGACAGGCTTGTTACTATACATGGTACTAATACTGACAAAATGTATTGTATCAAAATTCATTGCTGAACAGAACACATAGGACGGACCGTGAGAAGATAATCCAGCTGTATGTGTTCTGTAAAGAAAAAAACAGACCTCATTAAACATTTAAAATAAGTTAGGAAAAACCCTAAATATTAACCCAAAAATTCCCGAAAAATGCAAAAATAATCCTAAAAAATAAATAAATGCAGACACTTATTGCTGTAAGTGAAAAAAATAAATGCTTTAAGATATATTTAATAAAAACGGTAATTTTGCACTGGAACAAGTGAAAAAAGTGACGGACGATACGAAATTACGAAATCAGCAATGGAACCGTAACAGACTCGAAACGATATGAAAATACGTTGTCCGAAATGAACCGAAACGGAACCGAAATCGTGAATAGAACGAAAATGACTTGCGATTTTACAAATTTCATGTCCATATGAAATAACGAAGTTTTTTCGTTTCGTATCGCGAAATATTTCGGATGGTGTGTATTTCAATGCCTGTCCGGTTCAGAACATCGGACGAATCCGAAGCACCATATTGGCCCGTTTCGTGAGAAAATGAATCTGTATGAACGAAACGCACATCCCTAATATATATCACAGTAGGGCGATGGCCCCTAACCCTGGTCCTCAAGTACCCCTGACAGGTCAGGTTTTCCAGATATCTGATGCACAGCACAGGTGATAACATTTTCTGCTCAGTGATTGCAGGATTCAGTCTGTATTTCCCCAAAGTGATCCTTAAAACCTGGCCTGAAAGAGGGTCCCAAGGACCAGGGTTGGGCTACTGGAGGCGGAAACCTTTTTGTAGTGAGCCCTGGAACTATAAATTACATGTAAGATAGCACATTGTGATAAAGTTATGAGCTATTTCCCTTGTGTTTTTAATTGCTCGAAAAGCCCCACACAATAGAAAAAAGGCTACAAGGAGAGGCAGAAAGTAATTTGTGCAATAATTATAATAATTTGTAATGTTTGGGATGCAACAGGAATTGTAACGATGGTGTATGATCAGGAAACATCACCAAAAAGGCAATAAAAAAAATCCTGGCCTTATACTATTTGCCTGTCTGCGTATTCAAATATATCCCCCTCACTTTTTTATTTTATATGAACTAAAATAAGATGAAATTAATGAATTAGTTCTTCCTTCTTCTCATAGATAAACAAGAGTGTGCTTGCTCTACGTTTCCTTTTGATAGGTTTATTTTTCATCTGTACATAACCTTTTAGAAGCCACAAGGCCTGTCATGGGTATGTAGCGTATCCTTGAATTGAGATGGGTTTGGGGGTGACTCATCCACAATATGTTAACACAGACAAATATGATGTATCATTATGCATGCCGGAATAAAGATGTGTGCGCACGAGTAAAAAGACACGGCCTCATTTATAGATTAATAAGAAAGGAAAATAAGCAGTGTCTTTTTTGAGTTCTCCCTGTGAGATGAATTGGTGGCGTCGTTGAATTAGTGTAATTGATTTTTTTATTATGATTGCATCTGCAAGGAGGGGGGAATTTAAGCGAGCTGAAGGCAGCAGATGTTTGAATGAATTATATGGATTTTGAATATCTTGTTGACATATAAAGGAAAAGGGTTTACTGTCCTCAGAAAAAGCTAACCGACTGGATGGTGGTAACATCACTGCTCTATAACGTGGAGCCACAGGCTCGAATCCCAGCCAGAGCACCTCTCCAGTAAGTGTCCTTGGACAAGACACCTAACGGTACATACTCGCCACCCAGGACATACTTGAAAACGAGAGAAATCTCAATGTATCCTTCCTGGTAAAATACTTTTTCAAAAAAAAAAGTATAATGCTGCAGTGCACAAGGTTATGTGGCTGTCATCAGATGAATGACGTGATGTATTCACATCGTGCCACCGGTGGATCTTTTCATGTAAATATGTAAATTACCTGCTTTTTATTTGCTCACTTGTCACGTCAAACCCTCGTGAAAAAATAAGCAAAAACACAAATGTTTCCTGAGTGGATGTCAAAATGTTATTGTACGACTGCGCAAAATGTGTATGTAGCCCTTTTATTTTGAAATGTGATGGAGAATTTAATTTATTTTTATACAATGTTACAGTAAATGTGCATGTTTGTCAGATTGTAATAACCAAAGAAATTACTTTCAGGTTTCTTTATGCAGTGGAGACATGGAAACATTTTTTGTATTGAGAGAACTGTTTGAATTCCAAGAGGTTTCAGCATTTGCAGTGAGTTATATTGAAAAATATTGATGTTCACAAGGATTTAACAACCGTTATCATATCCCACATATTGCTGGCTTTTCTAAGTGGAAAGAAGTTAACATGACCTATGCGGTGGACATACTCTAGTATGACATATTTTTAAAAATTGTCGTATACAGTTACAGTTTATTGGTAGAAATGATTGGCGAAATGTACAGAGAGAAATGATGTCGACACCCATGCAGTTGGTCGATTTGTTTAGTTAGCCTAATAATTTGAGCCATACTTTCATTAGCTGTACCTTGGTATAGTTTTTAAGTGAAAGTGACACAAACCAACCTGAAATTGCATTATTTACATCTTTCCTTCTTTAAGGAACACTGTACCCAAAACTTACCCTCACCCCCCAAGCAGCCATCTGGTCTCACAAGGGCTAGCACAGACTGACAGATCAGTTCTGCAATCCATGGTTGCAGTCTCCAAACGCTCGACACATCATTGGTCCATGAGTTGTACTATAGGACGTGGGATATTCAAAATCCATCTGTATAGGTGGAGGAGCCTCCTCTGCTTTACAGAGATGTCAGAGTTAAAAAGGTCAAGGGGAAGAAAGTGGAGTGGGGGAACACTCTGCAAAGCTTGACAACTTAAAGGACACTCTACTCACCCTGACCCTTTTTTCTCATTTAAGTGAAACATGGCTTTCCACATCCCTATGAAACAACTTGATATTTCCTTATAATGTTGCAAAAATACACATTTTCCATGCATCCAGTTATATAGACATTATGATGATAATTAAATTCCTTTTTGTGGTTTGATTGCAATATCTTTCAGTGGCTCTTTTGCTTTTGTAAGATCTATTATTTCCTGTACAATTAAAGGGAATAATTATGATTATATGAGTTTTAATACACCCCAAAAGATAAAAAAAATGACATGGAAGTTCTTCCAAGAACATGACGAATAATCTATAGGACTAATGCTGAATTTTGGCATTCCAGATGCTACAATGTTTCAGAACCATATGTATCATGGTACCCAACCTTCCTTAATGCTTCCAGAGAATCATGGATCATTGGCTCTTCATAACTGATCTAGAGGTTGCATTGATCAAATTGCTAATGTGCTGTAGTTAACGTAATATACTGTAATACCCAGTTCTTACAACGCGCTTGTAGCGGATCCCTGCTACCCTGCCCGGGTAGATCCGCCGTCAGCGCCGAACTGGTCTGGGGGTGTAGAGTCAGGGGTAGCGGGCGGTAGGGATTCGGCGGTGATCCAGCGTTTCTTTCCACGGTCCTTGCAGCGTTGCGGTTCCCCAAGCCCTGTTATCCCCAATTACTAGCCGAGGCAAGAGTAAAGGTTCAAACAGGAATGAGTTTAATGAAAAACAGAACATACACGGTCCTTTTATATGGTACAGTCCCATTGTTCTCTCCCATGCCCGCCCCCAGACCCCTGGAGTGAATTCTTCACAGGGGCTAGCCATAGCCCAGGTTCTGATTGGTTGGTTCCAAGACCATTGCAGGCTTCTCTCAGGTCCTCTCAGTCTTCACTTGGGTCCACTGTTTGTATGCAGATGAAGTCTTGACCTCACAGTGATCACATACAGTGATTTACATAACCCATTGTAAAGGGAATCAGATAGTGGGTGGCTGAGACAATGTGACTCCCAACCCTTCAGAACAGGTAAACAGATAACAGATATCCAAACAGAAAGCACCTTTGCACAATCCACAAGCCACTCAAACCTATTGTATATTCTATACAAAGGAAAGCATTTGACACTAGTGGCAGGTAGGGTTTTTAAAAACCACATTTAACTAAAGAAATATAAGTCTATTTAAAACTAAAAATGAGCGATTGACAATACATTTAAAACCACACAATATAACTGAGCATAAACTAGCAGGATGGTGCAGGGGAAAACTTGATTAATTAGAAGTCTAGCAACAGTTTTACATTAAATCTACCAAAGGAAATTAGTTTCTATAAATAAAGGGTAAACGAAATATAACAAAATAAGAATGAAATTAAACGAAATAAATCCTGTGGCGGCCGTTCCGTCACATAGCTCTCCCAGTCCCATGATGGCAGACCCGTTGAGACCCTCTACGGGTCCGCCTGGGGATGTCCAGGTGCAAGTGTCTTTAAAAAGTCTCAAGTTTGGGTTGCTGGGGCAATGCTTTGCCAACCCCCGATAGTCTTTCGGTCCATAGTCCGTAGGGAGGAGGCTGGCCCCGGGCTTCTCCAACTGCCCCCTTGGTTTGGACCGGTATCCGACGGACCATACAGACACCCAGGGCAGGTACCCTGCCATGGGGAAACAACCGGCCCTGGTGGGACGTTGAGGGCTTTTTCTCTTCCTGGTCTCCTAGCCCCTCGCTGGTGGGCAGCCTTGCTGACACCATTTCCTGGGGAAATGACCCGCTGGGGAGGGGTACCGCCTGTACCTTCTCCGGGTGCCACAGTCAGCCGCGGGAAAAACGGGCTGATAGCACCCTTTCCTGGTGCCTCGGTCAGAAGCTGGGTGGGAGATGGGGTGACTGGTGTCTCCAGAAAAAGTGGTTGTGGATCTGGGCCGTCTGCCCAGCGTCTCGGGGTCACCCAGTTGCAAATCCCAGCACCATCAACAATTCCACAATGGGAGTCTCCCACATCCTGGGGAACGGGAGCAGCAGCACGCCATTGCTTGGCACAAGGGACACCTCCACCCTCACGCTGGTGCTCAAAACGTTCTGGAGCGAGACCTGCCATCTCCCCTTCCGGGATTATTACCTGTCGCTGGGGAGAGGTACCACCAGTACTCTCTACCTGGGGTAGCCGCTGCTGTGGTGGATGGAAACTCCCCACCCTGGAACTCGTAATGCGGTGCACCATCACAGGCACTGCGTTCTGCTGATAGCCCCTGACGAACTGTACTTGCCCAGTCTGATGCTTTCTCCGGCCCAGATGGCATGCTGTGCTGGAGTTGTAGGCTCTCTGCCTCCTGCGTAGCAGTGGAAGCCAGGAGCTTGGTCTGTAGTTCAGGAGAGGAGCGGATTGTCAGTCCCTGGGGCTCCTCGGTGAGAAGGTAGTTCTCCTCTTTCTCCTCAAGTTCTGCGGTGGCAGGGCAGGGGTAGAGGTTAGCGGTCCTCTGCCGCGGTGACAGTTTTTCCGCTGAAGTGGGTGGCCGCTCCCCCATGTATGAATGGCTATCCTTGATCCCTGACACCACCAGCCAGGACCCCAGACTAGCTGACCTGCACTTCTCAGGCACCGTGGAACGGACGATAGCCTCATTCACAGCAGGCCGTAGCATGTCCGCTGTCCCCCGCTCCTCTATCCATACGTGGGTAGGAGCGTTTGGTTGGGGTTCGGGGTTCCCTGCCGGGTACACCAGCAATTGGCATGGGGGGGCCTGAGTCTCCCCCTCCCTCGTCTGGCACCCGATATTCTCCCCGGTTTCTGGAGCCTCCAGCTGGGGGCAGCGGGTAGCCGAGCTCTGTCCCCACTGGTGTATTTTGGCCTAGGCCAACAAGGCCTAGGCCTAGGGCGGCACTTTCCAGGGGGCGGCGGCCCGCCAGGTGGCCCCACCCCTAAAAAAAAGTATGTCCTGTTTAGGCAAGGCCTAGGCTTTCACTTTCCAGGGGGCAACAAAAAACCTCACCACTAAATGGGTTACTCACAGAGCACCGAAATAACGCCAACATTTTGGTGTTCTGTAGTTCCCTGCAATTCGGGGAATAAAATTACCCCACCCTGCAGTGAATTCACCATTCACCGCAGGGTCCCCAAAGTGCAGGGAGTCGGCCGCTGTATGCTGCCACCGCAAACCCATGGCCTGCTGTTTTCAAAAGAACTACTGAACGAAAATGTCTGGAATTTACATATAAGATCCTATGATTGATAATAAAAAGTTCTGTTACAGAAAAAAGAACCGCTATTAAAAAAAGGGGGGGGGGGAATTTTGCCCAAAAAAATCTGAAAAATTACTAAAAATGTACTAAAAAAATAAAAATAAACGATAAATAAAAAGACTTTTTACTGCAGATTAAAATAATAAATGGTTTATTAGATATTGCATAAAAACGGGAATATTTTTAACATTGAAACCTATGGGGTTCGCCTGAATAAACCTGCTGATTGAAACCACCGAACATCAGGGCATTTCACTGCCATTTCTCTGCTGATTGGTGTTCTCTGAATAGATTAACCATTACTTCTCTATGGGGATTTGCAATGCCTTCAAACAGCACCGTACTTGCTGGCAGTTCGCCAAACTTGTGTGTGAGCATATCACCAGAGCAGTGGTGTACTTAGAGGAGTGGCGGAGGGAGGGCCGCCCCAGATACCAGTGATTATTGGGGTGTCATTAGGGGGTACTAGGAGGTGTCACTGTCACTGTGTGTCAGCTTTGAGCTGTGTTCTCAAACAACGAGCAGCGGAGCAGGGCGTTTGCATACGGAATAAAATCGAATAGAATAAAAAGCCCCCTCTCCTCCCTCCATAGCTCCTCCCCTGCCCCGCAGCAGCTCTAGGAGAGGGGAGAGGGATGTGATTTGTGTGCAGAGAGAGAAGATGACCGTAAATGGCAGGTAAAGGGCGGGGGTATCAGCAGAATATGAAGCCCTGTCTGCTTACTGCTGTTTAAAGTGGACCTTTCCTTAACCAGCACTGCAGTGATAGAAATTTGTCATTGAGCTGCCTGGCTCCTGGTGAAGCTGCATGCATGCAGGTCACACTCGGTCTGGCCAGTCAGGTGGTACTGAGTCTCAGTACCACCTGACTGGCTGAACCATGTGACACGCACGCACGCAGCTGCCCACCCTTTCGTTAACATGGACTGTCACTCTATTCTGGACTGAACACCCACCGGGAAGGGAATCAAAGCCACGTGCACCCTCTGGCAGTGGCACCCCACTGCTGACAAGATGGCTCCACGCACAGGCACAGCCGCGATCCTAACGTGGCCTGGAGGGACCTCCTGCTGAGTCTGTACACAGTCCCTGCTGACTCTGCACACAGCCCTACCGCGGACGGAGGCCGGTAAATGTAGAATAAATAATTGCTGTGTGCTCATATACACTCGGTTTGCTGGGAGTTTTATTGCAGTGGATTCTGATGCACTCATACACATCACACATTGCATTGCTGGGAGTTTTATTGCAGTGGATTCTGATACGCTGACCCGCACATTGCATTACTGGGAGTTTTATTGCTGGGGATTCTGATACACTCCTACACAATGCACATTGCATTGCTGGAATTTTTATTGCTGTGGATTCTGATACGTTGACACACACCAAACATTGCATTGCTGGGAGTTTTATTGCTGTGGAGTCTGTGATACACACTGCATAGTACTGTGAGTTGTATTGCCCTGGAGCTCTGGGATACGCTCATACACACTGCACATTGCTGTGAGTTTTATTGCTGTGCAGTTCTGTGATATGCTCATACACAGTACACATTTCTGTGAGTTTTATTGCTGTGCAGCTCTGTGATACGCTCATATGCAGTGCACGTTTCTGTGGATTTTATTGTTCAACCAATTAGAGCGGCTGTGATCCAGTATACTTGACATGTGAGGCTGTTCTTTGTAAAAATGCTTGATTTTAAACATTTCATAATTTTATTTATCTCAATAGATACATTTGAAATGGTATACAAAATATACAAGTAGGCACTTGGTATCCACTTTTAATATAAAGAGAGGAAAAGGCGGAGCTTAAAGAGGAAGGGTGGGGATTAACCAGGAAGAGGTGTGTCCTTGACAGGAAGGGGTGCCTCAAATTTAAATTAGGGGGTGCACGAGTTTAGTCAGGCCTAGGGCAGCACAAAACCAAAATACACCACTGTCTGTCCCGATGCCAGCTCTGCTGCTGGGTTGGGGAACCGCTCCCCCGTACATAAATTGTCCTCTTCACGCGCTGAAGTGCCTGCTGATGCAAGCGGTGAATCTGGGCAAACTGCCCCACATCTACTGGGCTCCGTGGAAAGGAACGCAGCCTCTTCCTTGGCGGGCCATGACATTGTCGCTAGCTCCTCCACCCATCCCTGAGCAGGAGCACTCCATTGGGACTCTGGGTCTCCTGGTGAGCCCTCTGGCCATCTGCCTGGGTGGGCCTCAATCTCACCCATTGTCTTCCAATATGCGGCGATAAACTTGTAGAGACAGTGAAATGAGTTTCAATAGGGGTTTTATTAATACAAACTAGCAACAGTATGGCTGAAGGTTTTGGTGAAGAGCAAGGTCAGAAAAGGGCTGACTGAGGAAGGTAGTGTAACGGGGGGAGTAGCGCCCACTAGAGAGTAGCGGACTTGAGATCCTTATGGACTGATATAAATCTTTTTGACGTTTAATCTCTGCTTGGCATACGCAGAATTATACACTTGAGGCAGCGAGGATGAACAAAACACTGAGCTGCTACTAAGCGCTAAAGGTTTCGAGACCGATCGACTACTTAGAGCATGTTCAGAAATACACAGATACGTCAGACAGTTGGTGAATTGCGCGGACTGCAGGGCAGTCAGGAAATAAGCTGCTTTAACGTTTTCTGATAATCGGAAGCAGATCAGCAGTACCTTAAGATATTCAGTGGCAATACATACGCTGAAGTGCCTGCTGATGCAAGCGGTGAATCTGGGCAAACTGCCCCACATCTACTGGGCTCCGTGGAAAGGAACGCAGCCTCTTCCTTGGCGGGCCATGACATTGTCGCTAGCTCCTCCACCCATCCCTGAGCAGGAGCACTCCATTGGGACTCTGGGTCTCCTGGTGAGCCCTCTGGCCATCTGCCTGGGTGGGCCTCAATCTCACCCATTGTCTTCCAGTTCTCCTCTTTCCACAGTGGACCGCTGTCCTGACGGCTCTCATTGGTGGAGACCGCAGTCCCATCCACCGGTGCACTTCCACTGACCTTGGTAGGTGTCCGAAGCACTTGGTCACTCTGCTCTGCTGCAGGTTCTGCAGGAATGGTACTTGCTGAGTCCTCTGTCTTTTCCCCGGACAACATGCTGCGCTGCAGCTGCAGGATAGTCACCTCCTCTGTAGCAGTTGAGGCCTGGGATGCGTTCTGCAGCTGGGGAGAGGGGCCGACTGCCTCCTCACCCTGGTGCTCCAAACCAGCAGAAGATCCTGAAAGTAGGTTGGCACTACCGGGTTCTGTTGGCAGCTCTTCTGCCATGTCCATCGGGGTGAGAGCGAGCGGGGAAGCGTCCTCAAACAATCTCCTGTATCCCTGCTCCAGCTCCCACTCTTGGGCGGCTAGCCAGTCCAGATCACTGCTCAGCCCGAGGTCGTCAAGGTGCTCACATTCCCGAAAGTCCCGGATCTCTTCCCATCTCAGTTTAGCTGTGCTGCCAAAGGAGGGATCGTCCTGCAGAGCGTCAAATATTAATCCTGGGCCGCCATAGTCATAGCCCTCTGTAGGATCTTTCCTCTCCAACTTTGGACACAGGTTGGCAGCATACCATTCCAGTGCCCGGTACCCGTCCTCCAGCCATAGCTCCGTCTGGATCAGGTTCTCCAGTTGGGACAGTCTTTCTACCTGGGGTTGCACTCCTAGGAATGGCACCCGCAGGTCCCACAGTCTCCAGTATTTCTCACCCAAGGTAGGAAGAATCTTTCCCAGGTAGTCCTTTTCAAGCTGTAGGACGTCCCTCCAGAGCTACTGCCGTGCCGAGTCATTATGCCACAACACCTCCTGGCCGAAACCTGGATCACTGTGCTGGTCAGGCGCTTCCATTCCTTGGTCCCAGAACTCCTCTTCCACGACTGCAGGGAGTATCTCCTGGGACGCTGTCGATTCCCCGAGCTGGTACCGCAACTCGGTCACTCTGAGCTGATTGACCCCTGCCAAAACGATAGCGATCACCTCCGCCGGGGGGTTGACTCTGAACAGGGCCAGCTTCCATTGTACCTCCTGGCGCCATTCTGTGGATTCTGAGTCCTCGTGGAGGGCCAGACTTGCCTGTTCGTCCTCCATCAGGTCCTTGGTGAGGGCAGCCTTTGGCTTACGCTGACCGCTTTATCCCTGGCTTTGAGAAGTTCCTTGAGGACCGTGCGCTTCCAGCCGTCGTAGCGCTGAGCAATACGGGGTGAACGGCTGTAGGATGGTGTAGCAATCTCTCAAATCCCCGGGTGTCTGAGACCGGGGTCACCGCCGTTGCTGGTACTGTCCACCTCTCGAACCCCAGGGGTGTCTGAGACCGGGGTCAAGCCAGCGGCTGTATCTCCCCCTGCTGGGCTGGTCTCAGATTCTCCCCCCGGATGATGTCTACTCCAGACGCTCGGCGTGTCGTGGTGGCTGAGACCGGGGTCAAGCCAGCGGCTGTATCTCCCCTTGCTTGCTTGTCTGGTCTCAGCCGGATCCCACCGCTGCCACCAATGTAGCGGATCCCTGCTACCCTGCCCGGGTAGATCCGCCGTCAGCGCCGAACTGGTCTGGGGGTGTAGAGTCAGGGGTAGCGGGCGGTAGGGATTCGGCGGTGATCCAGCGTTTCTTTCCACGGTCCTTGCAGCGTCGCGGTTCCCCAAGTCCTGTTATCCCCAATTACTAGCCGAGGCAAGAGTAAAGGTTCAAACAGGAATGAGTTTAATGAAAAACAGAACATACACGGTCCTTTTATATGGTACAGTCCCATTGTTCTCTCCCATGCCCGCCCCCAGACCCCTGGAGTGAATTCTGCACAGGGGCTAGCCATAGCCCAGGTTCTGATTGGTTGGTTCCAAGACCATTGCAGGCTTCTCTCAGGTCTTTTCAGTCTTCACTTGGGTCCACTGGTTGTATGCAGATGAAGTCTTGACCTCACAGTGATCACATACAGTGATTTACATAACCCATTGTAAAGGGAATCAGATAGTGGGTGGCTGAGACAATGTGACTCCCAACCCTTCAGAACAGCTAAACAGATAACAGATATCCAAACAGAAAGCACCTTTGCACAATCCACAAGCCACTCAAACCTATTGTATATTCTATACAAAGGAAAGCATTTGACACTAGTGGCAGGTAGGGTTTTTAAAAACCACATTTAACTAAAGAAATATAAGTCTATTTAAAACTAAAAATGAGCGATTGACAATACATTTAAAACCACACAATATAACTGAGCTTAAACTAGCAGGATGGTGCAGGGGAAAAACTTGATTAATTAGAAGTCTAGCAACAGTTTTACATTAAATCTACCAAAGGAAATTAGTTTCTATAAATAAAGGGTAAACGAAATATAACAAAATAAGAATGAAATTAAACTAAATAAATCCTGTGGCGGCCGTTCCGTCACAGCGCTATGTAAGGAGGCGAAGGTATGAGCCCAATATGCGGCGATAAACTTGTAGAGACAGTGAAATGAGTTTCAATAGGGGTTTTATTAATACAAACTAGCAACAGTATGGCTGAAGGTTTTGGTGAAGAGCAAGGTCAGAAAAGGGCTGACTGAGGAAGGTAGTGTAACGGGGGGAGTAGCGCCCACTAGAGAGTAGCGGAGTTGAGATCCTTATGGACTGATATAAATCTTTTTGACGTTTAATCTCTGCTTGGCATACGCAGAATTATACACTTGAGGCAGCGAGGATGAACAAAACACTGAGCTGCTACTAAGCGCTAAAGGTTTCGAGACCGATCGACTACTTAGAGCATGTTCAGAAATACACAGATACGACAGACAGTTGGTGAACTGCGCGGACTGCAGGGCAGTCAGGAAATAAGCTGCTTTAACGTTTTCTGATAATCGGAAGCAGATCAGCAGTACCTTAAGATATTCAGTGGCAATACATACACCTCGAGGTCTGTTGTAAGTACAGTATCGAGTATATTTGATGGTGAGAGCACACTGAACATGAGCCACATATAAACAGTACCTTTCGATCGCAGTTCTTATAAACATGTGTGGCTGGAGAACTTGAGCCCAGGGTTGGGTATAGGAACCTAATGAGGCACAGACGATACCCACAACTTAGAAGGGACAATACCCCAGTAACGTGTAAACACCCCAGCGGCAAGCATGGTGTTAAACCACCAAAGCACCACACAGGCGATCGTAATCTAGCAGCAAGAGAATAGTCAAAACGAGCCGGGTCAAAAAGCAGGAGCAGGGATCGTATCCAGAAAACGGGTTGGCAACAGAGAAGCAATACACACAATAGTTAGCGATGCGGGAAACAGACTCCACGACAGGGCGACGAGGCAACTCCTCGAGCCCTGTTTTAAACCCGGCGGCTCCTCGTGACCACGCCAGGCCCTGCCCCCTCGGACGCCGCTCGGCCATTCCCCAGTGCTGGCAGCTGACCAGCTCTTGGCATAGGACCTTGCCCAGACCCCCCAGGCAGCGCAGCAGGGGCCGAGGATATGACAGGAAGGAGAGAGGCAAGAAAAGCAAGAGACAAGATACAGGAGCACAAATACAGAGGATAACACAACTTACAGGAGAACTTACAGGAGTCACGAGACAGATAGGACAGGAAAAGGGCTGACTGAAGACTTGGAGAAACCACTAGAGACAGGAGACCGGAGTTGTACGAGACAGGGGATACAGCGGCACTGTAGGCAGAAGTCAAGAGATGCAGGAGTACTGTTAGCAGGAAACCAGAGATGCAGGAGCACTTTAGATAGGAGTCTAGAGATGCAGGGACACTCGGTAAGAGTCCAGAGACGTAGGGGCACTGTAGGCAGGAGTCCAGGGATGCAGTGGTAGTGGCAGGGTGTCAGGAAGCAAAAGCAGGCTTCTGGTAACTTACACCTATAGGTCTATTCAGTAAAGGTGAAACTCAAGAGAATTGACAGGAGAAGAGAACAATCTAGACCAAATAGCCAATTTGCGATGAGATAAATGACTCATAGTTTTCACTTCTCCTGTCAATTCTCCTGAGTTTCATCGTTTGTAAATAGACCTGCTAGTGTATATCAATGACAGAAGTGAAGCCTGATAGAGCAAAAGAGGGGAAGATTGGCCGCACCTATAGCTGCTAGCAATGGAGTTATAATTAGGCTTTGGGTTGGCAAAGCAGGAAAGGTGTTCCCAGGGTCATTCACAGTGGAGCAGCACTGACCTGGGCCTTCCTGTGGCGACGCCATCCACGACAGTTCTACCGCAAATCTGCCGAAAGAAAAAAATCATTCATTAAAGATGTAATCAAATTCAATAGACCCCACTACCATTAGAGGTAAGATGCGACTGCTCAGCAATCATGGGAGAGTTTTTACTTACAAAAGTTTTTCTCAACAATGCCAATTACCCCTTCTTCAGGTTGCCGGTTGACTATATAAAAGTCACCTATTTTCTTAAGGGATATAAGGATTATGATTTGTGTTCTGCAGACCTATAGAGGGGATATTCACTTTGTGTCCTCTCTTGCTCAGTGCACCTGATTTTTGATTCTGTTTTGATAAGAAATAAAATATTACAGATAACAATATTATACATAACAATCATATCGAGCACATCACTATCTTGCAGGAGATACTTAAAGAGACTTAAACTTTTTGCCTTTTTGTCTGTGTGTGATCAGTGTTGGAATTCCCATTAACCATTCACTAACAAGCACCTTTTGCTGATAAAAATGTTATCATAACATTTACATAAATTGCTAAATTTTAACCTTTGCGGGTTCACAGAGAAAAGGTGGTAATAGTTATACAGATATTGACGAATGTATTCAGTTCACCACTCTAGGGGCACTATCAGCTGCCCGGAGCTAAAACCGGGGCGCTAAGGGGAAACATTAGCGGTCGCTAACTTCCCCTTAGTGTTCCAGTTTCCTCAGCAGATTGCAGGGCAGGTGCCGAGTCCAGCAGCCTGCCCCTTAGCAATCGATAAGCACGCGGATGCTGGGGGCAGTGCTACAGCGCTGTTCTCAGCATCCTCTCCATGGCATCCATAGGACTCCATGGAAGATCGTGCTGCCGGGTCATATGACCGTCAGGATCTCGTCTCTTGCGAGATCCTGCTGGTCGGCGGAGTGATCGCAAAGGGAGACAAGGGACATACTTCTCCCAGTCTCCTTCTGCTCCCGGCAGCCAGAGGCAGCGGTTTGGGCCGCCGTTCACACCACGGGATAAGAGGTGAGTATGTGTTTTTTTGGGGGGTTTGAGCTACAGGTAACAGATTCTGCAGCAGCGCAATCCATTACCTGCACATCTGAGCTGGTGGTAACTTTTTCAGTTAGCGTCAACTTTTAATAACTAGCGTTAGTGATCCTAACGCTAGTTACTCTGTGCTTTTACTTTGCGCTCCCCATGTTAGGTATAGGAAGTGCAAAGTACAGTAAACTCGTGATATGAATCTCTAATTAATGAGCGCTAATGCTTTATTTTAACCCGTTAGCGATTCAAAGGCGTTTTGGCCACAGCGCTATGACCTCCTTTAAGCTAATGCTAACACTGACGCTAGTGTTAGCTTGAAGGAGGTGATAGAGCCCTAGGTGTATTCTCCACCCTATATTAGTATACAATCAATGCCACAACATGCAGGACTAAATTACAATCTTCACGCAAACGTTTGCGCTGGCATAAAAAACCATTAACGCGAGGGGTAAAACCATTTGTGCCTAATCCCATATTACATAGTCAGCGCAACAACCGCGCGCAATCGTCTACCGCTGGTGAACCTGTGCAAACCCTGCGCTTACTGTCAGTGGCGTAGCGTGGGTTGTCAGCGCCCGGGGCCAGCCAAGAATTGTGCGCCCCCCCAACCTGTGGACACGTTATCGATATTGCCCCAGCTCTCACATGGATATTGCCCCAGCTCATGGGATTTGCCCCAGCTCTCACATGGATACTGCCCCAGCTCACACATGGATATGCCCCAGCTCACACATGGATTTGCCCCAGCTCACACATGGATATTGCCCCAGCTCATGGGATTTGCCCCAGCTCTCACATGGATATTGCCCCAGCTCTCACATGGATATTGCCCCAGCTCTCACATGGATATTGCCTCAGCTCACACATGGATTTGCCCCAGCTCACACATGGATTTGCCCCAGCTCACACATGGATTTGCCCCAGCTCTCACATGGATTTGCCCCCAGCTCATGGATTTGCCCCAGCTCTCACGTGGATCTGCCCCAGCTCTCACATGGATTTGCCCCCAGCTCATGGATTTGCCCCCAGCTCATGGATATGCCCCAGCTCTTACATGGATTTGCCCCCAGCTCATGGATTTGCCACCCAACTCATGGATTTGCCCCCAGCTCATGGATTTGCCCCCAACTCATGGATTTGCCCCCAGCTCATGGATATGCCCCCAGCTCATGGATTTGCCCCCAGCTCATGGATTTGCCCCCAGCTCATGGATTTGCCCCCAGCTCATGGATATGCCCCCAGCTCATGGATTTGCCCCAGCTCATGGATTTGCCCCAGCTCATGGATTTGCCCCCAACTCATGGATTTGCCCCCAGCTCATGGATTTGCCCCCAGCTCATGGATTTGCCCCAGCTCTCACATGGATTTGCCCCAGCTCTCACATGGATTTGTCCCAGCTCTCACATGGATTTGCCCTAGCTCACACATGGATATTGCCCCAGCTCACACATGGATTTGCCCCAGCTCTCACATGGATTTGCCCCCAGCTCTCACATGGATATGCCTCAGCTCTCACCTGGATACTCGGGCCAGCTCCGGCAGGGGTTGAGGAGGGGACCCAGATGCCGGGCAGCGCGAGAGTGCCTGCCCGGTCCTGAACAGTCCGTCCTGTTGAAGTGGAGTCGGCTGCGTGCGTGCGCAGGTCACGTGGTCCGGCCAGTCAGGTGGTACAGAGACTCAGTACCACCTGATTAGCCGGACCACGTGACCGGCTGCGCCTGCACGCAGCCGCCTCCCCTTTAACAGGACGGACTGTTTAGGACCGGGCAGGCACTCCCGCTGCCCGGCATCTGGGTCCCCTCAACCCCCGGGCCAGTTTCAGGGGCGCAAATGCGCCCCTAACAAAACTGCGCCCGGGGCCACGGCCCCCCCAGCCCCCCCCACGCTACGCCACTGCTTACTGTTCTGCGCGCGTCCTATACTTAACATTGTGAGCTCAAATGCGAATGTGCACTGGTATGCGGATGGTATTACAATCTATTTTGCAGTAATTACCGCATAGCCTTTGCGCCCATAATTTTAGCAACTCCTAAAAGCTGGGGCTAACTGCATAGCTGAACAACCTGGCTAACCCCAAAAAAAACCGCAGCCCATAAAAAGGAATGCAGCAACAATATAATGGATGATGGCAGGTGTGTGTGTGTTATTACTGTAGCATATCTGCTCATTTTGCATCATAGACGCAGAACCCGTCTCCGATGCCTCTAGCAGACGAAATTCAGTTGCGTTTGATATGTGTGTTTAATTTTGATTGGCTGAATGTGTGCAAAAACAGCGCGTGCAAAGATTTTTGCGTGAGACGGCACTGCGCCTGCATTTGTGCACGTCCTGTTTGCGTGCGCAATTGATCGGCGGATGAAAAAACCCGCGAGGAGTGTAATTCCAGCGATGATTTGCACGCGCAAAAGTTTAACTCTTTTTTCGCTTTGCGCGACGGTTTTTGCGTGAAGATTGTAATATAGCCCGCAGTGTCTGGGAGCACAAAAGATGGCAAAAAAAAATTACACAATCAATGTGCCCTTTAACCCTTTCGCTGCTGAGGTGTTTCACACCTCTGTGCTGAGGTCATTTTTACCGGTTTTGCTCATCATGTTTAAATGCGTTTTGAAGGCTTATTTTTATATGACCCAGACATATTATATATCGTTCTTTCCGTCAGACTCGGCAGATTCATAATATGTCATTATTATATGTATACGTCATGACCTGTCTGTATATTATAACAAAAAATGCAATAAAATATGAATTTTCAATAATTTACAACGTGTAAAGTGTTTTTTTTTCACATTTTAACATGCGAGCAATTGCGGTTATATTTTGTATGGGGTGCGCTTGTTAAAAAAACTAGAGATGGGGTCTCGTTACATTTTTTTTGGGGAAAATTACGTGATTTTTAACAAACGCACGGCATACAAAAATCGTTAGTGCAGCATCATTGTTCACGTTATAATTGAAATGGGAACAATACTGCTGCAATAACAAAAAAATTGTTTGTTTTTTTTTTTGAATTTTTTTTAATATTTTTTTATTTTTATTTTTAATTTTTTTTTTAAAAAAAAACTTTTTTCATAGTGGTGTTTGGTATCGTTGGAACGGCCATGCTCTGGCCGATCCAACAGTACCAAACATTAACCCCTAGCTGCCATTGGAATCCCCTATCTCCACCGTTGGTGGCAGCTAGGGGTTAACTCCAGGACTGGCGTCATCGTGCATAGCACGATGACGCCAGTCCTCAGGGGGAGTTCCCGGAGGCTTGGCCGACATCCAAGATGTCAGCCAGCTCCGGGAAGGGATCACGAACCGACGCTTTTCAGCGCCGATTCGTGATCCGGCTCCCCAGGGGTTAATGACAGCCACCGTTTGGAAGGGCAGGCTGTGCCCTTCCAAGTGGTGTCTGTTTTAACTCGCTACTCCCCGGCGATCGGGAGGGAGAGAGGTCCGAAGGACCTCCCCCCCTCCCTTTCAGGCGCCTCCTCCGCACATGCATTAGATGCGTCGCCGCGATGACATCTAATGTCCCCGCCGGGCTCCCGGATTGACGGGCTGACATCCAAGATGTCAGCCCGCACCGGGGGGGCACAGCAATCCGCCGGAATCCGGCGGATTGCTGCCTCCTGTGCTCGGACGCGCTGAGCGCGTCCGTAGCACAGGAGAACCACTTGGCTGGACGCGCTGAGCGCGTCCATAGCAGCCAAGTGGTTAAACCACACAGTGTGAGTGTGATAAGTATTATGTATATGTGCTTGCTTATTACATGTCACGTGATACTGTGTGATTGGTTTTTATGTTCTCTTTTATAGGAAACACAATTATTTGGAAGAATTTTCCTTGATTATATTTGAACTGCTAAGTTAAGCGTTTTTTGCCCTTTACTATATGTGGTTTTAAGGGTACATTGATTGTGTAATTCTTTTTCTCCATCTTTTGCCCTCCCAGGCACTGCATGTTGTGGCATTGATTGTGTATTTATATGAATTGTGAAGTTAACAATTAAATATAAGATAAAATAGAAATGGTGGACAGAAATTGTTGTTCTCAGCTAGTAAAAAAGTAAACTAATGTAAATTTGCTTATTTCAATTTTTTTATGGACATGTTTATACAGAAACATTGTTGGGATGGAAAAATCAGAACTCTAGCTGGTGTGTCTTATCTAGCACAATTTCTTTTCATTTTTTTTTAAAAAAAAAAAGTATTTTACCAGGAAGGATACATTGAGATTTCTCTCGTTTTCAAGTATGTCCTGGGTGGTAAGTATATGTACCGTTAGGTGTCTTGCCCAAGGACACTTACTGGAGAGGTACTCTGGCCGGGATTCAAACCTGTGTCTTCGCGGTTATAGAGCAGTGATGTTACATCTCTTCCATTTTACACAATTTCACATGGGGTACGCATTACTTAGCATACAGACAGAAATGGTCAGATATCAAGCTTATAGAGATTTGTAGTGATCTTAATAGATTATAAATATAATATCTGCGTGTGACATAATGCCTGTATCTGGAAATTACAGAAACACTTTCTATATGTACTGTATTGGCATTTTTAGTAATTACAACCACCTCAATCTTATCCCTGTACAACAAAGAGTGACCCCAGAGCTCTCCCTGTATATCGGCCTCAATCTGGCTATTGTGTCACATTTTCCCTGGTTTTGGCCGTGCACCCTGGTGGTGAGAGGCATTCATGTCTGGTTTCCCCTGTTTTGTGTCTGGCTGTGCTGTCGGGGGCTGCTCTGGGGTTCTGCTGTGATCTTCTGGTCTGAGGTCACATGGCCCAATCACACAGACCCACTCCCTATATAATTCCCAGCAGCACAGAGCTTCATTGACTGTTTGTGGAGTTGTATGGTGGTTGTGGTTCTTGTGTCCTGTTCCTGATTCCTGCGTTGCTGCATAGCTTCTTGTCAAGTATTTTCTGGTTTTGACTTTTTGCTTATGTTCCTGGATATTCTCTTTCTTGCTCCCTGTACACTGTATTCTGTTAATCCTGTTACTGACCTGGCCTGGCTGAGAACCACTCCTGTGTATGACTTCTGGTTCTGGTTTATTCTCTGGTCTATTCGCTGTACCCTGTACCGAGCATCTAGATATTCCTGTGTATGACCTTTAGCGTGTTTTCTGGATCTCTCTCTTGCCTGCTCCTTGTATGCCTGTGCGGTTGCCAATCTCTGCTAGTCTTGACCACTCCTGTGTTTCATGTTTTATGTATCTTGTTTGTCTGAGTTTAGTTTACTCAGAGGTCAACATACAAGGACCTCTTCAGTCTAGGATTTCTGTCTGTGTTGTTAACCCTTGCCCTTCTTGCACCCCTTGCTCTGTTATTCTCTGTGAGGTTTACTTAGATAGAAATCATTCCCAGCATAGGGATTCCTTTAGTTTTCTTCCTGGCCCTTGTGTCTCAATCCGGTTCCTTTATTGCCTTGGAATCTGTATTGTATATCTGTCCTTTATCAAGCCAGCAGCTCACCTGCCTAAATGGCTACACTCCTTGTTCCAAGCCACCACGATGGCCCAAGTGGGCGCCCAGAGTGACATTTTGTAATATAGCAGCAATGTTTCTGACATTTTCCTTACAATTGGTTTGAGAGCTGATCTTTGTAGCTTATTTATAATAAGATATGGAAAAAAGGAGAGAGATAAGACAGTGGTTTCATTTCTCCACAGGGAGCATGCTAAACTTGCTTTAAAAGGGAATGTAAATTGGGTTTTGTTCTGCTAATGATTGCTTTTTAATGTGTTACAATGCAAAATCGAGGTAAAGGGTTAACTGGTATAATAACCCTTTCTGTAGATTCTAAAGCAACATTTTTTGCAATATGTGTGTTTATTGACCCAGGAAAAGCAAAGTAAAGTAATCACATTTTATATCCTTTGCATCTTCCAATTACTGGCTCACTCGAAATAAGTCTGAAAGTATTCTATTTTGTTCTGCCTGGCAAGTGATCCGTTATGCTGATGGTAGGAGTGAACATCTCTAATAAAATCTATGAAGCTTGTAGGGTGTTATGCAGAAAAGTTGAATTATAGTATTGATTTATTCTAAAAGTTTATTATAAAGCGCTTTCATTCAGCTTGATGAATTGAGTATATAATTGCAGGATTTGTTACAGAAACGTATGCAATTAAACATCTCATTACAAAACCTTTGGGCTTTACTACAATATATGTATCACTTTTTTCTTTTACAAAGAAGACAAGCTATTTCCCATTCTAGTTATAACATATGTAAAGCCAAAACAGAATAGTGGATATATTAGAGATGGGTAAGGATGTGGGAGGAGCAGGAAGTAATGATAGAAGGAAATAGTCAAGGAGACTGGAGCTGACTTCCTAGGGGGATCTCTTAAGAGTAGATGAGGTTACACCTATCATGGTGGGCAGCGTAGGAAGTATGATTACCTGAAATGAAAAAGTGAGGATTACGGATACATTAAGCTTTACTGCGGGTCTCATGTGTGGCAGATTGAAATGGAAAACCAGCTACCGAGTTGATTAATTACAACTTACAGATGGTTCACTACATGTCAAAATGGTATGTCTTCAGACTAAACATGAATACATCAAATGTAAACTTGTGCTAGTCACGTCTACTTTTTGGCAATCTGTCTGTTTTGGGTTACACTTCAGGCAAATAGCACTGGATAATTTTTGGATTTCTTCCTTTGAAAATTCTCCAAATATACATTCTCCAACAAGCATGATGGAAAGCGGAAGGTTTATCCATTAATCTTCTCTGGTTAAATATAGATTACGTTTTGTGTAGGAAGTTAAGATAATATTTCCATCTCTTTCTCTCTGAAGCATCCTTTTGGTTTAGTGGAAGCATTGCTCTTTAGTTCCTCAAACCTCTTTCTGGGAAAAATAATGGGAGAATGTGTCCTAATTTTCACTGACGAATGAGGTCAACCTTTAGGATCTAAGGACAGTGCGATAAAAATGTCATTGCTGTGGTTCTGTGTTACCTAAAACTTTACTATCTCCTATTAAACCAGTCAAATAATGGAGGTGTGAGCCAGGAAAGTGGGGATGATCAATAGTGCCAGAGACTACAAAAAACTCTTCAGCAATTCACCACCCTCTACTAGGATCACCAAAAAAGATCACATACACCAAATCTGGAAGTACAACACTATCAATTATGTATAACATAGTTAATAGTGTTGTGCTTCCGGATTTGGTGTATGTGTGTGAAATACTGGAGGTGTGCATGGCTACAAAATTCGTATTGTTATGATTCATTTTAGACAAAAAAAATCTTCAGGCGAAACGATATTCTTTGAATTATCGATTTGTTTCGTGATTTCGGATCAATTCGTACGCTAAAGAAATCAATAAATGCTGCTCAATTAGTGTTAGATTAGAAAATAGAAATTAGGGTTCGAAGCCAGGGTTAGAAATAAAGGTCAGAGATTAGGGTTAGAAATTAGTGTTAGAAATTAATGTTAGAAGCTAGGTTTAACAATTGGGGGTTAGATTAGGGTTAGGAATTTAGTGTTAGAAGATAGAGTTACCCGTAGGTACTCGAGTATAGCGTGACCCGAGTATAACACGATGGATAGAGATTTATTATGGAAATGAGAGAATACTCAAGACTCGAATATAGCGCAAGGAGCAAAATTATAAAAGTATACTGTACCGTTAAACAATTAAAATCTTTCGAGCTTCTCTTAACACAGTCAGGCTCCCCGTCAGGCCAGGGTGCTCTGCTTTAGAGTGATTGTTGTTGTTACTAAGTATGAAGCCACCGGCCACCTGTCTTCTTTACTTGCGATAAGATGGCCGGCGGAGCGAGGTGACCAACGCAGTGAATTATTCACCGATAGTCAGCACGCTGGGAGGTGTCGTTTTCTGATCTCTGGCTCCAGCAGGCAGGCTCATCCACCGCTAGCCAGCCCCCTGAATAAGCTCCTGATGTCACTGCCGAGGCGCAGCGCGATTCTCATCACATTCAGAATGTGAGGAGAATCATGCAGCACATCTGCAGTGATGTCAGAACAGGGTGGTGCTGCCTATTGGCGGACAACGTGGTGAATGAGCTTGAGTGCTTGAGCCAGAGGCCAGAAAACTACACCTCCCGGCGTGCTGCATGGAGCGAGGGTGCATGCTCGGTTTTAAACCAATCTTGAATGATTGGTTTAAACCGAGCGTGCCATCTGGCCATGATGGATCCCACCTCTCCCGAAACCGGGAGTTCCTAAAGTGTTTGCGAGCATCAGGGAGCCCGCATACACTTCAGGGAGACTGCCAGAACTTCAAGAAGACATGGGATCCTGAGCAAGTAAAGTTTTTTTATACGCAATGCAGATGTCTCGAATATAACGCGACCCCTCCTATTTTAAGGTAAATTTTTGTCACCAAAATCCAGCGGTATACTCGAGTATCTACAGGTAGAAATAAGGGTTAGAATAGAAGATAATCTTGAATTACGGTTAGGAATTAGGATTAGATTTGGGTTGGAATCAATTTAGGGTTAGAAGCTAGGTATTGGAATTGGGGTGGGAAATCAGTACTAGATTAGGATTAGGAATTCAGGTATAGATTTGTGGAAGCTAAAAACATTATTTATGGTTCTTTTTGTTTAGGATGAAAAAGTTTATGTCAAAACAGAAATTCATACACATCCCATGTAGGTGTACACACATCAGAGTGACATATATTTATATTATATACATAAATTGATTATATTAATATAATATATTATTATTACTATATTTAATATATACTTACCTTTCTTCTGGATTCTTGCAGATGGTGATTGATGATGTATTGTGACTTATATTTGTTCTATGCTATTATTTTTAGAATTGTTATATATACGTACCTTTATCTCTTTTTCATGGCTATTGATAATATATGACAATGTGTAGTTGTGTGACTTTTGTACTGTTTTAGTACTAAATAAATAAAATATTACAATGTGAAGTGAACTAAAATAGAAGGGTTGTGTTGTAATGTAAAGAAGAAATTTGGAGTAATGATGACACATCACAATGTTGTACTATAAAATATCTTATTGCACAGGATCAGCAGATGTTCAAAATCTTCGTCCATCATGGAATGTGGAAGACTTTGGCCCAGATGACTTTCTACTTGAGTTGCACTTACAATAATTGACTTGTTCAAATGCTTTTGTTGTTGAGGATCTTCTTCACTTAGTGTGACAATACGACTCGGATTGGAACTAATATCTTTGCAGAAAGGATACCCTGTGCAATTTAGACACCACTAAGTACTGGATGATAAACCACAGTCAGCCCAACTAGTGGCCAGGTAATATAGTTCTTCATTTCATGCTATCAAAGGGAGATCTGGAGAGAGTGGACAAACAAACTATAAGGCAGGAGCAGAAAAAAAAAAGGGAAAAAAAGGGGAACTCATAGGTAGAGTCAACTGCAGGGCCCCAACCTACAGCCAAGCCACTTATTTGTCCCCTGTGTTGTAATTTTAAGTAAGTGAAAGGACAATGGATGACCCTTTCAATGGTTTCACCCAGCGAGTAAAGCCTCTCCTTCTGTTTGGACTAGTGTGATTGTCCTCCCACTCAGATCAGCTTTTGCTCCAGCAATTATTATGAAGTCACGCTGCAGCCCAGCAGGCTTTGCCGAACCAATGCGACAACAGTGCGAGGGAAGCAAGATTTTTTTAAAAAAAACAAAGGGAACAGGGACTGTAGGGAACAACTCACTCTGTTCTTCACTTTTTCTCTGTTTTGGTACAGATGAAGCAGGGACGGTACTTGCTGTCCTAGCAGCACAAGTGGAGGCAGTAGTTGTCGTGCTGCTGGACACCAACGTGGATGTCAAAATCGACACAGTTGGAGTTGTTGACATCACACTGTGTCTGCTTGCACTGCTGCTCACGGTAGTGGTGGTGGTGGTGCCTGGCATAGTAGGACCAAGTTTGTCTCTGGTAGTTCCAGAGGCAGTGTGGCACAAAACCCTACAATGTCCTTCTTAGGGATATTTGCCAGCCTTGCGTTACTCTAATGCTTTATTTGTGTTAAAGAAATAATACAAAGTTTTATTATGCAACGAAGCCTGCGATTGGCAAAACCAGATGATATAACACAGTGGAGGAACTCAGCACAACACAGGGATGGTGGGAGCCCCTCATAATGAGCACAGCAGGTATACAAACCCTGGAGGAACTCAGCACAGCACAGAAATGGTGGGAACCCCTCATAATTGTGACGGTGGGCCTGACCTGACATGGCACAGAAGGGGTGTGAGCTACTTGAGCAGTTAACAGTCATGACCCATGAATGTATAAACAAAAACAAGGGATTTATTACAACAGCAAAGTATATAAACAGCAAGGATCAAGAAAAACACACATGAAACTAAAGACCTGAGCACTAGAAATAAACTAAAATACTGAGATACAAATACCAAAACATAGAACCAGATCAGAACGAAATGCAAGAAACAGATAGCTAATCAAAAAGCAACAACATGAGAGGGCTAAATACTAGAGCAACATAAGCAAGAACATAAACCGGATTTAAACTAGAGAAAACATGAATATTAGACATGAACTTGAACCAAGAACATATACCTGAATATAGACAGAAGAACTAAGAAAGGATATATTAAATGCAAACATCACCTAAGCAAGACAGACCTGAACATGAATGCATGAGCTGAGTACACTGAAGCAGGATCAGGATCAGAATGAAGCTAGAATCACAGTGAGGCTTGAATCAAGACTAGGAATACAGAACAAACTGAGAACATGGATCAGACTGAGAACAAGGATAAACTGGAGGCTAGGATCAGAGTGAATACCAAAATGAGGCAGCGCCCTTCTTTGGGCGATGCCTGCTATTATACAGAGTCCACTTAAACAATTGAGTCCAGGTGAGGTCCAGGCTTGAACGTGAACCAAAGGTCCAGAACTTGGATGCAATATCCATAGAAGCCAGAGGGGGCGCCAGAGACCCAGGACGTGACAATAATGTGCACAGCCGAAGTACATACCCAGGAGGAACTCATGAATGGTGGGAACCCCTCATAATGAGCACAGCCGAAGTACATATCCAGGAGGAACTTAGCACAGCACAGGAATGGTGGGAACCCCTCATAATGAGCACAGCCGAAGTACATACCCAGGAGGAACTCAGCACAACACAGGAATGGTGGGAACCCCTCATAATGAGCAGAGCAGGTTTACAAACCCTTGAGGAACTCAGCACAGCACAGGAATGGTGGGAACCCCTCATAATGAGCACAGGTGAAGTACAGACCCAGGAAGTCAGCACAGCACAGGGATGGTGGGAACCCCTCATAATGAGCACAGCAGGTGTACAGAGTGCAACCACAAACAGTCACAAAGCAGAAGAAAACCTCAGAAATTCGCTAGCTGAATTTCATACTCTGTAATGCAACTGCAGTCACACAGCAGAAGAAAACCTCTGGTTGGTCTGGACATCCACCAGTCACGTTTCCGTTGTTACGAAATTCAGAACCTAAATTCATTAACGCAATTTCGTATTTCTGATTTTAAAAAAAAATTATGTTGTTCAATTTCAGTCAGAGACAGAGGTACTAAACTAATATATATTAGATTAGTTTAGGTTTCACTGAAATTCTTCAACGGAATTTCGTATAAAAAAAACTACCATTGACTGCCATATTAAGAAATGTATTTTTGCTTTTTAAATTCATCATAACGAATGGTCGTAATTGTTACGAAAAGTGAACGAATCTAACGAAAATTCATATTTCGTACGAATCCAAATTGAGTTTCGGACAAAAATTACAAAAAACGAAATAATGGCTAAAACGAAACAAAACAAATTTATTGACGGCGCACAAGCCTACATTCTGCTCAAACAACACTAGCCAAAGTGACAGAAAACCACCTTAACCCCTTAAGGACGGGAGCAATTTTACAAGTTCAGCAATCTTCGAGAAGTAGAAATGTGCTGAGCTCATTTTTACCGTTTTTGCTCATCATGTCTAAACGCGGTTTTAAGTCACTTGTTATTATACCACCCAGACAAATTATATATTCTTTTTGTAAAATGGTCATGTTTGATATCATTGGAAAGGCCATGCTCTGGCCTTCCAATGATAGCAGACATGACCCATCTAGCTGCCACCGAACAGGAGATATGGGGGTTCAAAGAACCTGCCCCATCTCCTCTATAGGGTTTGCTTAGGAAATCCCTTTGCAGCTAGGGGTTCCCCGGTTAACAGCGCGACGAGTCAGTTGACGAGGGGGGACCCCAGAGGTGGGGCTGCACTCCAAGATGGCGGCCCCACCTTAAATAGGCCGCGATCCGGCACCGAATGGTGCCGTATCGTGGCCTGGCAACTAAGGGGTAAACCCCATACATCCCTGGAAAGGTCAGGCTGTGACCTTTCCAGGGATGCCTGGCATACCCATCTACCCCCCAGCGATGGGGAGATAGAGGGATCTAAAGGATCCCCCCTCCCCTTCAGGCGCTTCCCCTGCTCCGGCGGGGGGGTTGCGCCTGAAACTGACGTCATTGCACTTGGCATGATGATGTCAATGCGCCGGGAGGGTATAAAAATGCAGATCTGGCTTCATGGAAGCCAGATCTGCATTGGAATCGCCGGAGGAGGTAAGTATACCTGGCGGCCAGGCATCATACGTCCAGGACATTCCATGCCGTCCTGCGGTGTTAAAGGCCACCGAATGCAGGATGGCATGGAACGCCTGGCATCCTTAAGGGGTTAATGCCTGTGATATATAGACCCGTACCGCCCCCGTGGTGATGACATGACCCTCCTAGCCTTCATTCGACAACTGTCTGTGAAATGATAAAAATTACTACCAAGTCAATCAAGGGCTAAAACATGATCTGATTGACCATAGACTGAAGACAAATGCAGAACGGTGAATGGCCAAGCACTGATAATTTTTTCAAAACAAGGAATGCAGTGATAGGTTTAGGCTACTGTCAATCTTTCCACCTGTGTGAAACGCAGTAACAAAAGAAATTTGTTATAACAAATCGATTAAAATCAATTAGTTATATACTGCTTTAGATCCTATTCGTTTCAGATTAAATCGATTCGTTATTCCGTAAATACTTCCGATATACGAATCAACGGAATTTCAGATAAATTGCAATTCAACACCAAACAAAATGCACACCTCTATCAAATACATGAGTGACTAACTATGGGGAGGAATGCATTTTAAGTTATCGAATTTGTAGGCAATTGTCTTTCTCGGAGGTCCAGAGGTGATGAAATCTTTGGATGTTTCAAAGAAACTAAAGATGGAAAAAGAAAGAAAACATTGCAGAGCAGTGGTGATTGTAGTTACTTTTTAGTATTTCATTCAGATCACGGGAAAAGATGAAAATAAGTCTTTTTAATGAGCAGAGAATTATCCAGTGTATAATGCTAACATAATGTCAGAAGAGTTAATGGCAGATGTGGTTGTGAAAATGTTCTGTGTTTTCCGACAACCTTTAATTAAGTCACTTTGTATGTCGTACAGACCAAATAATATGCTGCCAGTTGAATGCTGTCAGAAGAAAAAAAAATGCACAAAGCTTCTAAAATCAGACGCTTATTTTTGTCTGCAGCTGAATTGGGAAACCAAGGCAGTGACAAGAAATGTCTTTTTTGCACAGCAACCAAATTAATGAAATTCGCGCTAACAAAGGACTGTTGAAAGATTCTAGCAAAAAAATATATATTAGGATTGCTGGTGTTTAGCTGTAGTTATGCAACATCCCCGCAAACATTTTTCAAGCCTATTGCTATCAACGGGGATTAAATCAAACAATTATTAGCTAAAGGAAACCCTGCTGAGGTGAAGATCTGGTGGAACGTATGGCTTTCCTGCAAAAATATTAGTAGCAGGCAAAATAATCTTGTAAGTGCATTGACTTGTCTTCGAGAGGTTCTTGTCGACATACTGCACGCAGCTGTCCCTTTGTCACTTGTCATACAGTAATTAAATTCCAGTAATGACAGGCTAATTAGCTTGCCAGGTTCAAGTCTTTTGTCAGATCCATTTATTACAACACAGATATCTACCTGTCTGTGTGAAAATAACCATTATCTGTTGAATTATTCTTTTTAAAATGAATAATAAAGAAATGATACCATAAATCTGAGCACAATGTGCTGAGAAAAACCTAATTGAAATACCCCTGTTCAGCAATGTTATTGCCTGTGGCCTAGTGCGCTGGTGTATTTGGTGAACTAGTCAGGTAAGAGCAGTGGAGGCTCCTCCATAGGAGCACATGAGCATGTGAACCCCCATGAACCAGCAAAAAAAAGAAAGAAATCTTCTTGGTCTGCACTTTATTTTTGGGGGGGGGGGTATTGTCTATTGGGGATGTCATGTGACGCCCCAGGTTCAGCAACAGCCAACAACATTAAAAAAAAGCAACAACGTTTTTCTATCGCACATGCGATAGGTTGCACAGGGTAGCAAGTGCAAAGATGCGCCTCCCATTCAAGCCCATACCTGGAAGCTGTCAGTGTGCGATTCAGTCGGACCCAGCCCTGTTGTCGCGTCACAGTATGAGCATGGCTCCTCCTCCCTCATGCTTCCCACGGGTGACGTCGTCAAGTTTGGTGTGCGGGTGGGAGGAGGAGGCGCCTCTTCGGCACAAGTGTGAGCAGCGTCGCGAGGAGAAAGATAGAGTGAGAGACAGCACAGCGGGCAGAGAGGAGAGGCGAAAAAGATAGAAAAAGGGCAGAGAACTGATTAAATAAAATTGAAAAAGGGCAGAGAGCTGATAGTAAAGAATAGAAAAAGGGTAAAGGGCAGAGAGCTGATAGTAAAGATTCGAAAAAGGGTAAAGGGCAGAGAGCTGATAGTAAAGAATAGAAAAAGGGTAAAGGGCAGAGAGCTGATAGTAAAGAATAGAAAAAGGGTAAAGGGCAGAGAGCTGATAGTAAAGAATAGAAAAAGGGTAAAGGGCAGAGAGCTGATAGAGAAGATTCGAAAAAGGGTAAAGGGCAGAAAGCTGATAGTAAAGAATAGAAAAAGGGTAAAGGGCAGAGAGCTGATAGTAAAGAATAGAAAAAGGGTAAAGGGCAGAGAGCTGATAGTAAAGAATAGAAAAAGGGTAAAGGGCAGAGAGCTGATAGAGAAAATTAGAAAAAGGGCAGAGCTGATAAAGAAAAAGGGTACCGTGGTGATAAAGAAAAACAGAAAAAGGGCCGAGAGCTGAGAGAGAGAAGAACAAGCTGTGTAAGAACAAGTATAAGGAAATGGTTAATATGGCACTTAGTAAAATCAGTGTTTCTGAGCGTATGAGTGCTTGTTGTTCTCTTTTAGTCCCATTGCTTTTTTTTACTCGTACGTACAAACAGAAATGTATTTTAACCTGTACAGTACGTCGTAAATGTAAATTTAATTCTCACAATTTATGTATTGTGAACCCCCATTTGAATAAACCACGGAGCACCAGTGGGTAAGAGTGTAGCCAATACGGGACAAACACTATTAGAAATTGGCATACTCCCATTTGAATAACCCACGAGCCGCCACTGGGTAAGAGTGTAGCAAATACCAGACAAACACTAATAGCAATTGCCATAGCATGCTATGGAGGGGTTTGAGACTTTTGGGTAGTGATTCATTATTCAGTAATGGCCACGTATATAGATTTATATGTCTCTAAATCTTCCTCACAGCAGCAGTTTACAGCAACAATGTTTCAGTTGTTTAGCAGCCTTTGTCAAGTCTAGTTAGACTCTGCTAGACACCCGGAATACTACTGCAGTAAATCACTTCTGTGATTCTTCGGTAAAGCCATATTGGTTTGGAGTGCTTGGTCTTCTCATCATCTTTCTTTATAAAACTGGAATGGCAAGTCAACTATGAAGACCGTGAACACCTTCCCTGTCTGGATACTCACCAGCAGTTCTGTGAGTGCATTACCCTGGTTTGTGTTTTAAATTAGGGTGTGATAAAGCAAGACAGTTATTTCTTATTATATTGGCTTGCCATTTCTTCAGTTGGCAGTTCCTGAGCTTTCTTTGATATAATGCTGCATTGATCAATACATAAACACAGCAACCACTGCTCCAAGCAACTGTTCATTCCTCTTCTGGGCGTGAGTGTTACGAGAAATGGTGACGGGATGATGTAGGTGCAGAGCAAGGATAGGCCCGGACTCATCAGTGTCCATGTGGGAACTCCATGCCAATACCTGGTGCGGAGTAACATTATTTCAGTTCGAGAGGTAGAATAATATAAGAAATGTAATATCCGCAAGGGTTATATCTCTTTAATTGTATATAACCGGAAGGGAAAATAATACGTGATATGAGAAATTAATTAGATACAATGTTGCACTGATGGGAAAAAAGTGATAATTTTGGTCAGGAACAATGGCAGGAAAGATGGTTGATTATGTGCCTGGAACCGACTCAAAGGTTTGCCTGAAAAAGTGGGCATACCCATGAGAGTAAGTGATAGACTAGGAATAGAGGGAGGCTAGAGCACTCCATATCAATGACCACCATCTTCCATCATTTTCTGCAGCAAAAAAACACACAATTTCCAAGAGTTCAAAAAACCTGACTGAGGGAATAAATGTTAGGGATTCAGTTCACAAAGTATGATCATAGTTTGCGTAAGCCTGTCACAGTCACCAATGTACCCCATCGTTGACAGGTCCTATCTAACTTGACCGAATCTGCATTTACAGGATCAACTCACCCTAGAGCTCCCCAGCAGGCTCATGCCTTTATAGGCAGCCACGGTGGGACACACCCGTGAGCAGGGAGGGGTGCATATCCAAGAGGGTTGTCAGCCCTCTATCGGCTCTATTACATTCTTTGCGCAAAAACGCTCACGCAGTGCAATTTTTTTTGCATGCAGCGGTAAACGTTAGGCGTATAAATTAACGCTGGTATTACAATCCGAGCGCATTTTTTCATCCGGCAAAAAATACCGCGCGTAAAAAAGTCATGCAGAAATGTACGCGCATTAACTCTGCGCGCAGAAATCGGTGGGCGGACTGTTTTTTCACACAATTCAGCCAATCAGAATTAAGAACCACAATTGTCTCCCGTTCAGTTTTTGCGCCTGTCAAAATCAATCTGAGTATATATGCTGCAGCAATAATCAAAACACGCACACTTTTTTTTTTTTTGGGGCTGGCGTATTTGGTTTCAGCCAGGACGTTCAGATTTGCCATTAACACCAGCTTTAAAAGACGGTAAAATTATGCGCGCAAACGTTGTCCGTTGAATTTAAGATTGTATTTAAGATTGTAATACCTTGCGCGCACCAGCACACAAACGCATTTGCGCTCACAATGTTAAGTATAGGACGCACAAAGTACTTTACGCTCGCAAAGGGTTCGCGCAGGTCCACCCGCGTTAGACGTTAGTGCTCATTTTTTGTGCAGACATTGTAATACGACGTTCTGCACAACGAGTTTTGTCCCTCGCGTTAATGCATTTTCGCGTACGCGTTAACGTTTGCGCGAAGATTGTAATAGTGCCCTATATGTGTAATACAAACCACAGGGGGGTTGCACTCAACCTAAACCAGCAACAACAGCGGGTGCATCTAAATATATATATATACATATATATATATCTTACTATTGATTATACTCTACAATACAAGTACATATTTTATTGTCCAAATGCCAGATGTGCCCAAAATATATATGCATGGTATACACATGATACCCACTAACTGTATATTAAATGTCACCAGTTACTTTAATGACATTGAGAATATTATGAAGCTGACTTACTATATATTGTCATTTAATCATTTTCAAAGCAGTCTCTGATGCTAACTGAACTTAAAGGGCAGATATGAGATAAAATGCTCTTTATAGACCAACAGGTCTACTTTTAATCTCTGAGAAAAATTTTATTTAATTTGCATAAGCAAACTATTATTTTTGATTAACCATAGCATGAGTAATCCTGGATCCTGAATTAATGTTGTCAATTGCCATATGTGTTTGGTATACACAGGCTACAGATTGGTTGTATTTAAATTACTTTATAGAAATAAAAGATGAAGGATCTCAGCACTGCAATCTGTACAACAACCAGTTTACTGGGCAAGCAGCAACTTTTTGGCTGGCACAACAGCCTTCCTCAAGCTCAGAAAGGTTGTTGTTATCAGCCGAAACATTGCTGCTAGCTCAATAAACTGTTCTTCTTACAGATTGCAGGGCTGGGTTCCTTCATCTTTTATTTATATAAAGTAATGGGTTACAATTTAAATACCAGGCCAAGAATTGTAAAACCCTTTGGGCCACATTACAATCTTGACGCTAACGTTAGCGTCAGCATAAGTAATTTTTAACGCGCGGGATAAAACCATTTGCGCCGACTTCCGAATTACATACTCAGCGCTACAACCATAGAAACATAGAAAAATGTCGGCAGATAAGAACCTTTCGGCCCATCTAGTCTGCCCAATTACTAGTGTACCGCATGTGAACCTGCGTGAGCCATGCGCGAGCTTACTGTACTTTGCGCGTCCTATACTTATCATTGTCAGCGCAAATCAAATGTGCTCTAGTATAAGTAAAGTATTACAATCTATTCACGGTAATTACCGTGTGGACGTTATTCGGATAATCTTAGCGACTCCTAAAAGCTGGTGCTAATGACAAATCTGAACAACCTGGCTAACCCCAAATATAAAAGCCCATAAAAAGGAATGCACAAAAGCACAGTTGCCCATTCAACTCATACCAAACCAATACAATGGATGATGTTGTATGTGCATGTATTACTGCTGCAGCATATGTGCTCATTTTGCGTCAGACGCAGAACTCGTCTCCGATGGCAGCAGAAGTTGGAGAGAGAGCGTGCTGTTCCACGGGCACCTCGGGATCCAATGGACACGATTGACATTGGAACATCTGACTGATGCTTGCTGAGTGTCGACTCCGCTACCGGTTGACCCGGGCACAGATAAACAGGCTCTACCTACAGCTGTGGTCCCATCTGGAGTCCAGGTCAGGGACACAGATATCTATCCCAGTGATGACGAAGTTGCTGTGTTGCCTGAGGTTCCTTGCCACTGGCACCTCCCAGCAGGCTGTAGCTGAATTAGGCGGTGTCAGCCAGTGCACCTTGTCTATCATGCTCCATCGCTTCCTCCTAGCAATAAAGCGCAACTGGTACCACTATATAGGATTCCCTACCGCCCATGAGGGATTCCAAAGAGTGAAACAGGGCTTTTATGCACTTGAAGGCTTCCCCAATGTCCTGGTGGCTGTTGATTGCACCCACGTAGCGATCTGTGCACCTTGGGTGGAACCTGCAGTTTATATCAATGGAAAACATTTTCATTTTAACTGAATCGTGAAAAAAGAAAACAGCGCGCGCAAAGATTTTCGCGCGAGGCGGTACTAAGTGTCACGTTTCGGCGCTCCAGCCCTGTCCCCCTGCCCTCTGTATTCATGTATACCCTTTTTTCCCATTTGTTTCTATGTTGCTTTACCTGGGTAGCAGCCCAGGGGTTAATTGCTTTGTGCCTGTCTGTTCATCTGCTGATCGTTGTCCTGATCCCCTCCCTATTTAAAGCAATGGGCCCATATCCCATTGCTCTTTCATTGTTCCAGTTTGCCAGCATCTAGTCTGCTGTGTTGTGAGCCCCCTGCTGTTATTCTAGTCCTAGTCTGTATTTTCTTGTTAAATTTATTCCTTTTGGTTTCCCCTGCCTGTCTGTTGTTTTTCCCAGGTATCATTGTGTTCCTGGTTTATCTTCTATGTATGCTGATTACCTGGTTCTGACCCTTTTGCTTGGCTGACTTATCTTCTGGTTCTGGATCCCTTGCCTCTGTATACGGTACACGTTCTGGTTAATGACTCCTGTCTTTTCTTGACATTTCTTGTGGATACTCCTTCTCTGTACCGTTGTTATATACAGGAATGTGCATGAGTAATATATCTGTATGTCCTTAGATTCTGCACGGTGCTGCTGTATTTTTCTTTAGAGCAGATCCGGCTACTCTAAAGACCGGTCTTTCAGAGAAGGGCTGCTTTCTACCGTGCAGGGTCTCTGGCCTAGATTACATACCAGTGTTGTGCAGAGCTCTCTTGTGTATCCTGTGCTGTGCACTCCTGCTATTGTTGCCAAGAGAGTTAGCTCTGCTTATAGGGGCTTTTACCTGATCCAGAGCCTTGCTACACCGCTGTCTGGTGTCCCCGGCGTTACACTACGCCTGCATTCGGGCGCATCCGGTTAGCGTTAGGCGCACATGCGCTATTGATCGGCGATGTGTGCACGCGTGAAGATTGTAATTCCGACGGTGATTTGCACGCGCTAAACTTTAATGCTTAACGCAAAGATTTTCACTTTGCGCTAGGATTTTAGCGTCAAGACTGTAATGTGGCCATTTAATGTATGTTTATTGAACCATTACTTTTAGGCTAGGGTCAGACGAAAGCATTTTTCCCCGCGAACGTGAAAAAGTCGTCCGAACGCATTGACGTATTTTTCACAGAATGCGCAAAAACGGTCAGACGACGCGCATTTTCGGGCGTGATTTTGTACGATCGTCAATAAAACTCTTTTTGCGTCTGGACGTTATGTTGGCTGGACATTAGCAGCGTCTGACATCTCCTAATCACGCAAACACGCCGCTATGCCGCAGCTGCGCACTCAGTACGTCAGTACTAGCGGTTCAGCGTTCTCAGAAAAATGCGTTAAAATTCTACTTGCGTTGCGCGGCTGGACTTTTGTGCGGCCGTACATCGTATATTGGCCGTCATTGCCCATCATCTGCTGCTAGTGCGGCCGTAATTATGTGCGCCAGAACGCACGTTAAAAGTGCGCTGGTCTGACCCCAGCCTATCTCATGGCGCAGACTTTCCATGCACTGCCATTTATTCAATGTCATAGTGGTCTTTGATGCTAATCTGAGGATGTCACTAACAGTAAATGAGGTGTAAGTGATGTGTCTTGCAATGTGATAGGTGTTATTTGCTATATCCTTGTATCCCTCCTGGTAAAATACTCTAGAAATAAATAAATAAATATGTTTTCTGAAGTACAACTGTAGTTGTTGGTGTTTCACTGTTTAATGGATATTATTTTGTAATCGTGAGATACACCCCGCATCTTGCAGTTTGTCCACAGATCCTTCATAGATTGTTTGTCCTCTTACAGGACTCTCTATTTATGGTACATCCTAACGGACCAGTATCCTACGTTCTGTTTATGGCACACACGGATGACCTACTTGGCTGTTTGAGCCCAGGAGCTTCGGGAAATCTAATTGCCTTCATACTGACTTATTTTCTGAAAACCCTTCACAACATACAGGGTTATCCAAAGATATTCGAAAAGTCACTGCACGTTCGGTGACTTTTTGTTCTCTTCAATTCGGTTCCTTTTGCCGATCCCATTTCGGTGACCCTGCGGTGTATTCAGCAAGCACCACAGGGTCCCCGAATTGCAGGGAAAAGCTGCCGCAAACCTGACGAAAACTAACCGCAAAACCTGCCAAATGCATGACGAAAACCCTCAAAAACATCTGGATTAACCCGTCGAAGACGCCGGAAAAACCCGAGCAGGAGCCGATCACATGCAGCGAAGCAGCCGGAAAAAGCCGACACCGCAGACAGAGGGAGGTGAATAAATTAGCAAAACAGTTTGTATGAATGTGAAAGGATTTTACCAGGAAGGATACATTGAGATTTCTCTCGTTTTCAAGTATGTCCTGGGTGGCAAGTATGTACCGTTAGGTGTCTTGCCAAAGACACTTGAGAGGTTGCTCGCTGGGATCGAACCCATGTCTCCACAGGCTCTCTCCATGCACCAGCAGTGACATTACCTCTACTCCACCCAGCCGGTACAATGTGAAAGTAAAAAGCTGTTTGCAAAGAAACTACTGAGCGAAAATGTCTGAAATTTGCATATGAGGTCCAGGGAATGATAATAAAAAAGGCTGTTACAGAAAAAAAAACTTAAAAAAAAAAATCAAAAAAAAATCGGACTTTTAAAAAAAAGAAATTCAGAAAAATGCTTAAAGTATCCTAAAAAATCTATAAATAGACTTTTTACTGCAGAATTTTATAAAGAACGGTTTATTAGTTATTGAATTAAAACGGGAATATTTTTAACATTGAAGTCTATGGGATTCTCCTGAATAAACTTGCCGAATTAAACCACCAAATGGCAGGGCATTAGGGGAACCTTTCACTGCTGGTTTGTGTTCTCTGAATAGCTGAAGCAGTGCATTTTCATGGGGTTTTCACTGCCCTCGAACAGGCACCGAACAGGCACCGTATGTGCAGGCAATTCACCAGGATTTGGCGAATTGCCTGCTCTCTGAATAGCCGAATGGCCAGGAAAGGTAACCGAACGCTGATTTTCAACGTTCGGTTACCTTTCTCCAGCCATTCGGATCTCTTTGGATAACCCTGATTGTTTATTCTCCATTCATTTCTCCCACCACTATCTGTTCCCTTCAAACACCACTTAACGCCAACATTATAAGGCGCAGTAATTACAGTCTACTTCAATCCCGAGTCATTATTTTCCTGCTAGTTCACATACTGGCCCTCTTAAACTCTGATTTCTTCTTCACTCCTCACATTCAGTCGCTAACCAAATCTTGCTACTTCCACCTAAAAAACATTGCGCACGTCTGTCCCTGTCTTAATCAGGACTCTGCTAAAATGCTCATCCAAGCTCTTATTATCTCCCGCCTTGACTACTGTAACCTCCTTCTCTCTGGCCTTAAAGAGATCCCAGATTCTGCCTCTGCAGTCTGTAATGAACACCTGTGCCAGACTCATCCACCTCACATTCAGCACCTCTCACACCATGCCCTTCTGTCAATCTCTACACTACCTCCCTGTTTCCTTTAGAATCCATTTCAAAATATTGGTGCTCACATACAAAGCTCTCCATAACCGCACCCCTTCCTACATCTCCTCCCTTATTAGCAGGTACATCCCGTCCCGACCACTTTACTCTGCCAATGACCTGATGTTATCAGTTCCTCGTACCCACACCCCCCAACTCTCGCCTTCAGGACTTCTCCAGAGCTGTCCCCTTTCTATGGAATTCCCTCCTCCGCAACATCAGACTCTCCCCGTCTCTCCAGTCCTTCAAGAAGTCTCTGAAAACACATTACTTTAGAAAAGCCTATCAGCTCACTCCATGATCTCCCACTATTTATTTCACCATCTTCCCACGCAGCTCCCTACGCACCCGCTACTTCACATGCCCAGTTCTTTACCCATACCTAGTGTGTTACCCCTCTCCTCTTAGATTGTAAGCTCTCGAGCAGAGTCCTCTCTCCTACTGTTCTGTGTGTTTAACTTGTATTAATAATTGTTATTCTGTCTCTCCCATTGTACAAAGCTACGAAGTTTATTAGAGCTTTATAAATACTTGTAACTGTACTGTCTGTCACAGACGGACTTTTGAATGGTATTAAAGTCTGCTAATTAGTGTTGCCAGACTGGCCATGTTTTCCTGGACACATTTAATTTATTTATGCTGATGAGCCATGCATGTAGCATCCATATGCTGCAAGTATGAATGAATAAAGAACCACTGTGCTCCCTTCTATATGCAATAGTAATGAGAGTCCAGGAAAACATGGCCGAGCTGGCAACCCAACTGCTAATACTTAAACTAAACAATTTATGTTCTGTGCTCTCAAGCATGCTATTTTTATTCAGATGCCGAATAATAATTTACAAACTTGTTTTTATCCTGCACATGTTGGCAGCCAACCACTCCGCCTTCCAATGCAAATTCATCAGTTACCTATCTGTTCAATTGGTTTATTAGGCATGCACACCATGTTCCCAGAAACTGAACTTAAAGGGCAGATATGAGATAATAAAATGCTCTTTATAAACAAACAAGTGTACTCTTAATAATCTCTGAGCAGTTTTGTGTTGTCCAGATCTTATCAAATTTGTATTTAATTTGCATATACACACTATGATATTTGATTACACACGGAAAGAGCAATCCTGTTACCCAATTTAATGCTGTCTGTGCTGGCTGTCAGCTAAGAGCTTTTTCTAACGAAGAGCAAATTAATGAGCTGGGTGCACAACCAAATAAAAATAAATAGCAATATTTAAAAGTAAACAAATATGACACATTACTTCCAAAAGAAAAAATAAAAAAAAAAAACCAGCTTGCATGGAAAAATGGACTCGTAGCGGTGTGTGAGAACTAGTTCTGAAAGCCCCAAAATGCTGAACACTACAGACAATCATCTTTAATACTCATGATCCTCGCACAGAATAAAGACTTCACACGTTTCCATGCATATGGGATATGCTATATGTACATGTTATATTAAGGCAGCGGTCAGAAGCCTTGGTCCTACAGGTATTTTGGAACTACATGTCTCTTGATGCTCAGCCATTAGTTCCAAAACATCTGGAGGGCCAAGGTTGCTGATCCATGTGATAAGGAATGATAAGGAGAGCCTTTATATCAGATTTTTTTTTAAAAATGTTGCTATCCACCTGATAATCTCATTTAAATTTTTGCAACCCATTTGCCGTTTCCTTTTCAATAACGATTTAATTAATGCTTCATTATAGAGTTATTCAATCGATATTCAAAACACAATTAATAGATAATAAAGGTTAATGACAGCTCTTCTCAAATGCTTTAAAGGCCTCATCGAATGATCTCCAACCTTTTGATTAAGAATTTTTAGTCACGTTTTATTCATTTCTTTTTTTAGCTTAAACCTTGTGAGACCTAAGCAGGGACTCACCGTAGTGCAACCACTAGTGCAGCCGTCATTCTCAGCACTCTCATAAACCTTGTTTTTGGTCACTATTAGTAAACGGGGTAATCCAAACGTGGATCCCTTGCTCGGGGTGACTAGAAGTTTTTTGGCTATACCTTCATGATGAGGCCTTTACAAGGCCAAAATGATTGTAGTGGGTTGCTCTCCTCTCATGAAGAGGAGACTTCCTTGGAATTTGTTTCTGGCCACCCTCTTTGGGTGATAGCAGTCTGATTTACATATGGTAACATCTTCTCTGTAATGGCACCATAGAGCTAAAACCTTTAGGCCCGTGTCAGACGAACGCAGTGATCACGTCCGTGCTGCCGCACAGTTTAACATCTGTCATAGCATAGAATCATGAGCAATAGAGACCCACACACTAAGTTCGTCCGCACAGAACTGCGTGCGCACAACGAACGTGGCAAACGGACAAGAGTTAGGCAAGAACGTAAAACCGCTAACACGGATGCACAGTGTGCGCCACGTCCACCACGTATGCGTAGAGTTCTGTGTGCGTGATAAGACGTCAGACGCAGCGCATTTGCAACGTCCTGCACCTTGACGCACAAAATGCCTTTTCATATCCCTTTTCATATTAATTTTGTTTCCCATATTTCTCTTTTTTTCTACGTCCGTCATAAAAAACGGACTGTGTGGTGTCTACAGTATCTTCCGTCAGAACGTCCGTCCGTTATGCATGCACAGAGAGTGCGCTCAGATGGCGTTCGTCTGACTCTAGCCTTAGGCTGCGGTCACACGAGTGCACTTTTCACGTCCGTCTGACCGCACTGTTTGCTGTCCGTTGTAGCTTTTCAAAGGAGTCAATAGAGAACAACACACGAAGCAAGTGCAAACGTTTTCACGCACAGGCAGCGCATGTTGCAACGGATGCCAAAATATTATCAATGTGAAAAAGCTACAACGGATGTACAGAAACTCCTGCATACAACTTAATTTTTTCTTCAACGTCAGTCATAACTAACTGATGCTATACAGCTTTTTCAATTATTTTTCTCAACGTCAGTCAAAACTAACTGATACTATACAGCTTTTTTTTCTCAACATCAGTCATAACTAACTTAGGCTAAGGTCAGACGAAAGCATTTTTAACGTGCGTTTAACCGCACGAAATCACGGCCGTGCTAGCAGCAAATGACGTCCAATGCCGGGTAACATACGAAGAACGGCCGCACGAAAGTTCGTCCGCGCAACGCAAGTGGCAAACGAACGCATTTTTTCTAGAACGTCAAACCGCTACTACTGACGTACAGAGTGCGCTGCGTCCGCTTAGCGGCGTGTTTGCGTGATTGGGAGACGTCAGACGCTGCTAATGTCCAGCTAACATAACGACCAGACACAAAAAGTGTTTTATTGATGATCCGTACAAAATCACGGACGAAAATGCACATCGTATGACCGCTATCGCGTATTCCGTGAAAATATAAATCCATTCGTTCGAACGCACTTTTTCACGGACAACGCGAAAAATGCGTTAGTCTGACCCTAGCCTTATACAATGTAACCACAATCTCATCCGTTATAGAGTGCATCCGTTTCAACAGACGCACTGTGCGCACTCAGTGCGCTCGTGCAATTGCAGCCTGAGAAACCTGAGTGGGGACTCATCGTAGGACTGGACATTAGTGCTGTTGCCTGTTCACGGTGGTCTCATAAACTTTGTTTTTGTTCACTACATTTTTGTCTCCTTGTAAGACAATATATATCATGCACGTTTCTTAGTTTCTTTTTCCCACGATATTTGCAATGAGCATTCGACAATGTATTCCCAGTTTTCATTTTTATTTTCATAATAAAATTTAACATAGTTGGTTTTACTTTTTTTGGTGTCAAATAAATTTCCTCCGGAACAAGAACCTCAGCAGATGTAATTATGACAATGATTTGAAATAAATAACTGCAAACGCACACAACGAAATTCTCTCCTTCACATACATTACTCATAATATTTTTATGACTTGCTTCTCATCGGAAATTGTAAAGGAAAGTCCTGTTTGTTCAGATGTTATCTGTCATCTGGCAATTCTTGGGTGTGCTCCATGTCATTCCTTCAGTAAGTTTCGTTAATGAGATGGTGGTGATGCTGCTGGAATTTAGAAATTGCGTGGTACAAGAAGAAAGCAGAATTGCTGATCGGAGCTGAGGGGAAGTTTGTGGTTTATCGGAGTAATTCTAGAGCTGTCAATGTCATGCGAAGAATGTATTCACAGAGAATGTCAAAGAATAATTTTGTGGAACAGTTACAGCATACTGTGCAACATCCTTATGCACGGAGTCCATTAAATGTAACATTATAAACACCTACTGGTTGCATGTATTAGCATATTATAGGATATGACTAAACATAGATAATTGTCAATTACTCTTTTTATTGTAAGCTATTGACTGGTGAGAAAATTATATTTATTTGTTTGCTGTATCTTCCTTTTTTCCCTTTTCTATTACCATTGGCAGACCTCAACTATTCTACCCGTCCATCTCCGAATGCTAATTGCTACCAGCAAAAAAAAAACCATACAAAAAATCCGTCTTTTGAGAGAATTATTATGTATTTATATTTAGTAAATATTTAAAGCGAACAGATTTCTTTTTTTACTTTAAAACCATCTTAAATATTATTGTTTCGAGTAATTGCTATAGTGGTTGATTTTGAAATGTTTGCACAGTTTAGTTATTTTTTTTTTTTTTGGTATTTAAAATTTTATTATATATATGCAAATCAGTCAGCAGTATAAAGATGTCAACGGCCACGCAGGACCGAACAAAATCAATACAACAAAATATCTCAAAATGGGAAGAGGGGGAGGGGGAAAGGGTGAGCGAGACAGGGCGTCTAAGGGGGGAGATTAAAAAAAACCAAAAAAAAAAACAATTGAGTCCGACATTGGGGCACCAGGAAAAGCAAAGGAAGAGAAAAAGGATAAAAAATAAATAAATAATAATAATAATAATAATAATAATAAAAATAAAAAAAAGGGAAAACAAACAAAAGTTAAAGGACAACCCATTTAACGAGTGGCTTTCCCGGCTCGCCCCGTCATCTCATAAGAGGCCGGGGGCCATGAAAGAGGCCACAGGGTCGGGAGACCTGGGGCCGAGCGGGCGGCCAGAGCCTAGGTTGCCACCCTAGCGGCTCGCCCAGGATACTACCCAATGTCCCAGAAAAAAAAACACAGGTGAGAGAAAACAGTTCTGATGCTCCGTCAGACAAACCGTAGGTCCCAATTCTTAGCAAGTAAGTCTGCATGTTCACTCGGATGAACATAGACAAAAAAAAAAAAAGGGAAATATATAAGCAGGGTATATCTTCAGGTGGGGGGGGTAAACACTCAGCTACCGATGAAAAGGGGGTTTCCAATAAGGGGTGAGACGCATCTGGAGAGGGGATTTGAAAAAAGGCTTTGTGAGGAAGGTGTCATCAACCAGGGATCCAAAGGTGGTGCCATCCATCTCAGCCATTGTCCAGGGAAAAAGTAGGACAACCGGGATCCTGCGGTGAGCTGGACGGTTCCTGAGGAGGAGCCGCGAGTCCCAGCGCCTTGACAATGGCCCGCGCCTCATCCTTTGTCATCGCCGTGTAGGTCTTACTCTCATGAGACACGATCAAGGAACCCGTGGCCCCCCAGCGGTATCGGACCTCGCGATCCCGGAGTATGGCGGTGACATCCTGGAAACTTCTTCGGGCCGCCAGGGCCAGAAATGGTAAATCCCGATAGAGGGTGATATGGGCAGAGGCGTAGTTGACCTTATATGTAGGGCCAGCTGCAGCAAGAATCCGGTTACGAAGATCAAGATCCCCGATGACCAGGATGACATCTCGAGGTGCCCCCACCGGTGCAGCGGCCGCCTTCCGGATGCGCAGGGCCGAGAACAGTCCCGGGGACGGCGAGGGATCCGCATGTGGAAGAAGGTGAGTCATGAAACCGCGGAGGTAACCCAAGAGGTGCCCCGTGTTGACAGACTCCGGGATACCACGGAGACGGATATTCCGGCGTCGACGGCGGGACTCCAGGGCCAGCACCGCAGAGTGAAGATGGGCGACTTGTGTCTGCAGGTCAGCTACTCTGGCATCTGTGCCAACTAATGCTGTCGCCGCCTCCCGAGAACTAACCTCCCCATCAAAAACGCGAGTCTGCAGGGATTCCACTGCCGAGCTCAGTTCCCGTAGGTCGCTGCGCCAGAGGCCTCTGAATTCGTCCATCACCCTCTGCAGGTCAGTGAGGGTGAGCGGCTGGGCTTGTGGAACCGTCGCACTCACGTGTGTCTCCCGGGACGGAGGCCGAGTAGAGCACTCAGATGAGCCAGTTCGGGAAAGGGTCCTCTCACGACGGCCGCCCTCCTCTCCACCTCCCCTCACTCCCAGTGAGATCCTGATGTCTGGGATTCCACACTCCTCCGAGGTGGTCGATTTCTGGGATTTCTTGCCCATGAGGAGATCACTGCAGCGCAGTGGTCAGTGCTCGGGGAGGAAAGCTCAGGCCTCAAAATGGCCGCCGGCTGAGAAGGCAAACACCCCCGTTTCACAGTGTCGTGGCACAGGTAGTCCGATCCGGTACAGTCAGCAGGGTGTCCGAGGAGAGTGTGTCGATTTCGGGTCGTCAGGACAGCCACAATCACCCCAAATTTAGTGTTGTGGCCTGGAGCTCAGCTAAATGGCGTCTCAGTTTAGTTATTTTAGTATACATTTAACAATCATTGGCTCTTGAGTTCGTCCCATTATTATTATTTTTTAAAGTCTTAGGGCTCTATTACATTCTTCGCGCAAACGTTAACGCGTGTGCAAAAACGCATTATCGCGAGGGGCAAAACCCTTCGCGCTGAGCGTCGTATTACAATGTCCGCACAAAAAATGTCCATTAACATCTAACGTGGGTGAACCTGCGCGAACCCTTTGCGAGTGTTATGTACTTTGCGCGTCCTATACTTAACATTGTGAGCGCAAATGCGTTTATTCGCTGGTGCGCGCAAGGTATTATAATCTTAGTGCAAAATTTAACGGACAAGGTTTGCGCGCATAATTTTACCGTCTTTGAAAAGCTGGTGTTAATGGCAAATCTGAACGTCCTGGCCAAAACCAAATACACCAGCCAAAAAAAAAAAAATACAGCAAAGTATAGTTACTACACATTCTACGCATACCCAAACAATAAAATTTATAAGTTGTGCGTGTTTTTATTATTGCTGCAGCATATATACTCAGATTGATTTTGACATGTGCAAAAACTTAACGGGAGACAATTGTGGTTCTTAATTCAGATTGGCTGAATCACGTGAAAAAACAGTCCGCACACCGATTTCTGCGCACAGCGTTAATGCGCGCGTGTTTTTACGCGTCTTTTTTACACGCGGTATTTTTTGATGGATGAAAAAATGCGCTTGGATTGTAATTAAGCATTAATTTTCACGCTTTAATGTTTAACGCAAAAAAAATTGCGGTGCGCGAGCGTTTTTGCGCAAAGAATGTAATAGAGCCCTTAAGTGAATCACTCCCTTTATATACATCAGCAATTTTTTATAATATAGGTTATTTTTTATTTTAAAACCTTATAAATACAGGCATGTCTTCATAAAATAATGCTGAAAATTGCTTTTTTTTTTTTTAGAATCGAGGTTGTACAAACTACTTATCTCATTAGGGCTTCTGACTCTATCTTGTGTGGCTCAATCCAATCAAATCAAAAAACAGCTCAGATGGGCCTATATAATTTATATTGCAAATAGAGAAAGTGAAATAATATTATTGTATAGCACATAATATTAAAGTACATAATAATATTCTATTATTAATATTATTATAATTGGCATCCTCAATGGATACCTCCCAGATGTCAGAATGAATGTTACAATTAAAGTAAATAATGATATTATATTATTAATATTATTATTTTTGGAAGCCTCAATGGATGCTTCCCAGATGTCAACACAAATTTCATTATGGGCTGAAGCATATACAGAACCAAAAGACCAATCGGAGGGCATGGAAAACCAATAATTGGATAGCATGTATGATTGACAGTATCTTGAACTGGACTTTTCTGGACTTTGACCCTAAATGTGAATATTTGTAGTCGTTTTTGTAAATAAATTTATGTATGAAAATACTTTTGTCTTGTAGTCGAAACCTCACAACCCTGCTTTGGGTTTTGAATTGTGAATAATTTTTTTGTAAAATAAATGGCAATTCCATTTCTGTTTTATACAGGGTTATTCAGAGAGAGGTGAAAACCTTGAGAATTGCAAGTAGGGATGAGCCGAACACCCCCGTGTTCGGTTTGCATTCGAACTCAAACAATTTCAAAAGTTCGAGTTCAAACTCGAACTCGAACCGAACTCAATGCAAGTCAATGGGACTCAAAAGTTTGATTTTTAGAGTGCCCTCCAAGAGGGCATATATGCAAGATATTTGCCATAAAAGGTGTATGGGGGTCCGAGTAGTGCCCTGGGGGACAGGAAACAAGGACAAAAAGTTTAAAAAAAGACGTTTTTAAAGGAACAGTGCATTTTCCATGAAATAAGGGTTAAAAATAAAACCAAAAAATTCCTTCAAATATCGTGCTTAGGAGGTCACCATAACCTGCTCGTGAAGTGGCGGATTTGTGGGATGTATAGAAACATCGCCATCAGAGACCCACACACGACATCTAGCCATATGTATAAAGCAAGGTATATATGACAATGGATAGTCAGAGACTCTAGGGACTCTGCTTGTACGCTTTATGATAGACATTTCTAACACAATAATAATTGTATGCTCACATAGGCCCTTCGGGAGAGGTACATGACATACAAATACTGGAATATTACGTTTAAATCTAAGGAGTGTGATAAAGATTTTATTAAGCCCTTGATGACAAATGACATAACATCTACATCATTAATGATTGGCTTTACAGAGCCCTGGTCCTTAAGGGGTTAAACAGCATATCAGAGGATCATATAGTAGAAATGAACACTTCTTAGAATTCAGAACAAGCACAGTGTTTGTTCATACATGTGCATGAGCCACACTCAGTCTGCAGGCAATGTATCAATATGTATCAAATTCATGAGACAGACTAATTAGAAGCACATGTTATTTCCAAACACTAATTAAACACTTGTTGTTTACGCCATTTGAGAGCACAGGTCATTTAGAGGTGAGAATCTTTGCACCTAGACATTAGGTCGTTTTTTAATTCAATATCTAATAAATCGTTGCTTATAATATTCTGCAGTAAAGAGTCTCTTTATTTCTAGATTTTTTAGTATTTTTTAAAGCATTTTTTATACTTTTTTCAATTATTTTTTTTTCGAACTCGAACCGAACATGCCAAAAATTTGAAGTTCGCGAACTTTCGAACTGCCAATGTTCGAGTCGAACTCCGAACTGATCGAACCAAACAGCTCATCCCTAATTGCCAGGAGAATGAACAATCTACACCAAATAGCCGATTTGGAAAGTGAGATAAATGGAAGAATTGTTTCTCATTTGGCTATTTTGACCTACAGGGTTATTCAAAGAGAGGTGAAAAGCAGGAGAATGACTGGAGAATGGAAAATTCCAGGTCAAAATATCCAAACCAGAAAAATTCTCCCATTCATCTCACTTTCCAAATCGGCTATTTTGACTTACAGGGTTATTCAGAGAGCGGTGAAAAGCAGGAGAATGACTGGAGAATGGAAAATTTCTGGTTTAGCTATTTTGACCTAGAATTTTCCATTCTCCAGTCATTCTCCTGCTTTTCACCGCTCTTTGAATAACCCTGCTAGAATTTTCAATTCTCCAGTCATCCTCAAGGTTTTCAGCTCTTTCTGAATAACCCTGTAAGTTTACATTTTTAAAAAATATATATTTTTTGATGTTGTCGTCTGAAGAGACAATATATAATTTGCGTGGGTTCAGCAATATTTACAGTATAGTTTAAAAATGAAGAGCAGAGAATGGTGTAAATGAACTCAGAACATGGGTGTGAATGAGTCAGTATTGACGAGTTTAATGATGGATAATGCATATTTTTATAGTCATTTCTATTAATATGTCAGTAGCTGTTTATTTTCTTTCAATTTAATTATATTAACAGGTCTATTCAAAGAAAGGTGAAAATCAGGAGAATTGGAAGGAGAAGAGAACAATCTAGACCAAACAGCCGATTTGGAAAGTGAGATAAATGGGAGAATTTTTTTGGTTTGGCTATTTTGACCTAGAATTTTCACTTCTCCAGTCATTCTCCTGAGTTTCACCTTTCTTTGAATAGACCTGTATGTGGTTGTGGGTATTGCAATACAAGTTAATGAAGAAAGACAAAAAATATTGCTTTTCCAGATTTTGCATTTTCAAAACAAGAAATGCACATACTCTACATATTCCAATTCTTCTAAATTGCTTTAGCAAGGTGTAACCTTGAGCTATAAAATTATTCCGAAATGGCAGATATTTTCAGCTATTAAAATTTATCCTAATGGCCTAGTCAGAATAAATTAATTCCATCTAAATTCCCAAAGGAACATGATATGTGAATAAAGGCAGAAAGAAGATAGAAAATAAATAATCATTTTCAGTTATATTTTATAACAGCATGAGTACACCGAGATAAACAGGTTATAATAAATATGTTTCAATTACCCTACATGGCATGCCAAGTGCATATTAACACAGCCCACATTTTCCCAATAGTGTATTAAATGACCAAGGACTTAGTGCACACTAATTAGAATTCAAGCACTGCAGATATAATCTTCTACAGCTCAATGCCGAGTTAAAAGAGACGCCTCGTTCTTCCTCATTTCCTAATATTACACTTTAACGCACATCCTAATAATGTCAAATACTCGCCATTAATAAGATGCCTATGTTGTATGCTATAAAATATATTTCTCTTGAGATACAAAGTAGCATTTATATCCTAGTTGGTTTTCTTTTACATTAAACTAAAAAAAAATTTAAATAACAAAGAGACTGAAGTGCTACATTCTATGTGAAGAAAGATATATATAAAAAAACTCAAGTGTCTATAAAATACAGATTTTTCTTATTTGCATTATTTATCATCATGAGAACAAAATTGTCTGACCTGCAGAATACCGGCCGCTTGCCTTTTCATAGTGATATTCTATTTTCACTCTGGTTTATTCTCTGTCATTACAATGGTTCTTAAAGAGACACTAAGGCCCGTGTCAGACGAACGCAGTGATTACGTCCGTGTTGCCGCACAGTTTAATGTCCGTCGTAGCATAGAATCATGAGCTATAGAGACCCACACACTAAGGCCCCTATTACATTCCTCGCGCATTTTCCTTTGCGCGCGCAAATGCGCATTTAGGGGCAAAACCCTTTGCGCAGAACGTCGTATTACAACATTCGCTCAAACGATGCGCATTATCGTTTAACGCGGATGGACCTGCGTGAGCGTGATGAACTGTGCGCGTCCTATACTTAACATTGTGAGCGCAAATTCGTTCGTGCGCTGGTATGCGGATGGTATTACAATCGATGCGCATCTTGTTACGAACGACGTTTGTGCGCATAATTTTAACTTCTTTGAAAAGCTTGTGGTAACTGCAAATCTGAACGTTCTGGCCGAAACGAAAAACACCAGCACGAAAAAAAAAAATACAGCACAGTATAGTTACACAATCTACACATACCCAAACCAAAAAATTGTGAATTCGTGCATATTTTTTTTATTGCTGCAGCATATATACTCAGATTTACTTTGACCGGCGCAAAAACTTAAGTGAGTCAATTAAGGTAAATTGATGTCAATTAAGGTTCTTAATTCTGATTGGCTGAATCCCGCGAAAAAAGCAGTCCGCACACTGATTTACATGCGCTACGTTACTGTGTGCGTATTACTCTTCGTTTTGCGCGTCGTTTTTATGAACGTTCTTTTCGGACGGATGAGAAAATGCGTTTGGATCGTAATACCACGTTACTTTTCACGCGATAACGCTGGACGATGTGAGCAAAAAAATTTGCGCTGCGCGAACAAGATTGCGCGAAGAATGTAATCGGGGCCTAAGTGTGTCCACACCGAACTGCGCACACACCGCACACATGGCAAGCTAGGCAAGAACGGAAAGCCGCTAACACGGACGCGCAGAGTGCGCCATGTCCACCACGTCCTCGTGACGTTCTGTGTGCGTGATGAGGAGACATCAGACGCAGCGCATTTGCGACTTCCAGCAACTTGACGAACAAAATGCCTTTTCATATACTTTTTCATATTAATTTTGCTTCCATATTTCCCTTTTTTTCTACGTAGCGTCATAAAAAATGGACTGTGTGGTGTCTACAGTATCTTCCGTCAGAACATCCGTCCGTCGTGCATGCACGCAGAGTGCGTTCAGATTGCGTTTGTCTGACTCTAGCCTAAAAGCATCACCGGTTTTGCCTTTTGCATAGTAACAAATATCGGTGTTTAGTTCTATGCTATTAAAACGTTTTAAAAGTAAACTGAGTTTACAGACTATGGGGGCTATTTAGAGAGCACAGAAATGTTCTCTATGGAGGATTTCACTGCCATTGAACAGGCACCGTACATGATGGCAGTTTGCCAAAATTTGGTGAACTGCCTGCTCTCTGAATAGCTGAATGACCCTGAAATGGCACCGTATGGGGAAATTCCCTGTTCGGTGACATTTCGGCACCAGATCGTCTCTCTCTGAATGTGAAAAATTCCCTTATGTGAAAAATGTTGTTCTCCTAGGTCGCAATACTGGCTTCAAGTCCACCTGAGTTGATTTTAAGGATCACCTTCGGGAAATGTAGGTTGAATTTTGCAATCACCTTGCAGCAAATCATATCACCTGTGCTGTATGTCAGGTATCTGACAAACCTGGCCTTTTAAGGGGTCCTGAGGACTAGCGATGGGAACCACTGTCTTATATGGTATTTTTCTGTCAAAGAGACATTAACCCCTTAAGGACGGGAGTAATTTTACAACTTCGGCGCTGTTTCGGAAGTAGAAGTTTGCTAAGCGCATTTTGACCATTTTTAAGTCACGTATTCTTATACCACCCAGACAAATTATATATCGTTCTTTCCGGCAGACTCGGCAGATTAATAATATATCATTATTATATGTATATGTCATGCCCTGCCAAAATGCTATAACAAAAATGTAAATAAATGTGAATTTTCAATAAAATTTCAATCTTCCACAGTGTGTAAAGTGTTTTTTTTTTTAAATTTATTATCCGAGGCTCTGCGGTCATATTCTATTGGGTAGATTTGTTAAAAAAATTAGGACGGGGAACCATTTTTTTTTTGGGGAGAAATTGCGTGATTTTAGCTAAACCCCCCAAAAAAAAAATATATTAGTGAAGCATCATTGTTCACATTATAATTGAAATGTGAACAATAGTGCTGCATTAAAAAAAACTAATTTTTTTTTATTATTATATTTATTATTTTTTTATTATTTAATTTATTATTTTTTTATTATTTTTATTTTTACTTTTTTTACACTTTTATTTTTACTTTTACCATGGTCATGTTTGATATCATTGGAAAGGCCATGCTCTGGCCTTTCCAGCAATATCAGCCATGACCCCCTAGCTGCCACCGATCAGGAGATAAAGGGGTTCAAAGAACCCCCCTATTCCTGCAAGGGATTTCCATAGGAAATCCCTTTGCAGCAAGGGGGTTCCCGGTTAACTGACATCATCGCGCATGGCGCGATGAGTCAGTTGACCGGGGGGTGACCCAGAGGTGGGGGCTGCCATCCAAGATGGCGGCCCCCACCGGAAATAGGCCGCGATCGGGCACAATGTGTAAAGTGTTTTTTTTTCACATTTTAACATGCGAGCAATTGCGGTTATATTTTGTATGGGGTGCGCTTGTTAAAAAAATTAGAGATGGGGTCTCGTTACATTTTTTTTTTGGGGAAAATTACACGATTTTTAACAAACGCACCGCATACAAAAATCGTTAGTGCAGCATCATTGTTCACATTATAATTGAAATGGGAACAATATTGCTGCATTAACGAACCAAAAAAAAGAAAAAAAAATGTTTTTTTTTTTTTTTTATAATTTTGTTTTTAAATATATTTTTATTTTTAATTTTTTATTTTTTTTATAAAAACTTTTTTCACAGTAGTGTTTGGTATCGTTGGAACGGCCATGCTCTGGCCGATCCAACCATACCAAACTTTAAACCCTAGCTGCCACGGATCGGGAGATAGGGAGTTCCAATGAACTCCCTATCTCCACCGCACGATGACGCCAGTCCTCAGGGGGAGTTCCCGGAGGCTGCTTGGCCGACATCCAAGATGTCGGCCAGCTCCGGGAAAGGATCACGAACCGGCGCTTTTCAGCGCCGATTCGTGATCCGGCTCCCCAGGGGTTAATGCCAGGTACCATTTGGAAGGGCAGGCTGTGCCCTTCCAAATGGTGCCTGGGTTAACCCCCGCAACGCCGCCGATCGGGAGGGAGAGAGGTCCAAAGGACCTCCCCCCCTCCCTTTCAGGCGCCTCCTCCGCACATGCGGGGGGGCGCCTGAATTAGGTGTCATCGCGCTGCCGCGATGACACCTAATTTCATCGGCGGCGGTTCCGGATGCTGGGCTGACATCGAGGATGTCAGCCCACACCGGGGGGGCCAGCGATCGGCCGGAACCCGGCCGAACGCTGACCCCAAAGGGAGGACGCGCTCAGCGCGTCCTCCGCACAGCAGGAGCCATGCGGAGGACGCGCTGAGCGCGTCCTCCGCATGGAAGTGGTTAATCAGAGTTACGTACCTGTGAAATGGTATTTTTTTATTCCTGTTCATTTTAGATGGCACAAAGAGAGATAGAAGTGATGGATTCCCAAATTGTTTCTCAATCAGACCTGATGAAGGTCTGAGGTTCTTCTCCCAAGCCGAGACTTGATTGGGTTACAATCAAGCATTCATCAAAATTGCCAGGTATAGAGAGGAGTTTTGTCCCTTTGGGTTAAGTTTTTTAACCATGTATGTTCTTCGGAGGACTTGCGAAATTTGGTTTGGACCGAGTACAAATTTGGCTGAATATCAGTGATTTTGGCTATTCAAGGGCATCTGAATCGCTAAACCGAATCACATCTGAAATGAATTTATTGAATCAATCTGAATTTAATCTTATTGATTTGGATCAATTTGGATGACTAAAAAATGTTGGCCTGACTGTTCAATGCAAAATCCCTTACCCTACCCATAAAACAAGCAGAAATAGTAATCATAAAAATAACCATAATCATAACAATAAAGATAACCTTAATCGTAAAAAGTAGAAATATTAATCCTAACCTTAATCCTAAAAGTAACCATAATCCCAAACCTTAAAGTAGCCCTAATCCTAACCCAAAAAGTAACCCTATCCCTAACTTTAACCCTAAAAGTAACCCTAATGCTAATTCTAATCCTAAATCTAACATTTGTCTGGTACAGAGGTGGGTATATGGGGTGGCACAGAGGAGGGGGTATAACGAAAGTAAAAAGGGTGGTACAGCAGGGCATACGGTATAGAAGAGGGTATAGGGGGAAAATTTTTCCAAATTTATCCAATAGAAAATCAGTCTTATATTTTCAGACTGGTCCTAATAGGAAATTTCTAAATTAGAAATATTTCTAAATCGGAAATATTTTGATTCTGAAATCTCCGAATTTAATCAGAACCATATTTATGGCTGTGTGTATGTCTAATGAGAGGAAAGCAATAGGGTGGTAGGGGAAATTTGTAGTGAATGAATCTATGACATAATATTTAGTAAATGTTAGATATTCTATCTATCTATCTATCTATCTATCCTTTCTCAAGGGTTAAACACAAGCCATTTCTATGTTTTCCACTTGGATTTAAAGTTTTCTGATAGGAAGAAAAAATCCAAGTTGCTTCAATTTTCTGCTGTAGTCATGTCTAGAAAAATGAACGGATAATTAATTACTCTGAGACGCTTCATAAAAATCTGTCATTATTAAACAGAACACAGTATCTATTGTTCTGTAATTAGCCTGACATTTATATAGTGAAATTACATTAACTTGGTAAACTGATCGCTACCCTTCCTTCTGCTGGAAAACTTGTGTATTCTTTTAAACTACAGATATATCAACTTGATTGCAAATGTCTTTATTCAGTTTAGAGTACAATACCTTCATGAATCTGAAGTACACTGTGCAAGTGAACCTGAGCCAAATGCCAGTGAATACAAGCGTCCATTGTGAAATCTATTTTAATTGTGGGAGGAAAAGAAAATAGAAGACACATTTTTTCAAGAGAGTTTGAAACTATTACGTTTTATTAAAAGTAATATTCACTTTTAAATTTATTATGAATATATGCATGAAGGCCTCCACCAGGGCCGGCTCTTAGTGGGTGCAGGGTATCTGCTGCACCAGACTCGGTCTCCCACTGACCTTGCAGAATCATGTGATATACAGGGCTAGAGCAAAATCCATGTGCTGCTTCAATGTTGCATAGAACTGGTCTATATGGATGTTGCTGTTTTTTAAGGTGTCACTACAAACTGCAATAGTAACATACAGGTGCCCCCAATCGCTCCTTCATGGTCAGATGCCAATGAGGCCCTTTATGCTGAGTGTTATTAAGTCCTTTAGACAGGTTTGCTGCATGATGCAGAACCCAGCACACAGTATACACAGAAGCAGAACAAGAGACGATAGGACAGGAATACAGACACAAGAGGGGACCCTGCACTGGGGGGAGATCCTTGTATGGTCTTCTGAATCTATACAGAATGCGGGGTATGGAGTGAACACCAGAATAACAACAGGAGTGTACAAGAGACCACAATACGAAATGCCCAGCAACAAACCAGAACCCTGAACAACAAGGAGGTCCTTATAGCTGGCCCCTTACACAGACTAAACTATGATGCTGGGCAGATACACACCGAGTCAGCAACAGGACTGGTTCTCATGCACACAGAGTCAGAAAAGGACTGGTGCTAGACAGGCTGGGTCAGCAACAGGAGTGGTTCTCAGACAGGCCGGGTCAATAACAGGAGATCAGAATAAAGGTTCCAGGGAGCAGGCAAAAGAATGGTCAAGAAGCGTAAGCCAAAGTCATACACTGGTTATCAGAATACATGGCACAGGGTACAGGGAGCAGACAAGATAATGATCCAGAAACATAAGCCCAAATCATACACAGAATAACAGAACCAAATCACAGATGCAGGCACTCAGTAAGGAAGACCTATCCTGGAGCAAGGATCTGATGCACTGCTGGTCATATTTATGAGGCAGAGCAGGTCATGTGACCACAGACCAAATCAGTCAGAGAATCCAGGGGAGGAGAGCCTGAACTGATTAACCCCGAAACCCACAAGAGCTGACAAGGATGCTCTCCCCACCAGGGGGCCTGGCTGTTACCTGTGGAAATGTGACAGCCTCCTGATATCACTCCCCTACACCTACAGCAGGTAGGGGAGCACAGGGACAAGTAATTGCATGTTTGATTATGCTACTGTGCTGTGTTTGCTCTTGTGTAGGTGTAAATTGTGCAGGGGGTGTAGTATGTGTTGTGGATGCGACATGTGTTGTGTGGAGTATGTGCAGTGTGCACTCAGAAAATAACCCACTCACTACTAACTCATGCTCAGCCAAACACTCTCTCCCATTTCACTTAGCCAAAGATACACTCACTCCAGGGGCCAAGTCCTAAAAAAATAAGTGTGGGAACCCACCTACATTTGTCCATTCCGGTCTGGGAGCCGCAGCAGCTGCAGCACTTCTTAAGGTATGCCATTCCTCTGGCAAACACTGAGAAATTGTCATTCCCTTGCCTTCCCAATGTACTTAAATCCAGGATATACCCTTACACATAGACAGTTTTATAAAATTATGTCTATAGCAGCATTCGAAATTTCCACTCACCTACTCGCATTTGGCGAGTGGAAATTAAGTGAGGGCGAGTGGAAATGCACATGCAGGCAGCACAACTAATTATTTTGTGCTGCGTATTCCGGCAGTGCCACCGGGATCAGCTGCCTAACCTGACCCAGCTCATCTGTCACTGGCAGGGGGGTGGAGAGGAGCTTTCCTCTCCTCCTCGCTCTGCTCACACTGGGGTCTGATGACTGGGTATACATGTATCTGGGATGTATCTGGGATAATATATTAATATTATTTTTGTAACTTTATTCTAAATAAATCTTTTAACCGTGTAATTTCATAAGATAACTTAAGGGATGTGTTTAGAGGCAGAGGTAAGGGCTGGGTAGAGGGTTAGGTGGAGCAACTGGTGGCAAGTAACTCTTATGACCTGGTTAGTAGTTGGGACTTGAAATTTTGAGCCCTGTCTATAAAGAAATGTATTGCAGTTTCCCATTTTATCAGCTAAAAGGGTACTAAGTTCCTCCTGCTAAAATAGTGAGGAAACTGTGTTCCCAGGCTTCCTGCAGGACTTGACCCCTGACTCACTCCCTTATGACTCAGCCAACAACTTTTTCACTCTGATATCACTCAGCCAACCACAAACACACCCATAGAACACTCTACTAACCAAACACACTTTTAGCTTACTTCAGGATCAGGTTCACTGAAATGTGTTGTGTTTGCAACAACAGTAAACAACTATGATTAGAGAATAGCCCCCTTAGTGTGAATTAAATACAGCTTTTTGTAAATTTCATTTTTACATGAATTTCACTGTGAGGTTGTGAAAAATCATCTTAATTTCATGGTTTTCAGTTGCATTTTTGCAGTAGTCATTTGATAAAACTATCCAATAAAATCAATACAATGCATTCTTCTTGGCTTATTTGTAACACATTGGAATAATGGGTATAGTACAATGTCACAGCATCACTTTGGGCACATTAACAAGTGCCATGTTATATTGTGTAACTTTATTCCCAGTAAGAAGAAGAAAATTCGGTATACATACAGTATATAGGTATGTGTGTGAGCATGTTTTGTTTTTCTAAAGCCCCTCTCTAAATGGTCTCACAAGTCCAGTGCAACCTGATTACAAATGGACTGAAAATCAAAAATGATCAACTGTTAGTCCTACAATCCTGTCAATTAGTCATGCACCTTGAATTTCCACTTAGTGGATTTACTAGATAACATTCCCTAAAGACCATGACTCAACACAGTCTTGGTGTAATTAAATCGAATGAAACTCCCCATTTCCAAGTAACAGCTGGAAGGGGCAGTTTGTAAAATAAGAGATAACACTTTGTGTCATCGATCATATATCACTGGATTTCATAGGGGAAATCTAATGCACACTACGTGAAATAAGAAATAAAAGGAACATGAAAATCTTCTAATTTCTGTCCCATTTTAAAGGAGGATATGCTAGTAATCTGCATGCCTCTGTTAACAAGGAACAACTCAACTTTTTCCATTCTTTGCAGTGTGGACGCTATCTGCAAACTAATGCATGCAAAATTTAATTTTAGATCACTTATTCCAATGACCAAACTTTAGAGTTCAAGAAATAGGTTATACTTTTCACACATATATATTGTGTTGCATATTTGCAATAATACAATGCATCACTTTCTTCATAGCGTATTTGTTGCACATTGACATATTGTCTAATAGACATGTGCATTTGTTTTGGTACGAATCGCATCTCGTAATATTTCCGAAACACAAATCGCATAGCCCCATAATCCGAAACAAAACAAATCGATATATGAGTCGTTTTGGATGGAATCAGCACCACCGGCAACTGACAGCGAAATGCTGTGCATTCGCTGCACTTCAGCAATTTCAATATAGAGTAATCATTCAATGGATCTCTATGGGACAATTTTGCTGCTGCCGCACAGTGCCAAACTGCACCGTATTTCGCTTTCAATTGGCCTATGGTGCTGAAACAATTAGGTTCAGCACTACAGGCCAATTGACAGGGAAATATGGTGCAGTTTAGCACAGTTCGGCGGCAGCAACATTGTCCCATAGAGAACCATTGAATGATTCCTCTATATACAGATCGCCGAAGTGTGGCAAAATTCACCGCATTTCGATGTCCACTGCTGGTGGTGCTGAAAATTGATTTGAATCATTCTGAAATACAAAATTAAATTTTGGATGAAACAAATCAATATTAAACAAAATTCTGTTTCTGATTAAATATTTTCCCCTTAGAAATGGAATGAAACCATACAAATTTTTCCTTCCTGCACTTGTCTATTGGCTATAGTACAGTGTTACAAGCAGAAACCATTTGGAGGGGGTTGGAAAAAGTTTCAGATTTGTGAACTTGGTGATATTAGGAGTGTATAGACTTTCATGCCACAGTATACCTTACAATACGGGCTGGATGGAATAGAGGTAAAATTACTGCTGTATAACCGTGAAGACCCAGGTTTGAATCTCAGCAAGAACACCTCTCCCATAAGTGTCATTGGCAAGACGTCTAATGGTACATACTTTCCTGCCACACAATATTGGCTGTGGAGCCAAGTGGTAACATGTCTGCTCTTTGACCGTGGAGAAGCAAGTCAAATCCCGTTCAGCACCTCCCTCCAATACAATTATGGAGAAGCAAGTCTCAACTTTACAAGACGTGGGTTCAACCTAACCACCAGGTCGTTGATCTTTAATCATGGAAAGCAGACTTCGATCCCACTCAGAAGACGCCACCAGCGAGTGTCCTTGGGCAAGACACCCAACGAAATGGATGCGCCTACCTCACAAAAATACTTGTATTTTTCATATAGATTGTAAGTTCCCTTGGGAACAGGCTCCCCCTGAATCAGGCCAGATCATCCATGTTTGGTATTCTAATGTATCAATTTGTACATTTGTACACTGATCTTGTAAAGTGCTGCGGAATATGTGGTGCTATATAAATAAGGATAATAAAAATAATACCTTCCTGGAGTCTACAGGATTCCTATTTGAGAAATTATGATGCTATATATGGCACATTATGACATTAAGATTATTGTGCGGACTCAAACGTGGAGTGATTCACTATATTTTGATTTTCTTTTATAGTAGCATGAGTGAAATAATGTTAATTTAAACACATTTGGTTTGTAGAGAATTTCACTGGCTGGTACCGTTCGATTGGGTAAGAGTTTGTTCATTTTGTAGCAGTACCTCTGTTTGCAACAAATTGCTACCTGCAGATTGGAACATTGGATCAGCCTCTTAGCCAACAATCTAACCTCCCTAATTGACTGCATCTCATTAAAACCATTTGTTCACATCCTTTAAACAGTAACAGTGTCATGACATTAATATCTATTAAAGGAAAATAACGTCCAACAGCTAAAACTTACTTTGTAGTCAGTGTGCAGCTATTGAAGCGTGTTTCAGAGAACAGGAGAGAATACATTATCAAGCAGCTGTATGAATTGTCTGAAATATCAGTGGTGTTCTAGTCTTTGATAATAAGGGTGTATTTTTCCTTTTTACTGTTTAGTTTGAGATATTAAATCAGAGATCTCATACTCAGGGTTTATTGTCTATGTGTCACATCTGGGACTCGTGGGGGTCCCCAGCACCAGGCAGCGCCATTGGCGCCCTCAACCAGCCGGGTGCCAGGTGAAGCGCCGACTTCAGCCTGTCACGTGCGTCATCAAGAGGCGGGACGCGGCATGATGACACGAGGCCGCCGAGTTTAAAAGCAGATGGCGCGGTCAGGATCATTGCCCTGTCATGGAGTTACTTCTCACAGTGCTGAGTGATTGGATCAGATCACAAAACCCTTACACATTATGCAGATTCTTATCAGAAGCAGTTAACGATGTCTAACTCCAAATTTAGACCCCCATCTTTCCATGTTCCTAATCTATGGATCCATTTGTACTCCTTTTTGGCCAGGGCTTTCATAAAATCACCTCCCCTCCAATTTACATAATATATGTATTTACATGCCCATGCGGGGCCCAATATGTGGGCAGAACCGAGAGAGAATTAAAGGTTAGGATCTTGGAACACTTTAATAATTTTAGGAAAAAAATTGATCACAGTATTCCAAACCACTGTATTAACTGCACGCAATTTAAATTTCAAGATCTTAAATGGCTTGGGATTGAGTTAGTAACACCAAATTGGAGGGGAGGTGATTTTATGAAAGCCCTGGCCAAAAAGGAGTGCAAGTGGATCCATAGATTAGGAACATGGAAAAATGGGGGTCTAAATTTGGAGTTAGACATCGTTAACTGCTTCTGATAAGAATCTGCATAATGTGTAAGGATTTTGTGATCTGATTTGCTGTTAGCAAGATTGCTATATCCCTAAGAACGAAAAACAATCAGGGAAAAAGATCAGCGTCTGAAATTTGATCGACAGGGAAAACATTGTACCGCGATTGGCGGAGCCCTAGGAAGACTTTCTGGCAAAAGAACTTCAAAGATGGCGCTGAGATGAAGACAGACGATGATTGGTAGCTAGAGCCACATGATGGGACAGATGCATGATGGGATTGAAAGACTGCTATTTGAACTATTTAAGGAGCATTTTTAAATATGGGTATAACATTCCTGAGGAAGTGGCTTGGGCCACGAAACGCGTCGAGTGTTATACGTTTAATTTGTTTTAATAAATTCTTTTATATGTGAAATCAGGAGTGCTCCGTACTTTACCCCGTATCAAGGGAGGAAAAGGTTTTGAGTACGCCGAAAATCAAGCAACACGAGGGACCCTTCCAATCTGTGGAATGCCAATCGGCTGATGGAACCTGGAGGAGGGTAACACCTTGATATATGATACGCTTTATTTACAACGGCGTCTAGTGAGTGCGACTTGTAGGGGGGCCCGATACTTAACATTGTGTTGAAACTGTATCACACTAATGTTGTATTTTATGTATCTAGGTGGTGCTCCAATCTGTGTTACACACATTCTTTTTCTATTTTGATGTTCGAGCATACAAGGGAGGAACGCTCCGGGTTCCCAAAATAAGATACGTATATATTTTCTTAGCATTGGTATTAAGATCTCACACATTATTGGTTATAAAATATTTTAAATTGAACATACTGCTAAATATGATTGAACATAAACAGATATACCTAACAAATACCTATTTGGACATATGCACTATTTAAGTTTTTTCAGGTATTTACCAAAACATATTCAAGCTATATTTAGAGGAAAACACCTTACGGTGTATAGGAGCGCATATAAAATTAAACAGTACCACAAATATCACAAAAGAAGACACAAAAAAAGTGACAATTCTTATTCTTTCGATACAGTCCCAAATCTGTTGTTTTAGACCGTCAATCTCTGTAAAAACAGAAAAAAAGACCTCATTGTGCAGTATTTGATTACACAAAGAGTGATGTAGAATAAAAAATAGAGGTTCCACTCACAAAAAAGGAGTCTGCAAAACTCTAGATGTATGCCTTTAAGCCTCTTCAGGGGGGCTCCTCCCATCAACACAGGAAAAGACCTTGATTACTTCAAGCCGGGGTATATACTTCAGACCGGAGTGTGCAATATGATCTCAAACAGAAACAAACATAGTGTAATTCTGTATACCTTTCAAAATAAAAATCAAGAAGAAATAAACTCACGTGTTTAAGAGCCTCCAGATGTGGTGGCTCTGTACAAATGCCTAGGACCTATGAGGGGGTCCCACCTCATCTTTTCCACTGGCTGCTGGATCCCGTCTTTGTTTCAGAGGATATTGGGTAAGTATTGACCAAATATACCAATGGTGACATAAAAGGGTTTTATTAATATAAAAAGGAACAGAAAAGCACCGATATTAAAAAGGTACAAGAGAGCACCGAGACGCGTTTCGCCTACTACTGTAGGCTTTATCAATCGGATTTGCCCCCTAAGGAGCATCTTCCAGCTTATATAGTCTTTCCTCATCTGATTAAAGTCCACATGTAACCGGCGTGCGGTTCATCTGTGTTCCAAACGTCATTAGTTGATCCTGATATGACGTATTTCCGTTTCCGGAAGTCCGCACGCAGACGGATCTCCTTACCCGGATGTTTGCAATTCTACTTTCGATATGACGTATTTCCGTTTCCAGAAGTCCGCACACAGATGGATCTCCCTGCCCGGATGTTTACAATTCTGCTTTCGTTTCTAACATGGAGCTACTCAGTCCTCCGGCCTTAGCATCGCGACCACATGTACCAGAAAAACCACAACGGAATCATCCTTTCTCACATAAATCATATTTAAAAACGATCCTTCAACCAAAAAAGGGCGACGGGTCAACGGTTTAACAGATCTTTTAATGACATTACCTAGATCTCTCTCATGGTTTTACCTTGAACTTAATGTATAAGAAAAGGCAAATATATATATATATACACTCTCGTTCCTCAGATAATAAAATTATTATAACTAAAAAGAAACTCTAGAATCCCATAGAATATCTAAATCATAAAAAATGACAGACTTCAAAATCTACGTTCATTCCTCTAGGGGTCATAGTGTCCAATACAAAAATCCACCTAATCTCTGTTTTAATCAATTTCTCAATCAAGTTATCTCCCCGCCAGTTCCTTTTAATTTTCTCTATCGCCCAAAATTTAATCCCTCTTGGATTACACTGATGGGTGTCTCTGAAATGTAGAGACACACTATGTTTTGCATATCCTCTCACAATATTACACATTACGGAAATACGTCATATCAGGATCAACCAATGAAGTTTGGAACGCAGATGAACCGCACACCGGTTACATGTGGACTTTTATCAGATGAGGAAAGACTATATAAAATGGAAGATGCTCCTTAGGGGGCAAATCCGATTGATAAAGCCTACAGTAGTAGGCCAAACGCGTCTCGGTGCTCTCTTGTACCTTTTTAATATCGGCGCTTTTCTGTACCTTTTTATATTAATAAAACCCTTCTATGTTACCATTGGTATATTTGGCCAATACTTACCCAATATCCTCTGAAACAAAGACGGGATCCAGCAGCCAGTGAAAAAGACAAGGTGGGACCCCCTCATGCAAGAGGTCCTAGGCATTTGTACAGAGCCACCACATCTGGAGGCTCTTAAACACGTGAGTGTATTTCTTCTTGATTTTTATTTTGAAAGGTATACAGAATTACACTATGTTTGTTTCTGTTTGAGATCATATTGCACACTCCGGTCTGAAGTATATACCCTGGCTTGAAGTAATCAAGGTCTTTTCCTGTGTTGATGGGAAGAGCCCCCCTGAAGAGGCTTAAAGGCATACATCTAGAGTCTTGCAGACTCCTTTTTTGTGAGTGGAACCTCTATTTTTTATTCTACATCACTCTTTGTGTAATCAAATACTGCGCAATGAGGTCTTTTTTTCTGTTTTTAAAGAGATTGACGGTCTAAAACAACAGATTTGGGACTGTATCGAAAGAATAAGAATTGTCACTATTTTTGTGTCTTCTTTTGTGATATTTGTGGTACTGTTTAATTTTTTATGCGCTCCTATACACCGTAAGGTGTTTTCCTCTAAAAATTCAGTTTTTCTAAGTGAAGGATACACTTATTTTAGTGAGCTGCTTTAAGGTATATTATCCTTGCATTAACTCTTTGCAGCGCCTTTTCACACTAACCCTTTGGGGGTTCTTTTTCCATTTATATTCAAGCTATAGTTATATAATGGATATGGGCTGAAAGTGCGCACTCTCAGGTTTAATTTGAGGGTATGTACATCCAAATTGGAGGCAGGGTTTAGGAATTACAGCTCTTAAGAGTAGCCTTCTCTTTTTCAAAGGGCCAAAAGTCATTGGACAATTGTATCAAAAGCTGTTTCATGGCCAGGTGTGGGCTACTCCTTCATTATTTCTTCATCAATTAAGCAGGTAAAAGGTATGAAGTTGATTCTAAGTGTGGTATTTGCATTTGGAATCTATTGCTATGAACCTACATCATGTGTTCAAAGGAGCTGCCCATGCAAGTGAAACAGGTCATTGTAAGGCTTCAAAAACAAAACAAATCCATCAGAGAGGTAGAAGCAACATTAGAAGAGACCAAATCACCAGTTTGCTACATTCTGAGGAAAGAAGAACACAATGGTGACCTCAGCAACATAAAAAAGCCTGAACGTCCACAGAAGACAACAGTGGTGGATGATCGCAGGATCCTGTCTATGGTAAACAAAAACCCATTCAAAACATCCAGACAAGTGCAGGACACTTTCCAGGAAGTGGGCGTATCATTGTCAAAGTCTACAATCTTTACGAGAACAAATACAGAGGGTTCACCACCAGGTGCAAACCATTCATAAGCCTGAAGAATAGAAAAGCCAGATTAGACTTTGCCTTAAAACATCTAAAAACGCCAGACCAGCTCTGAAAAAGCATTCTTTGGACGGATGAAACTAAGATTTAGCTGCAGACTGTGAACATAGAATAGCATACAGTGATCAGTCACAACTTTAAAACCACTGCCAGGTGAAGTGAATAACATTGATTATATGGTTACAATGGAACCTGTGAAGGGGTGGGATATATTAAAAACAATGAACTGTCAGGTATTAACTTTCATGTGTTAGAATCAGGAAAAATTAAAAAGAGAGAAGATTTGAGTAACTTTGACAAGGACCATATATTGATGACTAGACAACTGGGTCAAAGCATTTTTAAAATGTCAAGTCTTGTTGGTTGTTCCCAGTACGCCGTGGTTAATACCTGCCGAAATTAATGCAAGAAAGGAGAACTGGGGAACCAGCTTCAAGGTCATGGGCACCTAAGGCTGATTTATGCACATGGGAATGAAGGCAAGCCTGTCTGGTCCATTCACACAGAAGAGCTACTGTAGCTCAAATTGCTGAAAAACGTAATCCTGTCAAAGATAGAAAGGAGTCAGGACACACTTGACAAGTATCACCTACCTAGAGATTGCTACATACCACGTAACCCGTTCATTGCACTGGCCTCTTTCAGCAGCATAATACACCCTGCCACACTGCATAAATTGTTCAGGAATGGCTCGAGGAACATGACAAAGGTTTCAGGTGTCAATTTGGCCTCCAAATTTCCAGATCTCAATCCCATTGAGCATCTGTGGGATGTTCTGGAACAGCAAATCCAATCCATGGAGGCCCTACCTCACAATTTGTAGCACTTAAAATATCTGCTGTTCATGTCTTGGTGCCAGATGCCACAAGACACGTTCAGAGGTCTTGTGGAATCCATGCCTCAACATTTCAGAACTGTTTTGGCAGCTTGAGAGGGACCTACACAATATTAGACGGCTGATGTTAATTCCGTTGCTAATCAGTGTATAATCTTTTCCTTTGCAATATATGGAAAAATTTAGATCTTGTGCACTAACACTAATAGAGCATTTACAAGGCTTTGAAACAGCTGCAATATTCTGTCTATTCTCTGTCTTTGTCCTGTATCCACATACATTGGAATCTGGCCTTTTTAACAAAACATGTTTGAAACATACTTTTTGTAGGTAACACATGCATGGGTTAATTGCTTTATTATTCATTGTAGTTCCAGATTGATATTCATCCTGACTACATCTTAGAAATCATGTTCTCTATTGTCTCATTCTTTGTTCTATGCTCTCTGACTAAATACAACTTAATTATCGCTTTGCAAAGCAGTAGAGGGAGATAAAAAGTCAGAGCAGGTATAATTAGTAGTCTGTTCCTTGCTCATGTTGGTTACATGACCAATTATAATATATCTTGAACTGCAGAAGGCATTTTTAATATTACTGCTAAAGTCCACCCTGGGATGTATGTCATTTTGGAAATTTGGAGATTAAACTTTTCTGCTGTTTTTCCACTTTGTAACATGGTTTGGAGCTAATTTTGCACATCCCATAAAATGCTGTTAAATGTACTTTGTGAAAACAGCAATACTTCCCAGTGACACAAGGCCTTACATCTTGAACAGAGCTATCTGTACTCCCTGATGGCTGTGTGTCAGGCATGCGTGTGTGTGAAGCAGCGGTCAAGTCCTAAAAAATAACAGGGTTTTTCAAATAGCCAAATTGGCTACGAAATTGCATCAGTGAATTTGCCTGTACGGTGCAATTTCATGGCCATTCGGCTAATCAAAAAGCTGGCAGTTCACCAAATATTGGCGAATTGCCAGCAAAATACCAGCAATCTTTGACGACAGTGAAATTCCCCATAGAGAAGCAATGGTTAGTCTATTCAGAGTACACCAAACAACACCGAAATGTCAGTGAAATGCCCTGGTTTTTAGTGGTTTCATTCAACAGGTTTAAACAGGCGAATCCCATAGGTTTCATTGTAAAAAAATAAATAAAAAAATCTGTTTTTCTTAACTATTTATTCAACCGTATATTCTAATTATTTGCAGCAAAAAGTCTCTTTATTCAAATTTTTTTTTTAAGATTTTATGCATTTTTCAAGATTTGTTTGGCAAACCTTTTCTTAAAATTGTGTTTTTTTTCTGTAACAGACCTTTTTTTTTAGTATTCATAGGACCTCATATATTATTTCCAGGCATTTTCATGCAGTAGTTATTTTTTAAACGACTTTTGAAAGTTACAGTGTTTTTTTTTTCTTGTTACCCTTGTTCGATGACTTGTCGGATTTTTCCTGCGGCTGGTCGTCGCTCTGTTCCTCGGGTCGTTGGCTTTTTTGCATCAATTCGGTGGGTTTTCAATGGATCGTTGGGTGCATATAGCAGGTTTTCAGTGCTTTTTTGAATCGATTTGGAGCGGCGCAGTTTCGATTAGTTTGGCGGGTTGTTGTTTTGCCACACTTCGGGGGCCCTGCAGTGAATTCTGAAATCACCGCAGGGTCGGCGAATCGGACTCGCCGAAGTGTGGCGAGCGGGAGAGCATCAAAATGTTGGTGACATTTCGGTGCTCTTTGAATAACCCTGTCAGTGTGGGAAATCATCACTATTTCTGCCGCAAATTAATCATTGCTATCCCTCACTTAACCCAACACTCACACTCAAGTTTGATATTAATGTATTATATATATATATATATATTTATTTGGCTTAGCTTTAGGGAAAATGTATAATGAAAAATATATTTATTGTGCCTTAACAAAAAAACATGATTGGTCACCTAAATAATTTTTTTTTAACGTTTGTGGGAGCAAATGGAACTCCGTTCCTCCTGCAAAAATAGTAAAGAAAAGAATTCCCTGCATTCCTCTTCTACTTGACCCCTGGTGTGAAGGCTGTGTGCTGTGTTTGTGTGTCTGATGGATGAGTTTAATGGTTGTTTGTCCAGAGTGCGAGTTTGTGTGAGCAATTAGTGGGTTTTTAACCCCATAAGGACCACTGACGTACATAGTACATTTTGGGGAAAGCTCCCCTTAAGGACCAAGGATGTACTGTGTATGTCATGGTCCTTTAACCCCCTCCCTATACTCATCTCTCTGGCTGGGGTCCCACATCGGTCTGGCTTCCTTGAAGTTGGCCCAATGGTTTTATGGGCCCTGGCTGTCATGATGATGTCATCACCTGGCGAGATAATGTAATTTTCAGGCGCCTGCAGGGGAGAACCTTAAAGGGGAAGTGGGTCCTTTGGACCCCTCTCCCTCCCGAACAGTTGCACAGAAAAAAAAGAGAGGCACCACTGAAGAGGGCAGAGTCTGCCCTTTCTAGCAGTGCCTCTCTTTATCTCCTTAGTTGCCAGATCGAATAAGCGCCGTATTGGGATCTGCCTCTGGAGGTAGCTGATATCTTGGATGTCAGCCAAGCCTCTGGAGTCATCCCCCACCCACTGATGTGCGATGACATCAGTTGGCCAGTTAACCCCCTAGCTGCCAAGTGGAGCCCGTGTCTCCTGACCAGTGGCAGCTAGAGGTTCAGGTTTGGTACCATTGGAAAGGCCTGATTTAAAAAAAAAATAGCTGTTTTTTTTCCTTTCCTTCAGTCTGGCTGTGTTCAATGGGGGCTGTCTATGATGCTGAAACCTATTCAGTACGAAGGACAGCAGCCCCGCAGTGCGCCGGAGCCCCAAGGAGATGCTATCCATAGTGCTGAATAGCTAATAAAAATGAAATAACCAATAAAAACGAAAAAATGAAATAACTAATAAAAGCGAAATACGAATTGATCCAAAAGTTGAATAACTAATTAAAACAAAATAACAAATCAATCCAAAATATGAATTACCGATCGTCCGAACTAACAAATCAATCCGAAATGTGAATCACAGCAACATAACGAATGCTCCAAAACAATTGAAAAACGGAACAAAATCGATCCGAAATTAAACAAAACACATGTGCACATGTCTAACCCACACAGTAAATATATACAGGAGGCATCCTACTATATACAGTATGTTCATTGTAGTTAAGCCACTATTTGAAAGGCAGGGGCCACGTAGTCAAAAAAGCTCTACTGCATTCACATTATAGCTACACGTTTCCTTGAAGGAAAAAACAGACCTGCCAGCTTCTCATACAATTTCAAAACATTGACGTTCAGGGGAAACTTCAGGGGAATGTTCTGGAGCTACTGAATTTTGTTTGCAATAAGCGAAATTCCTTTGCATTGCTCCAGAATCAAACCAGTTTAGTATACTCGATATCGGGGCACCAGCAGGAGCTTGTGAAGATCGAGTATCCTTGGTAATGGTAGTGAAGTGACTAAATGACTAAGAAATACACTATCATTTTTTTGTTAATGCTCTAGTGACAATAATTAATGACCTGCTGAATTAAATAATTAAATTACAGTTCACTTGTCTCTAAAAAGTAAATCCATCCAAGTAGAATAGGAAAGATGATTATGCCCAGTGTTATCACTAATTCCAGAGGAGACCCAACATTTTTTGAAGCTTTTAGCTGATAGTCTGATATTTGCAACAACAAACATTCCCATCCATTAGTTCTCTCTTACAACGAAATAACAGTATTATCATAATCCACTTCAAGCCGTCATTCTGATTGTCTTCTGGTTGGCCAAGTCCTTTTAGCTCAATATTTAGGTATTAGAAATGGGTTAATCATTTCCCTACAGTTTCACCCATATAGTATTATCCATAGCAATTAGGTTTAAATAAATTATTTTAAAAAAGATGTAAAATCTCTAAACTTGTTTTAAAAAGAAGTTAAACACTTTCTATGGTGGACCGATTAATGGAAATTAAACAAATTAGCACAAAATGCATTTAAAGTGCTTACAGAATGAGTTCACTAGATTTTCACAAAATAACTTATTGCAAAAGAAAACGAAACATTTACATTTCAATTATAGCTAATTTAGGACAGGCATTCTGGATTTCTTCAATTATATTTTAATTATTTTTTTTATTGTTCTCGTAAATGCTAATAATTAACAGTGTATAAAGAGTTGGCTTTATAAATATGCATACATTGCACTGCGAGACATTACTGAGTGTTAAGATTATTGTCAAAGGAGAAGGGAATTGGTGGGCCTGTCCAAAGTTCAATTTTCCTATTCCGCACAGGTCTAAAATTTTGCTAATGGCCTTAAATTAATAGTATGAGCATACAGTTCCAATCTAACACTCAAGGCATTATTTCCTGTAGAAAGAATTGCATGTTTTAAAAAATCCTAAAATATTTATCTCTCTGGCATAAAATATACAATTCTCCATCAATCTACCACTCAACAAACAAATAATAATGAATGAATAATAATGAATAACCCTTTCGATGTTGGTCTTTCTCTCTCAACCCTTTCACTGCCAGTAACGTGTACACTCCATTTTGCATTATAGTACAATGGAAAGCAAAATTAGCAGATAAACCCCTTTTTTGCTTACTTTTTAATGCAAGATTAGCGTGTCCCCTCTGGAGAAAACCAAATTCTCAGTGGAGTCTTACTCCTATCACCCTGTATCACTGTACAGATGTTACATAGTTACATAGTTATATAGGCTGAAAAAAGACATGCGTCCATCGGGTTCAGCCTCTCCCACATAACCTACTGCTGTTGATCCAAAAGAAGGCAAAAAACCCAGTCTGAAGCGCTCGCCAATATGCAACATACTGGGAAAAAATTCCTTCTTGACCCCAGAATGGCAGTCAGATTTCTCCTTGGATCAAGAAGCTTTTACCCACATATTAAATATTATAACCCTTAATATTCTGTGTCTGCAGGAAGTCATCCAGTCGTTTTTTAAAAGTCTGTACAGACTCTGACCCAACCACCTCAACAGGCAGAGAATTCCACAGCTTTATTGTTCTCACCGTAAAATAACCCTTCCTATGCTTTAAGCTAAATTTTCTTTCTTCCAGTCTAAATGGATGACCCCTTGTCTTATGTATAGTCCTGTTAATGAATAGGTTATCAGACAGTGGTTGATAATGGCCCCGTATATATTTATATAAGGTTATCAGATCCCCTCTAAGGCGCCTTTTCTCTAAACTAAACAGGTTTAAGCTTGTTAGTCTTTCCTCATAACTTAACCCTTCCATCCCCCTTATTAATTTAGTTGCCCGTCTCTGCACTTTTTCTAACGATATAATATCTTTTTTTAAGACAGGTGCCCAAAATTGCACGGCATATTCAAGGTGCGGCCTGACCATTGATTTATACAGAGGCAAAATTATGTTTTCATCCCGTGAGTGAACTCCCCTTTTAATGCATGCCAGTACTTTGCTGGCCTTGGCGGCTGCTGTTTGACATTGCACATTGTTACTTAGTTTGAAGTCTATGATTATTCCCAAATCCTTCTCCTGCTTGGATTTCCCTAACTCCGTACCATTTAGGGTATAAATTGCTTGTGTGTTCTTCACTCCAAAGTGCATAACTTTACATTTATCTAGATTAAATTTCATCTGCCATTGCCAAATTTCATCTGCCATGTTACAATGAGCGGTCCACAAACTCACTGTATCAAAAGCTTTAACACAGTCTGAGAGAGGGCAGAATACAGGGCGAGTTCTGCGGTCACTTACTACTGCACAAGGATAAGGTTTGGAGGGTTATAAGTGCTGAAAACCCCTGTTCAGGACCGATACCAACGTGTTACTGTAATTTCCGTGTGCTGGCATTATGCCCACCATCTAGAGTTTAGAACTTCTTATCACAGTAAAATATCTGTAAAGGATAAATGAATATGTGAAAAATTAAAAATGAGCAAATTTACTTAATTTTAATCTTTTGTCGAATGAACAACCTCTATGCAAAACTGCTATTTTAACCTACATTTAATTGTTAACTACGCATCCTATGTTTAAAATAAAATGATATGTTTATATTAAAAACAAAATGGAATGCATTCACTAAAAAGAAAGTTTTGGTGAACTGCCAACCAATAATGAAGAAAACAAGCAGAATTATAAGAAAAAATATAGATGTGTTGGTTCCCTAAATGCAGCTATTTCTAGTTTTTGAGAGTCGGACACTCAGCTCAATGTTTCACTTTCTAAATCTATAGAAAACGCTTTTCTGCTCTTTTATTACAAAGAAAACTATCAGGGTTATTCAGAGAAAGGTGAAACTCTGGAGAACTTTTGGAGAAGTTTAAATTCTAGGAGGGTTATTCAAAGAGGATCGAAACGTCACCGCACGTTCGGTGACTTTTCATTCTCTTCAATTCGGTGCAATTCGGTGATCCCATTTCGTTGACCCTGCGGTGTATTCAGCAAGCACCACAGGGCCGTCGTAGTGCAGGGAAAAGCTGCCAAAACCCACCGAACACTCACCGCAAAACCTGGCGAACGCACACCGAATCCCGCAAAAACATCTGGATTAAGACCGCCGAACATGCCGGAGAAACCCGAGCAGCCACCGATCACAGCGCAGAGCAGCCGCCGGAAAAACCCGACACCGCAGACGAATGGAGTGAAAAAAACAAATAAAAACAGTATGCTTGAATGTTTGAAAAGTGAAACGCTGTTTGCAAAGAAACTACAGAACGAAAATGTATGAAATTTACACAAAAGATCCAATGAATGATAATTAAAAAGGGCTGTTACAGAACAAAAAACGATTTAAAAAAAAGAAAAATTTCACAAAAAAAATCCCGTAAAATGCTAAAAGATCCTAAAAAATCTAGAAATAAAAAGACTTTTTACTGCAGAATATTATAATCAACGGTTTATTAGATATTGAATTAAAACAGGAATATTTTTAACATTGAAGCCTATGGGATTCGCCTGAATAAACCTGTCGAATGAAACCACCGAATAGCAGGGCAATTCGGCACCTTTTCACTGCTGGTTTTTGCTCACTGAATAGACGAAGCATTGCTTCTCTATGGGGATTTCACTGCGCTCGAACAGGCAACAAACAGGCACCATATGTGCAGGCAATTCGCCAACATTTGGTGAACTGGCTGCTCTCTGAATAGCCGAATGGCCAGGAAAGGTAACCGTACGCTGAATTTCAGTGTTTGGTTACCTTTCGGCCACAATTCGGATCTCTTTGCATAACCCTGTTGGTCAAAATAGCCAAACCAGAAAAATTCTCCCAATTATCTCACTTTCCACATCAGCTATTTTGACCTAGAATTTTCACTTCTCCAAAGGCTCTCCAGAATTTCACCTTTCTCTGAATAACCCTGTATATAGAATATTGAAGTTGATGTCCACTCCACTGAACATAAATATGCAAAGCTCACACACGAACAACCAAATGTATAAAATGTCTCAAACTTATGAGCCTTTCTGTTTATTTTCCAGAGCTTGATGTGGAATTTTGAGAAATATCAGCAATAGCTTGAGTTCCCTCCTCCTATAACCTCCGATCCAGGACCAGCACCTTACTTGCAATACCACAATACAAAAAGAAAGTGTCTCGATCCTCATTTTCCTACAGAGCACCGCAAATATGGAATAACCTCCCAGACGCCATCAAATCTTCCCCCAGTCTAAAGTCACTTAAGAGCTCCCTATTAACATACCTCAATACAGAATGCACCTGTAAACATGTAACATAATGACTATTTTACTTACATATTTATTTTATGTTAACCTGTATATTTGTGTTGTTGTTTTTTTTTTTAATATTGCTTTGTATTACTTTGTATTTCTGTAACGACTGTAACAATTCAATGTGCTTAAACCCAGAACATACTTGAAAACGAGAGAAATCTCAATGTATCCTTCCTGGTAAAATACTTTATAAATAAATAAATAAGCACACCACTAACATAAAAGAACATCAAAGGCTGCGTGAAATGATGGATTTAAATACGAAAATGAATATTTCTCAAATTGTTTTTAAGTATTATGTTTTAATATAATAATATACATTTTTTATCCTCTGCACATGGATAACCTGCAAGATTTTGCCGTCTGGAACAGTATGAGATCCATTTTCTGTGAACTGCACTTATGATGAGAATCTGCCCACACCCTTGTCTGGAGCACAAAGACATGGAATCTAACAGATGGAAATGCTATTAAAATTCATCTCGCCTACAAATGTGCAAACACATTGGTTAAATATAAGCACGTTCTTTTTTTTAAGTGGGTCAAATATGTCTCATACCAAGAAGTTTTTTGTTTCTTGTACCCTCTTTACCGCTAAAGCCCAACCAATTGATTCACAAATTAGAAATAAAGAGGGGGGTTGGACAGAGGAAATGTGAGGTATCTGAGTATGAATAGCTGCCATGCCTGGGATGCATACATGGTGACTCCATAACGCTTTAAAATACTTATCTCAAATGGCAAAGAGCACGATGCATGTAAGCAAGGAAACACATACACCATTTCACCCATCAAGACTTGATGACACTTAAAAGCTGTGAGAAAGCTATGCTTCTTTTTTCCTGTTAGAGGACAGTTTATCTTTTTTATTGTTATATCTTTCTTTATGTTATGTTTTCTATGGAATTATTAAGCAGTTAATGTATATTTTTTTTTTAAAGAAAAACCCCTTTAAAATCTATTCACTACATACAGAATTGATGCCGAGTTCTACAAGTCAACATCGTCTTGGGTAATCATCCAAGAAAAAAAAAGATGGTTTGCAGAACAAGACAATGGTTTCTTTTGTGATTATCCGAGCTGCTAGCAATAATGCTTTTCAAGCATCTCGCAAAAGGAGTTTTAAGAAAAAAAATATACTGTCAAAAATATACCATTTGTAATATCACTTCTGCACTAGCCATGGCTGTATTTAACTATATAAATGATGGAATGGGTTGGTGGTGTCTTAGATATAGGAGCATCAACAATGTCAGTCAAATAAGTTGGCCAGGTAGACTGGCTATGCTTTTCAAATCGAAACTGTCTGTCCAAGAAATATTTTTTTTTGCAACTGTAATCCATGCGGTCACATGTGCTCAATACAGATATAGAGATGAAAAACACCAGGTACATACTCTGTGTTACAGAAAACCCAAAACCCAGGTTCCACACACATTACTTTGGCCACAAAAAGTCCCAGTTGGATCAGCAAAGAAGAAGGTTGTGACGGAACGGCCGCCACAATGTCTATTTGCATTTAATGTTCTCATATTTCGTTGCCCCCGAAGTTAGGGTAGACTGTCGTATGACATACTGTGCTGTTTTCCCTGTGCATATCTGTATGTAATCGTTACAGTTGCAAGTTTTTACACAGCGCTAACAAGTTCGGTAGCGCTGTACAATGGGTAAGACAGAACAACAAAACACATACAAGTTAGAGACACGGAACAGTAGGAGAGAGGACCCTGCTCGAGAGCTTACAATCTACCCATTTGCTCTGCTTCTACCCAAACCCCAGTAACTGGTTTGGACTGGATATCACAGCCTTTGTTAGTAGACCAGGGCATGTGTGTGTGTGTGTGGGGGGGGGCTATTGGGAGGATTTACAGCATGGAAACGCTGGGGCATGTTTTTACTTTTGAATGTCTGTACTTAAAACCCAGAAAAAAGGCATTCCGAGTTTGGTGTTCACCCTGCAAGGGTCAGCTTCAACTTTTTGGTCACAGTACTACGTGTCGTCTAGTCTGTGGAGCTGCGATTATCTACACTATCACCTCCTAGTACAGCGGAAGGGGAACCAGCCACGACGGAAGTATGAGCTTGGGTACTAGAATCCGTAACAAAGGATATTGGTCACTCTAGGTAGATTTTCATGAAGAGACAATATTATATGGATTCAATATGCAAACATACTGCATATTGATTACAAATACAATTGGATCTTCACGAAAACCTGCCCAGAGTGACCTGTATTCTTCTTTGCCTACACGGACAGTGGCGTCACAAGGGGGGGGGGGTGAGGCCCGCACTGGGTGACACCCTAAAAAATATTTTACCAGGAAGGGTACATTGAGATTTCTCTCATTTTCAAGTATGACCTGGGTAGGAAAGGTCTAGGCTGGCACTTTCAAGGGGGCAGCAAAAAAAACACCACTAAAGGGGACATTCACAGAGCACCGAAATGACGCAGACATTTCAGTGTTCTGCTGTTCCCCGCAATTTGGGGGAATCAAATTTCCCCAGTGAATTCACCACAGGGTCCCTGAAGTGCAGGGAATCAGCCACCGAAAGCCGCCGCAAACCCGTCAACCGCTGTTTTTTTAAAAAAACCTACTGAACGAAAATGTCTGGAATTAACATATAAGTTCCTATGAATGATGATAAAAAAGTCTGTTACAGAAAAAGAAAAACCGCTATTAGAAAAAAAATGCCTAAAAGACACAATTTTTTAAAAAAAAAAATCAATAAATAGACTTTTTACTACAGATTAAAGGAATAAACGATTTATTAGATACTGAATAAAAATTGGAATATTTTTGATATTGAAGACCTATGATGTTCGCCTGAATAAACCTGCCAAATGAAAACACTGGACATCAGGACATTTCACTGCTGTTCGGTGTTCAGTATTCGGTGTTCACTGCTGTTCAGATTAACCATTACTTCTCTATGGGGACTTTCACTGCCTTCGAACAGGCACCGTACTTGCTGGCAGTTCTTCAAAAGTTGTGTGTGAGCATATGAGAGAGCTCTAGCAATAAACCTCACAGTAATGTGCGCCGGGTATTATGAGCATTCAGTGTTATATGGGAATACTGATTTATGAGTAAGTAGTTAAAAAAACCCCGTAAAACTTTGTGGGGGGGGGGCAATAAGTTACCGCACCGGGTGACACCAACCCTAGTGACGCCACTGTACACGGATATAAAGTCTTGCTCACCAGTGACATTGGGGAATATAGAGCTCTCCACGGACAGTCTACTTTGACATATAATGGAAACTGTTGTCTGCAGAATCCTGAGTACCAAAATACTAGTATAATACTAATTCTAGTTAAAAACCATACTTAATTTTAGAATTAAATCTACTTGGCAGTGAAACAGCTACTGTAATGTATTTTGCTATAATCCAGTCTCTGAGACACTGAAGCTACTAATGACTTTCCTCTATAGACCTGCTTAGACCTCAGGCTGTCATCAGCTCTGAAGGAACCTGTAGATCAAAGAAGAATCCAATGCACTGTATCGTCAAAGCTACTATTGTATTCTGCTAAAGTATTTTAACATTGTCTCGTGATAGTGTGCCACCATTCCATTTTAGATTAGTGAGGACAGAGGAAGGTTTGTTTAATTACACTGTGGTGCAATATGATATAGGAACCAAAAGGTAGGAGTATAAATCACTCTGTTTACCCTTCCTGGCCTAAATTAATCTACAAAGTTCATCCATGGACCAGTGGACACAATTTCTAGAATAACAGGAAGAGACATTTATCCTTTTTTTTCTCTCAAAATAAATTAAATTTTGTTTCGCATTTATGATGATATGACCACATTATGTATCACGGCCAAGACAGCATTTGTTTCTTAAATTGTTAAAAATCACAGGATTCCAATTGTATAGTACTATCAGAATTTTTATAGCAGATCCATAGATTTTAATGATCCACGGCCATACATATTTTCATTAAAATGGATTGTGAAGGAGAAGTATCACTTACCCTTATTGCAAATTTCCACAGTACCAGATTATTATTAACACCACTAACAAGTGCTTTTTATAAAAAATAAATGTTATCATATAAAATTTATTTGAAACATGGGTTACGTTGTTAACAAATAATGGGTAAATTAGCAATTTTGCACAGAGATTGCTTTTACGAGTTGAAAAATTGAAATAATGTAAATTTGCATTTATTCATGATCCTGAGCTCTGCCTGTATTCTGCCTTCTTCCTGGCTGTTGTCATGCAGCAGTAAAGTTTGTTTTTTTTGGTTGTTTTTTTTGAGAAAGGATTTTACCAGGAAGGATACATTGAGATTTCTCTAGTTTTCGAGTATGTCCTGGGTTGCGAGTGTGTACCGTTGGGTGTCTTGCCCAGGGATGCTTGCTGGAGGGATGCTCCTGGGGATCGAGCCCATGACTCCACAGGCTCTCTCTACAGAGAGCAGTGTTGTTACCTCTACTCCACCCAGCCGGTGAGCTTTTTGTTACATTAATGGTGGTTGCAGATTCTTGTAGATTCTTTACAGTAATACAGGGTGACAGCAGTGAGATCTCACTGAAATGTTCATTTCTCCACCAGGGTACACTAATCATGCATTTAAATGGTAAACATATAAGTCATTATATGCTAATTATTGCTTTTCCATGCATCGTAATGGTATATTAAGTGTACACCTTTTTGGCAGTGAAAGGTTAACTCGTTACTGGAGAGAGGTAACTCTCGTCTGGGTGTTGGAGAAAATTCACTTCAGGCAGAAAGGTTTTTTATTAAATGTATTAGTTTTATTCACTTAAATGCAGAGAACCAAAGCTATAGGCAAGTCACAAGGGTTAAAAAAATACATGGACAAACATCCTGCAGCAAAACAAATCATGAGTTGATCACAAATGCAGTGTCATAATGTAGACGTCCCATGAACATTTTTAATTTATGAATATTCATATATTTTTAACAATTATTTTAGCCGTGTGTTTAGATTTGTGTTAAAATATCTTTTTTCAGCTGAAAACTGCATTTTTTCACTTTCATCATTAAACTCCTAGGGCATTATTCCCCAGCCGATGGTAACTGGGAGATGATAAGTGAGAAAATCAGCGCAAGATGATTCTTACAGTCTCCCTTTTACAGCACCTATTGCAATCCAGCTGCTTTGAGAGCTGCTGGCCGCAGAATGAAATGGAGGTGCAGCCTGACACCAGCATTGTTGCCCAACTCCGCCGCTGATATCGGCTCCGGGAGTTCATGCATAACACTCCATAGAGCCTAGCACATCTCAGCCGCAAGCTCTACTCGAGCTTGTACTTGTGGGATTGCGCAGCTGCAGCGGATGAAGATCGTCAGGAAACAGGAGGACTGGAAACTATTTGTTCCCGGTCTCCCAGTTACTCGTGGTAAGAGGGAGCAGCAGATTGCATCACCTTTGTCCTTTGTGGGATCAGATACGAAGAAGAGATTTTTTGAGGGATTATTTTAGTGTGTTAAGTGATTTTGCAAAAGCAGAATCCCTTAACAAAAGGTTCTTAGAGTCAGGATTCCTTTGAGAAATACCAACTCCAAGATAGAAGAATGAGCTGCCTTGGAATAACAAATTTTTCAAATCCCAGGTGCAAGGCCATAGTGATTCCAGGCTTTAGGATAACTTCTGAAGCCATTATATACTTCCCACCCCTCCCACCAGTGGCATAACCAGAGTTATGGGCCCCCAGGGCAGAATTTCTTTTCGCCCCCTCCCCATTATATAAACATACACTCTGGTTATAAGGATAATTCAACACATGTAAAGAGTATTAAATTTTTAATGTTGATAAAGAGCATGACATTTTTTATGGATAAACACTTGTTAATACAATAGAAAAAGAAATAACTGACGACTTTATAAATGTTTTAGGAAATTGTGAAAATCTTTTGTGACAGGAGTCACCTCTAAGAAACTAGAGACTACCCACACACTGCTTCACCGAGTGAATGTCCCATGGACATTTGCTGTACATAACATGGCAGCGGCCAAGGAAAATGAATGTATGAGGCAGGCACTGGGTACCAGATGAATGCCGAGCCCAGGCTCCATCATTGGATGATAACAAGGTCACTGAGTAGCTCCCTGCCATGACAGACTGCCCCCCCAGTTACACACAGGAATCGCTCCCAATGTGCTTAGCCCTGGTGGTTGGATGCAGTGCTGCCTCATTAACATACTCGAGCGCTTCTTACAATCCACAGACACATTTCTACACCCTATATAGTAGTTGCTGCTCACTTTGGCGCCCTGGATACTCCTGAATGTTTCCCATGGTGCTCCAGCATCCTGAAAGGTTACACTAATGGGGGGGCTACATTACAGGGCTGGCCTTTAGGCAATGAGGGGAAAAATAAACTCCCAGCAAGTGATTAATTTACTGGGTGGCGAACTGGGATTATTTATGACAGCTGTAGCAGCAACTTAATGTTGCTCCCAGTCACTCACTTCAGTGCTCTTTTTCGATCATCTAAGGCGAGCGTCTCCTTCTTTTGAACGTCTCCTTCCTTCGAGCGTCTCGTTGGGAAGCGCGGGAACTACTGCGCAGTCGCGCATGGCACGTGCCGCTGTCTCGTGAGATCCCGGATCTCGTGAACTCGCAAGATCGCGGCTGAGTGCTGCTGACTGCCAACCAGGAGGTGGCTCCCCCGGGGCCGGGCCAGGTGAGCCGCCGGGCGATGGACATTAGTTAGCGACCTACCTCGTGGCCAATCCATCTTTAATGAGGGACAAACTTACTGCACGTAAAATGGCATAATAACCAGGGTTTTCTGGTGGCCGGCGCCACCCCTCAGCCCTGCGTCTGGTGCTCCCGCACCGGCTGCGCCCCCGGTTGTTACGCCACTGCCTCCCACAATATATATGCACTGTGTCTGCATAGAGCGATCACTAAGGCCAGTGTTCTACCCAGCTAGCAAACTTACCAAACAAGTAAACCGCGTCACCGGAAGTGACGCGGATCAGCTGTTGGCCAGTTCCACAGTGGAAAAATCATTGAACTGCCAAACTGGGTATGCACGCTGACGTCACCACGTGCCCTAAAACATACGCCGGTGTGTTTTGAGGTAGTGAGGAAAATTCAGCGAACTATCAGGAGCGCACATGTGCATTGACGGCACCATAGTGCATTAAACACACCCCTGTGTGTTTAAAGGTCAGGAAAACCACCAAAGCGTTATAGAAACATAGAAAAATGTCGGCAGATAAGAACCTTTCGGCCCATCTAGTCTGCCCAATTACATGGATACTTTACCTGGATTTATCTTTTGTTTAGGATAGCCTTATGCCTATCCCATGCTTGCTTAAATTCAATTACTGTTTTGGCCTCTACCACTTCTACTGGAAGACTGTTCCATGTATCCACCACCCTCTCAGTAAAATAATGCTTCCTAATGTTACTTTTAAACCTTTGCCCCTCTAATCTAAGACTATGTCCTCTTGTTTTGCTACTTTGTTTCCTTTTAAATATACTCCCTTCCTCTACCTTGTGGATTCCCTTTACATATTTAAATATTTCTATCATATCTCGTCTTTTTTCCAAGCTGTACATGTTAAGATCATTAAGCCTTTCCTGGTAACTTTTCTCCTTCAAGCCGTACACCATTTTAGTAGACCTTCTCTGAACTCTCTCTAAGATGTCTATATCCTTCTGGAGATACGGTCTCCAGTTACTGCACACAGTACTCCAAGTGAGGTCTCACCAGTGCTCTGTACAGTGGCATGAGCACTTCCTTTTCCTACTGCTAATACCTCTCCCTACACAACCAAGCATTCTGCTAGCATTTCCTGCTGCTCTATTACATTGACTACTTACCCTTAGATCCTCTGAAATAATAACCCCTAAATCCCTTTCCTCAGATGTTGAGGTTAGGACTGTATCAAATATTCTATATTCAGCCCTTGGGTTTTTACGCCCCAGGTGCATTATCTTGCACTTATCCACGTTAAAACTCAATTGCCACAGCTCCGACCATTTTTTTAGTTTACCTAAATCATTTGTCATTTGGCTGATCCCTCCAGGAACGTCAACCCTGTTGCAAATCTTTGTGTCATCAGCAAAAAGACATACTTTACCATTAATACCTTCTGCAATATCACTAATAAAAATATTAAAGAGAATGGGTCCAAGTACTGACCCCTGAGGTACCCCACTGGTAACAAGACCTTGCGCCGAATAAACTCCATTTACCACAACCCTCTGTTGTCTGTCACTCAGCCACTGCCTAATGTACGTGAATGGCCGCGAACATTAACTCCTTGGTTTCCACACCCAGCATTAATTCTGCAACCAGGAGAATGTCCTGTACAGAGACAGACAGTGTAAATGTTGATGTGACGGCCCAAGCGCAGGGGTGCGTAGGAGGCACAAAAAGAACCATGCCTGCATTGCCTCAGCTATAACTTGAAACATGCCCAGACTGGGACAAAAAATAGGCCTGGGCATTTTGGAATGAGCAGCTCATCGTCGATGATCCGCCGACCACTGCATGCCACCAAATAAAGCAAATCAGCTGCCGAACGGGGGTGAAAAAAAAATGCTATTCTTTGAAAGGCGTTTAAAACAATAAAAATGTATGAAAATAATAAAATTTCCTATTAAAAAAATATAAATGGTCTGTTACAGAATAAAAAAACCACCATAAAATAATTAAAGGGAATCAAAATTGTCGCCCAAAAAAATCCAGAATATTACCTAAAAACTAAACAAAAAGGCTTTTTGCTAGAAATGAAAAGAATAAACGGTTGAAAGAAAATGAAAATTAAATGATTTTATTTTTACATTGACTCCTATGGGATTCACTTGTTTAAACCTGTCGAACTGAAGCACCGAAAAAACGGTGGGAGAAAAAAAAGAGGGAATTTTGCCAACATTTCGGTGCAGTTCAGCGTCTCTGAATAGATTAATTTCACTGCCATCAAAGGTTGCCAAATTGCGACGATCTGAGGCGAACTGTACCAAAACAGAAACAGGAGGGGGCTGCAGTGATGAGTTAATGCAGGTAGAGGTGAGAACCATTTTTGGGTCGGTCGGATGTCTTCTTATGGAGTCAGGAGGTAGGCTTCCCTAAACAGAAGGGTCTTTAGGGAGCGTTTAAATGAAGCCAGGTTTAGGTACAGTCTGATATTGCAAGGAAGCGCATTCCATAGGGTCGGTGCCATACGAGAAAAGTCCTGTAGTCTGGCATGTGAAGCGGTAATGAAGGAGGAAGCCAGGAGCAGGTCATTGTTGGATCTTAGGGGACGGGGGACGGGCTGGGGTATATCTGGTGACTAGTGAGGACAGGTAGTGAGGAGCGGTGTTAGTGAGGGTTTTGTAGGTCAGGGTGAGTAGTTTGAATTTGATTCTGCGGTGGATGCGGAGCCAGTGCAGGGATTCACAGAAAGGAGCGGCAGAGACACAGCGTCGCGTGAGATGGATAAGCCGGGCTGATGTGTTTAGGATGGACTGCAGGGGGGAGAGGTGGGAGATAGGAAGGCCAGTCAGGAGGTTGTTGCAGTAGTCCAGGCGGGAGGTAACAAGCGAGTGGATAAGTTGCTTGATGATGTTGGCAGTCAGAAATTGACAAATTTTTCCAATATTGTGGACGTGATTGCGGCAAGATGAGGAGAGTGATTTGATGTAGGTCTGAAGGAAAGACTGGAGTCGAGAGTCAGTCCGAGGCAGCGGACTTGGGCTGAGGGAAGGATGGTGATACCGTCTACAATTATGGAGAAGTCCGATGTCGAAGTAGGGTTAGAGGGGGGAATTAGAAGGAGCTTGGTCTTGGACAGATTGATCTTCAGGTAGTGAGCTGCAATCCAGGTAGAGATCCCAGACAGACAGTCACTGACCTGAGAGACAACAGAAGGAAATAGATCGAGAGTGGAGAGCTAGATCTGAGTGTCACCAACGTATAGGTGATACTTGAGTTTACCCAGTGAGGAGGTATAGATGGAGAAGAGCAGAGGACCTAGGACTGAGCCTTGGAGTAGTGGCCATTGCATTTAGCAGACAGGAGGTCATTAGTAACCTTTGTGAGAGCGGTTTCTGTTGAGTGTTGGAGACGAAAGCTGGATTGCAGGGGGTTGAGCAAGGAGTTGGAGGATAGGAATAGGGTTAAGCAGTCATACACTAGTCTTTCTAGCAGTTCCCAGTTAGCAAGGGCCACCCACTACAAATTGTTCCCTGCATGGCCCATAGCAAACACCCATTCAAATACCTAAATATGGTGGGAACAGTGATGAACACTATGGAGAAATACAGTTAAGGCCGGGTGCACACGAGCGCACTAGTGCGCTAGTGTGCACGCACTCACAGGCGCCCATCGCAGCCATGTGACGCTGCGACAGGGCCGGTCACACGACTGCATGTGCGCACGCATGCATGCGTCTGCCTAGAGAGCCTCCCTGTCGATGTGCTAGGATGCTCGTCGATGGGGCTGCAAAGCGAGGATTGTGATTACAGTGCTGGGGGGGCATGCGGGCGTCGAGTGGAAGGAACGTCCACTCTCACGGAAGTTCCTTCCACTCTGAAGTGCGTTCGTGTGCCCCCGGCCTAAACGTCCTTGAATAGTGAACGCACAGTAGTTTCAATGTACTTGATCTGTCATTGATCCCCAAAATTTGCTGAACTAAATCCTAAACACCTTGGGCACTATTACATTGTTGACGCTAACAATAGCGCTCACTTGCGTGAGCACTACCGTTAGCTGCGGTATCTAACTCATATTACAATCCAAACACAAACGGGTTAAAAAGCCCATTTGCGTTTGGTACCTTTGCTTCTCAGCGCGAGGTTACTGCAATTAGCACTCGCTATACTTAACATGGGGAGCGCGAAGTGTTAATCAGTGCTGGAATTACAAAGTCCCAGCGCTGATTAACGTCAGGCTCTGGTTAGCGAAAAGTTAACCAGAGCCAGAACCTGGTGTTAACGGATTCCGCATCTGCAGAATCCGTTAACACCAGGATAAAAAAATAAAAAACAGATCCTATACTCACCCTTTGTCCCACGCGTGGACCGTGGTTCCAACCGCCTCCTCCGGCTGGCGGGAGCAGGGAAAGACTGGGGGGAAAAAGTCCCCCCAGTCTCTCCCTGTGTATCACTATGCCGCCCGGCCGGATCTCGCGAGGCGAGATCTGGCTGGTCATGTGACCGCCGGCGTTCTGCTTCAATGGAGTCCTATGGACTCCATTGAGAGGATGCGCACGGCTGCGCTTAGCGGGCGCAAACAATGCAGGCAGCATTTTTTGCGCCTGCATTCTAATCCCCCGTTAAACCAGGGACGGTAGGGGGAAAACTGCGGGTGCTATAATGCTACAGGGCTACTGACATGTTTTTGTCTGGGGACAACAGCAAATAGAAATAAATAGCCTTTTGTCCTATAAAACACAATCCCATCATGTCTCTTTTATATTTTTATATCAAATAGTTAAAAGCAATGCTGGTAAAATAAACATGTCACAATAATGCTATAAAATAACTTATATAGTGAGAATCTTTAATTAATATTATTACAGTGATTATATTATGATGATATTAAGCCCAAGGGAGCCTCTCATTCAGTGTGCGTAAAGGCAGCCCAACCTCACACTGCGTCTAAGAAGCAGAAAAATTAAGGGTCGTGGCCCATAATCCCTGTTAGCGAGGGCCAACCACTGCAAATTTTTCCCTGTAGGTCCCATAGCAAACACCCGTTCAAATACCAAAACTACTGGTGCTTCTTAATTCCTAGGACTAAGAGAACATATCATTGATGTGACAGTCTCATTAAGAAATATTTCACCGCAGCTATTAATAAGTGTGTAGGCCCTAGAATCCTCACCAGCCTACACATTAATAAAACAAATATGATATATTGACAGAAGGCCACTCTTCATAACCGACACGTTAAACTGGGTTTCCTGGAAGCCGGAATCTTAAATGAGATGAAGAATTTCAGTGATTTAAAGCTAATCATTAGAGAGGATGAAGGGAATGAGTTAATTCAGCGCATATACGCAGTGATACGCCTCGTTTCTTTCCATACACCTTCATGGAAAGTGACCTTCTTATGACTTGAGGAGGCGAGTATCTCATCCATTCACTACCTCTATTTTTAGCAGTATTGCATCCATATAATAAGCCATAATAAATTACAGAATTGGGTACGTAAACAGTAATCAAGCAATGTTTTGATCTGGTTTTCAGTAGCAGATTGTCTCCTCAAACAGTATATGATTTACACCTTCTGGCTCTGTATCTTTGTCAGTGATAATAAAAATGACTTTTCACCTATCAGTTTTAGCTTTTGGGCTTGGGGTAGAGAAGAGATTCAACCACATTATACATAACAGATTTCAGTTTGTCTTTCCAGAGTGAACATTATATCTTCTCTAGCAACATTAAGAATATCTTAATAATTGTCTTGACTGGAAATGATTAGATGAGAAAAAAGATGCCCCCTCCCCATATTTATATATTTTACTGCTGAATGCTAATGCTGAAAATCAGTAATACATTTTACTATCATTTATTTAATTTTATTAAAATTTATTTTATTTCATTTAAACTTTAATGAGTTTCCTGAGAATCTGTACTTAGTGTACACTCACGTACAGAACATTTTACTGTGAGAATCAGTGGCTTGTGTCTGCAGCAGAAACATGCGTGAGCATTAATGTTTGCCACGATATTTACCGCATATTACAATCCAAACGCAAACGGGTTAGAAAACCCGTTTGCGTTTGGTACCTTGCGCTCCTCTGCGCGAGTTTACTGTACTTTGCGCTCCCTATGCTTAACATGGGGAGCGCAAAGTGTTAATCATCGCTGGTATTACAATGTCCCAGGGCTGATTAACGCCTGGCTCTGGTCAACGAAAGGTTAACCAGAGCCAGGACTTGGTGTTAATGGATTCCGCTTCTGCAGAATCCGTTAACACCAGCTTTAAAAATTAAAAAAAAAACACATACTCACTGTCTGTCCTGCGGCGAGGACTGCGGCTCCAACCGCCTCCTCCGGCTGGCGGGGAGCAGGGAAAGATTGGGGGAAAAAGTCCCCCCAGTCTCTCCCTGCGTATCACTACGCCGACTGGCCGGATCTCGCGAGGCGAGATCCGGCTGGTCACGTGACTGGGAGGGAGGCACTCAATGGAGTCCTATGGACTCCAGCGAGTGGATACTCACGGCTGCGCTCAGCGCTGCAGCGAGCATCCTGAAGTTTTACGCTCGATAACAATGCAGGCAGCATTTTTTGCGCCTGCATTGTAATCCAGCTTTAAAACGTGGGCGCAAGGAGGAAAACTGCAGGTGCAGTTTTTCCTTCCTTGCGCCCGCGTTTTAACGCTAAGAGCGTAATAGGGCCCCTAGTCTGCCTAATTATATGTATACTTCCCTTGGGTTTATCTTTTTTTAGGATAGCCTTAGGCCCGTATCAAACAAACGCAGTGATCACAAAATACACGAGAGGGGCAGCACTCAACCTTAACTACGCTTTCAGTGCGGGTGCATCTCAAGACATGATATACAACAAAACAGGAGGAGAGCACACCAAACATATTCAAATAATACAAAAGAAACCACAAAAGCAGCGAAATTCATTTAGACATAGAGAATTTAGTGATCACGTCCGTGTTGCCGTACAGTTTAACATCCGTCATAGCATAGAATGTCAGTGACATTTCGGTGCTCTCTGAATAACTCTGAAAAATCCATCTGCAGGAGAAGCTTCACTGTGAAGTTTGTCACTGCTGCAACAACAGCAATCTTTGCTGGTGTTTGCAACTCTGACAAACACTGGCGTTTCCTGAATAACCCCTTTGTTTCCACTGCTTAGAGCTGTCTCTCTCTCTCTAAAACAAATCCAGCATCACCTGCTGCAATGGAGAAAGCCAGTGTAATTGATTGATCTTTTATTTTGTGATTGTCCATGGAGAAGAAGAGCAAATATGGTTTTATTAGCAGATAAGTCCATATTCTCGTTTCTGACTCTTCAATGCACTCACATACCAAACCACTGCAGGAACAGCAGTACCAGGTAAATGTTAGCAGTACCAGGCATACAGTATGTTTTGGTGAGGAGGGGGCAGAAGGTTGTGGACTATTCTTTTGTAAGGAATAACTCGCTAAAGATAGGAATTAAATAATGGTTGTAAATCAAGAAAATGTTTAAATGAAGATTCAGAATTTTACTAAAGGTAACGATTAAAACCACCTAAAGAGAAGAGCAATGCAATCTTCCCGGTGTTGCTGAACCACAACTTCCATGATTCTTTGTCCATTTATTGCATTATTATTGTTATTATTCTTTATTTATATAGCGCCACATATTATATATGTGATTATAATATACCTGATTCTGAGGGACCCTGTTCCCAAGGGAATTTACAATCTATGAGATGGACAAGTATTTTTTGAGGTAGGCGCATTCATATCGTAAGGTGTCTTGAACAAGGACACTCGCTGGTGGCGTCTTCTGAGTGGGTGCAGGTCTTCTTTCCATGATTGTAGATCAGCGACCTGGTGGTTAGGTTGAACCTGCTTCTCGTAAAGTCGAGTCTTCTCCACAGTTGTATTGGAGGGATGTTCTTAATGGTATTTTGACTTGCTTCTCCACAGTCGAAGGGTAGAGACGTTACTGCTGGATTCCACAGCCGATATTGGGCTAAATTACAATCTTCCCGCAAACGTTAACGCTCACTTGCGTGAGCATTAACGTTTGCTGCAGTGTTTACCGCATATTACAATCCAAACGCAAACGGGTTAAGTAACCCGTTTGCGTTTGGTACCTTGCACTTTTCAGCGCAAGGTTACTGTACTTTGCACTCCCTATACTTAACACGGGGCACGCAAAGTGTTAATTAACGTTAGTATTACAATCTACTAGCGCTGATTAACGCATGGCTCTGGTTAGCAAAAAGTTAACCACAGCCAGGACTTGGTGTTAATGGATTCTGCTTCTGCAGAATCCGTTAACACCAGCCTAAAAAATAAAAAAAGAATCGCATACTCACCCTCTGTCCTGCGGCGAGGACCGCGGCTCCAACCGCCTACTCTGTCCGGCGGGAGTAGGGAAAGACTGCGGGAAAAAGTCTCTCCCCAGTCTCTCCCTGCGTATCATTAAACCGAGGCAAGATCCGGCTGGTCATGCGGATGTGACAGACAGGGGGAAACTCAATGGAGTTCTATGGACTCCATTGAGTGGATGCTCGTGGCTGCGCTCAGAGCTGCCACGAGCATCCCGGATTTTACTGCACGGTAACAATGCAGGCAGCATTTTTTCAACCTGCATTGTAATCCAGCGTTAAAACGCGGGCGCAAGGGGGAAAATTGCGGGTGCAGTTTTCCCTCCCTTGCGCCCACGTTTTAACGCTAGGATTGTAATTTGGCCCATTGTGTGGTAGGCAAGTAAGTACCATTAAGTGTCTTGCCCAAGGACACTTACTGGAGAGGTTCTCTGGCTGGGATTAAAACCTGTGTCTCCACGGTTATAGAGCAGTGATTATACTTCTACTCCATCCAGCGGGTTGCATTCAAAGATTTCAGGGAAATGTAGGCCATCATCATCTGAGGGGCTGCAGCTTGACATCCCTGATCTAGAGAGTGAATCTTACAAATCCCTCCAAGCTGGAGGAGGACCTATTACTATTATCCTTAATTAATGCTTCTCTTAGAGCACCTCAACTTGTTTTCTGCCTCTATGTCTGTGTCTCTTTATCTAGCTTTTGACATTTTAGTACATGATGCATTCAATCAAAACACAATCCTATTAAATCAGCCGCCATCAAACATCTTAACTGGTTTTGATCTAGTCGATTTTGTTATTTGACTCTACGCATTTCTCTAAATTCTTAATTCTTAGATAAAAATAGAGTTCATACGTCATATGTCATTTTGCTCTCGGTCCAAATGACTGTCAAGTGTTTGGGCTTATCTGGAACAATTTTGCCAATGTCGTTAATTAAGTATTTCCTCCAGCCGCATGCTAGAGAAAATAAAATAACTCTTTGTAGTAACGACATTGGCTTTCACACATGTACGTGCTTGTGTTTCCTTATGAGAATCATTACCACCAGGGGAGGCTTTCCAGACAAAGGATCTATAGGCTGCCTCTCGGCTTCAGAATCGCAGCTCACCAGAAATAGCAACACCGAACTATCAACGGAGCAGCTAAGGTCCTCATGTACAAACCCGTCAAGGCAAGCAAAAATAGTGTCAACAGGTTTTTCTGATGAAAAAAACTAAATCATCCGTTAGCATGGGATTTCTGAGAAATGGATCTGCTATTTGTACATTTTGCACAGAAAAAATCATTTCATTTCTGGAGCAGTCGTGACTGGTAGAAATACTCAGCGCATGTCAGCTACGCTGCTTATTAAATCCTCATCCCACTGCAATTGCCAGAAACACTACCTGCCTGGTTCAGTTGTTAGATTTAACCCTTGCCGTGTACGATGAATAAAACAGTGGTGAATCTATTCCAGTAAAATGGAATTATAAATCGAGCTGTAAATGTATTTATTGTGAAAGAAAATCAACAAGGTCTGACAGGGACTATCATTTTACATGCAAAAAATAAATAAAATAAAAATGATAAATTACTAATTACTGATTACTAATTAAAAGGGTCCATTGAAATTCGAACCAATAGGAAACCTTGTAAGAACTGGCGATATTGGACTTACAATAATAAGGTGAATACTTGTCTAGGGTAACGGGGAGCCCCCTATAGGGTGAGGGGGAACCCCCAATCTGCAGAGATGAAGCCTTAAGGACAGGTATACAGCTTCCAGGGAACAAACCAAGATATTAACAGAACTTAGAAGGATCCCTAAGCCCTGACTGAGATCCTTGAAAGATGGTCTCGAAATTCTAACTAGGCTAGGTTTGCAAGATGAATAAAATATAAACCAGACAGACAATAAATGCAGGTATACAGATTCCAGGGAACAAAGAAAGATATAAACAGAAACTAGAAAGATCCCTAAGCCCTGACTGAGATCCTTGAAAGGTGGTCTCGAAATACTAGCTAGGCTAGGTTTGCAAGACAAACAAAACATAAACCAGACAGACAATAAATGCAAGCATACAAATTCCAAAGCACGGTACAGTACAGGGGACAGACAGAAGAGAGATCCAGATACAAGAGCCAAAAGGTCATACACGGAATATCATTCTAGAGGGGTCAGGCAAGAGAGGGATCCTAAATACATGAGCCAGAGGTCGTACACAGCAAATATAAGTAAACCAGCAATACAGGGACTAGGTATGAAAGACTATCCTGGTCCAAGGATCAAGGGGAGTCCTGGTCGTACTTATAGGGCAGAACAGGTCATGTGACCGCAGGCCAATCAGCCCAACATATGGCCTGCAGGCTGAAAACAAAAATAAACAGGAATCCCTGCTACCACCAGCAGGGGGCAAGGCCAAGACGTGACATAACCCCCTCCCTTACGGGTGACCTCCTGGGCACCCAAGAAAGAAAACATGGATGGCATGAAAATGGACAAGACCAGTCACCAGTACCCATTGGAATCCCACTCAGACTCAGAGTAGTCGGTTTGTGCCTGAGCAAGCAAAGCTCTTTCATAAACCCCCAGGTCCTTTCTGCGGATCACTGCACCATTAGAGGCCCGTACACAATCTTCGCCAACCGGGCTAGGGTCTCGTACCTGAGGGTCCGACGGCATGAGTACCTTGGACCTTGAACGGAGTGACTCATCAGTCCCAGGTTGTTTATGTTTAGTCCTCTTGCGTCTCCTGGACCGTGATCTAGGAGTTCCATCCACACCATGGTACATAGAGGTATTAGAGGTGCTGCCAGATCCAGTGACGGTAGTCGTGCCCGGGATTGTATATTACAACCCAGAGTGGAACCACTAGACACAGTGGACTTACTGTCTACCCCAGAGACAATGACCTTGCCATTAAACGTGGCCCCGACCGATACAGTACAGGGTGTGTGCATGACTGGTACACTCTCGGGATATGGGACATCACCAGGACATGGTACAGTTGGCGCCAACAATAGTCTTACACCTCTCCCCAGGAGGAGTATATTGTGAATCATCTGAATCAGAGTCTTCCACCAGCCCTTTCAGAATGTCAGGGTGTCTCTGGAGCACTACCCAGTGCCTCTGACGCATCCAAAAGCCAGAAGGCGTCCGTATATATTCCGTGGGAACACAATGTGATTTAGGGATCTCAATACCCTTTAAACCACCAGCTTGCTGAATTTCCCTGATTACTGTGCGGAGTAAGGCAACCTCGGACTTAGAGGGTGTAGTATCAATGGAACCAGAACAAAGTGTGGCAGTGTCAGAACCAGATTGGCTAGGGTTGATCACCTTTTCTTGTCTTCTCTTAGACTTTGTGACCACCTCACAAGGCTTGACAATGGTGGGGACAACACTGGACTCACTGTGGGGCAAGGGCACAGTGGTCTCATGTGCCAATCCAGGCACATCGGCCTCATAACAAAACGTGGTCACAGCTGTCTCGTCTAACCTGGGTACAGCTGTCATTGCTGACGTACAGCTTGTCCCGGACACCACTGGCAAGGTACCAGCCTCAGGCATCACGAATGACATATTGTCAGTACCCGACATGGCTGGCTTCTCATTACCAGTACCCGACATGGCTGGCTTCGTGCCAGGGGAAGCAGGCATGGCTGGCTTTTCATTGCCAGTGGGAACAGACATGGCTGGCTTCGTGCCAGGGGAAGCAGACATGGCTGGCTTCGTGCCAGTGGATACAGACATGGCTGGCTTCGTGCCAGGGGAAGCAGACATGGCTGGCTTCGTGCCAGTGGATACAGACATGGCTGGCTTCGTGCCAGGGGAAGCAGACATGGCTGGCTTCATGCCAGGGGAAGCGGACATGGCTGGCTTTTCATTGCCAGTGGAACAGACATGGCTGGCTTTGTGCCAGGGGAAGCAGACATGGCTGGCTTTGTGCCAGTGGATACAGACATGGCTGGCTTCGTGCCAGTGGATACAGACATGGCTGGCTTCGTGCCAGTGGATACAGACATGGCTGGCTTCGTGCCAGTGGATACAGACATGGCTGGCTTCGTGCCAGTGGATACAGACATGGCTGGCTTCGTGCCAGTGGATACAGACATGGCTGGCTTCGTGCCAGTGGATACAGACATGGCTGGCTTCGTGCCAGGGGAAGCAAACATGGCTGGCTTTTCATTGCCAGTGGAACAGACATGGCTGGCTTCGTGCCAGTGGATACAGACATGGCTGGCTTCGTGCCAGTGGATACAGACATGGCTGGCTTCGTGCCAGGGGAAGCAAACATGGCTGGCTTTTCATTGCCAGTGGGAACAGACATGGCTGGCTTTGTGCCAGGGGAAGCAGACATGGCTGGCTTTGTGCCAGTGGATACAGACATGGCTGGCTTCGTGCCAGTGGATACAGACATGGCTGGCTTCGTGCCAGTGGATACAGACATGGCTGGCTTCGTGCCAGTGGATACAGACATGGCTGGCTTCGTGCCAGTGGATACAGACATGGCTGGCTTCGTGCCAGTGGATACAGACATGGCTGGCTTCGTGCCAGTGGATACAGACATGGCTGGCACTTCATTGCCAGTGGGAACAGGCATGGCTGGCAACGTGCCAGTAGATACAGACATGGCTGGCACTTCATTGCCAGTGAGAACAGGCATGGCTGGCTTCATGCCAGTAGATACAGACATGGCTGGCACTTCATTGCCAGTGGGAACAGGCATGGCTGGCAACGTGCCAGTAGATACAGACATGGCTGGCTTCATGCCAGTAGATACAGGCATGGCTGGCTTTTCATTACCAGTGAGAACAGGCATGGCTGGCATCGTGCCAATAGATACAGACATGGCTGGCATGTCATTGCCAGTGGGAACAGACATGGCTGGCTTCGTGTCAGTAGATACAGACATGACTGGCATTTCATTGCCAGTGAGAACAGGGATGGCTGGCAGCGTGCCAGTAGATACAGACATGGCTGGCTTCATGCCAGTTGAAACAGATATGGCTGGCATTTCATTACCAGTGAGAACAGGCATGGCTGGCAGCGTGCCAGTGGAGACAGACATGGCTGGCATTTCATTACCAGTGAGAACAGGCATGGCTGGCTTTTCATTGCCAGTGGGAACAGGCATGGCTGGCTTTTCATTACCAGTAAGAACAGGCATGGCTGGCAGCGTGCCAGTGGATACAGACATGGCTGGCATCATGCCAGTAGATACAGACATGGCTGGCATCGTGCCGGTGGATACAGACATGACTGGCTTCGTGCCAGGAGATAGACATGGCTGGCATCGTGCCAGTGGATACAGACATGGCTGGCATCTCATTGCCAGTGGGAACAGGCATGGCTGGCTTTTCATTACCAGTGAGAACAGGCATGGCTGGCATCGTGCCAATAGATACAGACATGGCTGGCATGTCATTGCCAGTGGGAACAGGCATGGCTGGCAGCGTGCCAGTGGATACAGACATGGCTGGCATCATGCCAGTGGATACAGACATGGCTGGCATCGTGCCGGTGGATACAGACATGGCTGGCATCGTGCCAGTAGATACAGACATGGCTGGCATCGTGCCAGTAGATACAGACATGGCTGGCATCGTGCCAGTGGATACAGACATGGCTGGCATCTCATTGCCAGTGGGAACAGGCATGGCTGGCTTTTCATTACCAGTGAGAACAGGCATGGCTGGCATCGTGCCAATAGATACAGACATGGCTGGCATGTCATTGCCAGTGGGAACAGCATGGCTGGCAGCATGCCAGTGGATACAGACATGGCTGGCATCATGCCAGTGGATACAGACATGGCTGGCATCGTGCCGGTGGATACAGACATGGCTGGCATCGTGCCAGTAGATACAGACATGGCTGGCATCGTGCCAGTAGATACAGACATGGCTGGCATCGTGCCAGTGGATACAGACATGGCTGGCATCTCATTGCCAGTGGGAACAGGCATGGCTGGCTTTTCATTACCAGTGAGAACAGGCATGGCTGGCATCGTGCCAATAGATACAGACATGGCTGGCATGTCATTGCCAGTGGGAACAGGCATGGCTGGCAGCGTGCCAGTGGATACAGACATGGCTGGCATCATGCCAGTGGATACAGACATGGCTGGCATCGTGCCGGTGGATACAGACATGGCTGGCATCGTGCCAGTAGATACAGACATGGCTGGCATCGTGCCAGTAGATACAGACATGGCTGGCATCGTGCCAGTAGATACAGACATGGCTGGCATCGTGCCAGTAGATACAGACATGGCTGCATCGTGCCAGTAGATACAGACATGGCTGGCATCGTGCCAATAGATACAGACATGGCTGGCAGCGTGCCAGTGGATACAGACATGGCTGGCAGCGTGCCAGTGGATACTGACATGGCTGGCAGCGTGCCAGTGGATACTGACATGGCTGGCAGCGTGCCAGTGGATACTGACATGGCTGGCAGCGTGCCAGTGGATACTGACATGGCTGGCAGCGTGCCAGTGGATACTGACATGGCTGGCAGCGTGCCAGTGGATACTGACATGGTGGCAGCGTGCCAGTGGATACTGACACATGGCTGGCAGCGTGCAGTGGATACTGACATGGCTGGCAGCGTGCCAGTGGATACTGACATGGCTGGCAGCGTGCCAGTGGATACAGACATGGTTGGCAGCGTGCCAGTGGATACTGACTTGGCTGGCAGCGTGCCAGCGGATACAGACATGGCTGGCAGCGTGCCAGTATATACAGACATGGCTGGCAGCGCGCCAGTGGATACAGACATGGCTGGCAGCGCGCCAGTGGATACAGACATGGCTGGCAGCGTGCCAGCATATACAGACATGGCTGGCAGCGTGCCAGTGGATACAGACATGGCTGGCAGCGTGCCAGTGGATACAGACATGGCTGGCAGCGTGCCAGTGGATACAGACATGGCTGGCAGCACGCCAGTGGATACAGACATGGCTGGCATAGCATTCCCAACCGGAGACAATGCAACCACACTGGGAGACGAGGGCATAGTGATCCCATGATTCAACAGATTTGAGGTGGCTATTCTGCCAGTCTGGATGCCTATGGAGGACACACCAGTACCTCCATAGCGATACCTGGATACATGGTTCCCCTGCCATTGCTTAACAGGTTTTAATACACAATGTTCAATAGTGTGATTTGGATCTGCGCAATAAAAACAGACCATACAACCTGCGTCTTTCCTTCTCCGGTATGGGTTTGCAAGTAGTGTAGGGTGGTGCTGCATCGTTAGCTGCAGCAGGTGATAGGCTCAGAGCCTCTATTAACCTCTGCAGCTCTTTCAGCATAGCAAGCACCAAGTTCAATACAGCTTCATACATATGAGACATACCTGCCAGCTTCTATTTGGGACCAGGATAATGTAACGGGGAGCCCCCTATAGGGTGAGGGGAACCCCAATCTGCAGAGATGAAGCCTTAAGGACAGGTATACAGCTTCCAGGGAACAAACCAAGATATTAACAGAACTTAGAAGGATCCCTAAGCCCTGACTGAGATCCTTGAAAGATGGTCTCGAAATTCTAACTAGGCTAGGTTTGCAAGATGAATAAAATATAAACCAGACAGACAATAAATGCAGGTATACAGATTCCAGGGAACAAAGAAAGATATAAACAGAAACTAGAAAGATCCCTAAGCCCTGACTGAGATCCTTGAAAGGTGGTCTCGAAATACTAGCTAGGCTAGGTTTGCAAGACAAACAAAACATAAACCAGACAGACAATAAATGCAAGCATACAAATTCCAAAGCACGGTACAGTACAGGGGACAGACAGAAGAGAGATCCAGATACAAGAGCCAAAAGGTCATACACGGAATATCATTCTAGAGGGGTCAGGCAAGAGAGGGATCCTAAATACATGAGCCAGAGGTCGTACACAGCAAATATAAGTAAACCAGCAATACAGGGACTAGGTATGAAAGACTATCCTGGTCCAAGGATCAAGGGGAGTCCTGGTCGTACTTATAGGGCAGAACAGGTCATGTGACCGCAGGCCAATCAGCCCAACATATGGCCTGCAGGCTGAAAACAAAAATAAACAGGAATCCCTGCTACCACCAGCAGGGGGCAAGGCCAAGACGTGACAATTATGTAACACAATCAGAACCAAATTAGGCAGACATTATTGAATCAGTCTGTTAAAGTTTGCTATATGGTCTATTGGCCTTCTAGAAGACATTCATAGAATTCCTGTATTCATAAAATGGATTTTCTAGTTGAGGTTTGCCAGGTCATTAACTAGGACCCACCAGGTGCCAGACTGGCCAATGGGCACAGTGGCCAAATGGCAGTAAGCCAAATGGTTGGTGCCCCATAATGGCCATTGGGCACAGGCCTATTTGGTGACCATATTTCCCAGTAAGCCCATGTATATGCCCATTTTTTTTACATCCCGCAGACAGATCAACAAATGCAAAGCTCTGATTTATACGGCTGCAGTCCTTATCCCAAACTCCAACCATTGCCCACCTAACCCTTGCCCCATGTTCTGCATTATGAATACTGTATACATAGGCCCATCCCCTTGATTTTGTCCCCTTGAATAGCACTGCCCTCTGCCCAACCTGAATATCTGCTTGTTCTACATCCTCTTACCCACCAAATAAGCTTTTAGTAGTTCATGTATAGGGCATCTGCTGTGTATGCCTAAGACCTATGCATACTGGTTTTAATATATGTGTAGTTATGTGGAATTAACTCTGATGTCTTGATAGGTCTTTACCAAACAATATTAAAGGATATACCTAGACTTTATGTTTGAATTGCCTCTTTTGGGACTTTTTGGATCTTGGCTCTTCGCATAATTTACAAACCGCTGTCACACCCGTTAGGGGTAGCCGATGCTCTGGCGGTTTGCTGGTCTCGATGTCCTTCCCCTCCATCCTTACTGATAGCCATCTATGGTGGGCATGGGACATTTCCAATGGCTGCACTTTGGCTATTCCTGGAGGAGTTTTGTCTCCCTCTGAGCCATCCACTGATCCTCAATAGGGATGAGCTGCTCGGGTTCGGGCGGTTCGGAGTTCGACCCGAACTTTGGCAGTTCGAAAGTTCGTGAACTTCGAACTTTTTGGGTGTGTGCAGTTCGAGTTCGAAAAAAAAAAGAAATTTTGAAAAAAGTATAGAAAATGCTTAAAAAAATACTAAAAAATCTAGAAATAAAGAGACTCTTTACTGCAGAATATTATAAGCAACGGTTTATTAGATATTGAATTAAAAACTAATGTGTACGTGGAAAGATTATCAACTCTAAATGACCTCTGTTCACAAACGGGCATAACACCAGGTGTATTTAGTCTGGTAATCAATTTGATACATTGTACACTATACTGAGGGGGTGGGGTGGTGTCTGCTTCTGATTGAGATTTGAGAATTAATTTCCCTCCTAAAACATCCTAATATGCTGCATTTAACCCTTTGGCTGCTGAGGCTTTTCACACCTCTGTGCTGAGGTCATTTTTACCGCTTTCGCTCATCATGTTTAACCGCGTTTTGTAGCCATATTTTGATATATGACCCAGGCATATTATATATCGTTCTTTCCGGCAGACTTGGCAGATTCATAATATGTCATTATTATATGTATACGTTATGTCATGTCTGTATATTATAACAAAAAATGCAATAAAATTTGAATTTTCAATAATTTATTATTTGTAAAGTGTTTTTTTCACATTTTAACATGCGATCGTTTGCGGTTATATTTTGTATGGGGTGCGCTTGTTAAAAAAATTAGAAATGGGGTCTCGTTACATTTTTTTTGGGGAAAATTTCGCTTTTTTTAACTAAAGCACCGCATACAAAAAACATTAGTGCAGCATTACTGTTCACATTATAATTGAAATGGGAACAATATTGCTGCATTAACAAAACAAAAACAAAAAAAACTTGTTTGTTTTTTTTTAGAATTTTTTTTAAATACTTTTTTTTTTTTTATTTATTTTTTTTAAAAACATTCTTCATGCTCAACGATATCAGACATTAACCCCTAGCTGCCACGGATCGGGAGATAGGGGGTTCATTGGAACCCCTTATCTCCACCATTGGTGGCAGCTAGGGGTTGACGCCAGTCCTCAGGGGGAGTTCCTGGAGGCTTGGCCGACATCCAAGATGTCGGCCAGCTCCAGGAGAGGATCACGATCCGGCGCTTTTCAGCACTGATTCGTGATCCGGCTCCCCAGGGGTTAATCACAGCCACCGTTTGGAAGGGCAGGCTGTGCCCTTCCAAACGGTGCCTGGATTAACCCTCTGCCCCCCGGCAATCGGGAGGGAGAGAGGTCTGAAGGCCCCCCCCCTCCCTTTCAGGTGCTTCCTCCGCACATGCGGGGGCGCCTGAATTAGATGTCATCGCGCCGCCGCAATGACATCTAATTGCTCCGCTGGGGTCGCGGAGTGCTGGGCTGACATCCAAGATGTCAGCCCGCACTGGGGGGGCGCAGCAATCTGCTGGAATCCGGCGGATTGCTGCCTCCTGTGCATGGACGCGCTCAGCGCGTCCATAGCACAGGAGAACCACTTGGCTGGACGCGCTGAGCACGTCCATAGCAGCCAAGTGATTAACTGGTGTTTGAAAAAAATTCAAAATAACATCTAAAGCAATGTTATTTTTCACCTCGGGATTAAACATTCACAGAGTTATTCAGAGAGCGGTGAAAAGCAGGAGAATAACTGGAGAAGTGAAAATTCTAGGTCAAAATAGCCAAACCAGAAAAATTCTCCCATTTAACTCACTTTCCAAATTGGCTATTTGGTCTAAATTGTTCTCTTCTCCTGCCAGTTCTCCTGGCTTTCACCTCTCTCTCAGGGTTGTTCAGAGAAAGGTGAAAACCAGGAGAATGGCAGGAAAAGAGAACAATCTGGACCAACTAGCCGATTTGGAAAGTGAGATAAGGCTAGGGTCAGACTAACGCATTTTTCACAGCGACCGAAAGTGCGTCCGAACGTATTGCCGTATTTTTTCACGGAATGCGCGAAAACGGTCATACGATGCGCATTTTTGGGCGTGATTTTTTACGGATCCAAACCAGGAAACTTTGGGTGTCTGGACGTTATGTTGGCCGGACATGAGCAGGGTCTGACGTCTCCAAATCACGCACACACGCCTCTAGTGGACGCAGCGCACTCTGTACGTCCATACTAGCGGTTCTGCGTTCTCGAAAAAATGCGTTCATTTTCCACTTGCGATGCGCAGCCAGACTTTCGTGCGACCGTACTTCGTATATTGGCCGTCATTGCCCGTCATTTGCTGCTAGTGCGGCCGTGATTAAGTGCACCTAAACGCACGTTAAAAATTCGCTAGTCTGACCCCAGCCTAAGGCTAGGGTCAGACTAACGCAGTATCAACATGTGTTTAGCAGCACTAAATCACGGCCGTGCTAGCAGCAAATGACGTCCAATGCCAGGCAGCATACGAAGAACGGCCGCACAAAAGTGCGGCTGCGCAACGCAAGTGGCAAACGAACGCATTTTTTCGAGAACGTCAAACTGCTAGTACGGACGTACAGAGTGCGCTGCGTCGGCTAGAGGCGTGTGTGCGTGATTGGGAGACGTCAGACGCTGCTAATGTCCGGCCAACATAACGTCCAGACACAAAAAGGGTTTTATTGATGATCCGTACAAAATCACGGACGAAAATGCGCATCGTATGACCACTAATGCGTATTCCGTGAAAAAATGCGTCCATTCGTTCGAACGCACTTTTTCATGGACAACGCGAAAAATGCGTTAGTCTGACCCTAGCCTAAATGGGAGAATTTTTCTGGTTTGGCTATTTTGACCTAGAATTTTCCATTCTCCAGTCATTCTCTTGCTCTTCACCGCTCTCTGAATAACCCTGACAGGGTCATTCAGAGAAAGGTGAAACCCAGGAGAATGACTGAAGAGAAAATTCTAGGTCAAAATAGCCGAACCAGAAAAATTCTCCCATTTATCTCACTTTCCAAATCGGCTATTTGGTCTAGATTGTTCTCTTCTCTTGCCAGTTGTCCTGGCTTTCACCTCTCTCTCAGGGTTGTTCAGAGAAAGGTAAAAACCAGGAGAATGGCAGGAAAAGGGAACAATCTGGACCAAATAGCCGATTTGGAAAGTGAGATAAGGCTAGGGTCAGACTAACGCATTTTTCACAGCGACCGAAAGTGCGTCCGAACGCATTGCCGTATTTTTTCACGGAATGCGCGAAAACGGTCATACGATGCGCATTTTTGTGCGTGATTTTTTTTACGGATCCAAATCAGGAAACTTTGGGTGTCTGGACGTTATGTTGGCCGGACATGAGCAGGGTCTGACGTCTCCAAATCACGCACACACGCCGCTAGTGGACGCGGCGCACTCTGTATGTTCGTACTAGCGGTTCTGTGTTCTCGAAAAAATGCATTCATTTTCCACTTGCGTTGCGCAGCCGGACTTTCGTGCGACCGTACTTCGTATATTGGCCGTCATTGGCCGTCATTTGCTGCTAGTGCGGCCGTGATTAAGTGCGCCTAAGGCTAGGGTCAGACGAACGCATTTTCACGTTGTCTGTGAAAAAGTGCGTTCGAACGAATGGACGCATTTTTTCACGGAGTAAGCGATAGCGGTCATACGATGCGCATTTGCATCCGTGATTTTGTACGGATCATCAATAAAACACTTTGTGCATCTGGACGTTATGTTGGCCGGACATTAGCAGTGTCTGACATCTCCAATTCACGCACACACGCCTCTAGCGGACGCAGCGCACTCTGTACAACCGTACTAGAGGTTTTACGTTCTCGACAAAATGCGTTCGTTTCCCACTTGCGTTGCGCAGCCGGACTTTTGTGCGACCGTACTTCGTATATTGGCCGTCATTGCCTGGCACTTGCTGCTAGTGCGGCCGTGATTAAGTGCGCCTGCACGCGCGTTCGCACTGCGCTCGTCTGACCCTAGCCTAAACGCACGTTAAAAATTCGCTAGTCTGACCCTAGCCTAAATGGGAGAATTGTTCTGGTTTGGCTATTTTGACCTAGAATTTTCCATTCTCCAGCCATTCTCCTGCTCTTCACCTCTCTCTGAATAACCCTGACAGGGTTATTCAGAGAAAGGTGAAACTCAGGAGAATGACTGAAGAGAAAATTCTAGGTCAAAATAGCCGAACCAGAAAAATTCTCCATTTTTCTCACTTTCCAAATCGGCTATTTGGTCTAGAATTTTCCATTCTCCAGTCATTCTCCTGCTTTTCACCGCCAAAAAATCAGTAAACTTTTTCTGCGTGTACGAAAATGTCTCCTCTTTTCATGCAGACTGCCGCCCCAAGCAGTTGTTTATGGATAGATTAAAGGAAAAGCATTTACCGTCATTTGAAATGTAATTTTTTGGTTTTTACATATTTCTATACATCCTAGAAATCCTCCACTTCATGGGCAGGTTATGGGGACCTCCTAGGCACGATATTTGAAGGAATTTTTTGTTTTTATTTTTAACCCTTATTTCATGGAAAACTCACTGTCCCTTTAAAAACGTTTTTTTTTTAAACTTTTTAACCTTGTTTCCTGTCCCCCAGGGCACTACCCGGACCCCCATACACCTTTTATGGCAAATATCTAGCATATATGCCCTCTTGGAGGGCACTCTAAACACCGAATTTTCAGCCCCATTGACTTGTATTGAGTTCGAGTTCGGGTTCGGATCCGAACATTTGGAAAGTTCGGGTTTGGCTCCGAACCGAACTCGGGGAGTGTTCGGCTCATACCTAATCCTCAATGTTGCAAACAAAAGCGTGGAGCTTAGTCCAATACCACCATTTAAATGCCAGCAGTTAGTCTTTTCTGGTGCTCTGTCACGGTTTCCGTTTGGACCCCTCAGTGTGTTTCATATCCAACCTCCTTCCTTCAGCCAGGCCATTGAAAATGGGTTGTGGATGGGTATTCCAGCATGACAATGACCGATAACACATGGCCAAGGCAACAAAGAAGTGGCAGAAGAATCATATTAAGGTCCTAGAGTGGCCTAGCCAGTCTACAGAGACCTTAATCCCATAGAAAATTGGGGGAGATCTGAAGGTTCGAGTTGCGAAACGTCAGCCTCGAAACCATAATGACTTGGAGAGGATCTGCAAAGAGGAGAAATTCCTCCTGAGATGTGTGCAAACTTCTGACCTCTGTGATTGCCATCAAGGGTTTTACCACTAAGGCCAGGGCCGGCGCTAACGTAAGGCGGCACAGGCGGCCGCCTTACTGTCTGGCGTCCTGCCAGTGTGAGGGGCGCCGGCCCGGGGTGTAACCGACCCCCGAGATTTGGCCCGGGGGTTGAGGGACCCAGATGCCGGGCAGCGCGAGAGCGCCTGCCCGGTCTTGAACAGTCCGTCCTGTGAAGTGGATGCGGCTGTGTGCGTGCGCAGCCGGTCACGTGGTCCGGCTAATCAGGTGGTACTGAGTCTCAGTACCACCTGACTGGCCGGACCGCGTGACCGGCTGCGCACGCACACAGCCGCATCCACTTCACAGGACGGACTGTTCAAGATCGGGCAGGCGCTCCCGCGCTGCCCGGCATCTGGGTCCCTCAACCCCCTGCCGGAGCTGGGGCAACAATCCAGGTGAGAGCTGGGGGCAAATCCATGACCTGGGGGCAAATCCATGACCTGGGGGCAAATCCATGAGCTGGGCAAATCCATGACCTGGGGGCAAATCCATGAGCTGGGCAAATCCATGACCTGGGGGCAAATCCATGAGCTTGGGGGCAAATCCATGTGCTGGGCAAATCCATAACCTGGGGGCAAATCCATGAGCTGGGCAAATCCATGACCTGGGGGCAAATCCATGAGCTTGGGGGCAAATCCATGTGCTGGGCAAATCCATGACCTGACCTGGGGGCAAATACATGAGCTGGGCAAATACATGAGCTGGGCAAATCCATGACCTGGGGGCAAATCCATGAGCTGGGCAAATCCATGTGCTGGGCAAATCCATGACCTGGGGGCAAATACATGAGCTGGGCAAATACATGAGCTGGGCAAATCCATGACCTGGGGGCAAATCCATGAGCTGGGCAAATCCATGTGCTGGGCAAATCCATGACCTGGGGGCAAATCCATGAGCTGGGGGCAAATCCATGTGCTGGGCAAATCCATGACCTGGGGGCAAATCCATGTGCTGGGCAAATCCATGAGCTGGGGGCAAATCCATGTGCTGGGCAAATCCATGACCTGGGGGCAAATCCATGAGCTGGGAAATCCTTGAGCTGGGGGCAAATTCATGTGTGAGCTGGGGGCTCTCTGCTCCTCTAGATTGTAAAATCCAGGGTGCCCTCTGCTCCTCTAGATTGTAAAATCTGGGGTGCCCTCTGCTCCTCTAGATTGTAAGCTCCTGGGTGTCCTCTGCTCCTCTAGATTGTAAGCTCCTGGGTGCCCTCTGCTCCTCTAGATTGTAAGCTCCTGTGAGCCGGGCCCTCTGCTCCTCTAGATTGTAAGCTCCTGTGAGCCGGACCCTCTGCTCCTCTAGATTGTAAACTCCTGTGAGCCGGACCCTCTGCTCCTCTAGATTGTAAGCTCCTGTGAGCCGGGCCCTCTGCTCCTCTAGATTGTAAGCTCCTGTGAGCCGGGCCCTCTGTAAATTCTCGTGAGTCGGGCTCTCTGCTGAAACACCTTATTTTCTGTAAGTGCCCCTCCCGAGACTAGTCTCTGGATCCGCCCCTGCCTGGGATTGGAAGGGTTCAATGAGAGGGAGGGGACAACAAGCACCACGTGGTTCCCTGCCTGGCCTTGCTTCCCGAATCCAATCACAGGCGAGCGGGAAAGGTGCGTGTGCACGTGTGCATCACATGCCTGGCCAGCGCCAGCGGCCGCTCGCACCAGTCGCCTCGAGACGTGACGTCACGTGTCACACGAGGGGGACGCAGAGAGCGACGGTGGCGGTGCCTAGCTTAAGCTAAGCCTAAAAAATTGTTGCTACTAAAAAACCTACTACCTGGTCTGGTCTCTGATTGTCCCTGGTGGTCTGGTCTCTCGTCTCACTCCCTCCCTGACTGCCTGAGAGTGTGGACTGAATAGAACTAGAACGCCAGCGGGCGACGGGGGGGCCTGCAGTGCCAAGGTGAGGCAGCAGAAGTCAGCAGGCAGCAGTGAGCAGTGCTGTGCACACTGTCACAGTCAATCAGACACAGTCAGCTGAGCAGAGAGGTAAGAGACTCGCTGGGGGAAAATTTATACCATAAATAATACCCATATGAGCAGCTGGGGGCCGCAAATATACCCATACATGAGCTGGGGGCCGCAAATATATACCCATACATGAGCAGGGGGCCGCAAATATACCCATATGAGCAGCTGGGGGCCGCAAATATATACCCATACATGAGCTGGGGGCCGCAAATATATACCCAAATATGTTGTTCCTACAGTCTGACAAATGTAACTACTGCCTTTCCAGAAGAAAGACAGTGTTTATATAAGTCCATAAAGACAGCACTGGTGGCTGTCCCCCCAATCAGTGACTCACAACGCTGCTAAAGGTTGTCCTTGCAAGACCAACTTTAAGCATCCTTTAATCTCTGCGTGACGACACCGAACACTCACGATAGAGATTATTATGCATCTCTATCCTGATTGGCTTGACATGACGGGGGGGGGGCACCAAAACAGACCTTCGCCTGACTAGGCAAAAAAGCTTGCACCGGCCCTGACTAAGGCTGGGGTCAGACCAGCGCATTTTTAACGTGCGTTCTGGCGCACTTAATCACGGCCGCACTAGCAGCAAATGACGGGCAATGACGGCCAATATACGAAGTACGGTCGCACGAAAGTCCGGCCGCGCAACGCAAGTGGAAAATGAACGCATTTTTTCGAGAAAGCAGAACCTCTAGTACGGACGTACAGAGTGCGCTGCGTCCACTAGCGGTGTGTGTGTGTGATTTGGAGACGTCAGACCCTGCTCGTGTACGTCCAACATAACGTCCAGACGCAAAAAGTTTCCTGGTTTGGATTCATAAAACATCACGCACGAACATGCGCATCGTATGACCGTTTTCGCATATTCCGTGAAAAAATACATCAATCCGTTCGGACGCACTTTTTTACGTTCGCGTGTAAAAATGCTTTCGTTTGACCCTAGCCTAAGTACTTAGTCATGTTTTGTGAAGGAGTCAAATACTTATTTCACGCTTTAAAATGCAAATCAATTTATAACTTTTTTGAAATGCATTTTTCTGGATGTTTTTGTTGTTATTCTGTCTCTCACTGATAAAATAAACCTACAGTTGTGTTCAAAATTATTCAACCCCCACTGAAATTGAGTGTTTTGGCCAGTTTGACATTGATTTTGATCATTCAGTCATCTTGCTTACAATTAAATCAAAGAGGCACGTGTAGGTCAGACAAATATAACATAACATTTATAATGAAATAACCACAAATGTCTTTTCTGTGCTCACATCATTATCAGTTTTATTCAACCCCCAAGTGACATTCAATCTTAGTACTTAGTACAACATCCTTTTACAGTTATAACAGCTTTTAAACGTGAAGCATAGCTTGACACAAGTGTCTTGCAGCGATCTACGGGTATCTTCGCCCATTCGTCATGGGCAAAAGCCTCCAGTTCAGTCACATTCTTAGGCTTACGCACTGCAACTGCTTTCTTTAAGTCCCACCAGAGGTTCTCAATCGGATTTAAGTCAGGTGACTGCGATGGCCACTCCAAAATGTTCCAGCTTTAATCTGCAACCATGCTCTAGTGGACTTGGAGGTATGCTTGGGATCATTGTCCTGTTGAAAGGTCCAACGTCTCCCAAGCCTCAGGTTTGTGACGGACTGCATCACATTGTCATCCAATATCTCCTGGTACTGAAGAGAATTCATGGTACCTTGCACACGCTGAAGCTTCCCTGTACCTGCAGAAGCAAAACAGCCCCAAAGCATGATTGACCCCCCGCCATGCTTCACAGTAGGCAAGGTGTTATTTTCTTCATAGGCCTTGTTCTTCCTCCTCCAAACATAGCGTTGATCCATGGGCCCAAACAGTTCTAATTTTGTTTCATCAGTCCACAGAACACTATCCCAAAACTTCTGTGGTTTGTCCACATGACTTTTAGCATACTGCAGTCGACTCTTCTTATTCTTTGGAGACAGCAAGGGGGTGCGCCTGGGAGTTCTGGCATGGAGGCCTTCATTACGCAGTGTGTGCCGTATTGTCTGAGCTGAAACTTCAGTACCCACATCTGACAAATCTTTTCTCAGTTTCTCAGCAGTCACACGGGGACTTTTCTCCACTCTATGCTTCAGGTAGCGCACAGCAGTCGAAGTCAGCATCTTCTTTCTGCCACGACCAGGTAGCATTTCAACAGTGCCCTTTGCCTTGAATTTGCGAATGATGCTTCCTATGGTCTCTCTTGGTATGTTTAACATCTTTGCAATCTTCTTATAGCCATTGCCCTTCCTGTGAAGAGTAATCACCTCTTCTCTTGTCTTCCTGGACCATTCTCTTGACTTCACCATGTTTGTAACCACACCAGTAAATGTCTAGAAGGAGCTGAGTATCACAGTCATTTTAAAGCTGCCTAATTGGTGCTTATTATGCTTTATTGCTGCTCCGTGACATCCACAGGTGTTTTCAATACCTGATTGAAAACACTTGAATGAACCTCTGTTCTCAGAGAGGTAGTCTTTAAGGGGTTGAATAATTGTGTCAATGAAGAATTCACAAAAGAAACATTTACTACTGTATTACAAAACCAATTGATGTCATTTTAGTTGCATATGGTTCTTTAAAAAGTCCTTGTAGGATTTCATTCTGAATACAATTACAAATGTACACTAAATTCCCTAAAACCCTTTACAGCATTGGGGGTTGAATAATTTTGAACACAACTGTACCTTTAAAATGATAGACTGATCATTTTTGTCAGTGAGCAAACGTACAAAATCAATAGGGGATCAAAATTTTTATTCCCCCACTGTACATATTGTCACTGGGGGGGCTATAGCGCAGTCCTCTAAGGCGAATTATGACACACAAAGTCCTTTAAATGGTGAAATCTTGTACCCTTTATTGCAGCAAGAGCAGAAAATAAAACATTACACAAACAAAATCCTGGTTCACTTGAACACTCACTAAATCACTTGAAGGTCCCTCTCTCACTAGCAGGAATCCTACCCAAAAGTGACAACCAACCTTTGGTATCTCGTGCTGCAAACTCTCTCTCTGCTGCATCTCATTACCCCCCCCCCTCTCAAGGATGAGTAACTTATCCCCTTAATTGCAGGGTCATCTGTAGCAAAACAAAAAAACACCTTCCCTCCAGGGGGTTGATGCCTAAACCTATAAAACAAAATACAGGGGAATACACAGTGCCGTCCTTGTATTACATCACATATCCCTCCCCCAGCTCAGACCCATGAGGTTAGCGGCCTTAGACCACAGACAGTGTGACCTATTGGACAGTGGAACCAATGACAGTTCCATCTCTTCTCTGTGATACCATTGATGTTTCACTTTATAAACTAGAAACCACAGTTTGCCACAATTGACTGAATCAATAAGTACTTGCCCATACTCCCTGGCTACAGGCCAAGTGGAGTTCTCCCATGGCTGACAAACCTGAGAGTGGTCTCGCACGATCACTACATCAGACATTAACACAGGTACTACACCCACATCACATTTCACATTCTCTGCAAGCATATGTACTTCCACTCTGGGGTAGGAGTGGGTGTCCCGATGTATGCATGCAATGTTACACAATTCCCCAAAATACAGTTTTTCTGTCTGGAACAGAGCATGCTTTACCAAGGTAGCCTCACTCCCAAAATCAAGGAGTGCTTGAACACGTTCAGTCCTTGAACAGTTAATCAAAACAGCACTTGTTACGCCATACAATTCTGAGCTGGTTACCACAGTCTCGTGCAGGGTTCTGGTTCCCATATTACACTGCATTGGTTTATCACCCTGTGGACATTTCTGAGCTTCAGGTTCTGGTTCATGTCCTCTGAAACATTGCATTAGCTCCTTGGTCTGATCCAGCAGCAGTTGAGGAACCTCTTGGCATCTTTCACCATAAGTGTCATATTTTTCTATGCTGGGTACAGGGCTTTGTCCTTTGTCTACAGCTTTACCATTCACATAGTCATTAGGAGTTGTGAGCTTAGGCTCCAGCTCATTTTTGTGCAACTCCTTAGCCACATATTTCTCAAATCGACACATCTCTGCTGTATCCTTTGGGTCCCCTTGACTGACCCACTGTCGCACGGCTGTTGGCACATCATTCACAACTAGGGATGAGCTGTTCGGTTCGATCGGTTTGGAGTTCGATTCGAACATTGCCCGTTCCGCAAACATCGAACATTTCCACGTGTTCGCCGCGTGTTCACCCACAATGCACCACAATGCACTTTTCCACTGGCCTGAAGCTTGTGTAGCGCTCACTCCCGGAGGAGCCACTGAATTTAAACCTCGGGTCAGTCTCCCCGCACTAGGGAATAAATATACACCAGCACTGTTGTGGATTTTATAACTTATATAGTTTACTGATCTCAAATAAACTGGCATATATAGAGCAGCACGGTATACATATATATTTACAGAAGTTCGTAATGCGAGAAACGCGCAGCGGAAAAGGAAAAGGAATTTTAACCCCTTCGTTGCTGAAATGTGAGTCCCGTACAGGTTGTGTCCCAAGAAGGTGTACGTGTATGCGTGTGTTGGTACCCGGGTACTAGATTCAACTGGCCAGTGAATGATTTCAATGTGTCTTCGACTAGTCACGTTGGGGCCCTGTAGGTTTAGACAAACTGCAGCGTGCTTTATTATTTTCACTGTGGCCAGGAAGGCCTCTCACCCATCCGCCAGATACTCTGCGCTCTGCTCGACCCAGGACGTCTTTCCACTCGACTTGACTAAGGCTCTGTGCCACCGGATCCGCGTGTCTTGCTTGTCCGTTTCTGCCACAAGATGCTCAGCTCACCGCCTGCACTCCCGTTAGATCATCGCGGTCTCCTAACTCGGGGTCCTTCTGCAGCTCTGTATCTTTTAAACTTCTCACCGATAGGTTAATAGGTCTTCTGGCAAGTGATTTGGGCCGATCTCCAGCTCCGCAAAGCAGCACCTGCACTCCGGCCTGGTCACAATCGCTCCTTGTCTCACGTGCGTCTTGCTCTAACCACCCCTTGGCGCTCACTGGCTCTCCTCTGCACGAGGTTGCGGATGTCTCTCGGTTCTCCCCACCCACTTCCTGTTCCTGCCCCAAAGCATGCTGGAAAACGTAGTCCGAAAGTGTCCAGTATCAGTTTATATTGCATTCGCCTCCCCCTGGTGGCCAGAAACAAGTAACTACAGCGGCAGGATTTAAACCAGCGCTACACTCTCCCCCTCCTAGAACTCTTGGGTCTCTCCAAGGAGGTGTAACAGTTACATTACATTTCAACATTACATCAGTCGATATATATAGGCTCAGCAGCAAACATACAATGGGTTAGGTATACATCCTCAAGTTTACTCATACTTCTAGCTACCTCAGCTAACATAGCGGACACTTCGGGCAACCTTCGCACTGTGGTAACAGCCTCTTCAGTGCTATGTCCTGGTGAGTCATAGGTGAGTCTTTGAGGGGGTCGGACAGAACGTTTTGGCTCTGGCTCAATCAGCTCTTCTACAGTCGGAAGTATTACAGATACAGGTTCAGGTCTTTCATTCAAAACTGGAACAGACATCTCCTCGGAGTATGATCCTTCCAATGAAGGCATAGAAGTGTAATCATAGGACGCGTTTTCAGGAACTATAGGAATTTCAGAAGTTTCAGGAATGTCCAGCTGGAATTCTGGAGCCTCAGGCCTCAGATTGCTTTCCCACCGTTCAGCAACTGGGACGACTTCTTCAGGCTCTGGTGAGCGAACCCAATCCAGACAAAACTTTCTTCTTCACTTTCCCCTTCGCTTTCCTCAACAACTTGTGTCTGCTGAGACCGAGTAATGGGAGTCAAACATGGAGCAGGCGGAGGCGGATTCGGCAGAGAAAGTTCATCTCCAACTGGTATCCTTACAGCTTCCTTCAGAGGTAGCAAATGATTTCGGTGCCAGTTTTTAAGAGGTCCAGCCTTCCCATCAGGTCGAATTTGGTAAACTGGCAGACCCGGCAGTTGTTTGCAGACAATGTAGACCTGAGAACTCCATCGGTCCGCCAACTTATGCATGGCAGAAACACCCAAGTTCTTCAACAAAACCCTATCGCCGAGTTGTAGATCCTGTATCCGAACTTTCAAATCGTAGTTTTGTTTATTCCTCTGTTCCCTGTTCCCAGAGGTCAAACGGGCTTGTTCAAATGCAGAGGCCAAATTCTTCCGGAGTCTATCCACATAATTCCTATGAGAGGCTACAGACGTCTGATCCAGAGATGACCCGAACGCCAAATCAACCGGCAGTCGAGCTTCCCTTCCGAACATGAGACGGTACGGTGAGTATCCAGTAGCGTCACTCTCCGTGCTGTTGTATGCATGTACTAGCGTGGCTATGTGACGACTCCAGCTCTGCTTCTCTCTGTTTGACAATGTCCCCAACATATTTAGCAGAGTGCGATTGAACCTTTCTGGCTGAGCATCACCTTGAGGGTGATATGGTGTAGTTCGGGTTTTCTGAATTCCCAGCAGTTCCAGTAATTGCCCAACAAGCCGGCTCTCAAAGTATCTACCCTGATCCGAGTGTATTCTCCTTGGCAGTCCATAGTGAACAAAAAACTTTTCTATTAAAACCTTCGCCACCGTAGGAGCACGTTGGTCTCTCATAGAAAAAGCTTGGGCATAACGCGTGAAATGATCAGTCACCACTAAGATATTTCCCTGCCCACTTGCATCCGGCTCTAAGCACAGGAAGTCAATGCACACCAAATCCATGGGTCCTTGACTTTGTAGGTGGCTCATTGGAGCAGTTTGGGTTGGCAGAGTCTTCCTTTGAATACACCTCAGACATGAGTGGCAGTAACTTTCAACTTCAGGCCTCATGCAGGGCCAATAGAATCTGTCCCGCACCAGCTTATAAGTTCTCTCTGCTCCTAAATGTCCATGGTCATCATGTAATGACCGTAGCACACCCTCTCTGTGTTTGGTGGGAAGGAACAACTGTTGGGTCTCTCCAGCATCGCTTGAGGAGCCCCTTCGGTAGACCACCCCATCCAAACATTTTCAACCGTTCCCACTCCTTGTAGACCAATCTGGCCCCTTCTGGGGAATTTGACAGAAGAATCTCCCGTTGGTTCGCATTTAGAGCCTTCATGGTCAATGCGATCAGAGGATCTCCAGCCTGGTCAGCTCTCAGGTCCTGTTTCGAAACAGTTGGCAAACTTTCATCTCTCAGCTGCGTAGGGTTACAGTAGAACTCTGGAACAGCTGCAGCCATGACTCCTATGGCTTCTGCTTCAATCCCTCCCTTGATCCGGCGCTCTGCTCCTTGACATAAAGCTTGCACCCCATCTGGAGTTAACTGAGTCCATTCTGTAGTGTAGGGTCTTCTCGACAAAGCATCAGCATCTCGATTGTTCACTCCAGGGCGATACTTCAGGCTGAACCTAAACCCTGACAGAGTGGCCAACCACCGATGTCCCATTGCATCCAGCTTCGCAGTAGTAAGGACGTAGGTAAGAGGATTGTTATCCGTCTTTATCACAAATTCGGCTCCATACAGATAGTCTTTCAACTTGTCGACCACTGCCCACTTCAAAGCGAGGAACTCCAACTTATGGGTAGGATAATTCTTTTCCGAAGGCGTAAGGCTCCGGCTCACGTAGGCTACAGGCCTCAACAATCCACCATATTCTTGGTATAAGACTCCCCCTAGACCCTCTCGGCTGGCATCTACATGCAATTCGTACGGCTTATGAGGATCTGCGTAGGCCAAGACAGGAGCTCGAGTTAGACTCTCTTTCAGCTTCACGAAAGCACCTTCGCATTGACTAGTCCATTCTCCTTGGATAGATTCTCGAGCCTTCCTTTGCCCTGGAGCTGACGGATTTCGGTCACAGGCCTTGTGGCCTTCTTCTGCATCTTCCTTCTGCAGGCGTTTATTCAGTGGTTGAGCTATCTTGGCAAACCCTCCTACAAATCTTCGGTAATATAAGCAGAATCCCAGGAAAGATCTAAGTTCAGTAACATTTCGGGGTCTAGGCCAGGAAGCTACGGCTTCCAACTTTCGAGGATCCGTCGAAACGCCTTCTGCTGAAACAACGTGTCCCAGATTCGTAACGGAAGGCAAACAGAATTGACACTTCTCCAGAGACAGTTTCAACCCCTCTACATGGAGCCGCTTCAAGACCTTCTCCAACCGTTGCTCATGTTCTTCCAATGTCATTCCAAACACGATTATGTCATCCAGATACACTAGCACTTCGATCAGGTTCATGTCTCCGACTGTCTTCTCCATCAACCGTTGGAACGTGGCTGGAGCCCCCGTAAGGCCTTGAGGCATTCGGTTGAACTCAAAGAACCCCAGTGGGCAGATGAACGCAGTCTTCTCTTTGTCTTCAGGATGCATTGGTATCTGGTGATACCCACTTCGCAGGTCTAGTACACTAAACCATTTTGCTCCAGACAAACACTGCAAGGCATCTTCTATCCGAGGAGTGGCATATTGATCGGGGATGGTTCTCCGATTTAGCATGCGATAGTCTATGCATAGACGGACAGAACCATTCTTCTTCCGGACCATCACTATGGGAGAATATCCAGCTCTTGTAATTACACTTGTAATTGGCTACAGCCTTGCACCTGACCGCAGGTCAGGTGCAAGACAGGTGCAAGACTATGGCAATCACGGCTCAGAGTCCTGAATGGGCAAATTTTGCCTAATCATGGGCTCACAGAGTTAAGTCCCGCAGCACACTATATAAGGCTTCCCTGCCTGCAGCCGCAGCGCGTGTATTTGCAGGAGTGAATTAGAGAGGAGAGGAGATTGTTCTGTCAGGGTGTATCAGTGACGTTGTAGGAGATTTCTGGGAATTAGAATCTGTGTTAGCACTGCCAGGCTATCAGGGACAGTGTGCTTCAGTGAGTTGTAGGAGATTTCTGGGAATTTGAATCTGTCTTGGCACTGCCAATCTATCAGGGACAGTGTGTTTCAGTGAGTTGTAGGAGATTTCTGGGAATTTTAATCTGTGTTGGCACTGCCAGGCTATCAGGGATAGTGTGTTTCAGTGAGTTGTAGGAGATTTCTGGGAATTAGAATCTGTGTTGGCACTGCCAGGCTATCAGGGACAGTGTGTTTCAGTGAGTTGTAGGAGATTTCTGGGAATTAGAATCTGTGTTGGCACTGCCAGGCTATCAGGGACATTGTGTATCAGTGAGTTCTACCACAGTTCAGCAAATTAGAATCTGTCTTGGCACAGCCTGTTATCAGTGTGTATCAGAGAGTTATACCACAGTTCAGCAAATTTGAATCTGTCTTGGCACAGCCTGTTATCAGTATGTATCAGCGAGTTATACCACAGTTCAGCAAATGAGAATGTGTCTTGTCTGGTTGTCGTGGATGTGGTGCATCCTCTGCAGGGGCACGCTTGTCCTTTCTAACTGGTGCTGGCCATCTTAAGCAGCAGCAACATACAGAGGATTTGCAGGATTGGCTAACCAGGCCATCCTCATCCTCCGAGTCCTCTGCCAGCCAGGCTTGTAGTGGTTTACAGTCCACCTCAGCTGCCAAACATCTAATTCAGCCTCCATGTCCACAGCTAGCCTCACTATCCTAGCCTCACTATCATACACGGAGGAGTCAGCTGAATTGTTTGACTACAGTAAGAGTGACGTGCTGCTTGAGGATGCGCAGCAACTTCAGTGCTCTGATTCAAACTCTGAGGTTGAGGAAGGGAGTATAATCAGCCTAGAGGGAGGGGATGCCAGTGACACACAAAGAACTGGCACTCAGGTTCCCCTAGCAGCTGCAGCATACTGCCAGGTTGGCTCCAGTGATGAGAAGACAGGGGGTGATGTCAATGATGATGAGGTCACTGACTCCACCTGGGTGCCTGATCGAACAGAGGAGTCAAGGGAGGAGGAGGAGGCACAACAAAAACGAGGCAGAACGTCCTCTATGAGCAACCGTAGCCAGTCCAAGGCATCAGATGTCAGAGCTGCTCAGGTGCAGAGCGCTGTTGTCTCACAGCACACGTCCAGGATCTCTACTGTCTGGGAGTTCTTCATGACATATGCAGCAGACTGCAGCGTTGCTATTTGTAAGCTATGTCGGAGGAGGATCCAGCGTGGGAAAGACATCAGACACTTGGGTACCAAGTGCTAGAGGCGACATATGACAACCTGCCACGCATCCCGTTGGCACAACACTTTGCATAGATCCTCCTCCTCATCTGACTCTACCCCCACTATATGTCCTGCCATGTCATTGCCTACAACCTCCACTGACAGGGATGATGCTACAGTAATGGGTGTACCAGGTCCTTCCTCAGAATGTGACAGCATCCCATCAGCTGAAGATTTATGCAGTCAGATTACGTTGCCCCAGCTGCTGTAGTATAAGAAAAAATATAGTCCCAACCATCCGCAAGCACAGCGTCTAAATGCCAGCTTAGCAAAATTACTCGCATTATAGCTGCTGCCTTTCCAGCTGGTGGACTCTGCTTCCTTCTGTGAATTTGCCGAATGTGTTGTACCACAGTGGCAGGTTCCAAAATGCCATTTCTTTTCACGGAAGGCCATTCCAGCACTATACCAGCACATGGAACACAATGTTATGGATTCATTGGGAAAGGCAGTCAGCAGCAAGGTGCACATTACTTTAGACACGTGGTCCAGCAAGCATGGACAGGGCCGTTACATTTCCTTCATGGCACACTGGGTAACTCTGCTTGCAGCTGGGAGGGATCCAGGATGGGGCTCTGTGCTGGAGCTTGCTCATCCACCATGCCTCCAGAAAGCTGCTTATATGAGGTCTGTCTGCTCTACCACCTCTTCCTCCTCCTCCTCCAATGTCTCTGGCAAAGGGGCAGTTAAACCGACACATGGCAGGGGCTACACAATGGCTCAATCAAAAAGATGCCATACTGTGCTTGAGCTGGTTTGTTTAGGGGACAGGAGCCACACCGGGCCTTAAATTCTGTCAGCTCTGCAGGGGCAGGCGCAGAGATGGTTAACACCATGCCAGCTCCAGCTGGGAATGGTAGTCTGTGATAATGGCAGCAACCTTCTCTCCACCCTACACCTGGGTAAGTTGACGCAGGTACCATGCCTAGCACACGTCCTAAATCTAGTGGTACAGCATTTCCTAACCAGGTACCCAGGGCTGGAAGAGCTTCTCAGCCAGGCCAGACAAGTCTGCAGCCACTTCAGACTGTCATTCCCAGTAAGTGTTCGCCTGGCAGAAATTCTAAGAGAAGTCCACCTTCCCACAAACCGCCGGATCTGTGACATGCCCACCAGGTGGATCTCAACATTGGCAATGCTGCAGCGTCTGCACAAGCAGCAGAGGGCCATCAATGAGTACCTGTGTGTGTATGGCACAAGGACAGGTTCAGGAAAACTTGGTTCCCCCCGCCATCAATGAGTATCTGTGTGAGTATGGCACAAGGACAGGTTCAGGAAAACTTGGTCCCCCCGCAGTGGCTGATGATCAAGGATGCATGCACTGTACTGTCACCATTTGAGGAGGCAACGAGGATGGTGAGCAGGGACAGTGCATGCATCAGTGACACAATTCCTTTAGTGTTCTTGCTGGAGCACACTCTGTGGGGAATTATAGATGTGGCACTAGAGGCAGAGCAGCGGGAAGAATAAGAGGCCTTCCCTAGCTCTCAAGGCCCCAGTCTTTACACAGACAGCATTCCTGCGGGTCCTATGATCAGACAGGAGGAGGATGAGGAGGAGGATGAATATTTAAGTAGTGGGGGCATTGAAGGTGGGGATTCCTCAAGGGAGGGTTTCGTGTGACCAGAAACACAAGGGCTAGTGCGTGGCTGGGAGGAGGAAGTGCATGATGGGGTCATCCTCATTGACCAGGAAGACTCGGAAGCTAATGCCACCTCCAACCTACGCTGCATGGGCTCCCTTATCCTGCAAAGCCTGCTAAAGGACCCCAGGATTCGTGCTATCAAGGAGAGGGATCATTACTGGTTGGCAACCCTTATTGATCCACGATACAAGGGTAAGGTTGCAGAGCACATCCTGACCTCACAGAGGGAGCACAGGATGAAACAACTTGAGGACGCTCTAAAGCGACACTTGTGTAACACCTTTCCAGACACTAGTAGGGTACCAACTGATGACACAGGTGCTTCTGAGGCTGCGGTTTATCAGAGGAAGAGCGGTGAAGGGGGCCGCTTGACTGATGCCTTTTCCAATTTTTTTAGTCCACGACGCCCAGGGATGTCAAATGTAGGCATCCATTGCCAGCGTCTTCACCATATGGTGCAGGACTATCTAGGGGCATGGGCAGACCTGGATAACTTTACAGCAGATGATCCACTGGCTTACTGGGTATTGAGATTGGATCACTGGCCAGAACTTAGCCAATATGCTATGGAGCTAATAGGTTGCCCTTCATCCAGCGTGCTTTCTGAAAGGACAGTGCCGCTGGAGGTTTTGTCACAGACAAAAGAGTGCGTCTGTCCACCGACTCTGTAGACCGGATGACATTTATAAAAATGAATCAGTCCTGGATCAGCAGCTATCAATCCCCTGATGCTGACGTAACTGAATAGATCGGAGATCTCTTCTACATTCCCAAAACCTCCACCACTGCACTCTTCCACAATACCACAAAGGGGTTGCTTACGGTGTGAAGGCACTTGCTGCCCACCAAAGGCACAATATTTGGGTGCACTGCCACTGACACCTGTACCAGATTCATATCATTTTAATATCGGACTGCAGGGTCCACCACTGCACTCTTATCCAATACCACAGAGGGGTTACGGTGTGACGGCACTGTTGCCGACACTAAAGGCCCAATTTTAAAGCACCTATTGTTACTTTCATCCAAAGCCTGCATAAGTTTCACCATAATTTACAAAACAAATCACTAAACTTGTTCTGCGTATCCTAAAACGTCTCCTTTTCATACAGGCTGCCGCCCCAAGCAGTTGTTTATGAATAGATTAAAGGAAAACCATTTACCATCATTTGAAATGTCATGTTTTTGTTTTTAAATGTTTCTATACCTCCTACAAATCTGCCACTTCACAGGCAGGTTATGGGGACCTCCTAGGCACGATATTTGAAAGAATTTTTCGTTTTCATTCTTAACCTTTATTTCATGGAAAACTCACTCTTCCTTTAAAAACATTTGTTTTAAAACTTTTTGTCCTGGTTTCCTGTCCCCCAGGGAACTACCCAGACCCCCATACACCTTTTATGGCAAATATCTAGCATATATGCCCTCTTGGAGGGCACTCTAAAAATCGAACGTTCGGGTCCCATTGACTTACATTGAATTCGGATCGTGTTCGAGCTCGAATTCGAACTTTTGAAATTGTTTGAGTTTGAAGTCGAACCGAACACGGGGGCGTTTGGCTCATCCGTATTCACAACCACCTTCTACATTATTTTGGAAGAATCAATGTCTGGTTCCAACAATTTCGGCACACACATCTGCAGCGCATTCATCTGGGTCCTTGCAGGTTTTCCCAGATCAGCCTTCAGATTATCTGCCTCAGTCAGTTCATGCAAGTAATCAGGTGTCTGACTACATTTCCCACAATCCAGGGAGCTCACTTCAGAGGGCAATAGGACTTGCTGCAATATGTTAGCAAGGACTGCTCTTTCTTCTTGCTGAGCTTTCCTCACAGTTTTAACCCGTGCAGCCAATATACAATTTGCCTCCTTGTTGCCTGCATCAAAGCTTCCACCAGGTCCTCCATAACAGCCAAATGAGGAGAAACAATGCTTCCACAGGCCTTCAGATTTAAATGTGCAAGGAACACACATTTTTCTTTGCTGCGGCACTGTGCTGATTAAGCCTTCAGCTGTTCACCACAAAACTTCACCAGGCACTTTTCCAAACTTCAATACCCACAGACCTCTTCTGCGCTAATTGCCTGCATTCTCCACCATATGTCACTGGAGGGGCTATAGTGCGGTCCTCTAGGGCGAATTATGACACACAAAGTCCTTAAAATGGTGAAATCTTGTACCCTTTATTGCAGCAAGAGCAGAAAATAAAACATAACACAAACAAAATCCTGGTTCACTTGAACACTCACTAACTCACTTGCAGGTCCCTCTCTCACTAGCAGGAATCCTACCCAAAAGTGACACCAACCTTTGGTATCTCGTGCTGCAGACTCTCTCTCTGCTGCATCTCATTACTACCCCCCCTCTCAAGGAAAAGTAATTTATCCCCTTAATTGCAGGGACACCTGTAGCAAAACAAAAAAAAAACCTTCCCTCTTTGGGGTTAATGCCTAAACCTAAAAAACAAAATACAGATGAAGGCACAGTGCCATCCTTGCACTACATCACAATATATATATATATACACTATCTCTATCTACTGACCTTTTCTGTGTTTGTTGAACCTGGTACTTGCTATACCACCTGTATTGCTGTATAATTAGTATATATACTGTATATATATATATACAGTCAGGTCCAGAAATATTGGGACATCGACACAATTCTAACATCTTTGGCTCTATACACCACCACAATGGAGTTGGAATGAAACAAACACAATGTGCTTTAACTGCAGACTGTCAGCTTTAATTTGAGTGTATGTACATCCAACTCAGGTGAACGGTGTAGGACTTACAGCAGTTTGCAGATGTGCCTCCCACTTGTTAAGGGACCAAAAGTAATGGGACAGAATAATAAATCATAAATCAAACTTTCCCTTCTTAATACTTGGTTGCAAATCCTTTGCAGTCAATCACAGCCTGAAGTCTGGAACGTATAGACATCACCAGACGCTGGGTTTCATCCCTGGTGATGCTCTGCCAGGCCTATACTGCAACTGTCTTCAGTTCCTACTTGTTCTTGGGGCATTTTCACTTTAGTTTTGTCTTCAGCAAATGAAATTGATTGAATGGATTCAGGTCAGGTGATTGACTTGGCCATTGCATAACATTCCACTTCTGTCCCTTCAAAAACTCTTTGGTTGCTTTTGCAGTATGCTTTGAGTCATTGTCCATCTGCACTGTGAAGCGCCGTCCAATGAGTTCTGCAGCATTTGGCTGAATGTGAGTAGATAATATTGCCCGAAACACTTCAGAATTCATCCTGCTGCTTTTGTCAGCAGTCACATCATCAATAAATACAAGAAAACCAGTTCCATTGGCAGCCATACATGCCCACGCCATGACACTACCACCACCATGCTTCACTGATGAGGTGGTATGCTTGATCATGAGCAGTTCCTTTCCTTCTCCATACTCTTCTCTTCCCATCACTCTGGTACAAGTTGATCTTGGTCTCATCTGTCCATAGGATTTTGTTCCAGAACTGTAAAGGCGTTGTTAGGTGTTGTTTGGCAAACTCTAATCTGGCCTTCCTGTTTTTGAGGCTCACCAATGGTTTACATCTTCTGGTGAACCCTCTGTATTCACTCTGGTGAAGTCTTCTCTTGATTGTTGACTTTGACACACATACACTTACCTCCTGGAGAGTGTTCTTGAATCTGGCCAACTGTTGTGAAGGATGTTTTCTTCACCAGGGAAAGAATTCTTTGGTCATCCACCACAGTTGTTTTCCGTGGTCTCCTGGGTCTTTTGGTGTTGCTGAGCTCACCGGTGCGTTCCTTCTTTTTGAGAACAGAACAGTTGTTTTGGCCACGCCTAATGTTCTTGCTATCTCTCTGATGGGTTTGTTTTGTTTCTTCAGCCTAATGATGGCTTGCTTCACTGATAGTGACAGCTCTTTGGATCTCATCTTGAGAGTTGACAGCAACAGATTCCAAATGCAAATAGCACACTTGAAATTAACTCTGGGCCTTTTATCTGCACATTGTAATTGGGGTAATCAGGGAATATCACACACCTGGCCATGGAACAGCTGAGAAGCCAATTGTCCCATTACCTTTGGTCCCTTAACAAGTAGGAGGCACATCTGCAAACTGCTGTGAGTCCTACACCGTTCACCTGAGTTGGATGTACATACCCTCAAATTAAAGCTGACAGTCTGCAGTTAAAGCACATTGTGTTTGTTTCATTCCAACTCCATTGTGGTGGTGTATAGAGCCAAAGATGTTAGAATTGTGTCGATGTCCCAATATTTCTGGACCTGACTGTATATGCTATCACTGTGTACCAAACGTACGCTTATGGGAACTCTGGTTATTGTGTTTTTCTTTTATTAGCTTAGATCTGTCCATTCTAAGGACTGAAAAAACACCAGAGGAAAAGAAAGCCCAACAAGGAAGCCCTTATCCTTCCACAAAACTAAGTTGGGGATACTAAACAAACAATGAAATCAAATTTAATGTATATACTGTGAACGTAATTACCTTTATTAGTAAATTTTCCACACACAAAAAATACAAAATATACCTTTAACATAGAGGATTGAGGACACTTATGACATATATCTCAATATGAGCAGAGTCTCGATCAATACACCGACTCTACGCTCTATCAGGGTTATTCAAAGAGATCGAATTGCTGCCGAAAGGTAACGGAACAGTGAAATTCAGCGTTCGGTTCCCTTTCCTGGCCATTCGGCTATTCAGAGAGCAGGCAGTTCGCCAAATCCTGGTGAATTACCTGCACATACGGTGCCTGTTCGGTGCCTGTTCGAGGGCAGTGAAATCCCTATAGAGAAGCACTGCTTCGGCTATTTAGAGAACACAAACCAGCAGTGAAAGGTTCCCCTAATGCCCTGCTGTTCAGTGGTTTCATTCGACAGGTTTATTCAGGCGAATCCCATAGGCTTCAATGTTAAAAATATTCCTGTTTTAATACAGTATCTAATAAAGCGTTTATTATAATATTCTGCAGCTAAAAGTCTCTTTATTTATAGATTTTTTAGGATCTTTTAACTATTTTTCTGTATTTTTTGGAGAAAAAAAATCTCAGATTTTTATTTAAATCGTTTTTTCTTTTTCTGTAACTGCCCTTTTTATTATCATTTATTGGATTTTATATGTAAATTTCAGACATTTTCATTCTGTAGTTTCTTTGCAAACAGCGTTTCAATTACAAACCTTCAAGTGTACTGTTTTTTTTTTTTAACTCCATTCGGCTCCGGTGTCGGGTTTTTCCAGCGGCTGATCTGCGCTCTGATCAGCTCCTGCTCGGGTTTCTCCAGCGTGTTCGGCGGGGTTAATCCAGATGTTTTTGTGGGTTTCGGTGTGGCTTCGCCTGGTTTTGCAGTGAGTGTTCGTCGGGTTTGTGGCGGCTTTTCCCTGCATTACGACGGCCCTGTGAGGTTTGCTGAATACACCGCAGGGTCGCCGAAATGGGATCGCCAAATCTAACCGAATTGAAGAGAACGAAAAGTCACCGAACTTGCGGTGACTTTTCGATTCTCTTTGAATAACCCTGTATGAATTTACTTTTAAAGGTAATTATGTTCACAGTATATACATTGTATTTGATCTCATTGTTGCTGTAGTATCCTTAGTATCCCAAAACTTAGTTTTAGGAAGGATAAGGGCCTACTTGTTCGACTTTCCTTTCCTCAGGTGTTTTTTTATATATTTTGGTGAGTTAGGCCCGGGCGGTTTGGAGGATACATATTAGTATTAGTGTTAGGAGGTTGACTTAGAACAACAAAATGGGGGTCTCCTATCTGATGTGCATTCTAAGGACTGTCCTGTCAGATTAGGGTTTTCCTTGCTTTTAAATTGTGTGTCTGTGTGCCGGGATTTCTATTACTCTTGACAATGTTTGAATACTTGATGAAGATTAAAGACACGCAGTTGACAGTAAGACAGTTCATGTCCCCAACATATTTTTTTTTCGTGTTTCCTAGAATCCTTTGCACACACTGGCTGAGCTAATTATGACTTGTAGTATATGAAAAACAAATTGATAACACAGTATTATTCACCTGTCCTTGGTCTGCTATCTGTGCTGCATGACATTTATTATACAGTGCCAGAGCTTTCTCTTTCTAATCATATTCTATATAATTACCTTTCCCATGCTGCATGATTGGAAATGTTTCACTTTGAAAGTAAACATACATTGTTGTTGGTTCCCCAGCCAGAAAAAACAATGAATTTCCCACATTACATGAGTTCTGGATACATTCTTTGACCAGTTCTGGCATCTCTCTAATGCAAAAAGATACCATTTGTAATAAAGGTCTTTTTTTTTATTTTTATTTTCTTATTCTTTTTTAATACCAAAACAGGACCCATGGTCATTGTGGAAGGAGCATACAGTTTATTGTTCCTCAACCACAGTTACTGAGTAAAAACGGATTTAAATAAGAAATATATACGAATGAATTTATGTGCTATATTATTGAATTTTTGTAAACTGCTCATATTGAATTGTTTAATGTTGATTCCCTTCCTCTTTCTATTTTCTGTACCCCCATTTACTGTTTATTGTTTGCATTTTAAAAAGAGTTCAATAAGACCTAAATTTAAATAAAACTGGTCATCTAATAGAGAGCATATATTATCATTTGTTACTTACAGTTTGCCTAGGGTATTACACGTTTCTCCTGAATACTAAATTATGAGGTGCGGCATTCACAGCCCTCTTATAACAGGTCCACAGGGGCTGATTCCTGATATATTGGAATGTTGTATGATGCTGGGATTCAAAGTGTTATGAGTGACTCTGACATCTCATTCTCTGATTTCATCTTAGCAGCTAGTTTGCCAGCTATCATCACAGCTGATTTATTGCTTGAATGGGCCGTTTACAAATCATCATGAAAATGTTAAGATTAACAGCCCAGTGTCAGCACTTTGGAATTTCTGCCATTTGTATTGTATGCATGAACGTGCTGATGCTTTATGTTCACTGTATGACTCCACATCTAGAGTTTTCACAGCAATTCCTAAAGTTTGTTAGTGGTTTATATAGCAATAGCTCATTTACCTTCAGGTAGGTGTTTTGATGGCTTTATATTAAGTATAACAGGCATATACAGTTGTGTTCAAAATTATTCAACCCCCAATGCTGTAAAGGGTTATAGGGAATTTAGTGTACATTTGTAATTGTATTCAGAATGAAATCCTACAAGGACTTTTTAAAGAACCATATGCAACTAAAATGACATCAATTGGTTTTGTAATACAGTAGTAAATGTTTCTTTTGTGAATTCTTCATTGACACAATTATTCAACCCCTTAAAGACTACCACTCTGAAGAACAGAGGTTCATTCAAGTGTTTTCAATCAGGTATTGAAACCACCTGTGGATGTCACGGAGCAGCAATAAAGCATAATAAGCACCAATTAGGCAGCTTTAAAATGACTATGATACTCAGCTCCTTCTAGACATTTACTGGTGTGGTTACAAACATGGTGAAGTCAAGAGAATGGTCCAGGAAGACAAGAGAAGAGGTGATTACTCTTCACAGGAAGGGCAATGCCTATAAGAAGATTGCAAAGATGTTAAACATACCAAGAGAGACCATAGGAAGCATCATTCGCAAATTCAAGGCAAAGGGCACTGTTGAAACGCTACCTGGTCGTGGCAGAAAGAAGATGCTGACTTCGACTGCTGTGCGCTACCTGAAGCGTAGAGTGGAGAAAAGTCCCCATGTGACTGCTGAGGAACTGAGAAAAGATTTGTCAGATGTGGGTACTGAAGTTTCAGCTCAGACAATACGGCGCACACTGCGTAATGAAGGCCTCCATGCCAGAACTCCCAGGCGCACCACCTTGCTGTCTCCAAAGAATAAGGCTGGGGTCAGACGAACGCAGTTTTAACGTGCGTTTAGCCGCACGAAATCACGGCCGTGCTAGCAGCAAATGACGTCCAATGCCGGGCAGCATACGACGAACGGCCGCACGAAAGTTCGTCCGTGCAACGCAAGTGGCAAACAAACGCATTTTTTCGAGAACGTCAAACCGCTAGTACGGACGCACAGAGTGCGCTGCGGCCGCATAGCGGCATGTTTGAGTGATTGGGAGACGTCAGACGCTGCTCATGTCCGGCCAACAAAACGTCCAGACGCAAAAAGGGTTTTATTGATGATCCGTACAAAATCACGGACGAAAATGCACAGAAGTTTTGGGATAGTGTTCTGTGGACTGATGAAACAAAATTAGAACTGTTTGGGCCCATGGATCAACGCTATGTTTGGAGGAGGAAGAACAAGGCCTATGAAGAAAAGAACACCTTGCCTACTGTGAAGCATGGCGGGGGGGTCAATCATGCTTTGGGGCTGTTTTGCTTCTGCAGGTACAGGGAAGCTTCAGCGTGTGCAAGGTACCATGAATTCTCTTCAGTACCAGGAGATATTGGATGACAATGTGATGCAGTCCGTCACAAACCTGAGGCTTGGGAGACGTTGGACCTTTCAACAGGACAATGATCCCAAGCATACCTCCAAGTCCACTAGAGCATGGTTGCAGATTAAAGGCTGGAACATTTTGGAGTGGCCATCGCAGTCACCTGACTTAAATCCGATTGAGAACCTCTGGTGGGACTTAAAGAAAGCAGTTTCAGTGCGCAAGCCTAAGAATGTGACTGAACTGGAGGCTTTTGCCCATGACGAATGGGCGAAGATACCCGTAGATCGCTGCAAGACAATTGTGTCAAGCTATGCTTCACGTTTAAAAGCTGTTATAACTGTAAAAGGATGTTGTACTAAGTACTAAGATTGAATGTCACTTGGGGGTTGAATAAAACTGATAATGATGTGAGCACAGAAAAGACATTTGTGGTTATTTCATTATAAATGTTATGTTATATTTGTCTGACCTACACGTGCCTCTTTGATTTAATTGTAAGCAAGATGACTGAATGATCAAAATCAATGTCAAACTGGCCAAAACACTCAATTTCAGTGGGGGTTGAATAATTTTGAACACAACTGTACACATATAGCATACTGTAGATATCTATTGCTACGTAGCAATGATGGATATGCTCATCCAATAGGGGGCACCTGGTGTTAAGTGAATTTTCAGAAGCGAAATCACCTAACACTCTTATCTACAGGGCTTGAAAAACCCATCATCTTATATCTCAAGGTGGGATCTGCCTCTTCCTCTGGCCACAAGCAGTGCAAGACTGGGAAGAATTCATTCCCAATGTCCATCCATGGCTCATGAATGACCCCGCTCAAGCAAGCTCATGGAGAGCTCTTGCTGGGTCACACTGGGCTCCATTGCTGGTAAAGTTTGGGTTGTGATCTAGACCAGTGGTTCCCAACCGTGGTCCTCAAGGACCTCTAACAGGCCAGATTTTAAGGATTACCTTGGGGAAATGCAGACTGAGTCCTGCAATCACAGAGCAGCAAATCATATCACCTGTGCTGTGCTTCAGATATTTGGAAAATCTGACCTGGTGGGGGTACATGAGGACCGCGGTTGGGAACTACTGATCTAGACCAACATAGATTTTTAGGCTTGCTGTCCACTGGCACCGTATTTGTGCAATGATGTGATTATCTGATATCATCTGAAGTTGTCTGACCAATCTTACAACATGCAGGTGAATCAGCCCTCTTTCTGCTGCATTCGACCACATTTCGACCACAATCGGACGATTTCAGACGATTTTTTGCGACTACAACAGACTAGCGATCTTTCCCTTTCCAATAGGATTTATCAGTTGATGCCGGGACTTTACATGAAAAAGTTGCATAGTTAAGTAAAACCGCCTTGCTCTTTTTGCTCTTGCGTCTTCTTTTCTTTTTTCTCTGCGTGCCAGCTGCATTCAGCATTGCTGTCCTGGGTTCTGAAATTCAGCACCAGGGACAGGGGGGTTAATCCCCTTCCCCCTGCAGCCTGACTATTTTTTTCCCCCTGCTTCAGCTGCGCTGGACGTGGGCTATCTTTGGAGCTGAAACTCGAGGTTTTGTTCTTTTTTTCGTTGGCTGACCTGTCCATCGGCCGATCTGGGTCATCCACAGGTGCTTCCACTAGATGACCCTAATCGGCAAATGGCGTTATCCGTAGTCCGGTGACCAAGTAAGTCGGCCGACTAAGGTGCCTGTGGACGGCCAGCCTTAGACTACCAACAACCCAGTGGTCCCGTCACACATTTTTTTACCCCATTTTCTTGTCCTGAGGACTCAGTGCAGATGCAGAGACAATGGGGAGTGCATAGTCCTAATGTATGGTAATGACTCCTTGAAGGGGATGCACATTTTGCTTAAAGTATAAATATGCTGTGTGTATTACGATAAAGATCATTAATTCCTGCTCCTACTCCAACATAGGGTCACGACCGGTGTGTGTAAGCTGTGCAGGGGCAGACTGACAACTTATGGGGCCCCGGGCAATTGCAGATCATGTGGCCCCCCGTGTGCCGCACCCACACAAAACCCCAACCATACAACGCAACATCCACATGTACATTATAATACTAAAGAATTTATTTCTTAACTCATTAAAATAATCTTTGGAAAATTGTGTAAAAAAAAAAATAATCCATTTCAGCCCAGATGCGAATTGGGGAATCCACTGTGTCCCCTCAGACATCCAGGTGGCGAGCGATCTGCTGCTGCAGCCATCACCCACTCATTGCAGCTAAGCCTGCACCATGGCACAGAAATTCCCTGTGGCAAACAAGCTAAACTGCCGATCACTTTAAAAGATACTCTACATTACTGGCACATTACAGAGCTCCACAGCAATAAACCTCACAGTAATGTGCAGTGTGTATGAGCATATCACAGAGCTCCACAGCAATAAAACAAAGTAATGTGTGGTGTGTATGAGCCTGTCACAGAGCTCCACAGCAATAAAACAAAGTAATGTCTGGTGTGTATGAGCGTATCACAGAGCTCCACAGCAATAAAACTCACAGTAATAATGTGTAGTGTGTATGAGCGTATCACAGAGCTCTACAGTCTTTTCGACACCCCCGGCCAATCCCATTCTTCATTACACCCCCCCATGGCCCCTCCATTATTTTTACGCAGGTCCGGGTAAGTACGAAACGTTCTAAAAAAACTGTATAAAAGCACAGTCTAGGAACAGACCAATTGGTAAAGTGCTATCTTGAATAAACACTAGAAAAGTGCAATGCAATCAAAAGTGCATATGGTGTAAACAGCTAGAAAAGTGCTGACTAAGAGCACAGTCTAGGAGAAGACCAATGATAAAGTGCTATTTTAAGTAGTGCAAATGCAATCAAAAGTGCATATAGAGCAAATAACAGCTAAAAACGTTGTGCACGTTATAAAGTGTAGATGTATGAATAGGTCATAAAAACATAAAAGCACATAAAAAGGACATAAAAAACAACACACACTTCTTGTGCAAAGTGCAAATATAAAGTGCAATTGAAATAGCACAAAAATGGTAATAAAAATAGTCCAAAAATAGTGCAGAAAGGCTAAAAAGCAGTCTTATACGTGAATGAATAGAAGGAGGGCTTGTTGATAACTGTGTAGGCCTCTCACTTATAGCGTCCGTATACGGGGATCCTCCAAATGGGGGAGAGATGGATCTTATCCTTGTTGTCCTAGTGGATTCTGTGTTCTAGTAGATTCCACGTTCTCGTAATGCGGGGAAGGAGAAAAAAGAGAGAGAGAAAGAAAAATAGTGCAATATTGTCTAGATAAATTAATCGTGGAAGGATGCAAGAAAATGCACACTTACACTTTCCAGAGCCTATATGGTCCAGGCTCTGGTTCGAAATGCACTGGGCCAAATATAGAGTGGCCTCTTCCCTTCTTTTGAAATTATTGTTCACCTCGGATATAGAAAGACAAAATATTCATAGCGCAACTTGAATGGTGACTGGGTACGTTGGTAGAAATAGGGTTAGTCTCACTCACCGATGGTGGAGCCTTGTTCCAGGCTCAACTTGATGGCATGCAGTGCTCCTTTGCTCGGTGGGCACCGTCACCTCTTTAGCTGCACCTCTTTAGTGGTCTTCTACTGGCTCAGAAGGGCAAATAAAGTAAATAGACCACAAAAAAAACAGCAGCAAAACCACGAATTGGTAAGTTAAAATAACGTGGTTTATTGAAAAAGTCTAAAATAAAGGGTGGGGAGGAAGGGAAAAAGGAAAAATGATAATGGTGGAGGATACGCGTTTCGGCAACTCACGTGCCTTCATCAGTCCATAAGAGAAAAAGGGGCAATCAGAGGCATTCCACAAGTCTTTCTTTATATAGATACAAAAGGTTTTCAATTAGGGTGTGTCTAATCGCTTACTTCCGGGTTCAAAGGTAACCTAATCACATAATGAGTATATCCAATGTGGTAATGTATTTAAAATATTTAAAATATACTTTCCGATCGTATGTTACAATGGATAAAATAAATAAATTTCGTATTTCTAATCTTTCGTTCGGTTGTTTCCGAATTCGTAAGTCTATTTTCGTAAATCAGAAGGACTTCCGGGTTCGTAGGTCTCCTGTTCTCCGGGTCAAATTAAGAACATGGCGTTGCGTTCCAGCGCCTAGAGCTTGCGTTCCATCTGTATGGTACAATTGGTGTGCAGAGTTCGGTATTACGATCAAACTTCACAAGTGAATAAATATACGAAAAAATATACGAAAAAATAAGATATGCTTTCCGATCATATGGTACAATGCATAAAACAAGTTTCGTATTTTTAGTCTTTCTTTCGATTATTTCCGAATTTGTAGGTCTATTTTCGTAAATCAGAAGGACTTCCGGGTTCGTAGGTCTCCTGTTCTCCGGGTCAAATTAAGAACATGGCGTTGCGTTCCAGCGCCTAGCACTTGCGTTCCATCTATATGATACGATTGGCGTGCAAAGTTCGGTATTTCGATCAAACTTTACAAGTGAATGAACATACGAAAAAAATATACGAAAAAATATACGATAAGAAATGGGTGGTGATAAAACGAAAAAGAACTCTATACGAAAAGATATAAACAAGAATAAGAAAACGTATGGTTGTGTTCCATCTAACATTATGATACTTAGCATGTACGATTCGATGTTACAATCAAACTTCGAATTACCAATACCACAAAGGTAATAAAATAATTTTGAGATGGGATTTGTCACTATGCCTGGACCATATAGGCTCTGGAAAGTGTAAGTGTGCATTTTCTTGCATCCTTCCACGATTAATTTATCTAGACAATATTGCACTATTTTTCTTTCTCTCTCTCTCTTTTTTCTCCTTCCCCGCATTACGAGAACGTGGAATCTACTAGAACGCAGAATCCACTAGGACAACAAGGATAAGATCCATCTCTCCCCCATTTGGAGGATCCCCGTATACGGACGCTATAAGTGAGAGGCCTACACAGTTATCAACAAGCCCTCCTTCTATTCATTCACGTATAAGACTGCTTTTTAGCCTTTCTGCACTATTTTTGGACTATTTTTATTACCATTTTTGTGCTATTTCAATTGCACTTTATATTTGCACTTTGCACAAGAAGTGTGTGTTGTTTTTTATGTCCTTTTTATGTGCTTTTATGTTTTTATGACCTATTCATACATCTACACTTTATAACGTGCACAACGTTTTTAGCTGTTATTTGCTCTATATGCACTTTTGATTGCATTTGCGCTACTTAAAATAGCACTTTATCATTGGTCTTCTCCTAGACTGTGCTCTTAGTCAGCACTTTTCTAGCTGTTTACACCATATGCACTTTTGATTGCATTGCACTTTTCTAGTGTTTACTCAAGATAGCACTTTACCAATTGGTCTGTTCCTAGACTGTGCTTTTATACAGTTTTTTTAGAACGTTTCGTACTTACCCGGATTTTAACGCAAATTACCTCCCTTTGCGCCACTGGAGTAACTCCCACTTCTTTTCGTATCTCAAACACATTTCTGTTGAGGTTTTGTGTTCCTCTTCCAGTAGGCTGCATACATATTCATATTAATATCCTATCCACTTTAGCGCCTCCTCCGTACCACATTCCTTCGTTTTTACGCAGGTCCCCCATTTTTATTTCTAGGCAGGTCCCCTTTTTTTTCTAGGCAGGTCCCCCTTTTTATCTAAGCAGGTCCTGTTTTGTGTTGCTAGGAAGGTGTCCCCTTTTTTTCTCTAGGCAGGTCTTGATTTTTGTTTTTAGGCAGGTGTCCCCTTTTTTTATTAGGCAGGCTGGTGTCCCCTTTTTTATTAGGCAGGCAGGCAGGTGTCCCCTTTTTTATTAGGCAGGCAGGTGTCCACTTTTTTGTATTAGGCAGGCAGGCAGGTTTCCCATTTTTTATTAGGCAGTCAGGCAAGTGTCCCCTTTTTTATTAGGCAGGCAGGCAGGTGTCCCCTTTTTTTATTAAGCAGGCAGGTGTCCCCTGTTTTTATTAGGCAGGCAGGTGTCCGATTTTTTTTATTAGGCAGGCAGGCAGGTGTCCCCATTTTTATTAGGCAGGCGTCCCCTTTTTTTATTAGGCAGGCAGGTGTCCCCTTTTTTATTAGGCAGGCAGGCAGGTGTCCCTTTTTTTATTAGGCAGGCAGGTAGGTGTCCCCTTTTTTATTAGGCAGGCAGGCAGGTGTCCCCTTTTTTTATTAGGCAGGCAGGTGTCCCCTTTTTTATTAGGCAGGGAGGCAGGTGTCCCCTTTTTTATTAGGCAGGCAGGTGTCCCCTTTTTTATTAGGCAGGCAGGTGTCCCCTTTTTTTTAGGCAGGCAGGTGTCCCCTTTTTTTTATTAGGCAGGCAGGTGTCCCCTTTTTTGTTAGGCAGGTGTCCCCTTTTTTATTAGGCAGGCAGGCAGGTGTCCCTTTTTTTATTAGGCAGGCAGGTAGGTGTCCCCTTTTTTATTAGGCAGGCAGGCAGGTGTCCCCTTTTTTATTAGGCAGGCAGGTGCCCCCTTTTTTATTAGGTAAGCAGGCAGGCAGGTGTCCCCTTTTTTATTAGGCAGGCAGGCAGGTGTCCCCTTTTTTATTAGGCAGGCAGGTGTTGTGGCAGACTAGATCTATATTTCTATCTCTATATAAAGGTCTGCCTGTATATATGTGCTTATCTCCTCCATATAGAGTTATGTTCATATTTGTGTCTGACCATTTGGTAAGTTTATTCCTGGGTTCACAGCTGACATGTAATCAAAAGGTTTAGCTTTCTCCCTTGGGGGGAGGATGTAACACGTAGCTGTAAAAAGGGAATTTCTTTTGTACACTGCCATAGCAAATCACACCTTGGTAGCCAGGTCGGCCCCAAGATATGGGCACACCATCTTCAAAGACAGGAAGCACATCCTTGATCTTCACGGGGGGTCTGGAGGGAAGAGGGATGCCTTTAGGCAATTAAAGATTAATTGACAAGCTACTGAGCATGCTCTAGAGAGGGGCATTCTGGGAATTGTAGGCAAAAGCCCTGCCAGCTAGGAGGCTGGACGTAGAAAAAGCCAGCCCTATATATATTCTGAATCAAGCATGGCTCAGGGCTGATCACTTGGGGTTCCTTCTAAAGAGGACTGATCTGTCCATGCTATATCTCTAGACTCCAGGAGGCCATAGAGGAATAGCTCTTCGTAAGTAACGCTCTATGGTTAAACCTTTTTCTTTATATTCTGCTGTGTATTGTATAAGTAATTGATTTATTCTAGTTATGATTTTTTATGTAGCTAAGCACTGATTTTTCTATCCTAAATAAACAAAAAGTATTTAAGTTTTGACTCTGGCTGATGAAATCCACGCTAACTAAGAGATTGGGAGAATTGCTATTTGCCTTAAGCTCGGTTATATATAAGAAATTGCGTGTTGCGGTCGTCAGGAAACGGCAGGGAATTGTAGTCACTGTCCGAGTCTAGGATAGTGCGGCTGCTAAGTCCTGCGTCTCCTGTTGCGACGCGCATTGTGTCCGTGAGGACTGGTGGCAGCGTTACTAATAGAATAAGAAAGTGAGTTCCAGGATTGTGGGAGACGGAGTTATTTTGCGCTTCAGGAGAAGACTGGCGCTGTGTTGCAATCCTGGGATCAGTATATCGCGCTCTACGTGCCTGTTGTGAGAGGTAGTGTGGCCAGGACGGGTAGAGAAGTGCGCGTAATTATCTGGGTCTAGTATAGACAGATAGTGCGCGGCTTAACCCGGCGTCCTTGCGCAGCAGCGTGCGTAGTTAAGTCGTGACAGGTGTCCCCTTTTTTTTATTAGGCAGGCAGGTGTCCCCTTTTTTGTTAGGCAGGTGTCCCCTTTTTTTATTAGGAAGGCAGGTGTCCCCTTTTTTTATTAGGCAGGCAGGTGTCCACTTTTTTATTAGGCAGGCAGGTAGGTGTCCCCTTTTTTATTAGGCAGGCAGGCAGGTGTCCCCTTTTTTATTAGGCAGGCAGGTAGGTGTCCCCTTTTCTTAATTAGACACCCACACACACTGTTATTTACTTACAGGTTAGAATCCTTTTCTCCTCCTGGCAGGTCTTCGTCCTCTCCCCCTCTCTGCATGTGCTGGACACTTCCAGCACAGCAGGCAGGCTCTGCATCCAGTGGTTGTCTGTGGAGGAGGAAGGGCGGAGCCAGTATGTCCCCATGTGAGCTGCTGGGCTCTTATCCTCTTCCTCCTCTTTCTCTTCCTCGGCGTAGCGTGGGGGAGTTTGATCACACGCGCTGCCGAGTAAATGGGAGACCCAGGGGGCCGGACACCTGCCTGGACTGTGGGGCCAATCCGGCCCCCCCCCCATCCGGGCCCTCGGGCAGTGCCCAAGTGCCGATGGCTCAGTCCACCCCTGAAGCTGTGCTATATTCACAATGGATATCTGTGCATTGCCAGGAATTGGGTTGGCAAAAAACTCTGTTTGGGTTTGGAACATATACTAACAATAACTACTCAGAAGTGTTGGCTAAGAATATATTTGTGAGATCTTGGCAGTTCTAATGATGGAATGTCATGTATTAGACATATGAGACCCATGGTTGTGCCGGCTGGGTGGAGTAGAGGTAACATCACTGCTCTATAACCGTGGAGACTGTGGAGACACCGGTTCGATCCCGACATGAGCACCTCTCCAGTAAGTGTGCTTGGGCAAGACACCCATCGGTACATACTCGCCACCCAGGACATACTTGAAATCCAGAGAAATCTCAATGTATCCTTCCTGGTAAAATCCTTCCTGGCAGAACATGCATGAATTTGCCCAACAGTGAGTACGAAGTAAGGGGATACTGTGCACCATATGCGTGTTACTATACGGTTATAGCAGCATGTTTAATCAATGATCTTACTGCAAAATCCATCACACATACTGAATCATTGACCCTGCAAATGACATGCAATATCACCCTTTCCCTATAATAACCTAATGGGGAATACTAGGTTAGTAACACTGAATGGGACCTGCCGGTCGCCCATGGTGCCCTTCGCTTTTTTTTCGAGCAGCGATCTCCTCGAGGCTCGATAATTGATTCACTGCTGACAACTCTTGACCTTTGAAAATCGGGTTACCAGAATTCACATTTTGGTGGAGTGAACGGCTGAACCTTTTCAAAGGTATTTATTTTTCTTTTTTCCTTGTTTTTGGCATTCATCTTTCTAATAAAATAGATGGTGCAATTCATCATTTTATTTTTTTTGTTTTCCATCACAAAAGCAGTCTTAGCTGACTTAAGCTTGCAGTTGATAAAATAAAGAAAAGCTATAAAGATGTTTGATGCCGAGTACTGTCAAGTGACAGGCATTGTCAGTTATAAAACTGAACACAGGAAATCTTTCACTCAGCCCGAAAACAGTTCAAAACAATCACAACAACCATCAGCTATTAAGACAATAACAAAAAGGTTTTAAAATTCTTTTTCTCTTTGTGTGTGGATATGGTTACACTTACACTTACAAAGAAAAATCATACAAATTTTTATGAATTAATATTAATGCTTTATCACAATTAAAAATCACATTCGCATGTTCCTCATCCAAATGTCCATTTCGAATGTGGTTTGTATTAAATGAACTGATGATCTTGGGGGGAAAAAAAGAAGAAAAAAAAAACAAAATCGAGTTGAAAACTATTTTAAAGATAAATGACATACATATGTGTAGTGATTTTTCTCGGCTTTTGCTTTATGTACATGGCGCTGATTTGAGATGGGGTTGTGACCTATTTTTATTGGTAGTGACCAACTTTGAATTGCTTGCAGCTGTTTCGAGAAAACTGTTAAGCGAATTCTGTTTATTTGAAACAAAAATGTGTTCTTGTACACTGTGAGTCATATAGACGACAACCCAAAGTTTTTGTTATTGAGCATTAATGAATGAAAGGAAATTCGTGACCGTTTCAGGAAACGTACCTTCTCTTATGTTGATCACATCCCATAACAGCACATGCTGGAAACATCTGCAAGCTGGTGCTAGGTGTGAGCGCACTGTCTACGATTTACAGTGGACATGACTGCAATCCTAACGCCAAAATGGGGATGCTAATGGGGAAAACCTGATCCTGCAGGTTTCCCAGTAGCATCCCCATTTTAGCGATAGATTGCAATCACCGATGCGCTAAGTGATTTTCCACGGGTTTAACGTTATTAAGATAATATGGGGGGCATATGTTAAAGTCACTTATACTGATGTTAACACTTACATATCCGAATGCTACAGTTAGCATTCAGCAAGAAATCTAGCCCAGTTCGTGTTCAGGGAGGTGTGACTCTCCTGCAGTGATGTACCGCTATGCTTCGGGCATGTGATGTAGGGCTCTCGCTGTTTCACATGTCTCTCTTCTTTTGGGGTATTACAGTTATCAGTGGGTCCAAAGTCCTGTTTTTGCTCTGTACCACCTATGATCCCATTATTTACCATAGTGATGCAATAAGAGGAAGCAAATTGATCATTCTTCTGCCGCTTAACATGCAGAGTTAAATATGGCACCTCTACCCTTTCCTCACCTTCACCATACATATACATATATATATATATTACATAAATATACTGTATATAACAATATAACATTCAATGTCCTGAAATCACTTGACTGACAGACACAATAGCTCTAAAAACTACCTTGGTGTCAATGTCCAAAATAAAATAAAATCTATATATAATCTTTGACGCTCACCCCTCATACTTGCTATAAGACTGAATAGCAGTACAATTCATATGTCCTGTGCAGAATCCTTAAAAAATCAAATGCAATTTAGTTAATTGCACTCAAGTCACAAACTTAAGTATTTCTTCATATTTGTCAAATACAACGTTTTGGCTCTCCCATGAGCCTTCACTTTGTGATATTTTGTGCTTAAAAACATGAAGAAATAAGATGTATTTTAATTTTTAACAACCCGTGAGTGTGAGCAACTACATTGTAATATTAACAGTCATGTGAAAAAGAAAGTAAATCCTCTTTGAATTCTACAGTATTACGTTTGAGTACATCATAAAATATCATCTGGTCTTTAGCAGATCATAAAATAAGATAAATACATCCTTAGGTGAACAACAACACATGACATATTACACTGTGTCTTGATTTATTTAAAAAAAAAATCCAAAATGGAGAAGCCGTGGGCGCTATTGGCTGCCTACAGCTAAAACGGGGACACTAAGGGAGAAAATTAGCGTTCGCTTATCTCCCCTTAGCATCCCCGATTTACCTGTAGATTACGAGTTCAGAAGCCTGCCCCATAGCGGTCACTAGCCTCCTGGATGCTTGGGACAGCGCTAAAGGACTCCATGGAGGCTTCTGTACCCGGGTCACATGACCGGCAGGATCTCGCCTCTCGCAAGATCCTGCAGGTCGGCAGAGTGATCGCGGAGGGAGACTGGGGACTTTTTCCCCCAGTCTCACTCTGCTCCCGGTGTCCAGAAGCAGCGTATCGGGACAATGTTCTCGCCGTGGGAAGAGAGGTGAGTATTTGATTTTTTTGGGGGGGTTTACAGTTGTAGCTAACTGATTCCGCAGAACCACTAAGCCGTAGCAAACTTTTTTTGTTAGCGACAGCTGTTTGTTATTAGCGTTAGAACTTTGTGATCCTAATGCTAGCTACTCTGTGCTTACACTTTGTGCTCCCGATGCTAAGCATAGTGAGCGCAAAGTACAGTAAACTCATGCTAAAAAGTGCTAATACTGATTCGCTGTTTATTTTAAACCATTAGCGATCGGGAGGTGATGTGGCCGTAGTGCTATCACTTCAATTAACTTAGTGCTAAAACTCATTTATGCGATCGCTAGTGCTAGCTTTAAGGAGGGGATAGGGTCCCATGTGTTAAAAATTATTTTTTTTATTGTTAAATGTTATTATTTATTCATATAAATGCAATTTCATACGATTTTAAACAAAGTCTTAACACGTCCTCTGATTTGCTAATGAACACAGAATAAATCTAAGGCATACGGAAGCTCTCACACAGCTGCCTTTGGATGCTATCATTCTCAATTCCCCATGCTGCTTTTAAGCATCACTGAACCACCGGCTGGATTTCAATATGTGAAGTCAACTGTCCTTTAATCCACGCGCGGTGCCTGAGCTCACACTAGTGTTTTGGAATTAGATGTATCAGGATAAAGCTCTGCAAATCTATGTTGAAGCAGAAACCGTGCCTTGGTTTACTTGTGAAGAACCCACTGCTTCTGCGGATATAAAAAAAGAAAAAAAATCAATTATGTTTGCTCTGTCGTGAACAATGTTGCTAAGCATCCGAGCATTCTAATTGGCTAGTAACTTAATGACATACTGCGAAGACGCTCTCCAGGATGACTGCAAGCTTTTAGGGTACTAGTTGGATTTCAATGAATCATGACTCACCAGCAGGCTTGAAGGAAACACAAAACAAAGCCATTATTTATCTGGGATTCTGCAATGAAATGATAATAAAACAAGCACGCTCGCTTCCAGTGGTGAGAAATAGTATCAGTGTTTTCAGCTGGTGAAGTCTTTCATGGCTAATTTGCTTATTTTTTCCGCTCTTTCCTTTATATTATGGCATTAGTCACATCTTTCTTTTCTGATGTTCTGTTTCTTCTCCTCTCTAGCACATCAAGGGTTGGTTTGGATTATATAAATACACATGGAAATGTGTATTACTCTTTAACATCAAGCTTTGGCATTTATTCTGAGGTTTGTGCTCTTTAAAATGTTAGGCCATATTCCATAGTTGATGGTAACATGGAGACGGTAAGCAGGCTAATGTCCGCTTGCAGATTTTATCTTACCGTCTCCATGTTAACATCGTATTCCAGGGAAGGTGCTATCTCAGTACCTCACCACAGGAACGCAGCGCTAACCTCCCTGATACCCACAGTAAACGTCCATCCTGCCACGAGCATCAGCTCCTGGAGTCCCTAGGACTTCATGGAGACTTGCGCTTCAAGCCGCGAGCTCTCTGCGACATCCCTCGCGCGTGATCGCGTAGCACCACAAAATGATCGTGGATAGAGACTTGGGACTATTTGTTCCCAGTCTCACTCTGCTCCTAGGGAGAAGAAGCAGCGGATCGGGCCAGTCTTTTTGTCATGGGTTGAGAGTTTGGGATTTTTAGCGAGGGGGGTTTGTAGTGCGGTAAATTATTTTGAATTTGCAGAATCATTTAGCACCAGCTTTTAGGAGGTGTTAAAACTTTGCCTTGCTTGTCCCGATGGTAATTTGCTCCTGTTATTTTCAATACTTCACTTGTTGAGACGCTAAAAATAGATTGCACTCCCTGTCATGCCCCATGATTCAGGGTTTATATGTATATTTTAATGTTATTTGTTGAATCTGCCTTTTGCTGCTTACAGTTTTTATTTAATAGCTATTTTGCTCCTGCTGGGTTTCCTTAGCCTTGCTGCATCCAGCTAGCTCCACCCCTTTTTGCTCAGTCTAGTTTCTGAGGTAAATTACTGGTCACCTAACAGCCATCTTAGCTCAATGCTGGGCAGAACTAACGTCTTTTCACCTGCATTGCTGTACACTATTACTTTCATCGTTTGAGTACTGGTTAAATACAGACTTAGAGTTAGTCTCAAGCAGCTACGCCTCACAGCTTTGCTAGCGAAGCAGAATAGTCCCCGTTTTAAGTATAGCAGATGGAGACGCTAAGTACAGTAACCTCGCGCATGCTGCAAAGTGCAAAACTCCGACGTTAAACTTCCTTCTTCTATTGCTAACGATTACATATCGAGATGTTACATTAGAACCAACTATGGAATAGAGCCCTTTGTTGGGCTTATTTATAGTTTAACAGTTACATTCATAGTTTTAAATTTCCTTTAAAAGCACTGACTTTCAAACTATTCAATTCATGGCAGAGCGAGTTTCAACGCACACACAAGCAGTTTTCTAATGAAATGGTTTATCCTTTAAGAAATGTGTATAAAGATAATAAGCCTCTATTTAAAGTTCTATTCAATAATCCATCTCCCCTTTGTGCCATTGCTCCTTTTATACCCACACTTTTCCACACGCGCCATGCCTCTTTCTGCCATTGCACGGTTAATTCCCGCAGCACACGTACAACCATTTCCAGCACACCAGTGTGCAATGGGACAGTAGTTTAAAATCAATGCTTTAAAGGATGACATTTAAATGAAGACCATACACTACAATTAAAATTATTTATAAAGCTTCAACATATTCCACGGCATAATATTAACAATTAGGTTTTACTCATGAAGAACAATATGAAATGATGACACAGCTCAGGAGCTTGCAATCTACTGTAAGAGGATTGGAGTGATACACTAATGTGAGGGTAAGTAGCAGAGTATATGAAGTAATGGCGGGATGCATGGAGCATGTGGGAGTAGAGAAGGAGAGGTGCAATGGGGATTGTGGAGTGAGGTGATAGGCCTGTCTAAAGTAATGTATTTTTTAGGCCAGTGTCAGATGAGCGCACTAGGTGCACCCGTACTGACGTGGCTTCCGGCGTCCGTTGCAGCGTTGTGATGGTGCAACAGGGCCAGCCAGACGCTGTTGTCAAAGTGCTAGGACGCGCGATGATGGAGCTGCAAAGTGCGATTCTCCACTAACTGCGATCAGCGAGGTGGCCAGACGGGTGTCAGACGGGCGTCGAGTGGAAGGAACGTCCACTCTCAAGGACGTTCCTTCCGCTCTTCAAAACGCTTGTCTGACACTGGCTTTAGAGATGCCTTCAGATGCCTGGAGGCACAAGAAGACTCAAATGTTTCGAAGAAGGAAGTTCCATAAAGAGGAGGCAGCTCAAGAAAAGTCGTGAGTTTGTGTTGGGGGGGGTGCGGGCACAAAGAGATGACAGTAACAGATCATTGGCAGAGCAAAGTGACTGGGATCAGGCCCAGATTAAGATCTCTATGGGCCTGGAGCTGAATATTTTGGTGGTCTTTTTTTGTAATTTAGTGAAATGAAAACCTATATTTTTGATTATTTGATAGTGCAGATACGGGTACTGTATATCTAACCAGGCAAATACTGTGTGATTAATTTTTCATTCAGATTTCAATCATTTAAAGAGTGTCAATTTTTTTCCCCATTTTATCATCCAAACCTTTGTGTTTATATTGTGTTATATATTCTATAGGGCATTCTTGTTAAGAAAATGTGTAATGGGAACCTGTTACTACATTTTTCTGAGAAAATATACCATTTTAACCAAAAAACTAAGGAAAAAAAATTGGAATATTTCCCTTGTGTTTTGGAACATGTTTTGTTTACGAGTAATATGACTATGTATAAAACACTGACCTTGCTCCCAGTGTGGGAAATGAGAAAGTGAGTAATGGCAGTGGTATTGCTCATTTTAAACGTGACAAATGAACAATGCCATCGCTTTGGAACTAAAAATAAATAAATAAATGTTCTTTTCTTTTAGATTTTACATGGTCAGCTTTGGTATTAACCCCTTAACGCCGCAGGACGTACAATTATGTCCTGCATTAGGCGGGCTTTAACGCCGCAGGACATAATTGTACGTCCTCAGCGTTTACAGCCCCCCTCCGGCAATACTCACCTCCTCCGGTCGCTCCCACGCTGCTCTGACTCCCGCGGAGTCAGATCAGTGTGAATCCCTCCTCCGGCGCACTGACGTCATTGCGCCGGTGGCGCGATGACGTCAGTTTCAGGCGTCCCCCCCCGCCGGCACAGGGGAAGTCCCTGAAGGGGAGGGGGGATCCTTCGGATCCCTCTATCTCAGCATCGCCGGGGACCAGGCGGCTGTGGCCAGCATCACTGGAAGGGTCACAGCCTGACCTTTCCAGCGATGTAGGGGTTAACCCCTTAGTAAGGGGTTAACCCCCTAGCAAGAACGTGGCTTTTTTTCCGGTGGGGGCCGCCATCTTGGATGGCAGCCCCCACCTCTGGGTCCCCCCGGCGTCAACTGACTCATCGCACCATGCGCGATGATGTCAGTTAACCGGGGAACCCCCTAGCTGCAAATGGATTTCCTAGGGAAATCCCATAGAGGAGATAGGGGGGCTCTTTGAACCCCTTTATCTCCTGATTGGTGGCAGCTAGGGGGTCATGTCTGATATTGCTGGCCTGGTCTGATACTGCTAGAGCATGGCCTTTCCAGTGATATCAAACATGACCATGTTAAAAGTAAAATAAAAGTTAAAAAAAATGTAAACATAAAAATAATAAAAAAATTAATTAATAAAAAAGTTTTTTTTTTTAACGCAGCACTATTGCTCACATTTCAATTATAATGTGAACAATGATGCTTCACTAATGATTTTTTTTTGGAGGGGTTTAGCTAAAATCACGCAATTTCTCCCCAAAAAAAAAGTGGGTTGCCCGTTCTAATTTTTTTAACAAATCTACCCCATAAAATATGACCGCAGAGCCTCGGATAATAAAATTAAAAAAAAAAACACTTTACACACTATGGATGATTGAAATTTTATTGAAAATTCACATTTTTAATTTTTTTTTTTACATTTTTTGTTATAGCATTTTGGCAGGGCATGACATATACATATAATAATGATATATTATTAATCTTCCGAGTCTGCCGGAAAGAACGATATATAATTTGTCTGGGTGGGATAATAATACGTGACTTAAAACTGCGTTTAAAAACGGTCAAAATGAGCTCAGCAAACTTCTACTTCGAAACAGCGCCGAAGTTGTAAAATTACTCCCGTCCTTAAGGGGTTAATGCAAAGGCCAGACTCTGCCCTGTCCAATGACACCTCACTTGACTTTGTGAGGTGTAAAGATTAGTGAAACAGGGGTCCAAGGCCCCCACAGTGCTTTTCGCTGCAGTGCGTTGCGGTTAGGTTTTTGATGTAACAATTCGTAACAATGGATTGTACCATCACCTCCACACTTGATGACATGAGAAATGTGATGGTTAGTTAGTGCAGCATCATTGTTTACTTGAAAGTTTACATTGAAAGTGAAAAATATTACTGTTGGAAAGAAAAAGTCTATATTTAGTATTTTATTTTATTTACATAAAACCTGGTTATGTTTGGTATCATTGGAAAGGCCATGCTTTGGCCTTTCCAGTGATACCTCACTGGTAGCTGCTATGGAGTTGGAGATACAGGGGTCCAAATGCAGACATAGTTATCCTTTCTCTGGGCCTATTCTGAAGCATGGGCCTGGAGCTGCTGCTCCATCTGCCCCTATGTTAAACCGGTCCTGACTGGGATCCAACATACCTGCCAATAAGGGAGATGTAGGAGAGGGCACAGTTATGTAGAGAGCTTTATACTTGACTAGGATTTTGAATTGGATTCTAAAGGAAATAGGGAACCTGTGTATAGATAGATAAGGGACTAGGTGTGTGGGGTACAGGATGTGAGGGAGAGGAGTTTAAGAGATAATCTGGGATCATTTATGCAGTGTTTCCCAAAAATGTCCTCAGGACCCGCTGACACACCAGGTTAGACAGCTCTCTGAAGCACAGCACAGTTGATACGATTTGCTGCTCAGTGATTGCAGGATTCAGTCTGAATATACCCAAGATAATCTGCACAATCTGGCCTTGTTGAGGGTCCTGAGGACAGGTTTGGGAAACACTGATTTCAGGCCAATGAGAAGAGGGTTACAGTAGTCAAGGTGAGAGATAATAAAACAAGCATTTTAGTAGAGTCCTGGATTAGAAAGAGACGGATGTGTGTAATATTTTGTAGCTGCAAGTGGCGAGATTTGTTTAGTGATGAATGAGAGGAGTGACGCAGAGATCAGAGTTAAAGAGCTCACAGAGGCAGCAAACCAGTGAGGCAGAAGTAATGAAGGCACATTCACCTGAAGGGAAACAGGTGCAGGAGGGAAAGAGGGGGATAGACAAGCAGGTCTTTTCAAAGAAAGGTGAAAATCAGGAGAATTGGCAGGAGAAGAGAACAATCTAGACCAAATATCAGATTTGGAAAGTGAGATAAATGGGAGAATTTTTCTGGTTTGGCTATTTTGACCTAGAATTTTCACTTCTCTAGGCATTCTCCTGAGTTTCACCTTTCTTTGAATAGACCTAAAAGTTTTGGAGAGCTATAGCTTTAAACAACAAGTGCTCATCCAGTTACAATACAGACAGCAGTCAGGTGGATGGTGCCATTTAAAAAGTGCCGTGTGCGGGCCAGATGCCTTTGCGTAGATTTCTGCTTTATTTTAGCCTTGAAGAGCTTAAAACTATTATTTCTTGTTTGAACAGATTTCTCTCTCTGTGTTTGTCAAATTCACTTCTGTTTCTTTAAAAATTAATGCTTTTAACAGATGTTGAAGAGGGCTGAGCTGACTATATTTCTTTTAGTTAATTAATTAAATAACGTATCTTACCAGGAAGGATACATTGAGATTTCTCTCATTTCCAGTATGTTCTGGGTATTAATAAATGAATAAACAGCAAGGCCCAATAAATGAGATACATTATTGCAAATAGTTTTTTTTTCTACAGAAGCTGGGAGATGCCATCCAATACATTTTTTTTCTGACTTGCTGTTTCAATGTAAAAAGTTATTTTCTCAACATAATAATTAACTTATTTTCTTGAAATAATATTTTTATGACCAATAAGCTGAGTGTGAAGTGTTTACATATAAAACACATTGCACAATTAAAGTGATGCCCCTTGGTACAATTCCTTTGAACTAGTAGAAGTGTGAACAAGACTCGACCCGCATTGCATGAAATGTGATGATGGTACAGTTACAGGTACAGTTACATGGTTTTATAAAGCGCTAGCAAGTTCTGTAGCGCTGTACAATGGTAACTATATATATATATATATATATATATACATATAAAAGTTATTTTTCCTATAATATGGGGGTATAGCAAGGGTTAAGAGGATCATTTTCAGGGTTATTCAGAGAGAGGTGAAAACCAGGAGAATAACTGGAGAAGCGAAAATTCTAGGTCAAAATAGCCGATTTGGAAAGTGAATGGGAGAATTTTTCTGGTTTGGCTATTTTGACCTAGAATTTTCACTTCTCCAGTCATTTTCCTGGTTTTCACCACTCTCTGAATAACCCTGTTAGAGGTAGGTATAGAGGAAGTAAAGTGAGGGAAATAGAGGAAAGTAGGAGTATAGAGGGGCATATAGGGGTAAAGATATGTGCACCTTCAAATTGGTCGATATTTTTAGACTGCTGTCATGCTCCCAGCCATGAAGCTTGCTGGAGGGTCAGTTATTCCGCCTTCCCCCTAAACCCCTAGTCTGCCTCCATCCCGAGGTTTCCCATGGCTGGCTGCATTCCCCTGAACACCTGTGAAGCCAGCTATAACTTACGGACTCACCCTTCCCTCTGTGCTCTGTTATTTTGTTTGTATCCTGCCTTGTTGTTAGAGGTGTTTCCCTGAGCTCCTGTTTCTAGCGTTCCTGGATCCAACGAACAGTGAGTGCTGCTGCCCTGCACTATATAGCTCACTATCCAGTGTGCCTACAGACTCTATCTGTGGCTACCCGCTATCCTGCTAACTACTGCTATACTGTATAGCCCACTATCCAGTGTGCCTACAGACTCTATCCGTGGCTACCCGCTATCCTACTAACTACTGCTATACTGTATAGCCCACTATCCAGTGTGCCTACAGACTCTATCCGTGGCTACCCGCTATCCTACTAACTACTGCTATACTGTATAGCCCACTATCCAGTGTGCCTACAGACTCTATCTGTGGCTGCCAAATATCTTTACTGTGAGGATTCTACTGTGTAGCTCACCATCAATTGCTGTGTAGTATTGTTTTCATTACACATTTTAACCACATCACTGTTTCCTGTGTGTTGTTTGCCTGTTCACCCCCAGTGCTTGGGATAATACTGAACTTATGGCTCCCACCATGGATAACCTGACAACTAGTCCAAATCAGTAAATTCTACAATGCTGCCAGATCTGAAATATCGACCTTTTGAAATTTGGTGATCAAAATTTCTGCCCAGGCACATGTCTACTGGAAATGTAGAGAAAAAAAGATGCTATTTCAACAAAACATCTATGTTATGTTGACATAAATGTATGTCCTCTCTGGGCTTCGATAATGGTTTGCTGAAGGACTGCAAATTTAAAGCCAATATAGCTGAATTTTAAAGATTTCTCAACTCGATGTCCCTACAGTTTTACTCTTACAGCCTAAAATGTGTTTTGTCTTCGTGGTTCTTTAGAAATTCACTGTTCCCTTCCTTTTAGATTCCTCCAGCAATGTCAAACTGTGTGTTGCAACTACATCAGGCCCCGTTCACACTGTGCGATTTGAAAATCGCGCGATTTTCTTCTTTGCGACATAGTGCAATAATGTCGCGCGATGTCGCGGTTTTGTGCGATATATATATATATATATATTTTGCAAAGCACCACCAATACAAATCGCAAAATCACAGATAGCAAATCGCAAAAAAAGGGTCATGTACCAGCGACATGCGATATCGCGCGGCAAGATGTGAACAGCTCCATTGAAATGCATTGGAGAAGCTACACAGCGCGACATCGTGCGGATTTTCCTGCGACGTCGCGGCAAAATCCACGCGATAAATCGCACAGTGTGAACGGGGCCTCAGTGCTTGGAAGATACCCTGGAATCAATTTCATGTTACTTTGTACCCAATGTAATGTAATCCTTTTCAGTCTTTTGAATACTTGTGGAAAAAGCTGAATGTTGAGTAACTTCACAAATATTCAAAGACAAAATATTACTGAAGAGTCTTACTGGGGAATATCTGTCATTCCCCTTTGATGTGGTCTGGGTTACATATTTTGACCAGATCAATCTGTCATCTAAGGAGATAGAAATGTTTTTCTTCTTGAAGAAATCATAATATTCTGTTGAAATTAAATCTTACATTGCGTCAGAGACTTGATGAATTGATACAAGAAAGATAATGTATTGTTCAAATGAAGTGACGATTCCTAGGCCGTCATCGTGCATATGCAGAATGCACACATGGCGTACCGGCGTGAGGGATTTTTGGACAACGCAATGACAGGTACTTGTGATATGTATAACCAACGAACTGTGGCTTGGTATCAGCATGAGAGCTTTCTAGTAATAGGGTTTATAAACAACGCATTGGGAACGCATGATGTTCCACATTTCCTGGAGCAGCTATGCAGACCAGTTAATAGAAATATAAGCAGGAGTGTTAATTCATGTTGAAGAAATATTATGAGGTAAAACACTAGCTTGCATAGAGCAAACTTGTTCTAGAAGTGCCATGAATGTCAAATTTGCAAAATGCGAGTTTGGTCAACTCTGATTGGAGCATTCACATATACACGTAGGGGCTCTTTCTATTATGCTACTCTATGGGTTTGACGCAAATGCCCCCAAGGATTTAAGGCTGGGGTCAGACCAGCGCACTTTTAACGTGCGTTCTGGTGCACATAATTACGGTCGCACTAGCAGCAGATGACGGGCAATGACGGCCAATATACGATGTACGGCCGCACAAAAGTCCGGCCGTGCAACGCAAGTGGAATTTGAACGCATTTTTCTGAGAACGCTGAACCGCTAGTACTGACGTACTGAGTGCGCAGCTGCGGCATAGCGGCGTGTGTGTGTGATTAGGAGACGTCAGACGCTGCTAATGTCCAGCCTACATAACGTCCAGATGCAAAAAGAGTTTTATTGACGATCCGTACAAAATCACGCCCGAAAATGCGCGTCGTCTGACCGTTTTTGCGCATTCCGTGAAAAAATACGTCAATGCGTTCGGACGCACTTTTTCACGTTCGCGGGGAAAAAATGCTTTCGTCTGACCCAAGCCTTACACTTTATTATGGAAAAATGTGGTGACAGTCCGCGCTTCCCTCTTTTTTTCCTTTCCTTTTCTCCCCCTGAAATCTTGGTCGAGGATCTTCTTTAAGCAGTTAATTGCTTTCTTTTATGCAGTCCTCAATTCTCAAGATATATGGGGATAGAAATGAGAAACATAGTGTGATCCATAAAAACACATCCAAGTCCCCAAAATACAATAGTTCAACTCACATTTGGAGGTGTCATAAATCAGACACTAGATGTATCTCACAACCGATATTTTTTAGGAGATATTGGGCTCCCCTTTTCCTCCTCTGTCCGATGATGTTGCTCCAAATGAAAAAATAAGGTTGCAGGATATCGATGAACAAAATTAAAATTTATTAAAATTTATTCCATAAAACAATAAATAGACAAACACCAATACGCGTTTCGCGATGCACTCGCTTCATCAGTTGGCATGTAAATCAATTCCTTCACAATCTCCTGCAACCTCCTTATATACCCTTTAAAATGTGTTGTGATTGAGTGGGAAACGCCCGTTCTCCCTTCCCTCAAAATTACAATTACTCATTCTGCACCTGCGTGTTACTCATTACAATTACAATTACTCATTCTGCACCTGCGTGGGGCATTCCAAATATCAGATCAACCCAAAAGATGGTGGTGATACATCTCGTAGTGCCCTCTTGCATGTTCCTTTTAAGATCTCTAGTGTTTAAACTCCTAAAGTTTCTGCTCCACCTTCTTTCTACCCACAAGGCTTATTATTATCTACCTTCATGTTCATCCCTAAATAGGTTATTCTGCAATTCTAGATACACATGGATTGCCACACCATTGGAAATCCAATAATGTGCTCTATATCAATATTTTACCGTGATGGAAAAAAATCTCACACAAGGGGGAGTTGGAACTTTTTCCATCCTCTGAAAACCTCTGCGTGAGATGCTGATTTTTAAAGTGCTAAATTATAGTGCCTTCTGCAAAATTTAATATGCTAATCTTAATTAAATGTATATGAATACTATTATCAGAACTGAAAATTTGATTCCTTATATGCGTAAAGAATTTATAATGTCATTCAATAAAGTGCTCTCTTTAAAGTGCTACTCTTACAATGTTGTATACCGAATTAAAACTAACCCATATGTTTCTATACCCCTATACAGAGTGCTAATGTGTAAACCGAAATAAAGTGCTTGTGCCTACCTAACAGTATGCCTATAGGGTGATGGTTAATTGATACATTAGTGTCAAACACATTATAACCTCCATATTCAATACATGTTTGGTTACAGTGTATCCTAGTTCATACAAAAATCTTCAGTACACCCTTCTAAATGGATATTTTATAAATACACAATTCTAATTAATATAATACAAACCTCATTTTGTAAAACCTTTATGCAATGATTTGTGTACTTCCTAATATGTAGTTTTGACCTATTCTAAAAAGTGGCAGACCTCAAAATCCTGATTCAAACCCCTAGGTACTAGTGTTTTTAAATTATATATCCATCTCATCTCTGTCCTATTATTTTATTGATGAAATCCCCTCCTCTCCATTCCTTTTCTACTTGCTGGATCGCCAGAAATTTTGTCCCATTAGGATCTTTCATTATGTTTATCTTTATAATGTTGAGGTACAGTATGTGAATCTACGCCTTTTTAATATTATTCAAATGTTCGCGAATGCGAACATTCAAGCTTCTTGTTGTTGTGCGACCACATACATCTTCCCACACGGACAAATTAAAATATAAATAACATTTTTTGAAAAACAGGTGAGTGTGTGTATATATCTTGTATCCTTCGCCAGACATACTATTGAACTCTTTTATGTCTTTTTTGGTTCCCTGTTGTTCTACATGCAAGACAATTCCCACATCCATAAAAACCATTCTCTAAACCGAAATGGTTTTTTTGTTTCCTGCTTCTCAAATGGCTGCTACTACTACACGATTTTTGATGTTTTCAACCCCTCTAAAGATAATGGTAGGAGAATTCCCCAATATCTGGCGAAGGTCCTCATCCTTGCGAAGGATGGGCCAATACTTTCTAAGGATTCTTTTAACCTCCTTATGTTCACTGCTGTATTGACAAATAAAAGGAATCTTATTACTCAATCCTCCATTCGATGTTTTTTTCTTGTTGAGAATTTGTTTCTGATTTATTTGTGACACCTTTTTTCTCACTTCTTCCAGAACCTGACCATCATAGCCTTTTTCTTCAAATTGTATTTTCATCATTTCAGATTGGGTGTGAAATTCCGCGTCCTCAGTACAATTTCTTTTTAACCTAAGGAATTGTCCCTTCGGTACACCTTGCAACCATTGCCAAAAGTGGCAACTTGTCTTCTCTATGTAGCTATTTACGTCTACATTTTTAAAATGGGTTCTAGTTTTAATCCGAAGGTCTTCAATATAGATCTCTAAATCTAGAAAGCTAATATCTGATTGACTAAAATGGCTATCAAGTCTGATTCCCCAATCATTTTGGTTTAAAAACTCCAAAAAACAAACGAGGTCTTCTTCCGATCCTTTCCAGATAAATATGATATCATCAATGTAGCGTTTGTAAATTAAAATGTTCTTTATCCCACTCATGCTGATCTTTAATCCAAGTTTTTCCCATAAGGCCATAAACAAATTGGCGTAACTGGGTGCTATTTTGCTCCCCATAGCGGTTCCCATTAGTTGTAAAAAATATTGGTCATCATACCAGAAAAAATTGTTCTCCAAAATGAGGGTAATTCCTTCCACAATATAATCTATTTGATCTTTCTTAATCTCCCCGTCTTCCAGGAGCATTGTTCTTGTTGCTTCACAACCCCTATTATGCGGAATGTTTGTGTACAGGGATCGTACATCACATGTAACGAGAAAGAATTTTTCTTCCCATACCACAGATTCCAGGCTTCTAATAATATCACCAGTATCTTTAAGATAGGAGGGATCCATTTAACAATTGGTTGGAGGAGGTGGTCCAAATATTCAGCTATCTTACTCGAAACGGAATTGATCCCCGATACAATTGGTCTTCCTGGGGGCCTCTCCATATTCTTATGGATCTTAGGTAAGTGATAAAAAACAGGTATCCTTGGATGTTTCACTGTGAGATAGTCCGTCTCCTTATCATTTAGGAATTCCCTTTCTCCCCTTTTCGAATAAAATCATCAAATTTCTTTTTTATTCCTTCTAGGGGATTGTGCGGTATCCTTTGATAGACCCCTATATCGTTAAGGATTCTGGATGATTCTTCATGGTAATCCTCCCTATTCTGAATGACAATACCCCCCCTTTGTCAGCCGGTTTTATTACTATTGTTTTGTCATCCGCCAGTTCTTTCAAGGCCTCTTTTTCTTCTTTGGTTAAATTATGTGACTTCTTTGGTTGGATTTTTTCCATCTCGTCCAGCACCATTGTTTCAAAGGTTGTTATCTCTTTACTGATGAGGTGTCTGGGATAGAAATGTGACCTCTTCTTCAGCTCTGTGTGTTTCCATTCGTCATTCTCGCTTACTATTTGTCGAGTGACAGGATCTTTCATGAAGTACTTTTTTAGGCACAATGATCTTTAATATTTTTGTAGATCAACAAAAACTCCAAATTTGTCAATTTTTTTCGTAGGTGCAAACTTCAATCCTTTATTAAGTACTCTTATATGTTTTTCTTCCAAGGTCTTTCTACTTAGATTGAAGATACCCTGTGGGGTTATCTTCTTTCTCTCTTGTTTCTTCCTTCGTCTATGCAGTGCTCTCCTTCCTCGCTTTCCCCTCTTTCTGGAGGTCTTCTCTTTAATGGGATACCGTGTTCTTGATTTTCCTGTGTTCTTAGAATTCCCATTCGTCCTTTTGGGCTTCTCAATCTCTGACGGGGTTCCTCTCTCACTACTACAGGACTTCTGTATCTGACCCTTGGTCTGCTCCCTTGAAAATCCTTGTTGCTATTGTACCTCTCCCTGTATCTACCCCCGGAAGACTTCATTATAATCGTGATCCTCCAGTATATCATATCTATTTCTGGTTGGGATAGAATATCCTTGATCATATTTTCTTTGGGTACTTCTTCGATCCTGACCTCTTCCAGCATACTGGCAGGGATTTCTTTCCCCTTTTCGTTCCCTTATATTGTTGATTAGGTGGGAAGCACTTTTGAGGGGAGGGGGGGAATTCTTCTCCTCCCTACTTCGTTCATTCCCTTGACAAACCGCAGTTTGCACTATTGTATTCTGGATATGGTCATCTTGATGGGAACTGTTTCGTTGTTCTTTTAGCTCTACATTCCTCCCAGGTGTCCATCCTTGTCTCCTTTGTTGATAATAGGGTTCCCTTCTTTCTCTATTATAAGAGAATCTCCTATTCCTATAGGTACTATGTTTATAGGTGTTCTCTTGAGTGTCAGCCCATCCACGTTGGGGTGGTGGAGGGCGTGAGTCCAATTTCCAGACATCACCCCTGGCATAATCATTTTTATCCCTAATGTATTTAGAGGTCTTTCTTACAGTGATATCTATTTCTAACTTCTCCAATTTTTCCTCCATTTGTTCCACCACCATTTTCATCTTTTCCGGATCTAATATTGACTCTAACTCTTTTTGTTTATCCTCTATTGTGGTATTAAGTTCTTCCAAAATTTCTTTTCTCCTCTCTATCACTGTCTCCATAAGACTAAAGGAAAAACTCTCCAATTGTTTTTCCCATCTTTTAAATAAAACTGTGTCGCTCCTATCAAAGGTGGGATTTTTATACAGCCTCAAACCTCTCGGAGTGAGTCCCTCCTTAATGTAGACTTCCATCATTCTGATATCCATTTTATTCCTAAATTCTTTAACCAATAGATTTTCTAAGCTGTATACATTTTTATTTACATCACTTGATAACAAAGTGTTTTCTTCTGTTATAGTGTGTATATTCCCACCGAATCTATCTCTTTGTACCCTGTACATTTTGGGTCAGCCACTGATACCTTGAGATGATTATACAGCAGCTCTCGGCCGCTGAATACAAACACAGAATAGACAAGTATCTGGCGCCCCCTAATGGATATAGTTAAACAATGCTGTTTGTACACAAACTATTCTTAAGTCCAAAGGACATAGAGCATTAAATTGCAGTTTAAAAAGTCAGCAGCAGATGGTTCACACACTGATAGTTCACCTCCAACCACCAGAAAGAGTCAATAATGGAAAAATGTGGTGACAGTCCGCGCTTCCCTCTTTTTTTCCTTTCCTTTTCTCCCCCTGAAATCTTGGTCGAGGATCTTCTTTAAGCAGTTAATTGCTTTCTTTTATGCAGTCCTCAATTCTCAAGATATATGGGGATAGAAATGAGAAACCTAGTGTGATCCATAAAAACACATCCAAGTCCCCAAAATACAATAGTTCAACTCACATTTGGAGGTGTCATAAATCAGACACTAGATGTATCTCACAACCGAGGTGGAACTGACATCATTGCGTCCATGCGAGATGTCGGTCACCTCCGTGATCAAGCGCCGAAACACGATCCAGCCCCTAAGGGTTTAAATGCGGGCAGACTGTGCCCTTCCAAGCGGTTCCTGCCTTTGTTCTGTGGCCTTCACCAATGGGGAGGGAGAGGGGTACTGAGAGAGGGGACCCCTCCTTCAGACACTTTTCCTGCTCAGGCAGGGTCCTGAGAGAGGGGACCCTTCCTTCAGGCACTTTTCCTGCTCTGGCGGGGGGAGCCTAAAATAGACACGCTGACACTACGATGCTGGCCGGTATCCCAAAGGCAGGACTGATATCCAAGATGTCAGCCTGCACTGGGAGACCGTAACAATTGGCCGAAATACTGGCCGATCGCCTCTGTGAAGACAGGACGCACTCAGCACGTCTTCTGCAAGCTGAGCCCATGCAAGAGGACCCATTGAGCACGTCCTTCGCAGCAAAGCGGTTAAGCAGGCAAATCCCATTGGTTTCAATGTTAAAAAAATTCTCCATTTTTCTTAAATATTTATTCAACCATGTATTCTTTTCATTTGTAGCAAAAAGTCTCTTTAATTATATATTTATATAAAACTTTAGCGGTTGTATTGTGAAAGCATCAAAATTGCACTGTACATTTGGATAGCAGACTGTTGCAAGATATTTATGTGCATCGGTGCTGTTAGCAGAGGGAAAAGGATCTGAAGCCTAGGACCTCAGCATCACCAGCCTCACATCTCTAGAGGTCCTTTGAACAGTATAGGGGTTATTCAGAGAGGTCCGAAATGTCGCCAAAATGTAAGTGGACGCTGAAATTCAGCATACAGCGATATTTCGGGGCCATTCGCCTATTCAGAGAGCAGGCAGTTCGCCAAAATTTAGTGATCTGTCTGCAAGTACGGTGCCTGTTCAACGACAGTGAAATCCCCCATAGAGAAGCAATGGTTAATCTATTCAGAGAACACCGAACAGCAGAAAAAAGCTGCCGAAATGCCCAGTTGTTCGTTGGTTTCATTCAGCATGTTTATTCAGGCGAATCCATAGGCTTCAATGTAAAAAATATTCCCATTTTAATTCAATATCTAATGAACCGTTTATTCTTTTAATCTGCAGTAAAAAATCTCTTTATAGATTTTTTTAGGACCTTTAAGCAATTTTGCCGCTTTATTTATTTTTATTTTTTCAGCAAAATATTTTTTCTGTTTTTTTTTTTTTCTGTACCAGACCTTTTTTATTACCATTCATGAGACCTTATATGTAAATTAATCCAGGCATTTTCGTTCAGTATTTTTTTGCAAACAGAGCTTCAATTTTGACACTTTCAAGTGTACTGTATTTTCTTTTTAACCCTGTTTGTCAGCTTGTCATCTTTTTCCAGCGGCTGGTCTGTGCTGTGATCGGCAGCTCGTTGGCTTTTTCTGGCATGTTCGGCGTAGTTTTTCTGGCGGTTTCTGCGGGTTTTGCCTGAGTGTTCGTGTCTCAGTTTCAACGCCACTATCCATGCCTTCAACAATGTTACATAGTTACACAGGCTGAAAAAAAGACATGCGTCCATCGGGTTCAGCCTCTCCCACATCACCTACTGCTGTTGATCCAAAAGAAGGAAAAAAACCCAGTCTGAAATGCTTGCCAATATGCAACAAACTGGGGAAAAATTCCTTCTTGACCCCAGAATGGCGTCAGATTTCTCCTTGGATCAAGAAGCTTTTACCCACATATTAAATATTATAACCCTTAATATTCTGTGTCTGCAGGAAGTCATCCAGTCGCTTTTTAAAAGTCTGTACAGTCTCTGACCCAGCCACCTCAACAGGCAGAGAATTCCACAGATTTATTGTTCTCACCGTAAAATAACCCTTCCTATGCTTTAGGCTGAATTTTCTTTCTTCCAGTCTAAATGGATGACCCCTTGTCCTGTGTATAGTCCTGTTAATGAATAGGTTATCAGACAATGGTTGATAATGGCCCCGTATATATTTATATAAGGTTATCAGATCCCGTCTAAGGCGCCGTTTAGCTAAACAGGTTTAAGCTTGTTAGTCTTTCCTCATAACTTAACCCTTCCATTCCCCTTATTAATTTAGTTGCCCGTCTCTGCACTTTGTCTAGCGCTATAATATCTTTTTTTTAAGACAGGTGCCCAAAATTGCACGGCATATTCAAGGTGCGGTCTGACCATTGATTTATACAGAGGCAAAATTATGTTTTCATCCCGAGAGTGAACTCCCCTTTTAATGCATGCCAATACCTTGCTGGCCTTGGCGGCTGCTGTTTAACATTGCACATTGTTACTTAGTTTATGATTATTCCCAAATCCTTCTCCTGCTTGGATTTCCCTAACTCCGTACCATTTAGGGTATAAATTGCTTGTGTGTTCTTCACTCCAAAGTGCATAATTTTGCATTTATCTAGATTAAATTTAATCTGCCATTTAAGTGCCCAGTCCCCCAATCTATCTAAATCCCTCTGCAGCAAAGTAATATCCTGCTCACATTGTATTACGTTTCCTAGTTTTGTGTCATCTGCAAACACTGATACATGGCTTTCAATGCCTATCTCAAGGTCACTTATAAATAAATTGAATAGTATTGGTCCTATAACAGACCCCTGAGGGACACCGCTTACCACTGGTGTCCATCTTGAAAATGTACCATTTATGACCACTCTTTATCTTTTAGCCAGTTTTCTATCCAAGAACAAGTATTTTCATCTAGACCAATTTTTCTTAATTTATATAGTAATCTTTTGTGTGGAACTGTGTCGAAAGCTTTGACAAAAATTTAAGTAAATCACATCCACTGCGACCCCCTGATCTATACTTCTACTTACTTCCTCATCGAACGTAAATAGGTTAGTCTGACATGATATGTGTTTCATGAAACCATGCTGATTTTTGCCAATTACATTATACCTCCCAATAAATTCCTGAATATTATCTCTTGGTAACCCCTCAAATATTTTCCCAGCCACGGATGTTAAGCTCACAGGTCTATAAATCCCAGGCACAAATTTTAAACCTTTCTTAAATATAGGGACCACGTCAGCTTTTCTCCAATCCTCTGGTACGATTCCTGAAAGAAAAGAATCTTGAAAGATTAAGAACAGAAGTTTACATATTTCAACACATAGCTCTCTCAGTACTCGTGGGTGAATTCCATGTGGCCCTGGGGCTTTATTCACATTCACATTGTTTAATTGCTGCAAAACCTTGTCCTGAGTCAACCAGTCACTTTGTATTAGTAAGTTTTTATTAATGAAAAATAGAGAGAGGGAGAGCTCAGAGGGAGAGAGCTGATGGGTATTGGAAGATTTGAACTGCAGGCAAGCAGATGGCTAGTGACCTAAATAAAGTAGACTAGACCAGGTCCAGAGTACAAAGTCTTCTCCTGTCCCCTAACATTTAAGTGTTACTCCTATTTACCTTGTGTGTTTCAGTCACTTTTTGTTCTTGACTCAGTGTGGTGGAAACTGAAACTCAACTGCTGCATATCCTTTACTCCGCTACAACGCAGAGTTTGCCAATTCTTAGAATGCATTTGCAACTCAAGTTGAAATGTACTTTGTTTTGAATCAAAAGTCTCAAAATAAGGATTTTGTGACATCTGTTTTATTTGTGCTTGTGTATGGGCTGTCCTGATTGGCTGAGCTGTCAAGCAGCTGGTCAGTTGGGTGTACATTCATGTCATGGTGACATGCCCATTTTGGGGACATGGTGGACATTGATGATGCAAATTGTATCAAGACCAAGCTGCCATGGCATCCACATTCTGAGCCTCCCAATTTAAGGTTGGCAAGTCTACATATGTACTGGTTTTCTGCCATATCAAACTGTTGCTGCTGTTTCTTTATAAATCCATATAATTTTTTTTGCAATAATCTCAGTATCTGATGAATTTGGATTACATTTAGTTTTTATATTTAAAGATCATACAGTCAGGTCCAGAAATATTGGGACATCGACACAATTCTAACATCTTTGGCTCTATACACCACCACAATGGAGTTAGAATGAAACAAACACAATGTGCTTTAACTGCAGACTGTCAGCTTTAATTTGAGTGTTTGTACATCCAACTCAGGTGAACGGTGTAGGACTTACAGCAGTTTGCAGATGTGCCTCACACTTGTTAGGGGGACCAAAGGTAATGGGACAATTTGCTTCGCAGCTGTTCCATGGCCAGGTGTGTAATATTCCCTCATTGCCCCAATTACAATGTGCAGATAAAAGGCCCAGAGTTAATTTCAAGTGTGCTATTTGCATTCGGAATCTGTTGCTGTCAACTCTCAAGATGAGATCCAAAGAGCTGTCACTATCAGTGAAGCAAGCCATCATTAGGCTGAAGAAACAAAACAAACCCATCAGAGAGATAGCAAGAACATTAGGCGTGGCCAAAACAACTGTTCTGTTCTCAAAAAGAAGGAACGCACCGGTGAGCTCAGCAACACCAAAAGACCCAGGAGACCACGGAAAACAACTGTGGTGGATGACCAAAGAATTCTTTCCCTGGTGAAGAAAACATCCTTCACAACAGTTGGCCAGATTCAAGAACACTCTCCAGGAGGTAAGTGTATGTGTGTCAAAGTCAACAATCAAGAGAAGACTTCACCAGAGTGAATACAGAGGGTTCACCACAAGATGTAAACCATTGGTGAGCCTCAAAAACAGGAAGGCCAGATTAGAGTTTGCCAAACAACACCTAACAAAGCCTTCACAGTTGTGGAACAAGATCCTATGGACAGATGAGACCAAGATCAACTTGTACCAGAGTGATGGGAAGAGAAGAGTATTTAGAAGGAATGGAACTGCTCATGATCCTAAGCATACCACCTCATCAGTGAAGCATGGTGGTGGTAGTGTCATGGCGTGGACATGTATGGCTGCCAATGGAACTGGTTCTCTTGTATTTATTGATGATGTGACTGCTGACAAAAGCAGCAGCATGAATTCTGAAGTGTTTCGGGCAATATTATCTGCTCACATTCAGCAAAATCCTGCAGAACTCATTGGACGGCGCTTCACAGTGCAGATGGACAATGACCCAAAGCATACTGCAAAAGCAACCAAAGAGTTTTTGAAGGGACAGAAGTGGAATGTTATGCAATGGCCAAGTCAATCACCTGACCTGAATCCCATTGAGCATGCATTTCACTTGCTGAAGACAAAACTGAAGGGAAAATGCCCCAAGAACAAGCAGGAACTGAAGACAGTTGCAGTAGAGGCCTGGCAGAGCATCACTAGGGATGAAACCCAGCATCTGGTGATGTCTATGCGTTCCAGACTTCAGGCTGTGATTGACTGCAAAGGATTTGCAACCAAGTATTAAGAAGGGAAAGTTTGATTTATGATTATTATTCTGTCCCATTACCTTTGGTCCCTTAACAAGTTGGAGGCACATCTGAAAACTGCTGTAAGTCCTACACCGTTCACCTGAGTTGGATGTACATACCCTCAAATTAAAACTGACAGTCAGCAGTTAAAGCACATTGTGTTTGTTTCATTCCAACTCCATTGTGGTGGTGTATAGAGCCAAAGATGTTAGAATTGTGTTGATGTCCCAATATTTCTGGACCTGACTGTATATCCAAATTTGCAACATGTTCCTTAATATCTCTGTACATGACAGTATACTCTTGTAAAAGGGTGTAATGACTGTCAGTCCCGAGGTGTCAAGTTATTGAATGGTTTATTACGAGACACAATTAGCCTTTTAGTTTAGGAGTAATCAGCAAGGAAGCATGAAGCAATCAAAGTTTAACAGGCAATTAATCTCTATGGATGGTGTTTGTAGAACACTTAAGCAGGCTCTACAAATTAGTTTCCTGTGGATAGGCCTTGGTGTCTATGGAAATATTAGACTACATAACATGGCCATTCAAACTCCATGGTATCAACAGCCCAAAACGACCATCATAGGGTTATTTACTTTTACTGGCAACCAAGCGCATTACTGTTTTTTTTATCCAATGGCTGGCTATTCAACTTCATTAATCATATCTAATTACTATGTTTTCCAAACTCTATAAAAGGAGTTGATGCAGGAAAATAAAGGTTATCAGGGTTATTCAAAGAGAATCGAAAAAGTCACTTAATATTATACTTTTGCAGTTCTTACATTTCTTATTCATCATGTCATTGGTGCACTTGACAGGCAGTGACTCATCCTCTGCTGTGCTCCAGGTCTGCCTCCTCATTGACACTGTCAGTTGTTTTCTCAAAGGAGAGCAATACCAGATCCTTCTTGGCCAAGATACTAATGACTATGGCTTAATACTATTCCTGGTTGAGTCTGTAGGTCTTCTTGTTCTCCTCTAGAGACTGACTAGTGCCTCTGTGTCTTCCATGCTTTGAAATAGTTGTGAATCTCATCTACCTTGTCTTCTCCACTCCTCTCCTGCCCTCCTTCTGTGTACCTCATGGCTTTCTCCTATCCAGTTCCTCTCAGTCCATTTTGACAATTCCAGGTTCTCTCTCCACTCATTCGCCATCCTGACACTCTCCTTTCCCCTTCAGCTACTCTTCCTCTCCTTCCTTTTTGTCTGCTCACCTACTTCATCCTAGCACTACCCTCTTTTCTCCAGCTACCCTCTTCATCCTGACACAACCTCTCTTAATTGGCTTCTCTTTTTCTTGGCACTTCCTTCTCTTCTTCAACTACTCTTTCTCTCGCCATCCATTCTCCTTTCCTATCTTTACAGTCTCTGAAACCCTCCATTCCCTTTCCAATCAGGTAATCTGTATAGAAATTGTAGGAAGGGGGCGTGGCTGGAACACAGAGCTGTATGTGTGAGTGTTGAGCTCCCAGGCCCGAGTGCACAGATTGTCATTTCGGGGCAGAAATAACAGCAATGGCACAGCAGAAAAAGACACTTGCTACCCCAGGACTCTCGGGGACTGCGGGGACTCAACGCCGATCCTCCATTTTACCGTTCTTGGGAGATACATCTCAGCCGCGGACCTCCGGTAAGGGATCCAAAATGGCGCCCGGCGACTCAGATCAGGAGGCCTCCCCGCGACGAATAGATTCAGCAACAAAAGGGAGCGATATGGAACACGAACTGCGGGCCTTATTGCAGAGTTTGCCGACCAAAACGGATTTGGCTGCTCAGTTTACTCAAATGGAGCGCAATTTTAATACAAAATTTGAACTGGGGTCTGATTTGAAGCAGTTGGGAGGCCGCGTGGTGGACTTGGAAGTGGACTGAGATGCGTTATTTTCTCATGTGGAACGATTAAATGGTCAAATGCTAACGCAAGCTAAACAGCTGGCCACGCTGCATAGACACCTGGATGATGTTGATAATAGAGGCAGACAAAACAATCTTCGCATAAAGGGTTACCCGGAAGCAGACTCTGGCAAGGAAGATGTTAAAGAGCTACTCCGTGGTCTGTTTAATGATATACTGGGTCGATCTGGAGAGGAATTATTAGTTCTGGATAGAGCTCACCGTGCACTGCGGCCGAGGGGATCACAAAATGACGCACCTCGTGATATTATCTGTCGCTTGCAAGATTTTACACTGAAAGAGGAAATTCTCAGAGCAACACGCAAAACTTCGGAAATTAAAGTGGACGGTCAAGTGATACTTTTCTTCCAAGATGTTTCCTGGACCACTTTACAGGCAAGGAGGGCTCTGAAACCGTTAACTGAAGCGCTCCAGGAACGTGATATTCGTTACCGATGGGGATTCCCACTATCTTTGCAGGTGACCCATAACAACCAAGTTCATTCTGTTGCATGTCCTGAGGACATTCCAGACTTTCTGCGTGTTTTTGGACTCCCAGAAGTTGACATCCCAGACTGGTATGGTTCGCCGTCGCCATCTGACACTCTACCCTTCCCACAGCAACCCCGCTGGACTCAACAGACGAAAAAAAAAACGTAAAGGCAAGCCCTCTACGGTGGCCTCTTCTGAGCCTGATCCAGAACCGTGAGGGAAGCCCTTGCTTTTGCTGCCATTGTCATTTGAAAGTTTATATGCTTTTGATATTTTTTGCCCCCTTGCAAATTTTTTTGATTGAACGCGCTCGGGTCCGGCAAACGAGACAGTCGGAGGAGACTCTTGCTCGGCACCCAGAATTTTTGGAAAATTCTGAGACTTTCTCGGCCGTCTCCTGAGTGGTGTTTTTTTTTTTTTTATGTCCTCTGATGGGTTTTCCCACTATCAGAGGTCTACACTATCTCAATTTTTTTCAAGTTTTATGTTGTTATTGTGGTTTGTTTTCAGATTTTTCTTTTTGGTGATCACTCGTACTATTTGCTATGCTACTAGGGGGTATGGGCGGGTCCCGGGCTCTAACGCCCTCCTCTCTCACTAGTTTAAATGGCTAATTTAAATTTGATTTTCTATGAATGTCCGAGGTCTTAATATGCCTGCCAAATGCTCGAAGGCTCTTGCAGAATTCCAGAGGTTGAAAGGTGATGTTATTTTTGTTCAGGAAACACATTTTAGAGGGTTCCGCACCAGGGTTTCGCAATGCTCGCTATCCGACGGGCTATTTTAGCAATTTTGGGGAGACAAAATCTAGGGGGGTTGCCATTCTTTTTGCGCGACATCTGCCTTTTACTCTGCAAGATGTGGTAACTGACCCGCAAGGTCGAATATTTTTTTTTTTTTTTTTGATGGTTAAAGGGATGTTGGGCAATACTAAGTTAACTTTTGTAAATGTTTACCTGCCGAACCGCTTGCAAACCAAATGTCTCCGAAAAGTGTTACGACGTTTGTCCGAGTTTCAGGAAGGTTTTGTGGTCTTAGGGGGTGATTGCAATGTTTCGTTAGATATGCCGGCAGATTGTGTCCAGGGTGGGGGATCGTCTGTTCCCTCTCTACGGGTCCAATTTCGTAAACTCTTGTCAGCGGACTGTCTGATGGATTGTTGGCGTCTCAGTAATCCAGCAGTTAAAGACTACACGTTTTATTCACATGCCTTTAAGAAGTATTCTAGAATAGACTATTTTTTGTGGAACATAGGGCTTTGGAAATGGTACGCAGTTGCAAAATAGGACCCATCACATGGTCGGACCATGCACCCCTTCTGTTATCTATAGCCCTACCTAATTTAGTGAGAACGGAGAATGCCTGGCGTTTGAATGAGTCATTGCTATCTGATCCCATGACGCGAGCGGAGGTGACTGCCTCCTTAGAGAATTACTTCCTTGAAAATGACACGGCTGATGTAACACCCGCGACGGTCTGGGAGACTCACAAGTGTGTGTTAAGAGGTGCTTTTATCCAGTTGGGCTCCAGGCGCAAGAAGGAAAGGACTGCCAGAACGGACGAATTGCTGAGGGAGATCACAGCCTTAGAATTGACGCATAAATCTGACCTAGATCCTGAATCATTCCGACGATTAGTTCTCAAGAGCTGACTTAGCTAAATTAACGAATGCGCAGGTGGCGCGGGCCCTTACACTGACGAAATATGCTTACTACACCCAAGGGAATAAATGTGGAAGGCTACTTGCACGTGCTTTGAAGAAACGATATCAAGCTACTTTTATCCCGAAACTGCATACTAGCACGGGATCCGAGGTCAATACGACCCGAGAAATTGCGGAAGCCTTCCATGCTTATTACCAAACTTTATATAATATCGATAAGAGTAGGGTTCCTGAGCATATAGTGGACTCGTTTTTGGCTAAGACGATTAAAACTACTTTACCGCGTAATGTTAGCTGACAATTAGATAACCCGCTTACATTAGAGGAATTTACGGAGGCTTTAAAATTAACGCCCTTGGGTAAGAGCCCGGGCCCTGACGGATTTACGGTGCTATATTATAGGACTTTCAGGTCTATTCTGGGCCCTAGATTTGTTAAAGCTTTTAACTCTATTTCAGATACCTTTCCTGTTGCACCTGCGACGCTCCTCGCCTCTATCTCTGTGATACCAAAACCGGATAGAGACCCGTTAGATTGCGCTAATTATAGACCCATATCTTTAATAAACGTTGACTTAAAATTGTTTACGAAAATACTGGCTTTACGACTTAAGCCTCTCCTGACTTCTGTGATTCACCGAGACCAGACGGGCTTTGTACCGGGCAGGGAAGCCCGTGATAATACTATTCGTACCGTCTCCCTCATCCATCATGCTTCCAGGATGGATCAGCCTTTGTTAGTCCTCTCGGTTGACGCTGAAAAAGTGTTTGACCGAGTGGACTGGTCTTATCTTTTTCGGATGTTGGAGAGGATGGGTTTTGGTGATCGATGGTGTTCGTGGTTGCGGGCGTTGTATGACTGCCCTCAGGCACGACTGCGGGTTAATGGCAGACAATCGACTCCATTGACGATACATAATGGGACTCGACAGGGGTGCCCTCTGTCCCCTCTCCTGTTCCTGCTGTATCTGGAACCCCTATTGCAGGCGATTAGAGATAATCCGGCGATTCGAGGAGTAACTGTTCCGGGACAGGAGCTCAAGGTGGCCGCATTTGCGGATGACCTGTTGTTCACCTGATTAAGGCCGCTTGAGGCCGAAACGTCACCACGATTTCTTACTCCTTGGGGTTTTTCCCTCCCTGAATAAATTTTGGAACCAGCTGCCTGAGACACGTTTCTTTTGGTGTTCTGCTGTTCACCTTGACGGATCCCCTTTCATCGGTGTCGGCTTTGACGGAATTAGATGCATTCGCAGCTTTCTCGGGATATAAAATTAACGTGCTGAAGAGTGTGTTTCTAGGGGTAAACCTTTCACGAGTCGTGACTGAGAGTATTCGTCATACCTATGGAATGCGGTGGGTTCCAGAGGGACTTAAATATTTAGGAATACGCTTATCGTTGGAACTAGACAAATTATTTCAGTTGAATTATGTTTCTCTGTTGCAACAGATCAAGGGGGACTTACGTAACGAACTTACCCCATATTTCATGGTTGGGAAGGATCAATGTCTTACGGATGAATGTATTACCTCGACTGTTGTATTTGTTCCAAACCCTTCCTATTACTGTACCTCAGACATTTTTCTCTGATTTGCGACAGACATTTACAGGCTATGTTTGGAGGGGGAAGAAGGCGAGGATATCTTACAGTGAATTGACAAGACCGGTGGGAAGGGGTGGTCTGGGCTTGCCCCATGCTTATTTTTACTATCTAGCAGCGGTTTTTTTCTATACTATACGGCTTGGCAAAAGGAACGATGGGTAAGCTTTGGGAAAATGTGTTACATGCAGGAATTACTTGGCCATTGTCCTCCTTGCCCTGGCAGTTGGCACCGCTGGCAAACCTGTAGCTGCGGTCACACCCGCTGCTGGGCACACTGCTATGGCTGTGGAGGAAACATGGAGTGGCGTTAGGACTGACTACACTGACTTCCCGCCTGACACCCTTGACTCACCTGTTCCCACCGGGCCTGACCCTGACATTTTTGGATGGGTTACTACCAAAACCGTATATACCGCTAGAAGCAGTAGTGGAAGACGACAGATTGCTCCCCCTGGAACGATTGGTGGCCCCAGAAATAGCGAACAAGTCTATGGTGAAGTTCCAATATGCCCAACTAAGTCATTTTATTCGCTCTACAACGTGGTTGACAGAGGGGTTGCCTCCATTGGCCCCCTTTGAGACCTTCTGTACCGATAAGAATAGATATGGACATATTGTCTCGAATCTTTATTCATACATAATGAGAGGGGCTATAAAATTGATTCTCCGTTGCTACTTAAGTGGGAAACAGATTTAGGAGTAGATATTTCGGCGGAGGAATGGTCCAGGGCTTTCGAACTTACATATTTTGCGTCCAGGAGTCAGGCGCTTCGTGAATCGAATTGTAAATTGTTTATGAGATGGTATCTTACCCCGTCTGTTTTACATGCTATGGATCCATTGTTGCCTGATATCTGTTGGAGGTGTAAAGTGGCCAGAGGTAACTATGTCCACATATGGTGGACTTGCCCGAAAATTCAAAACTTCTGGTCAGACGTTGCACACGAGATATCGCGTTTAGGGGGCCTGGAAGTGGAATTTACTCCCTCTGCCTATTTGCTTAATGTACTGCCCTTTTCGATGCCCTCCTTTAAAAACTCGCTTTTGGCAATTCTGTTAACCGCATCGAGGGCACTGATTCCGTTATATTGGAGGAGGGAATGTGCACCCACCGTCAGGGATTGGGTTCTGAGGGTGGAGGGGGTCAGAGCTCTAGAAGAAGCGCACTACAATAGTTTGGGTAAATATGAGGAATTCTATGCGATCTGGCGTCCATGGTCCTCGAACCTTCGCTCAATAACGGTATCAGACAGGTCACCGGTGGAGGAACAAGAGGTCTCGTAAGATAATCGACCGGTTATGGAGGGTCAGAGGTGAATTCAGATCCGACCCTGGGCTGTGTTGTCTTGACATACCATTCTGGTACTAGCTTTACTGCTGTTTATTTAAGGATACGATGATCACCTTTTTAGTTAGTTAGAGTTAATTTAGAATTTGTTATTTGTTATATTATAAAATTCCGGCACTGTCTATGACCAAGAGGCACTTTGATTGTATTCTACATTATTGTGACAATATTGTCTCTTATGCGACTTGTATTTTATACTTTGCCAATAAAAATATTTTACACAAAAAAGAAATTGTAGGAAATTGCTATAACGTTGTGATTACCAAATACTCCACATTAACGTGGCCATCAGCACTCAACATCCCTGGAAAACAAATGGTTAAGGTCCTTTTCGGAAACTGAACGCCGCTATGGGTTTTTAGGAAACACAAAGAACACCAATAAATATGTGTTAACATAAGGTCACTGCAGTAGCATCAAGATGTGTTCTGGCTATGTCTTTTGGATATTTCATATCAAAAGGAGTTGCTAAGGTGTTCATGACTGCTGCATGGCTTTGCAGGGAAGCTTTATAAAGCGGAGTCATTGTTTGTAAATCCTGCTGACTTTGATAAGCTGAGGTTTTATTCTCTGTGAGAAACAAAGACTGGAAACCATTGGGGGTAGCTGCCAATATAAAATTGCAGAAAAACCCACTTGTAATCACAGAGAAAGGATACTTTCATGTTTTTTTCAAACTTAAATCCCTGTAAAGAAATACATTCTCTGTGGGAATGTTGAGTGAAGGTATCGGATTTGTAAAATGAATCCTCTTCTGTGGAATGTTACATTGCTCTTGTGTGTGTATATATATATATATATATATATATATATATATATAATTTTAGACTAAATATGTGAACCATTTGGAATTTGTTGGATTTTGTTTGCATGAATTGGTCATAAAATATCTTCTCATTTCATCAAAGTCACAAATATAGAAAAACAAAATGTGCTTGAGAAAACCACATACAAGCAATTATATTCTTTCATGTCTTTATTGAGCGCATCCTATTAACCCCTTAGTGACTGGGCGGTTTTACACAAATCTGTCCTTTTAGTGACCGCTGCTGTTTTTATGTTTCTGCGCTGTTCGTGTTTAGGTCAAATTTTCCTCTTAATTGTTTATGCAACCCACACATATTATACACCGTTTTTCCCGCCATTAAATGGACTTTCTAAAAATACCATTATTTCCATCATATCGAATAATGTACTATAAAAAAAATATGAAATATGATGAAAAAATGGTAAAAACACACTTTTTCATAATTTAATCCCCAAAATCTACAGCCGCCAAAAAAGACCCCGGCTAAATGGTTTCAGAATTTTGTCCCGAGAATAGAAATACCCAATTTTTTCATGTTTTTTGCTTTTTAACCCCTTCACTGCTGAGCCAGCTCACCTATGTGCACTGAGCTCATTCTGACTGTTTTATGCTCATTATTTTGTAGATGACAGCCTAGGTCCTATTTAACTAAACCCCCCCCCCCCCAGACAATTTTTTTTTTTTTTTAATATAATTAAGAAAAAAAAAATTTTTTACTTTTTTTTTTTTTACACCCCTGTGGGCAGGACGTACATGGTACGTCAGCAGTCCCTAAGGGGTTAAACAGTCACAGCACTGTGGAAAAGGTAAGTGAAGACAGGGATGTAGTAGCTAGTCGATCCTCTTTTAGCAGCAATAACCTCAACCAAGCAATTCGAGTAGATGCAGATTACTTCTGCTCAAAGGACAGGTGGAATTTTGGACCACTCGTCCTTCCAGAATTGCTTCAGCTCAGCAATATTCTTGGGCTGTCTGGTACGAACAGCTCTTTTTAGGTAATTCTATAGCATCTTCAAGGATTAAGGTCTGGACTCTGGGTCACTCCTCCAAAAGTTAGATCTTTTTTTTAAAGCCAAGAAGTTGTTTTAATTTTATGTTTCGGATCATTGTCCAGCTGCTTAATGCGATTTCTACTGAGCTTCAACAGGTGCAACAGCCTCCCTGATATTCTCCTATAGGGTACCTTGAAAAACTTGGGAAATTTTTCGTCGCTGATGGCAAGTGGTCTAGGTCCCGATGCAGCATAGTGGCCTCAAATCATGATACTCTTTCCATGGTACTTAACCACTGGATAATAGTTTTTATGTTTCTATGTGTTGCCCTTTTTACGCTATACATACAGGGCTATTCAGAAAGAGGTGAAAACCTGGAGAATGACTGGAGAATTGAAAATTCTAGGTCAAAATAGTCAAACCAGAAAAATTCTCCCATTTATCTCACTTTCCAAATTGGCTATTTTGTCTAGATTGTTCATTCTCCTGCGGCAATACTCAAAGTTTTCACCTCTCTCTGAATATCCCTGACAGTGTTGCATCTTCTTCCCAAACAAATGAATTAGTTTAATCCAAATTGAAACGAAGCAAAACAATATATAATAAAATTGATTCATTGTACTGTTTCGCAAGAGAAAAAATTGATTGAATGATTCCTCTATGCAGACTGCAGCAAAATGGTAATTTAACCCTACCTTGTCTTCTACCCCTCATGTTTAACCCTAATCTAAAACAGTAATTGAGCAGGAGGAGTTTTTTTTTTAATGATCTTAAACCTCGAATCAATCCCAAATTACAAACAAAAGGGAATGTAAGATTTAAATTATGAGGAAAGGCTAAAAAGATAAAACCTATTTAATTTACAGAATCTGAGCCTTAGAGGGGATCTGATAACATTATATAAATATATGGGGCCATTATAAACCATTGTCTGGAAACCTAGTCATTAACAGGACTATACACAGGACACAAGGTCACCCATTTAGGCTGGGGTCAGACGAACGCAGTGTTAACGTCCGTGTTGCCGCACATAAGTACGTCCGTGATAGCATACAATTGTGTTAAATGGAGCCCCACACACGAAGTACGTCCGCACAGAAGTGCGGAGGCTGATGGACGCTGCAAACAGACGCAGGTTAGGCAAGAACGTAATACTGCTAGAACGGACATACAGAGTGCGCCACGTCCACAACGTCCGCATAGCTTTGTGTGTGAGTGATGGAGCGTGGTCAGACGGACTGCATTTATACGTCCAGCATTTTTGACGGACAGAATGGTTTTTCATTGTAATTTATTTTCCCTGCTACATCAGTCAAAAAATACGTCAGTGAAAAAAAACGGACTGTGTGGCCACTACCTTGTCCTCAGTCAGAAAGTACGTCGGTACTGCACGGACGCTCAGTCCGTACAAAATGCACTTATCTGACCCTAGCCTTAGGACCCCGGCACACGAGCATATTTACAGCTCGTGTGCGCCCGCACTTCCCTGCGTCCGTGTGTTTTTGACGGAAGGCCATCCACCGGACGTGAAAAAGCCCTCCCCGTCAAAAAGCTAAACGGACGCTGACAGGATACAAAGCACGATTCTCCATAGCAGGATTGCGCTTTGCACGCTGAGCGCAGAGAGTGGAAGGAACGCCCACTTTCACGGACGTTCCTTCCATCCTCTCAAAACACTCGTGTGCCGCCAGCCTTAGACTGGACAAAAGGAAATTCAGCCTAAAGCATAGGAAGGGTTATTTTATTGTGAAAACAATAAAGCTGTGGAATTCTCTGCCTGATGAGGTGGTTGGGTCAGAGACTGTACAGACTTTTAAACAATGACTGGATGACTTCCTGAAAAAAACTAATATTACGAATTTTAATATTTAATATGTGGGTAAAAGATCTTGATCCAAGGAGAAATCTGACTGCCATTCTGGGGTCAAGAAAGAATTTTTTCCCAATATGTTGCATATTGGCGAGCGCTTCAGACTGGGGGTTTTGCCTTCTTTTGGATCAACAGCAGTAGGTAATGTGTGAAAGGCTGAACCCTATGGAAGCATGACTTTTTTCAGCCTATGTAACTATGAAATTATGAAAATGAATCAGTTTTGCTTTACGGTTTCTCAAAGCACCCGGTCCCTGTCAGTAGGCTGTGGTGCTGAATCTGTTGTATTCAGCACCACAGGTCAAGAGACTTCTCAATATTTAACCCTAGCTTGCCTTGAAACAATCATATTTAACCCTAATCTAGCATTAATTGAACAGGATTTGATGTATAGTTTTTTTTTTTTTTTTTCAGTGCTCCTAAAATTCGAATCGAATCAAAATGACAAAAACGAATCAGTATTCAAATGAATTCTGTTTCGGTGAAATTATTTGCAAACTAAACAAAATAACTTTTTCAAATGTGCACACCTCCAATAGATATACACTTTGAGAACTCACATCATATTCTCTGAAGTCTCTTAGTAACACACGTGAACCAGCTGTGCAGTCTACGGTGTAGTGAACTGGTGGAAACTGATAGTCCTCGATACTTTGAAGAGAAGAAATACATACAGTGATTGCTAAACACTATTTTGTAAACACATCCAAAGGAAAGTATGCAAGGTTGGTTTGCCTTATGGTGACATAACAACCAATCGAACAAAGTAAGGACTCTATGAACCCTATTTGGAATGTGGTCAAGTTAAGGACTAGGAGCCATTAATGGTATGCTCTGATACAAGCCACTAGTCGTCATCGGCTCCCTATTACTAGTCCAATTATGCATGAGCTGCTATGTTTGCAACCCAATTCATAAGAATTGTCAGCCGCCAACAGATAATTGCAGCGGACAGGCCGCACTCTATAGGACTCCATAAGCACGTGCCCTGTGTGAGTTCGTAAGCATTTATCTATATATATATTTATGCTCATAGTATTTTTGGACAATAGTGGGAGTGCTGGTTTAGATGGACAAATGAAGGGATATATTCTTGAAACACTTTAGTGTGTGCATGATTTAAGATGCGCATGAATGAAGCTATGCATTTTGGTCGCTTCTCTGTGTCCAGATGCAGCTCTAAACAAACCTTTATTAATTAATACCTGTGTAGCTCAAGTTTGTAAACATAGGGAACTATTTCTGTAAATGTTTTACAATATGGAAATAACCAGAAACCAGATTGCAGTACAGCATGACCCAAAAAAAGGTTAGTTACAGTGCAATTAGCAGATAACCCTAATAAATTCCCTTATAAGTTATTTTCATTGCTCAACTATCCTATTCTTTCTACAAAACATACAGAAAGATAAGATAAAAAGACAGAAAAACTTACAGTGCAGTGTATTCTGTAATAAATAGGAGTTTGAATTATGATGCGTAAATATGCTCGCACAGTTTGGAGTCCTTGACCGGCTCCGATAGCCTGTTCTGATTTATTTATATTTACTTTGTTTTGCTGATGTTGCATTTTACCTTCAGATCTTTTTACTAAGCAACCAGTTGTGCTTGTTAGTATCACCTCAGCTGCTCGCATAGGGAAACAGCAGCTGATCCTTCTGATTTATCATTTATAACACGTTATTGAGGTGCAAGGTGTCACTGCAGAGTCAAAATCGATAGTAAAATTGGACCTGTCATAAAATCCCTCATATCACTTAATATATTGTGTATTTTTTCATATTAGGTAAAAGAGTAGCCAAAGGCAGGAAGTAGGATAGTTAAATATATGGTTTTAGAATGTTTTTCAAGCTTAATTAATTTACAAGATTATTCTTGTTGTTTTTTTTTATATATATTTTTTTTTTTTTTAGAAAGAATTTTACCAAGAAGGGTACATTGAGATTTCTCGTTTTCAAGTATGTCCTGGGTGGCGAGTTTGTACCGTTAGGTGTCTTGCCCAAGGACACTTACTGGAGAGGTGCTCTTGCCGGGATCGAACCTATGTCTTCAGTCTCCACGTTTTTAGAGCAGTAATGTTACCTCTACTCCACCTAGCCGGTCTTGCAATTAAATTTGCGGGGACTTATGTAGGCATTCCCTTACCAGAACGATTGTGATTGGCTAAGGGTTTTTTTTTTTATTGACAGTCCTTGCCAACGTTTATTAAGATATTTTGGGCCCGATTACAAAGTGCATGCTAAATTGGGGACACTAACGGAGAAAACCTGCGCCTGCAGGTTTCCCCGTAGTGTCCTTATTTTTATGTGAGATTCTGGGGCAGGTGCTACTTCAGCACCTTGCCCTGGAACAAAGCACTACCCTTGGTGATACTCGTTGTAGCGCTTTTGCGCCGCCGCGAGTATCGCCTCCTGGAGTCCATAGGACTCCATGAAGGCTTACGCTTCCGGGCTGTGAGATCGCGCACCACCGCGGATTAATCACGGAGGGACACTGGGGTCTCACTCTATTCCTGGCGTCAAGAAGAGGCGGATCAGACCGCTCTTCTCTCGCCGTGGGATGAGAGTTGAGTTTTGGATTTATTGGTGGGGGAGTCTTAGCTGGTCCTAAATGATTCTGTGGTAATTAGTGCTAGGACTTTGTAATACCTTACTGATCCTAAAGCTAATTACTAATTGTGCTCCCCATGTTAAGTATAGGGTGTGCAAAGTACAGTAAGCTCGCGCAAGCTAGTGCAATTTATTTATTTGCAAAGTATTTTACCTGGAATGATACATTGAGATTGCTCTCGTTTTCAAGCACGTCCTGGGTGGGCAATCACCAATAGGCTAGCGGATTTTTACCGGGTTTAGTGGTAGGAAGGTAATATGGGGGGCATGCGTTAAAGTCACTTATTCTGAAGTTAACGCTTACATATCAGAATCCTACAGTTAGCGTTCAGTATGCAATCTAGACCTTTTAATGGTAAAAAATGGGAGTATACTCTTTCAAATGTTAGTGTCATTAAAGGTTTGAGTTAAAGAACCATAGGTTCTACATATAAGAAGTAAAATATTTGTAGTAGAGATAGAATGGACAGAATATCACGCAGAGTTAGGTTGGGTAATATTGCTTTACAGCTATTGCTATTCGTAGTGACCCGTATAAGCAAAATCACTTAAAAAAAGAAAAGTAAGAATAAAAACTCACCTGTTATGCATGGTTATGAAGTGTAGATGAATCTGCTGCCTCCTGTCTCGGTACATTAAAAACATGGAGGTCGGAGAACAAGTAGTTTGTCTGTTGCCCTTACACTGGAACAGTGGGAACCCTCATGAATGCGTGCATGTATTTTTTCCCGTGAATTCCAATGGACTCCAAGAATAAATATCAGCGGTGGCATGTGTAAGGTATGTCAAAATCAGGTACCCCATTAAAATAAACCAAGTGCCCCATTAAAAGGTTACATTATAAAGTAAACTAATGGCATTTCTATTAAACCACCAGTAGATGGCAGCAGAGTGAAAAGTCTGAATGATGAGCACGTGTTCATGTAAGATGTTTTCCTTTAGCAGAGGGAACCAAAGAGCAGAGCTTCTGTTTCTGGTAGGAACCAAATATCAAAGTACAAATCCTACTAGAACTGAAGTCATGCTTTATTGTCATTGCAGGTACAAGGGAGTATATCCATGGTTATAAACAGGTGATTCAATTCACAACCCTGTGAGGAGAAAAGGCTGCTGCTACTGTTGGTAATTAGATAAGACAGTATGCAGATGTCAGTGGGTTGTGCTGAGTGTCATAGCTCACCAGCATACAGGGAATCTGACTATAGGATCTCATGTTATATTGTATTGATTTATATTGCACCGTTAGCATAGTATAATGTAGATTGAGTAATCATATATCTGTACATGTTAAATTGTTTATTTTCTATAAGAACGTTAGTCCTATGTAGGTGAATGTTACTGTAAATATATAAATGTGTAATAGTGTATAAGGAACCAAATATCAAAGTACAATCCTACCAGAACTGAAGTCATGCTTTGTGTTGCAGAAAACGTTTAAATAAAAACACTTCTGGTTTCACCCAGCCCGCTCCCTTCGCACATTGGAATTATTGACCATACTTTCAGCATATGTGCAACACATGCAACAAGTGGGTTCAGTTTCAGGCGAATCTATATATTTTAATAATATTTTTATGAGCTAAGCCACTTATATAGCTGCTAGCTCGTAATCCAGATGAAAATATGGAGCCCCTTAGTAATTGCTCATGCTGACTTTGACTTCTGGCACTAGCTGCTCCCTCTTTACCAGCTCAGAGAATACAACCCTTAAGGGCTTATTCAATAATCTCCAAATTAGTCACCGAATTGCACCGAATGGGAATTTTCAACATTCGGTGCAATTTCGGGCCAATTCTTCTATTCACTAAACTGTCAATTTACCAAATACAGGCAGATTGACGACAAAATACAATGCAGCCTGCAGTCTGGCAGTCTTCGGCAGCAGCAAAATTGTCTAATAAAGTAATGGTTCGCCTATATACAGAATGCCGAAATGCACCAAAGTGTCTGTGAAATGCCATCATTTTTGGTCATTCCATTTGACGGGTTTAAAACAGGTGACTCCCATAGCTTTCAATGTAAAATAGTAATATTATTTTTAATTAAAAAAACTTTTTTATTCTTTTACATTTTCGACAAAAAGCCTTTTTATTTTTAATTTTTCAGAACAACTTTTTGTATTTCTTACAGGGTTATTCAAAGAGATCTGAATGGCTGCCGAAAGGGAACCGAACGCTGAAAATCAACGTTCGGTTACCTTTCTTGGCCATTCGACTATCCAGAGAGCAGTTAATTCGCCAAATCCGGGCGAATTGCCTGCACATACGGTGCCTGTTTGGTGCCTGTTTGCGGGCAGTGAATCCCCATAGAGAAGCAATGCTTCGGCTATTCAGAGAGCAAAATCCAGCAGTGAAAAGTTGCCGAATTGCCCTGCCATTCGGTGGTTTCATGCGGCAGATTTATTCAGGCGCATCCCACAGGCTTCAATGTTAAAAATATTTCCGGTTTAATGCAATATCTAATAAACCGTTGATTATAATATTCTGCAGTAAAGTCTATTTATAGATTTTTTTTTAGGATATTTTAATCATTTTTCAGGATTTTTTTTTTAACACAATTTCGGTTTTTTTTTTTAACTTATTTTTTCTGTAACAGCCCTTTTTATTATCATTCCTTGGACCTCATATGTAAATTTCAGACATTTTCGCTCAGTAGTTTCTTTGCAAACAGCGTTTCACTTTTCAAACATTCAAGCAAACAGTTTTTTTAATTTATTCATTCCATTCGTCTGTGGTTGGGTTTTTTCGGCGGCTATGCTGCGTGTGATCGGCTCCTGCTTGGGTTTTTCTGCCGTTTTCGGCAGGGTTAATCCACATGTTTTTGCGGGTTTTCGGTGTGCCTTCGCCGGGTTTTGCGGGGAGTTGTCGGCGGGTTTGCAGTGACTTTTCCCTGCAATTCGGGGACCCTGTGGTGCTTGCTGAATACACCGCAGGGTTGCCGAAATGTGATCACTAAATCGAACCGAATTGAAGAGAACGAAAAGTCACCGAATGTGCAGTGACTTTTCGATTCTCTGAATAGTTTTTATTAGTCTAAATTTTGGACTTTTTTTATTCTGTAGCAAACCTTTTTATTATTTTTTAAAGGACCTTTATTATTTATACACATTTTAATGCATTTTATTGGCTTAAACACCTATTAGAAGAATAGGAGAGTTCCATATCTTTTTTTTATTGCAGTTTGGATGAATTCGCTTGGACCACTTTGGTGCTCTTCGGTGCTTTTCATTGCTCCGACGCTCTCCAACGTTTTCATGATGCTTAGGCCACTCCATCTTCAGCGCATTATGGTGACCATTCGCTAACTAGTGAAATCACCATACTGTCAGCCAAATGGAATCACCGAAGTGCACAGAACGGTGATGAAGTGAAAAGCACCAGAATTTCGCTGAAATTTCGGTGTTTAGTGAATAGACCCTTTAATGTGTTAGAGGTTATCTAGTCAATTCATTCATTGTTACTTGGATAATACACAGAATTTTCATACCTGTAATAACTATTGGTTACTTTAATTACCAAGTCAATATACAGTTGGGACTGATACTATTTATTAATAGAAATCTTTTTTTCATAAGAAAAAAAAAATATTCAGCTTCTTTTAATTTGGTTTTTCTTATAGTCTCATTTTAAAAGTGTGGCTTCTAACAAAACACATTCACATTGCAACGGTGATTTATTGGATGTAATTGATTAAATTTCAAGTAACATGTTCAGCTTTTACTGCTGCAAAATGTTGGTTTAAAACTGCTGCTTCAGAGTTTAATGAATAACTAACATTGTCTCTGTAGAATATATATGAAGAGCTGCCAGCACTAAACAAGAATAATTACCAATAAATCAAATGTACGTTTCGAGTGTGTACATTTAGCCTGGTTTCACTTTGGAGTCTTTTTGCAGGATTTTAAACCATTACCTTCTGTATTATTTCCATTAGTGATGCATTAAATTCTATCCTTTGAAGGAAGTTTTTATTTTCAGAGAAGTTTACACATTTTGATAATATTTTACTTCTTCGTAGACAAAATATACTCGAGGCTCAGCATTTTTTATTTACTCTTTTTTTCCCATGTAATTCAAAGAAATATAACAAGTTAGTACAGGCATGTCCAACATTTCTAGAGTTCTCTGACTCCGTTCCCAGCATTAACTGTGGCCTAATGTTACTGGGAATTCTACTCCAAAAAAGGTTTTATTACAATGTTGGCTATTTGGAGAAATCTGCTTTATCAATCGTGTATTACGGTAATCTTAATCACTTTGTTGTGTGCTTGAAGATGGCAACAAAATTGTCATCATTATTATCCCCTATTATCACAGTTTCTGTAGCGCTTTACAATAAGGCATGGGGAAGGAAAGTAGCAAAACTACAAACAAACAGCAGCCAAATACAAGAGGTGTAAAACACCTATGTTCCTTAGCATTAAAAATGTCTTGAAATAAATTTCAGGCTTTCTAATTCCTTTGCCACCATGGGCAAGTATGCTTGATGTTTAAGAGCTCCTGCAGGAACCCAGCATTGAGTACATTCGATCTGGTCATAATTTGAAGCAATGCAAAGGGATTTTGTCTACTGCAAATGAAATCCCTTTTGCAAATCAGCTTCAGAATGTGCCCCCAAATTTTTAACACCTTAGACAAGGTGCTGAAGCTGTTTTAATAGCTTGGAGATATTTTTCTTTAATAGACAGACAGAACTCCAGCAGAATTATTATACATGTAGAAGCATTTCATTTTTAGTCAGCAGGTTGAAATAAGCTTACTGGATCCACAATCTATTTTATAAGGGTAGATTATGTTTACACCTAGGGGTTATTCAAAGAATAACTTTCCCATTAGCCGCACTTCAGAGATTTAAATTTGCAGAACCTGTGATGAATTCAGCACTCACTGCAGGGTCCCCGAAGTGCGGCAAATCAACCACGGAACACATTTTCAAACCACTGCAAAATGGCCGAATGAATCGCAAAAACTGCCAAACAAATAAAAAAAAAAGGGCGAACGTATCCTCAAACCAACGCAAATCCGCCAAATTGACCACATAACCCCCTGAAAAATCGCCGAATAAATCCAACGATTTGCTTAACAGACCGCACTGGACTGAATCGATACAAAAAAGATGACCAGCTGCAGAACAGGGATAAAAAAAAAAAACACTGCAACTTTTAAAAGGCAGTTTTAAAAAAAAAAATACTGAATGAAAATGACATCTTGGCACAAATGTGTCATCTTGGTAGTGAAGGGGTTAAATACAGATTCTGTGTTGTAGACTCCAATACAAAATATATTTCCTGATGTATTACACTGTAGAGCACTTCAACCACTTAACACACAACGGGGCATATTACGCTCTTTGCGTTAAAATGCAGGCGCAAGGGAGGAAAAACTGCGCCCGCAGTTTTCCCCCTTGTGCCCGCGTTTTAACGCTGGATTACAATGCAGGTGCAAACAATGCTGCCTGCATTGTTTCCGAGTGTAAAAGTCAGGGATGCTCGTGCAGCGCTGAGCACAGCCGCGAGCATCCACTCGCTGGAGTCTATATTGAGTTCCTCCCTGCCGGTAACGTGACCAGCCGGATCTCGCCTCGCGAGATCCGGCCGGTCAACGTAGTGATACGCAGGGAGAGACTGGGGGGACTTCCCCCAGTCTTTCCCTGCTCCCGCTGGCCAGCTGGAGGAGGCGGTTGGAGCCTGGCGTTAACACAAGTCCTGGCTCTGGGTAACTTTTCGCTAACCAGAGCCAGGCGTTAATCAGCTCTGGGACTTTTGTAATCCAGCGCTGATTAACACTTTGCGCTCCCCGTGTTAAGTATAGGGAGCACAAAGTACAGTAACCTCGTGCAGAGGAGCGCAAAGTACCAAACGCAAATGTTTTTTTTTTTAACCCGTTTACGTTTGGATTGTAATATGCGGTAAATACCGCAGCAAACGTTAATGCTCAAGCATGCGAGTGTTAACGTTTGCGTGAGGAATGTAATAGAGCCCAACCTGTATAGACAATATATTGTTATGCATACATCTGAAGAAATATTTCCTGGAATTTGCTAATTGTGAAGTTTCAAAACAAGGGAGAAGTTAAATATGTTGCAATGAATACGCATACAAAAAGGATTAATTTATTGATGTCTTCAACTGTTTTAAATTTGCAGCAAGAAATCATTTATTGTGATACACAGATGATATTTTGCTGTAGCAATAATGAAGTGTGAAAAAAGTTCTAGCTTATGACAATAAATGTAATCAAATACTAAAACAGGTAAGACAAGGGTTCATTGAATTCTGGAGAAAATACGAGCAAGGTGTTCAAAATAAGACAGAAACAATTTGTCTTTTCCATATTTGTTTTTAAAGTGAAGAATAATTGCCTTCGACCTTGGGTTAATAATGATACATTCCATTGTTCTTAATTTTAATGAAATACCTTAGAAAAATCAATCAACTTTAGTAAGAATGATTCAATACAGTTAAAAATATTGCGTTTTTAATGCAGAGATAAACAATTCTTACCCTGACTTAATATGTACTTCTGGGTAATATAATTTATTCTTTTATGTGCTTTTGTTTTTCTGAGCCATGAGAAATACCTGAATATCCAACACATTTAGCCAAAGAGACCTTCTCAAATAAATCCAAATAACAAATGCTGGTGATGATGATGACTGTTAATGTGATAATGTGCTAATATTGTATTAAAGAAAATAATAGATATTTGGACTTCATGTTTTGAAAACAAATGTTTCAGAAACATAGTTTTGTATAATTTTATGAAGCACAATGACACTTTTAATTAAACCATTTTTCTATTGGTTTTGTGCAATCTACTGTGTATATACTGTACTTGTGGAGATAGAATACAAAATGAACAGGGATAATTGCATTTCTTGTCTGGTGATGGTTCTATAAACTTTGCTTAACCACTTCACTGCTGAGCCATTTCCCCCCGTGTGTTGAGCTAATTTTGACCGTTTTGGGCTCATCATGTTAAACGCGATTTTAAGTCATGGTATATTATAGGACCCAGACATATTATATATCCTAATTTTCAGCAGACTTGGCAGATTCAATATACAGTGGCAAGAAAAAGTATGTGAACCCTTTGGGATTATGTGGAGTTTTGCATGAATTGGTCATAAAATGTGCTCTGATCTTCATCTAAGTCACAACAATTTGAAAAACACAGTCTGCTTAAAATAATACAACACAAACATTATATGTTTTCATGTGTTTATTGAACATAACATGTAAACATTCACATTGCAGGGTGGAAAAAGTATGTGAACCCCTAGCCTAATGACTTCTTCAAGAGCTAATTGGAGCCAGGAGTGAGCCAACCTTGAGTCCAATCAGTGTGATATTATTGGATGTGTTGCTGAAAGCTGTCCCGCCCTTTAAAAACACACACCAGTTTTGGGTTTACTGGTTTCAAGAAGCACTGCCTGATGTGAACCATGCCTCGCAGAAAAGAGCTCTCAGAAGATCTACGATCAAGAATTGTTGACTTGCATGAAGCTGGAAAGGGTTACAAAAGTATCTCCAAAAGCCTTGATGTTCATGTGTCCACGGTAAGACAGACTGTCTACAAATGGAGAAAGTTCAGCACTGTTGCTACTCTCCCTAGGCGTAGTCTTCCTGTAAAGATGACTGCAAGAGCACAGCGCAGAATGCTTAATGAGGTAAATAACAATCCTAGAGTGTCAGCTAAAGACTTATAGAAATCTCTGACACATACTAACATTTTTGTTGACACCTCTACAATAAGGAAAACATTAAACAAGAATGGAGTATATGAGAGTACACCACGGAGGAAGCCATTGCTGTCCAAAAAGAATATTGAAGCATGTTTTGAAGTTTGCAAACGAGCACCTGGATGTTCCACAGCACTACTGGCAAAATATTCTGTAGACAGATGAAACCAAAATTGAGTTGTTTGGAAAAAAACACACACTATGTGTGGAGAAAAAAGGCACAGCACACCAACATCAAAACAAACATGGCGGAGGGAGCATCATGGTTTGGGGCTGCTTTGCTGCCTCAGGGCCTGGACGGATTGTTGTCATTGATGGAAAAATTAATTCCATAGTTTATCAAGACCTTTTGCAGGAAAACGTAAGACCATCTGTCTGCCAACTGAAGCTCCGCAGAGGATGGGTGATGCAACAGGACAATGACCCAAAGTATACAAGCAATTCAACATAAGAATGGCTTCAACAAAACAAAATACGCCTTCTGGAGTGGCCCAGTCAGAGTCCTGAGCTCAACCCGATTGAAATGCTGTGGCATGACCTTAAGAGAGCGATTCACACCAGACATCCCAAGAATATTGCTACGCTGAAACAGTTTTGTGAAGAGGAGTGGTCCAAAATTACTCCAGATCGTTGTGCAGGTCTGATATGCAACTACAGGAAACATTTGACCCTCCTTTGGCAGCAATAACCTCAACCAAACAGTTATGAAATCCAAAGGTTCACATACTTTTTCCACCCTGCACTGTGAATGTTTACATGTTCTGTTCTATAAAAACATGGAAACCTATAATTTTTGTGTTGTCTTATTTTAAGCAGACTGTTTTTCAAATTGTTGTGACTTAGATGAAGATCAGAGCACATTTTATGACCAAGTCATGCAAAACTCCACGTAATCCCAAAGGGTTCAAATTTTTTCTTGCCACTGTATATTATTATTGTTTGTATACTTATTGTCCTAACAAAAAATGTAAGGAGAAAATTTAATTTCCATTCAGACTTCAATAATTTACAGCTTGTAATTTATTTTTCACATTTTATCATCCAAATCTTTGGATATATATTCTATGGGGCAGTCTGGTTAAAAAGAAAAGTAGAAATTGGAATCTGCTACTAAATTTTTCAGAGAAAATATGTAATTTGAACTAAAACTGAAAAAATTTATTGTTTCCTTGTATTTTGGAGGATTGTATTTTATGAAAAATATGACTATGTATAAACCACTGACCTTGCTCCCAGCATGGGAAATGAGGAGGTGAGTAATGGCAGTGGTATTGCTCTTTTTATATGTGACTAATAGTCTATGCCATTACTTTGTAGCTAAATAAAGGAAAATGAAAAAATAAATCTTGTTTGTGGGTCTATCTTTTACATTGTGCATGGCCATGTTTGGTTTCATTAAAAAGGCCATACTCAGACCTGTCCAAAGACACATAACATGACTTTTTGGGGTGTAAAAGAAAATACAGGGATCCAAACGACCCCTCCACTCTCCTCGCACCGTAGCGTCAGCTTATGTATTAGCACAATGTGTCATTACGCATTGGTTCATCTATCACCTCCACAGTTGGTCCCAGCATGGGAAATGAGAAGGTGAGTTAGTCCAGTGGCATTGTTTGCTTTACCAGGAAAAGTACATACATAATTCCACTGTCTTAAAAATGAGAACAAAATAAAACTTTGCATTTATTATTTTATTTTTACACATTACATGGTCATATTTGGTATCGTTGGAAAGGCTAGCCTCTGACCTTTCCCGTGACCCCTCAATTGATTTTGTGTGGTGTAAACCTCAGAGACAAAGTGTAATAACGCATTGTGCCTTCACCTCCACACTTGCTGGCATAGTGGGAAATAAGAAGGTGAGTCAGTGCAGCATCACTGTTTACTTTATAAATGTAAAGTAAACAATAGTGGTGCATTTTAAAATATAAAAAGAGTTTGTTTTATTATTTTTGCACATAACCTGGTCATATCTGGTCTCATTGGAAAGGTCAACTATTTGATTCTATGGTTCAGGCAATATGGGGGTCCAAATAAGTGAATGGAGGGAGGTCCCAAGGCGTGGACTGACTTCCAGGAAGTCAGACCACTGCAAAATTCCCCCCAGGCTGGCAGCAATGATGTTGCGGGGAAACTCTAGGATGCTCCCTTCACGCCATCCCTAGCTCCCTAGCCAAGGGTTAACACTATCTTTGTCAACTGATTTAATGTATGGAAGTGTGCGCATCTTAGTGTGTGTTACTGTATGTGGAGTTGTCAGTGTGTGGGTGTAGTTGTCCGTGTGCATTTTATAGCATTGTCAGGCCGGGGTCACATGAGCGCGGAGGGAACATCCGTGAGAACAGACATTCTTTCCACTCGGACGCCTGTGTGACCACCTCGCTGGAGAATTGCGCATTTTAGGCCCGTCCAATGTCTATTGCAGCATTTCAATACGGAGGTTTTCTCCGGGCTGTTGTAATGTGTGATACTATCAAGCACGTTACACCGTGTGGCCCTCTCAGTCGAGCCATCATAAAGCTACGATGGACGTTGGGAAGACGGGGTTACTACGGATGCACTTAGTGCGCTCATGTGACCCCAGCCTATACTCAAACAATCATCCCCATCATACTTTTCGAACTTTATGCTCACTCACATCAAACTCTGCCATTTTCACACTCACCCCAGTGGCACACAGACAACCTACACATATCTGAATTCCCACACAGACAGCTACACACTTGAACATAACTCTCATCACACACATACAGTATATTTTTGTAGTGTAATTAGTAATTTAAAACGTATTTGCTGAAATTAGTAAAAGGTTTGTTTAAAAATAAACAACAAAACATTGGCCCCGCACTCTACCTTGCACCTGACCTTCAAACATTAGAGCCAATATCCATCATTTGATCATACCCGTGGCCAGTCGAGACCCACATCTTCTGCTGGTGCACATATGTCACTTCTGCTGCCATGAAATCAGCAGTTTCCTGCGAAAATGACACAATGCGCATGCCCGCCATGCCATTGCCACGTTATTCTCATACTCTGGACACGTCATCGCTGACATATGAGCTGTGTGATGTGGCATGCACATTATGTGGCTATGGCATGGCGAGCATACGCATTGTTGTATTCGCAATGAACAGCTGATTTCACATCAGCGGAAGTGACGTACATGCACCAGCAGTGACATGAGTCTCGATTGGCCGTGGGTTTGATCAAATGATGGAAAACCGGCTCTGTGCATGTAGGTTTGACATTATTTGGAGTTGGCGGTTGCCTACATCTCTCATGCCCAGAGCTGGCTACCTTCACTCCTCACAGAGCATGTCGGTGCCATCTAGCAGCTCTTCAACTGCTCCATCCCCTCTTCTTCCATATAGGATCCTGTCCCCAGGGGCGAGAGAAGCAGAGGGAGAAATTCTATAGTTAAACTCACATTTCCTAACTGCAGCGTTAACATGCCCCCAGCATTACATACCTGGCGCTAAACCATTTGTAATCCATTAGTACATCGGTGATTGCGCGAGCTTACTGTATGTTGCACAACTTATACTTAACATGGGGAGCTATATCAATCAGTAGCGTTTCGATAAGTGTGGTATTACAAAGTCTTAGCGTTAATTACCACAGGGACACACAAGCTGCAATATTAACACTTTCTAAAAGCTGGCGCTACAGGATTCTGCATTTGAAAAATGAAGGTTGACATGAAGAAGAGAGGGGAGAATGAGCTTAGAGTAGCCCATGAAAATAGTCCCAGTCATCTCAAGTCTTTTGACATTTAGTCAAAAACAGAACGCATGTTAATACAGAGAAAATAAATATGGGGGGGACACTAGGGGAGGCCTTGCCCCGGGCACCTCATGACCTTTCTACGCCTCTTGCTAGGAACGTTTTTGAATTATGACAGGTGCTGGAAACAATTCGTAAGATTTCAACTGGAATTGCTATTTTGTAAAATATTCAGTATTTGCACTGATAAAACCATTTAATTCACTCACTGGTCACAAATCAACCTCAGATATCTAATTTTTTTTAAATCAATTTTTTTTGTTAATACACCAAGATCATCACGTATTCTCTAAAATTTGAGCTACCTATAGTATTTCCAATTTGTGATTTTTGTTAGAAATTTACATAAATTCAGACAATTAAAACCAGGGGCGTACTTGCAGGGGGGGGTCGGCCCGTCCCGGGTAACCGGTTGGCCACATACAGGAGGGGGTGCCACGGGGAGGCTGCATTCCGGAAGTGGGGGCTGCCGCAGGCCGCGAGCAGCCGCTGGCTAGCCTGCCACTGCCATACACTGTGACAATGCAACTGCCGGAACCGGCCCACCCAGCCTTCGAATGTGTGTGTGGGCTGTGAGGCTGCGGCATGTGTCAGGCCGTGCAGACTGCCCGGAGCAGCTGCTTGCAACACCTGACGCAATGCATCATGTCACGCACCCCGCCTCATACGCCTGCACGTGCCAGGCTGCGGGGGGAGCAGACAGTGCGTAGGCGAGTGGTTGAATCCACCCAGACTGTACTGTCTGCCCTGCCCCACACAGTCAGTCGCCTGCTGTAAGAGAGAAGCAGGCTGCAGGACCTGCCAGCCGGTACTCGAGGCACCAGAGGTCTCACACTGCCTAGGCCAAAATCCTCACCTATGGTAAATATATAAAAATTGCTGTCTTTACCATAAGAGTTTTATGGCTGTGGATCCTGTGTGTGCTTATATTCACTGCCTTTGAGAGTTTTATTGCTGTGGATCCTGTGTGTGCTCATATTCACAGCCTTTGAGAGTTTTATCGCTGTGAATCCTGTGTACGTTCATACTTACTGCTTTTACTGCGAGAGTTATACTGCTGTGGCGCTCTGTGATTCACTTATAAACATTGCACATTACTGTGCGTTTTATTGCTGTGGAGCTTTGTGTTACACTCATATACACGGCACATTACTGTGAGTTTTATTTCTGTGGAACTCTGTGATACGCTAATACACACCACACATTACTGAGAGTTGACATACAATTTGTGAAATAAATATTTTTGAGCACAATAAAAAAGGGTGTTTTTTTTTGCGTTTTAAAGTTGGGGTGTCAAATTTAGGATCCGCCCCGGGTGCCAAATGTTCAAGGAACGCCCCTGATCATAATGCATTTTGCTCAGTTGCTTGAGCCTTAAATGATGATTAGCAGGAAACAACAAATAGTCAGGTGAATGCTAGGTTTGATAGATCACTAATCAATAATATAGAATTGGTTCTGAAAGGGGACAGTTGGAAGCATTTTGGGAGTTTTTTGTTTACTAATCTTTTGGTAATCTGAGAGAGTAATTCTCTAATCCATCTCTAATGGATGAAAAAAATTAAGGGGTCCTATAGTCCCCTATTATCCAAAGGGACCTGGTGATGTGGTCCCTCCTATCACTCTACTCAATAGATAAATATGGGTATTATTCTGTCAAATTGTAACGATTTACTTATGTTCACATTGGCCTCTGCATTTAATAGTTTACCTGATTCTATAAAAAACATGCAAAATAGAAAATAAGATGTCTCTTTAGTGCTCTTTTATTTACATGACTTCAGACACCATATACCTGTACCAATTATGCTCTGGTAATATGGGCTCTTCTATACAAACTAATCTGCAATTATGCTAAACACGAGGGCGCTTTCCATGAGAAAAGGCATGACCGCCCGCTTGTTAACAAGATAGAGCAGCTTTATCTTAATCCCATTCAGATACTGAAAGTCAAAAATCGCCTCACCGTATTCTCACAGTTTACACTTGTGACGGCAACTAAATTAGAACATACCTTAAATCAGTAATTTATCGACCTGCCATTTGTACAACTATAGATTTTGCTCTAACATTTTCTCATAAAAATTATCCTATGACCTATATACAAAGGATCATTCTCCTTTCACTTAAATTATTATGAAATGTAATAGACGTAAAATTAACCTGAGAGGCAAATGTGGTTCCTAATGTATCCTGAATGGTCAAATACAAAATAAAATATAATATTTATTATTATTATTCTTTATTTATAAAGCGCCAGCATATTCCGCAGTGCTGTACAATAAGCACAGTATAGACAGGGTTACAATACATTGAACAACATTTGACAAACAGTACAGGAGGAGATGAGGGCCCTATTCCCGTAGGAACTCACAATCTGGGAGGGTTGGGGTTGGAAACAGGAGGAGAGGACTGTAAGGTGAGAGTGATTGATGGTTGCGTCAGTGAGTTGGGTGGTAGGCTTCCCTAAATAGGAATGTTTTAAGGGAGCGTTTGAAGGAAGAGAAGTTAGGGGAAAGTCTGACAGTACGAGGGAGAGCGTTCCAGAGAGTGGGGGCTGCGCGTGAGAAATCCTGCAGTCTATCATGGGAAGAGGTGATGCGGGGAGAAGCTAGGCGCAGGTCACTGTTTGACCTTAGGGAGCGGGCTGGGGTGTATTTGTGATTTAGTGAGGACAGGTAGTGGGGCGCTGAGTTAGTGAGGGTTTTGTAGGTAAGGATAAGGATTTTGAACTTAATTCTGCAGTGGATGGGGAGCCAGTGAAGGGACTCGCAGAGGGGAGCGGCAGAGACAGAGCGGCGGGTGAGGTGAATTAGCCTGGCGGAGGCGTTCAGGATGGATTGTAGGGGGGAGAGGCGGGACAGAGGGAGGCCAGATAAGAGATTATTGCAATAGTCGAGTCGGGAGATACCAGGGCGTGTATGAGTTGTTTTGTGGTGACAGCGGTAAGAAATGGCCGAATTCTGGAATATTACGCAGTTGGTATCGGCAGGAGGAGGAAAGAGACTGGATGTGGGGGATGAAGGAAAGAGCAGAGTCAAGTGTAACTCCAAGACAGCGAACTTGGTTTGATGGGGATAATTAAGCTGCTGTTTTGCCGTGATGGCTAATTTTAGAACTTTGGGCTTATAGAAAAATGGTGAAAAAACTGAGAGCTACATATAAGGCTGGCTTAAAACCCTAAGAAGTGTAACTCTCAAACATATGGAGTTCCCAGATTCTCAATTACATGTAATGCCTTACTTACTGTCATTGCATTACATTTTCTGAATAAAATATCTACAAGCACGTGTAACTCTGAAATCGTTGAAATACTGTATTCAAGAAAAAATGGTCTCTTTTTAATAAATTTTCTTTAGATTAAAAGAAAATGAGCAAGGAAAAAAAATAACGTGAAAAAAATTTGAATAGTATGGAATACGTTTCTATTTTGACAGCATATTAGTATTAGCATTTGAATCTTCTCATGGGTAAGATTAACATACTAGATAGACTTGTGGGTTGTTTTGGGTGATTTTTCAATTTGCTTAACCCCTTCAAACCCAATATAGGGCCACATTACAATATTGTTGCTAACGTTAGCACGCACTGCATGAGCATTAACATTAGCCGCGTGGCTACCGTATATTACAATCTACTAGCGCTGATTAATGTCTGGCCGCAGTTAACAGAAAGTTAACCGCAGCCAGGACTTGGTGTTAACAGATTCTGCAGAAGCGGAATCCTTTAACACCAGCCCAAAAAATAAAATAACAAATCATATACTCACCACCTGTCCCGCGGCGAGGACCGCGGCTCTGTCCGCCTCCTCCGTCTGGCGGGAGCAGGGAGAGACTGGGAGGAAAAGTTCCTCAGTCTCCCCCAGCGTATCGCTACACCAACCGGCCAGATCACGCGAGATACGGCAGGTCATGTGACCGTCGGCGTCTGGCTCAATGGAGTCCTATGGACTCCATTGAGTGGATGCTTGCGGCGCATTTAGCGCTGCCGCGAGCATCCAGGGGCTTTGCGCGTGGTAACAATGCAGGCAGCTTTTTAAGTGCCTGCATTGTAATTCCATGCTAAAACGGGGGCGGTAGGGAGAAAACTGCGGGTGCAGTTTTTTTCCCTACCGACCCCCGTTTTTTAGCCTAGAGAATGTAATGTGGCCCATAGAGTTCTCGATTTTGCATTGAAATGCATTGAAACACACTCTACAGCATATAAAAAGATCATCTTCATACCTTTTTTAAAAGCAAGATTAGTGTCTACTCTGTGGAGAAAGTAAAGGAAAAAAGACAAGACAGAGGAGATACGATAGAAACATTTAAATACGTAAAGGGAATCCACAAGGTAGAGGAAGGGAGTATATTTAAAAGGAAACAAAGTAGCAAAACAAGAGGACATAGTCTTAGATTAGAGGGGCAAAGGTTTAAAAGTAACATCAGGAAGCATTCTTTTACTGAGAGGGTGGTGGATACATGGAACAGTCTTCCAGTAGAAGTGGTAGAGGCCAAAACAGTAATTGAATTTAAGCAAGCATGGGATAGGCATAAGGCTATCCTAAACAAAAGATAAATCCAGGTAAAGTATCCAGGTAAAGTATCCATGTAATTGGACAGACTAGATGGGCCGAAAGGTTCTTATCTGCCGACATTTTTCTATGTTTCTTTGGTTTATGTCTTTCTAAGCACCCTGTAGAGACAAAAAACAGCTGCAAATAGCAGCCCTAAGACTCACTGTGACAAAAAGTTCAAATAGATTAGTGCTGCATTATAGCTGCCAGGGAGAGTGCAGAATACAGGGAGAGCTCTGAGTAACTCACTGCTGTACAGAGGTAAGATTCAGGAGGTTATAATGACTGAAGATCCCAGTACAGTACAGATACAAAGTGTTACGTTAACCTCCATATACAGGCATTATGCCACATACAGATATTATTATTATATTCTATTGGTATTTTGTGGAAGCTGCATTGCTAATAATTTCATTATGATCACTACAAATCCCCATAAGCAGCAGATCTGAATATTTATATTTTCTTTATCACGGTTACTGTATCTAGCACAAAGGTCTTTTCTGCCTGTATGATAATAATAATACAGACTCTGTGTGAAATTGTGTAAGATAAGGGACACCATCTAGAGCTCAGGATCTTACAATATTTCTGTAACGGATAAACGAATACATTAAAAATGAGAAAATTAACATTTTTCTAAATTTATAATTTTCTCAGAATAGAAATTTCTGTGCGAAACTTATATTTTATCCTATATTTGTTAACTTCACATCCAATGTTTAAATATGTGATAACATCTTTTTCAACAAAAATCACTTGTAATGAAGGGGTTAAATAATGATGAAATGAACCACCAAGTGGATGAAATTACCTGATACTGAACTGCCACGTCTGTCTCATTATGAATTAATTCATCCAGCCTGCTGCGTTAATTTGCAGCTATGCAATGTTTGCAAGCAAGTGCCATTATAAAAGATAACAAAATACACATAGCACCATTTTAAAAGGTAAGTACACAAATAGGGGTCATAATGACCCCCATAACACTCTATGCACCTGTCCTACATGGGGGCATGTCACCAAACACTGCTATCTTGGCAACAAATATTACCGAGTGACCAGTTATTGCTGCTCAGTCAATTTTATTATGGGGAACCATTATAAAGATGGGGGGACAAAGGCAGCTACCACCCAGATCCCACCTATGAGCAACAGATGAGAACTATAACAAAACTGTTAGAGGGGACATGCAATTATCCCCTGGGTATGGGACAATGGCATATCCCTTACCCACCTATTTATTATTGGGTGGCTTGCTTTTCCCCGCTTCCTTAAATAGGTGACCCCCACATTGTTAGCAACTGAGCAGCAATAACTAGCAGCACTGGAATGGTAGCAGTGATATGCCACACTCACACCCACACCATGTTAGTTGGGGAAGTAGGGTTTATGGGGGGTCATTCTGATACATATTCATTTTACAGTGCCAGCTGGATAGCACGTGCAGGCCAGCCAATACCAATTTTAATCCCCCATATGGTGGAGACAATTTCCTCTCATTCTGTTCATCTGACTAAAACACCCCTTGTCTTCCTCAACCCCTATCCCTCTAAGGCCGGGGTCAGACAAGCATTTTTAAAAGCGGAAGGAACGTCTGTGAGAGTGGACATTCCTTCCCGTCTGGCCACCTGAGTGCAGTTAGTGCACTCAGTGCAGCAAAGGTTCGATCCTCCTATGGAGGATCACGCTTCACAGCCCCCGTCGAATGCGCGTCGTAGCACTTTGACGGGGATCTTTCAGAACATCTGCAACACGCCCGCTGTAGCACGTGCAATTTGTGTGCACGCTACAGCATGTGGCTGGCCCCATCAAAGCGCCACAACGCTGCGACAGACGTTGGAGGCATGGCAGTACGGACGCACATAGTGCGCTCGTCTGACCCTGGCCTTACAGGTCAGGTTTTCCAGATATCTGAAGCACAGCACAAGTGATATGATTTGCTGCTCAGTGATTGCAGGATTCAGTCTGCATTTCCCCAATTTGATCCTTAAACCCCCTGACGGTATTCTTGAGTGTGACTAGTCGTTAAATTTTTGTACCGAAAGCGGTAACCCAGAGCCACACTTGGGCTGGATACTTAGATGTCCTGCGCTCCCTTGATGTCCCCCGCAGTCTCCTGCAGCCGATTGCGACATCACACTTCCTGGTTCTCTTCTCGCGAGGATGGAACCAGGAAGTGTGACGTTGCGATCGGCTGCAGTGTGACTGCGGGGGACATCGAGGGAGCACAGGACATGTAAGTAACTGTATCAGCCATAGTGTGGCTCAGGGATATCGCTTTCAGCATTGAAAATTAACCCCGAGCCACGCTAATACCACCAGGGGGCTGAAAAGAATTGTAACGATTCTGACATATGAAATATGTCAGAATCATAACGCCAGGGAGGTTAAAATCTGTCCTGTTAGAGGGACTCGAGGACCAAGGTTGGGAAACACCGTTCTAGACTGTAAGTTCCTATTAGCAGGGCCTATGTCCATTTATCTTTATCTCGCCCCCTTTGGTTATTGTAAAGTGCTGTGGAAACTGTTGGTGCTATATAATTTATGATTATAATAATATATCACGAACGAACCAAAAGTGCAATATGAACAAAATTCAGTTAATCCAAAGCAATGTCATCTAAGAGCAAATGATTAGTTTACTCAGCTGTAGCCTAATGGCTTTGCGTGTATTAAAGCTTGTTACACTCATTGGTTAATGAGAAATAATGTGTAGATTTAATAGGAAATATATAAAGAAATAGAGCTTTTAGAATTTAATATAGATTTGTTAAAACTATTTGAAAAATCCAAAATAAATCAAACGGATCCAGGGTTTTAAAGAATAAGCAAACATTTCCCAAGAAGAGGAGAATGTGATCAGAATATACAGGGGAAACAAATGTAAAGTAAAATTAAAATCAAACAAACAATGATTTGTCTGGAGACAAAGCCGTCTTTAGGCACACCAGTGAGACAAGTAACTTAAAGTGGATGTATAATGAGATGTAAAGCCAACATGAGTGAAGAACTTTCAAAGCTAAAAGGGATTAATTAAATCTGTTCAGTGAAGATGATATAATCTTAGAGCTCTCTTAAATAACAAGGGAGGAATGCATGTGTTGGACTACAAGCCAAAGACTAAAATTATTTAACCCCTTCACTGCTGAGCCATTTCACCCCATGTGTTGAGCTAATTTTCACCGTTTTGTGCTCTCATGTTAAAAGCAATTTGAAGTCCTGTTTTATTGTAGGACCCAGACAACTTATAGATCCTTCTTTTCAGAAGACTCAGAAGATTCGAAATATATCATTATTAGTGTGGCCCGATCCACCGCTTCTTGTCCCAGGAGCAGAGCAAGACTGGGAACAAACAGTTCCCAAATTCTCTCTCCGCGAACACTTGGTGGCGCTGTGCGATCTCGTAAGAGGAGCTTGCGCAGGGCTTACGGCCTGGAAGTGCAAACCTCCATTGAGTCCTGTGGACTCCAGGAGGTGATACTTGAGGTGGTGGGGAAGCACTTCTGTGAATAATGCAGTGGTTAGCGCTGAGACATCGACTGCCCTGAATAACATGTTAAAATGCTGATGCTATGGGTAAATCTGCACATGCAGATTTTCCCCGTTAGCGTCTCCACTTTAGCGCTAATTTGGGAATAATGCCCTTAGTGTCAAGAACGTAGTGAATTTTATTAGTAGATCAGAAAGATTTATCCATACATTCATTTTAAACCCAAAAGGAATGGCAAATAATTACAGCACATACTACAAACACACCTTTGGCACCGGCTTAACTGGAGAAGCTTGACTATAGGTAGAAAGAAAGAAGTTACAAACAAACAGGAGGATAAACACACAATAGACTGATACAGAGTAAGGGACATGTTTGATCAGTAAATGAGGACTTCAACATGAGCATCCAATGATAAAAATAACTCAATCTTTTCTAGCTGTAAAATGGTACAGCTTCTGTTTCGGTTACATTAGCTGATGAGAAATCCGAGCTGCAACAGGAGTTGTGGCTCAGCTGAGAATAAGACAAGGTCCTCTTGCATTAATGAGTGGGGCCGTAATACTTAATGGATCACTCGTTAATGTTAATGTCTCCACTGGAATAGGGCCATTAGTGTCTAATGAAGTAGAAGAATTTGTAGAATATTACCCACTAGATTTCGACAAGCGCATGATATTGCTTATCTTCTATAGACCGGATGAATAATACAGTTGTGTTCAAAATTATTCAACCCCCACTGAAATTGAGTGTTTTGGCCAGTTTGACATTGAGTTTGATCATTCAGTCATCTTGCTTACAATTAAATCAAAGAGGCACGTGTAGGTCAGACAAATATAACATAACATTTATAATGAAATAACCACAAATGTCTTTTCTGTGCTCACATCATTATCAGTTTTATTCAACCCCCAAGTGACATAACTGTAAAAGGATGTTGTACTAAGTACTAAGATTGAATAACAGCTTTTAAACGTGAAGCATAGCTTGACACAAGTGTCTTGCAGCGATCTACGGGTATCTTCGCCCATTCGTCATGGGCAAAAGCCTCCAGTTCAGTCACATTCTTAGGCTTGCGCACTGCAACTGCTTTCTTTAAGTCCCACCAGAGGTTTTCAATCGGATTTAAGTCAGGTGACTGCCATGGCCACTCCAAAATGTTCCAGCCTTTCATCTGCAACCATGCTCTAGTGGACTTGGAGGTATGCTTGGGATCATTGTCCTGTTGAAAGGTCCAACGTCTCCCAAGCCTCAGGTTTGTGACGGACTGCATCACATTGTCATCCAATATCTCCTGGTACTGGAGAGAATTCATGGTACCTTGCACACGCTGAAGCTTCCCTGTACCTGCAGAAGCAAAACAGCCCAAAGCATGATTGACCCCCCGCCATGCTTCACAGTAGGCAAGGTGTTCTTTTCTTCATAGGCCTTGTTCTTCCTCCTCCAAACATAGCGTTGATCCATGGGCCCAAACAGTTCTAATTTTGTTTCATCAGTCCACAGAACACTAACCCAAAACTTCTGTGGTTTGTCCACATGACTTTTGGCATACTGCAGTCGACTCTTCTTATTCTTTGGAGACAGCAAGGGGGTGCGCCTGGGAGTTCTGGCATGGAGGCCTTCATTACGCAGTGTGCGCCGTATTGTCTGAGCTGAAACTTCAGTACCCACAACTGACAAATCTTTTCTCAGTTCCTCAGCAGTCACATGGGGACTTTTCTCCACTCTACGCTTCAGGTAGCGCACAGCAGTCGAAGTCAGCATCTTCTTTCTGCCACGACCAGGTAGCATTTCAACAGTACCCTTTGCCTTGAATTTGCGAATGATGCTTCCTATGGTCTCTCTTGGTATGTTTAACATCTTTGCAATCTTCTTATAGCCATTGCCCTTCCTGTGAAGAGTAATCGCCTCTTCTCTTGTCTTCCTGGACCATTCTCTTGACTTCACCATGTTTGTAACCACACCAGTAAATGTTTAGAAGGAGCTGAGTATCACAGTCATTTTAAAGCTGCCTAATTGGTGCTTATTATGCTTTATTGCTGCTCCGTGACATCCACAGGTGTTTTCAATACCTGATTGAAAACACTTGAATGAACCTCTGTTCTTCAGAGTGGTAGTCTTTAAGGGGTTGAATAATTGTGTCAATGAAGAATTCACAAAAGAAACATTTACTACTGTATTACAAAACCAATTGATGTCATTTTAGTTGCATATGGTTCTTTAAAAAGTCCTTGTAGGATTTCATTCTGAATACAATTACAAATGTACACTAAATTCCCTAAAACCCTTTACAGCATTGGGGGTTGAATAATTTTGAACACAACTGTAGAGAGCAGGAGTTGTTGAAGAAATAAGCCCAGGGGGTATTTTATATATTTTATATAATTAGTAAGTCTGAATAACGTTGAAGATAAAAAAAAGTGTTGCATGTAAAGAAGAAAAAAATATTGTTGAGGTAATTTCTGAAAGTGTATTGTGTTTTTATTCCACTCTGTGATTGAAAGTGTTGAGTTAAGAGACTGCTTTGTATACAGTGTTTGCAGCAACTGAAATGATCTTTTGGAGAAGTGGTGCCCAATCCATGAGGGACACACCATGAATTTTTATGCAGACGTTTGATTTTGGGGACGATGTTTTTTTTTTTTCAACTGTAGCAACAAATGGTTAAGACGGAGACAAATTTATTTAGGGATTGAAAGGTTGTAGACAAAAACCTGCAGCGTTAGAACAGAAGGTTTAGCAAGGAAGATCTGATCTTTGTAAAAATCTTGTTTTGCAGAATGCAATGTATACAATGAGTGTAACCTTGTAGGAGCTACAGTTTAATAGCTTATGTTAAGATATAAGATTAAACATAATGAATAGGAGAATTAAGCTGTTCTTAAGTTTATCTATTCTCCACCTAGTGGATCATACACTGTATGGACAGATGTATTGGGACAGCTGATCATTACACCAACAGAGGACCCTAATCCATTTCTGATGCTAACATGGAGAATGTAAGCAGGAAAATTTCCCCTTGCGACATTGCACAGCACCACGCAGTGATTGCGGAGGGAGACTAGGAACTATTTGTTACCAGTCTCTCAGCTCCCGGCAAGAAGAAGTGGTGGATCAGGTCACCGTTTTCACCACGGGATGGGCCAACACCGTAAGCCAGGCACCGCTTAAAAGGGGTGCCTGGCTTTAACCCCTCAGACACCAGGTCGCAATTCAGCACTATGTGCCGAATCGCAGCCTAGCTCCAGTGGGGCTGTACCTCCGGGTTCCTCCTCGCCTCCTGACGTGATCGCGCATAGCGCGATGACATCAGATAGCCGGGGAACCCCAAGGAAATCCCTTGGTGGAGATAGGGTGTTCGTTTGAACCACGATATCTCCAGAACCGTGGCAGCTAGGGAGTCATGGAGGGTGTCTTTCAAAGGGTCTGAGCATAGACTTTCGAATGATACCAACATGACCATGTTGAAAGTAAAAAGAAATAAAAAAATGTAATAAATAAAAAAAAAACATGTTTTTTTTTGTGTGTTGTTTTTATTAACCTTCCTGGCGGTCTAATTTTTTCAAAATTTCGTGTCTAAAATCGTCTCAATTTTTTTTAAAGAAAACGTGTTTTTGTACATAGTTAGCCTGTAATAATTAGGAATCACGCACTGAAATCCGTGCAATCAAGAGTCCTTACTGGTAAAATCCTTTATAAATAAATAAATTTAAAAAAAAATGGTAAATACACTGAGTCCGATAAAGTTTGAAACACGACCATAATAATTTATTATCTCAAAAATAATTAGCCAAAATAATGCAAATAAATGATATTCAATAAAATACAACAAAAAACACAGAAATCTGTCTGAAAACAAGGGTGAGACGATGTATGGTCTGTTTCTTATCCTGTAGTGCCACCTAGTGGCCGTTCAGAAACATTGCACTTTGGATTACAGTGTTTTATGAATTTTTTCTAAGTTTGCTGCTGGTCCCACCCCCCTGCATCGTGTGACTCGCAGGGAGCCTTACCAGGAAGCAGCTCGCTGCGATCACACTGTGGGGAACAGCCAGGGAGCCAGGAGGAGGTGAGTATGCATCCAGCCCGAGTGTGGCTCGGGGTTACCGTTCGCGGTAGTGAAATTTAACCCCGAGTCACTCTCTGGAATACCGCTAGGGATGTTAATGGAGCAATATTGTTCCCATTTCCATTATAATGTGAACAATGATGCTGCACTAATTATTTTTTTCTATGGGGTGCATTTGCTAAAAATCACGTAATTCCCGCCCAAAAAAATGTATCAAGTCCCTATTTCAAATTTTTGTACAAGCGCACCCCATAGAAAATATAACCGCAAACGCTCATGTGAAAAAAAACACTTTACACGCTGTAGATGATTACAAATTCAGATTTTATTGCATTTTTGTTATAATATACACGCAGGACATGACGTATACATATAAAAATTATATATTATGAATCTGCTGAAAAATAAATTACTATTTTTGGGTCATATAATAAAACGTGGCTTCTAATCGCGTTTAAACATAATGAGCAAAAGCGGTAAAAATTAGCTCAGCACACAGACGTGAAATGGGTCAGCAGTGAAGGGGTTAAGCTGTGTCCCAATATGTTTGCCCATATTGTGTACTTATAAAAAGAACTCTGTATTTTTTTTAAATCGCTGCAAAATAATCTCTAAGTATAAATACAAAACAAGACCACCTGTTCATTTAGTGTGACAACATTAGTCTGTTGTGTTATTGTTATGTTGCTAAATACCTTGAAGTAAGATTCTTTTGTGACACATCTTTTTAACACTTGGAAATCTTTCAAACGTTTTGTCGCAGTTTTGCAAAATTAAAGAGTTGGAAATGAAGTGATTAAAACAAGACAATATTTTCAATATTCCTTAAACAAAATTGTCATACGGTATGATTACTCCTCCCACACAAACATACAGTTAAGGAGTGAGATCAGCCCTCTTAATAGCTAAGCAAGTGTATTATAGGGATGTGCGTTTCGGATTTCGGAATTTTCACGAAATTTCCCAATTCGTGTTTTCGGATGCGGCCGATTTTCCGAAAATTTTTAGATCCGAAAATGGCAGATCTGAAAAGTTTTCCGAGCCAAAATGAAATATTTTCGGAATTTTCGAATGTACTTGAAATGTGTCAAATCGAAATTTATTGCTTTGAAACGAGAACAGACGTTCCGAAAATGAAAATTTTCGAAAATACGAAAAGTCGATACAAAAAACGAGCTAAGTGACACGAAATACGAAAAATGGTCGATATTCCAAAACCATTTACAATTCCGAAAAACGAAAATTTCCGAAAATACGAAAAGTCGATACAAAAACGAGCTAAGTGACACGAAAATATGAAAAATGGTCGAAATTCCGAAAAAATGTACACGAAAAACGAGTCGAGCCGAACCGAATCGAAACAGAAATCGGTCGAAACGAGCCGAATCGAAAAGTTTAAAAATCCGAAAAATCGAATCGAACGGAAAAAAAAATCGGTGCACAAGCCTAGTGTATTATACTAACCTCATATACACACACTCTCAGAGCCCCAAGCTTGTGTTTGACACCTTCAACTCTCGCCTTCATCCTGTTGTAGTTGTTCCTCACACCAACCTCAAAGCTGATGAACTCACCTGCTTCACAGCAAAAATAAACTGAAATCTCTATAATGCCATTATCTCCCACACAATCATAACTTCATCACGTCCTCATATGTCTAAATTATTCCATGCTGTGACTGAATAAGAAGTCTTTATGCTCTTTCAATCTTCTCACGATACCATCTGCCCCCGTGATCCCATTCCCACACAGTTTATCAGAACTCTGTCCACTTCTCTTGTATCGTCCTTGACCCATACCTTTAAACGCTCCCTATCATCTCGTTGATTTTCCTGCTCCTCTCACTTATGCCACCACAGTCCTGTTCTTAAAAAAGTCATCTCTGGATCCAACTGCCTCATCCAACTTCTTTCCGATATCCTTACTCCCTTTCATCTCGAAACTGTTTGAAAAGCTTGCGTACGACTGATTAATTGATGACCTCAATCCTGCAACTAAACTAACCAATGACGTTTTCACTGCCAAATTTAACACTACTCTGGACCTATCCTTCTTGACCTTTCAGCCATTTTTATCATGGTCGACCATGCGCTCATCCTGCAAACTATTAGTGACATAGGACTTTCAGGTACTGCTGTTTCATGCTTCTCTTCCTTTTGATCAAAACAATCATTCAGTTTGTCTTTTTCTGGAAATGCCTCCTCGCTGCAGCCGGTCTCTAAACGGGTACCCAAAGTTTCAGTACTCCGTCCTTTTCTTTTTTTGATCTGTACTGCATACTGATGAGCTCCTATAGACTTTTAGTATCCCCTAAATGCTGATAACACTCAATTGGGGGCTCTATTACAATCTTCATGCAAACATTAACGCATGCGCAAAAACGCATTAACGCGAGGGGAAAACCCTTTGCGCTGAACGTCGTATTACAATGTCAGTGCAAAAAATGCGCGTTAACGTCTACCGCAGGGGAACCTGCGCGAACGTACTGTACTGCGCGTGTCCTACACTTAACATTGTGAGCGCAAATGTGTTTGTGCACTGGTACGCAGATGGTATTACAATCTATGCGCAAAATTTAACGCACAGCGTTTGCGCGCATAATTTTAACGTCTTTGAAAAGCTGGTGGTAACGGCAAATCTGAACGACCTGGCCGAACCCAAATACACCAGCTCAAAAAAAAAAACAGCAAAGTATAGCTACACATTCTACGCATACCCAAACAATAAAATGGAGAAGTTGTGTGTGTTTTTCTATTGATGCAGCATATATGCGCAGATTGATTTTGACAGGCGCAAAAACTTAACGTTAGACAATTGTGGTTCTTAATTCTGATTGGCTGAATCACGTGAATAAACAGTCCGCACACTGATTTCTGCGCGCAACGTTGCTTTGCACGCATTTTTACGCACGTTATTTTTTGACGGATGAAAAAATGCGGGAGGATTGTAATACCAGCGTTGTTTTACACGCGTTAACGTTTAACGCTGCGCACAAAAATTCACGCGTTCTGAGTGCGGTTTTGCGTGAAGAATGTAATCGAGCCCTATACCTTTCCTTCACTGAACTATTTTCCTGGTTTCATGGATAAGTTCTCTAAACGTGTCTCCACCATCTCTAACTGGATGTCCTCCCACTTCCTGAAACTGAATCTTGCCAAAACTGAAATTCTTGTCTATTCTCCTTCCAAAAAAATTATCTCAACACTTATCTCTCTACAGGTTAATGGAATGCTCATCAGCCTCAACTTGTTGCCTTGATGTCACTTTTGACTCTGGCCTTCCGTTTTCTCTCCACATGCAGACAGTGACCCAATCCTGTTATTATCCCCTTAAAAACAATGCACACATCCACTTCATCCTGACGCAAGATACAGCAAAGGTACTTGTCCATGCACTTTATTATATCACTACTTAATCACTGTAACTCATTCCTTATTGGCCTCCCCAACAGCCTCATTGCCAGGGTCGGATTAAGATCACTATGGGCCTGGCGCTGAAGAGTTTTGTGGCTTTTTTTTGGAATTTAGTGAAATGAAAATATATTTTAGGTTATTTAATAGTGCAGATACGGATATATCTAACCAGGCAGATACTGTGTGAGGGAAAAATCCATTCAGATTTCAATGTGTAAGATAATTTTTTCAAACTTTTTCATCCAAACCTTTGTGGTTCTATATTTGTAAGAATATCAATTCTTAAATATTCTATAGGGAATTCTTGTTAAAAAAAATTGAAATGGGAACCTGTTACTGCATTTTTCTGAGAAAATATACAATTTTAACCAAAAAATGTTAAAAAATATAATAGGTCCCTTGTGTTTTGGAGGATGGTGTTTTATGAATAATATGACTATGTATAAAATACTGAACTTGCTCCCAGCGTGAGAAATGAGAAGGTGAGTGGTATTACTCATCTTATATGTGACAAATGGACAATGCCATCGCTTTGGAACTAAAAAATATATAAACAAAAAAGTTTTTTTGTTTTATTTTCTTTTAGATTTTACATGGTCACGTTTAGACTCTGACCTGTCCAATGACGCCTCACTTGACCTTGTGCGGTGTAAAGATTAGTGACACAGGGTTCCAAAGTCCACCCCCCCCCCCCAGAGCTCTTTGCTGCAGTGTGGCATTTAGGTTTTTGATTTTGTAATAACAGATTGTGCCATCACCTCCACACTTGTTGGTGACATGAGAAATGAAATGGTGAGTTAGTGCAGCATCATTTATCACTTTATAATTGAAAAGTCAACAATATTGCTGGTTTAGAAAGAAAAAAAGGAAATATTTTATTTTTAGTTTTACATAAAACCTGGTCATATTTGGTATCATTGGAAAGGTCATGCTCTGGCCTTTCCAGTGATACCTCACATAACCCTATAACTTATATGAAGTTGGAGATACAGGGGTCCAAATCCCAATTAAATAGTTATCCTATCTCTGGGCCTATTCTGGCATGGGCCTGGAGCTGCTGCTCCATCAGCCCCTATGTTAATCCAACCCTGCTCATTGTCCCCTTTCAACCTGTAATGTATGCATCTGCTAGGCTTATAATTCTCACTCGAAGCTCCTCACATACTTCTCCCCTTTTGTCAGTCCCTCTATAGGCTTCTTGTACCTTTTTATAATGTAATTTAAAATACTGATACTCACATTCAGAGCCCTCTGTAACTTAACTCTTCCTTACATGTCTTCTGTACTTCACAAGTACACTCCATCAAGATCACTCCAGACTGCACATGGCCTCCACCCACTAGTGTATTTTGGCCTAGGCCAACAAGGCCCAGGCCTAGGGCGGCACTTTCCAGGGGGCGGCGGCCCGCTGGGTGGCCCCACCCCTAAAAAAAAATAAAATAATTTTTTTTTTTTTTACTTTTGCAAACTATTTTACCAGGAAGGAAACATTGAGATGTCACTAATTTTCAAGTATGTCCTGGGTAAGCAAGGCCTAGGCTTTCACTTTCCAGGGGGCAACAAAAAACCTCACCACTAATTGGGTTACTCACAGAGCACCGAAATGACGCCAACATTTTGGTGTTCTGCAGTTCCCTGCACTTCGGGGAATAAAATTTCTCAACCCTGCAGTGAATTCACCATTCACCGCAGGGTCCCCAAAGTGCATGGAGTCGGCCGCTGTATGCTGCCACCGCAAACCCATGGCCTGCTGTTCAAAAGAACTACTGAACAAAAATGTCTAGAATTTACATATAAGATCCTATGATTGATAATAAAAAGTTCTGTTACAGAAAAGGAGAACCGCTATTAAAAAAAAGGGGGGGAATTTAGCCCAAAAAATTCTGAAAAATCACTAAAAGGTACAAAAAAAAATAATCAATAAATAAATAAAGACTTTTTACTAGGGTTGCACTGATACCAATACTAGTATCGATATCGGTGCCGATACCGGGTACTGCAGGAGTACCCGGTACTCGTGCAGTACCCCCGATATTTTTTTCCGATACTGGAAGCCGGCATTGAGCCGGCTTGCCGGCATCCGAGGGGCTGGGGCGGCTGTCCGAATGCTCTATCGGCATTCGGACAGGCCCTGCAGCTGCTCACCGCATTGTTTAATACTTTCCCGGCGGCTCCCAGGAAGGTAAGTCTTTGCGCGCGCGCGCTCCTTGGAAGGTCTCCAGCCGCGACCACGTGGGACCATGTGATCACGGCTGGGGTCCTTCCAACGAGCGCACGCACGGAAACTTTCCCGGCGTCGCTCAGGAAGGTAAGTATAAACAAAGTGAGGAGAGCAGCTGCAGGGCCTGTCCGAATCCCGATAGAGCATTCAGACAGGCCCTGCAGCTGCTCTCCGCTCATACTTACCTTCCTGAGCGACGCTGGGAAAGTTTCCGCGCGTGCGCTCGTTGGAAGGACCCCAGCCACGATCACATGGTCCCACGTGGTCGCGGCTGGGGACCTTCCAAGGAAGCGCGCGCGCGCGAAGACTTTCCCGGCGTCGCTAAAGGAAGTTAAGTATAAGCGGAGGGGGGCAAATCCATGTGCTGGGGGGCAGTATCCACGCTGGGGCCATATCCACGAGCTTGGGCAGATCCAGGAGCTGGGGGGCAGTATCCATGAGCTGGGGGCAGTATCCATGAGCTGGGGGGCAAATCCATGAGCTGGGGCAATATCCATGAGCTGGGGCAATATCCATGAGCTGGGGGGCATATCCATGAGCTGGGGGGCAATATCCATGAGCTTGGGGGCAATATCCATGAGCTGGGGGGCAATATCCATGAGCTGGGGGGCAATATCCATGAGCTGGGGCAGTATCCATGAGCTGGGGGGCAAATCCATGAGCTGGGGGCAAATACATGAGCTGGGGCAATATCCATGAGCTGGGGGGCAAATCCATGAGCTGGGGCAGTATCCATGAGCTGGGGGCAAATCCATGAGCTGGGGGCAAATCCATGAGCTGGGGGCCATATCCATGAGCTGGGGAGGGCATATCTATGAGACCTGGGGGCTTTATATGAGGTCTGTTCTTATTGGAAAGCGTCACGTGACATAAAATAAAAGTATTGGTACTTGGTATCGGTGAGTACTTGAACAAAAGTATCGGTACTCGTACTCGTCTTAAAAAAGTGGTATCGGTGCATCCCTACTTTTTACTGCAGATTAAAATAATAAATGGTTTATTAGACATTGCATAAAAAACGGGAATATTTTTAACATTGAAACCTATGGGTTCGCCTGAATAAACCTGCTGATTGAAACCACCGAACATCAGGGCATTTCACTGACATTTCTCTGCTGTTTGGTGTTCTCTGAATAGATTAACCATTACTTCTCTATGGGGATTTGCACTGCCTTCAAACAGCACCGTACTTGCTGGCAGTTCGCCAAACTTGTGTGTGAGCATATCACCAGAGCAGTGGTGTACTTAGAGGAGTGGCGGAGGGCGGGGCCCCAGGTACCAGTGATTATTGGGGTGTCATTAGGGGGTACTAGGAGGTGCCACTGTCACTGTGTGTCAGCTTTGAGCTGTGTTCTCAAACAACGAGCAGCGGAGCATGGCATTTGCATACGGAATAAAATCGAATAGAATAAAAATCCCCCTCTCCTCCCTCCATAGCTCCTCCCCTGCCCCGCAGCAGCTCTAGGAGAGGGGAGGGGGATGTGATTTGTGTCCAGAGAGAGAAGATGACAGTAAACGGCAGGTAAAGGGGGGGGGGTTTCAGCAGAATATGAAGCCCTGTCTGCTTACTGCTGTTTAAAGTGGACCTTTCCTTAACCAGCACTGCAGTGATAGAAATTTGTCATTGAGCTGCCTGGCTCCTGGTGAGGCTGCTTGCGTGCAGGTCACATTCGGTCCGGCCAGTAAGGTGGTACTGAGTCTCAGTACCACCTGACTGGCTGAACCACGTGACACGCATGCACGCAGCTGCCCGCCCTTTCGTTAACATGGACTGTCACTCTATTCTGGACGGAACACCCACCGGGAAGGGAATCAAAGCCACGGTGCACCCTCTGGCAGTGGCACCCCACGGCTGACAAGATGGCTCCACGCACAGGCACAGCCGTGATCCTAACGTGGCCTGGAGGGACCTCCTGCTGAGTCTGTACACAGTCTCTGCTGACTCTGCACAGAGCCCTACCGCGGACAGAGGCCGGTAAATGTAGAATAAATAATTGCTGTGTGTTCATATACACTCGGTTTGCTGGGAGTTTTATTGCAGTGGATTCTGATGCACTCATACACACACCACATTGCATTGCTGGGAGTTTTATTGCTGTGGATTCTGATACGCTGACACACACCACACATTGCATTGCTGGGAGTTTTATTGCAGTGGATTCTGATGCACTCATACACACCGCACATTGCATTGCTGGGAGTTTTCTTGGTGTGGATTCTGTGATACACACTGCATATTACTGTGAGTTTTATTGCCCTGGAGCTCTGGGATACGCTCATACACACTGCACATTACTGTGAGTTTTATTGCTGTGCAGTTCTGTGATATGCTCATACACACTGTCTGCACATTTCTGTGGGTTTTATTGCTTTGCAGCTCTGATATGCTCATACACAGTGCCCATTTCTGTGGGTTTTATTGCTATGCAACTCTGTGATACGCTCATATGCAGTGCACGTTTCTGTGGATTTTATTGTTCCACCAATTAGAGCGGCTGTGATCCCGTTTACTTGACATGCGTGGCTGTTCTTTGTAAAAATACTTGAATTTAAACATTTCATAATTTTCTTTATCTCAATAGATACATTTGAAATGGTATATAAAATATACAAGTAGGCACTTGGTATCCACTTTTAATATAAAGAAAGGAAAAGGCGGAGCTCTAAGAGGAAAAGGTGGAGCTTAAATAGGAAGGGTGGGGATTAACCAGGAAGAGGTGTGCCCTTGACAGGAAGGGGTGCGTCAAATTTAAATTAGGGGTGCACGAGTTTAGTCAGGCCTAGGGCAGCACAAAACCTAAATACACCACTGCCTCCACCTGTCCTCTGTTTCCACCCGTACAGCCAATTCACATACAATACTTCTCAAGGGCAGTACAGATCCTGTATGATGTGGTTGGGGGTAACCCTGGTAATTGGTAACCCTGTGCCTAGCGTCTCCCTGCATCACCTCTTCCCATGATAGACTGCAGGATTTCTCACGCGCAGCCCCCACTCTCTGGAACGCTCTCCCTCTTACTGTCAGACTTTCCCCTAATTTCTCTTCCTTCAAACGCTCGTTTAAAACGTTCCTATTTAGAGGAGCCTACCACCCAACTCACTGACGCAACCATCAATCACTCTCACCTTACAGTCCTCTCCTCCTGTTTCCAACCCCAACCCTCCCAGATTGTGAGTTCCTACGGGAATAGGGCCCTCATCTCCTCCTGTACTGTTTGTCAAATGTTGTTCAATGTATTGTAACCCTGTCTATATTGTGCTTATTGTACAGCGCTGCGGAATATGCTGGTGCTTTGTAAATAAAGAATAATAAAATAGTTGTGGAACTGGGCCAAACTTAATTCAAACTTAACTTTAATTACAGTAATTCTAATAGCACGGGGCTCAGCCCTGTGTAAGGAGGCCAACAACAATGTGTCCAGACACGCAGGGGGTTAAGAGAGCACTGAAATGTCCCTGACATTTCGGTGCCCTCTGGTTCCCTGGACTTTGGGGAATCACATTTCCCCACCCTGTAGCAAATTCAGCATTCACCACATGGTCCCCGACGTGCAGGGAATTGGCTGCCGAATGCCGCCACCAACCCACCGCAGACCCATCGCCCGCTGCCGCCAACCTGCAGGACATCTGCCGCAAACACGCCGAAGGACCGCCAAACGCAGCCGACGAGCACCGCACCGACCAACTGCAAAAAAAGAGCTGACAAGCCGCCGGACAGGTAAAAAAAAAAAAAAACACAATACGATTGAAGTGTCAAAATTTAAACTATGTTTGCAAAAAAACTACTGAACGAAAATGTCTGGAATTTACATATAAGGTCCTTTTGAATGATAATAAAAAGGTCTGTTACAGAAAAAAGAGAAAGCGCTTTGCTGAAAAAATCCAGAAAAATGCCTACAAGATCCTAAACAAATCAATAGACTTTTTACTGCGGATTGAAATAATAAACGGTTTATTAAATATTGAGTAAAAACGAGAATATTTTTAACATCGAAGCCTATGGGGTTTGCCTGAATAACCTATCCCAATGACACCAATGAATAGATTAACCATTCCTTCTCTATGGGGAATTTCACTGCCTTCGAACAGGCATTGTGGTTGCTGGCAGTTCGCCAAAATTTGGCGAACTGCCTTCTCTCTGAATAGCCAAATAACCCCGAAATGGCACCGTACGGGAAAATTCTCTGTTCGGTGCCATTTCTGTGCCAGATCGGCTCTCTCTGAATAACCCTTGCAGTGTCTGAAGATTATATATATATATACACACAACAGATAAACATAACAATATAGCACATTGCACAAATATTACAGGTATCAAGGCTACATTGGGACCCTGCTAGTAACGGTGTATCCCCAGATAGGCTAGTATATCTATATTGAGGAAAACATTTTCCTTAATATAGATATACTAGCCTATCTGGGATATAGTATAGGTAATTCAATTACAAGAACAGCAAACAGCTGCCTCAGTGTTTTCCATTTAAGATGGGAAGGGCTAACAAAGTACAATGAGGTAAGCTACTCCCTGACCAACTCGCGTCCCTAGCCCCAATCTTCTGCTGACTAAATACGAGTTGCACTGGGATGTCTCTACAGAAATAACTGGGTGAGATTAATCCATTATGATGATGTTCTAATTTATAGGTCAGTAGTACATACAATAATCTCTGTTATTAAAGTAAGAATATTTACTAAATGTCATATATAGGGCTGGGATGTTGTTTAATAGTATGCTCTGAAAACGGATGTTCACTTCCATTCTGTTCTATTGCATTCTATTCACAGAACGCCGAACTGCACCACAGTGTCAGTGAAATGCCCTGATTTTCAGTGTTTCAGTTCAACAGGTTTAAAACAGACAAATCCCATAGGATTCAATGAAAAACAATATTTAAATTTTTTTAAAAAGACCATTAATTTTTTCCTTTCTTAAAATCAAAAATCATTTTTATTTATTTTCAGAACACCTTTTTGTATTTTTTTGATAACGGCTTTTTCCCCAATATTTAAGCAGCTGTTGTTTTCTTGTTCTGTAACAGACTTTTTTATTATTTTTTAAAGGACTTTTTTTCAAAATTTTAGACACATTTTAATACATTATTATTGGTTTAAACACCTATGAGGAGAAAAGGAGAGTTTGGTTTTGTTTATTTTTTTCTGCAGTACAGGAAAATTCGCCAAGGCCACTTTGCGCGCTCTTCGGTTCTTTTTGTTGACGTTCTGCAACCTTTTTGTAGGGCTTTGGGTACTCCATCATCAGCGCACTTTGGTGACCATTCTGTGATAGTGAAGTCACTGAAATGGAATCTCTGAAGTGCACCGAACTGCGCTGAAGTGAAAATCATTGAAATTTTGGTGCTTAGTGAATAGACCCTCAATTGTTTGGACATTGTAATTTATTGATGTGGTTCACAATTTCTTTGCATGTTTCTGTAAAGATCCTTTTTCTGTGAAGCATGCACTTGGTATTATGAATTCTGGCTGTCGTATCTACTTAATTGAGGAACTCGTAATCATTTTATGGGAACAAGATTCTAAGATCCATATTTTGTTCTTTTACTATAAACATGTTGTATATCCCAGTGCTTATGAATTGTGTGTATATTGGCTCATCCTCTAACTGTAAGTAACAAACACAATGAATTTTAATGACTGGGCTTGGTTTTCAGAACCATAAATAAACAGATACTGCATTAGTTACAAGGTTATTCAAAGAGAATCGAAAAGCCACCGCACGTTCGGTGACTTTTCGTTCTCTTCAATTCGGTGTGATTTGGCGATCCCATTTTGGCGACCCTGCGGTGTATTCAGCAAGCATTCACAGGGCTGCCATAATGCAGGGAAAAGTCGCTGCAAACCCGCCCGAAAACTCACCGCAAAACGAGGGCGCACACACACCGAAACCCGCAAAAACATCTGGATTAACCCGCCAAAGACGCCGGAGAAACTCGAGCAGGAGCCGATCACAGCGCAGAGGAGCCGCCAAAAAAAACCGACACCGCAGACAAAGGAGGTGAAGAAAAAAAAAAACAGTACTCTTGAATGTTTGAAAATGAAACCCTGTTTTCAAACAAACTACAGAGTGAAAATGTCTGAAATTTATATATGAGGTCCAATGAATGATAATAAAAAGTAAGTTTACATGTACTTATTTATGCATTAAAGATATATTGCTGGGATGAAAGGTTCTAAACTCTAGATGGTGTCCACTATCTAGCACAATTTCAATCGGGTCTTCATCATGAGCATGCAGGCAGAAATGTATTTTTGTGTCAAATACAGTAAATGTTATGAAGATAGATAATAAAGTGGTCAGATATCCTGCTCATGGGAATTGGTAGTGATCATAATGAGATTAGTAGCAATGCAGCTTCCATAAAATACCAATATAATTTAAAAATGATACCTCTAGAAGGTGTAATGCCTGTGTATGGAAATTACAGTAACACCTTGCTTCTGTACTGTGCAGTTATTTTCATCAATTACAACATAGAAACATAGAAAAATGTTGGCAGATAAGAACCTTTCGGCCCATCTAGTCTGCCCAATTACATGGATACTTAACCTGGATTTATCTTTTGTTTAGGATAGCCTTATGCCTATCCCATGCCTGCTTAAATTCAATTACTGTTTTGGCCTCTACCACTTCTACTGGAAGACTGTTCCATGTATCCACCACCCTCTCAGTAAAATAATGCTTCCTGATGTTACTTTTAAACCTTTGCCCCTCTAATCTAAGACTATGTCCTCTTGTTTTGCTACTTTGTTTCCTTTTAAATAGAACCACTTTAATCTTATCCCTATACAGTAGTGAGTGACCCCAGAGCTCTCCCTGTGTACAGCACAACCCTGGCTGTTGGAATGCGGCAGTAAATTTTGTTAAACGTTTTGTTACGGTGAGGTTAAGCGCTCCTTGTATCTTCTTTACAGTAATAAAGGGTGACCAGGTGAGAACTCACAGAATTTTGTTTCTTCTCAGGGAGAACATTAATCTTGCATTAAATGTATGCAGATGATGTATACGCTAGGTAATTTTGGGGGCCCACAGAGCGCTTGCACAAGTCTTTGGTGAAACAAAATCAGCTTTATTTCGCCCTTTCAGGGCAGTCAAAATGGTAACATAATACACGCTTGTCTTCAGCGAAATTAAACCATCCTGATCTTCAGCGTAATGTAACAAAATAACAGTGGCTCACCAACTTGTACAAAGTTCCAAAACCTGGGGAATCCTTTCCCAGAAGTGTAGAAGCCTCTCCAGCAAGGCACAGCAAGTCTCCTGCTTTGGAACACACAGCTTCAACTGATTATTTCTTTCTCCGTAACTCCCCCAATCCTGTCTGGTAGTTGCTGGCTTTTAAACCTCTTCCTGGACAGGAAGATTAACCCTGTGGGTGCCCTTAAAGGGACCACAACCCGAACAGGGGTGAAACATATCGCCCATCCAGGACCCAGCCTTGCCGACCTCTACAGCTACCTTTTCATTTTTTTGTGGTACTACAATGCAAAATTAGCATATAACCCATAGAAAATTAGCATATTTACACACACATTTTTTGGTAGTGAAAGGGCAGACTTATAGTAACAAAGCTGCATCATAATTATTTTAAACTCATATTTTCATACTACGCATCGCAAGAGGGCGTTTAATATCGTCGTGGGCATTGGAGGGAATAATTGCTATTTCTTGTTCTGGGTAGACTGTATTTGTAGAACAAAATGAAGAAGAAATATACCCTTTGTGCTCTTTAATTGCACGCATCCCTGAGATTTAACGCCTGCTTCTCCCTTTTCTGGCACAAATGCAGATCTTCACAGTAGCATGCTGGTTTTATCAATTATTTAAGACTGTTGGATTGTGCACAGGCAGAAGGACCAGTGATGGTTTACATGCAAACTGCAGGGAGCATGGAAAAATGATCATATATAGCGGCAGCAAGGAAATTCAGCGTTAATTGCTGCCTCTGCTGGGGAAAATGTAATGAAGAGAAAACCTTATCTATGCTTGTCTACACAATCTTCCTACCAGTCTCGTCTTTACCCTCCATGTAGGGGAATGATTGCTCCTGATTTATATTAAGAAAGCACACAGTTTTAATTGATTTGTGTTGGTCTGTAATCAGTTTTCATGCCCAGCGATGTGACTTAAATTATATGGAGTCAATACAGACTTCCTAATTAGCAGAAACTATCAATTTAAGAAGGGAAGATTCACCCTTAATAACTCAGATAAAAAATAAATTGAAAACTGACAAATTCATGGTTCTAACAATGCACGGCCGACTGCTAACAGTTCAAAATTATTGTGCATACTTATTCCAATAATTATTTCCAAGCATGTTTTTTAACACTAGAGTCCGACACAAAGCTTTTTGCTATTTCTACAGTTAAAATACTGTCCTAGGCTATCTTTTTTTTTTTTTTTTTCTTTTTTAAATGTATTAGTCCCTCCACCCATGTTAACCATATATTCCCTGAAAAAAACCCCACCCTATTCAGTCATCTTTCCGGCTGTCAAAATGTTTTTACAGTAGCTTCAACACGTGTGAATGTAATGCATTTCATTTTCATCATATATTTTCTTTTTCTACCCTCCCTTAATATACTTTGGGCTATATTACAATGTTGGTGCTAACTTAACCAGAGCTGTTGTAAACTGAAAACCTCCATAGGCTATAATGGCTCTGGGAAGTTTACAAAAGCTCTGGTTAAGTTACCACCAACTATGTAATATAGCCCTTTGTTATTTCTTCCCTTTTATTATTATTATTATTATTCTTTATTTAAAAAGCGCCAGCATATTCCGCAGCGCTGTACAATAAGCACAGTATAGACAGGGTTACAATACATTGAACAACATTTGACAAACAGTACAGGAGGAGATGAGGGCCCTATTCCCGTTGGAACTCACAATCTAGGAGATTTGGGGTTGGAAACAGGAGGAGAGGACTGCAAGGTGAGAGTGATTGATGGTTGTGTCAGTGAGTTGGGTGGTAGGCTTCCCTAAATAGGAATGCTTTAAGGGAGCGTTTGAAGGAAGAGAAGTTAGGGGAAAGTCTGACAGTACGAGGGAGAGCGTTCCAGAGAGTGGGGACTGCGCGTGAGAAATCCTGCAGTCTATCATGGGAAGAGGTGATGCGGGGAGAAGCTAGGCGCAGGTCACTGTTTGACCTTAGGGAGCGGGCTGGGGTGTATTTGGTGATTAGTGAGGACAGGTAGTGGGGCGTTGAGTTAGTGAGGGTTTTGTAGGTAAGGATAAGGATTTTGAACTTAATTCTGCAGTGGATGGGGAGCCAGTGAAGGGACTCGCAGAGACAGAGCGGCGGGTGAGGTGAATTAGCCTGTCGGAGGCGTTCAGGATGGATTGTAGGGGGGAGAGGCGGGACAGAGGGAGGCCAGATAAGAGATTATTGCAATAGTCGAGTCGGGGAATTTACCAGGGCGTGTATGAGTTGTTTTGTGGTGACAGCGGTAAGAAATGGCCGAACTCTGGAAATATTACGCAGTTGGTATCGGCAGGAGGAGGAAAGAGGACTGGATGTGGGGGATGAAGGAAAGAGCAGAGTCAAGTGTAACTCCAAGACAGCGAACTTGGTTTGATGGGGAGATGGTGATACCCTCCACCGTGATAGAGAAGTCAGGAGGTGGGGAGGCATTGGAGGGAGGAATAAGTAGGAGCTCAGTCTTTGACATGTTGATCTTTAGGTGGTGGGAGGCCATCCAGGAGGTGATGCCAGATAAACAGTCACTGACTTTTGAAAGGACAGGGGGAGAGAGATCAGGGGTAGAGAGGTAGATCTGAGTGTCATCAGCGTAGAGGTGGTAATTAAAGCCAAAGCTGTTGATGATTTTGCCCAGGGAGGAGGTGTAGATGGAAAAGAGCAGAGGACCAAGGACAGAGCCTTGAGGTACACTAACAGATAGAGGCAATGAAGAGGAGGAGTTACCAGCAAAGGACACACAGAACGACCTGTTGGATAAATAGGAGTCAACCCAAGCAAGTGCAGTGTCACCGAGACCCAGAGAGTTGAGGGTCTGTAGAAGGAGGGGGTGGTCAACAGTGTCAAAAGCAGCCGAGAGGTCAAGCAGGATGAGAATAGAATAGTGGCCGTGTTTTTTAGCAGTTAGGAGGTCGTTGGTGACTTTGGTGAGGGCAGTTTCAGTTGAGTGTAGGGGACGGAAGCCAGATTGCAGGGGGTCAAGTAGGGAATTGGAGGACAGGAAGAGGGAGAGGCGGTTGAAGACTAGTTTTTCTAAGAGCTTTGATGTGAAGGGAAGCAGGGATACAGGGCGGTAGTTGGATGGAGAGTTGGGGTCTAGGGATGGTTTCTTTAGTAAAGGGGTAACTAGCGCGTGTTTGAAGGCGGATGGAAAGGAGCCAGTGGAGAGAGATAGGTTGAAGATGTGTGTGAGATCAGGGGTGAGGGAGGAGGAGAGGGGAGGAATTAGATGTGAGGGAATGGGGTCGAGCGGGCACGTGGTGAGATGTGAGGAGGACAATAAGGAATTGACTTCCTCCTCAGTGGCTGGGAGGAAGCGGCAGAGGGTGGCAGAGGGGACCTGTGGGAGTGGAGGTGGCAGATAACTATCTTGTGTTGGGATGTTGCTTCTGATAGTTAGAGTTTTACTGAGGAAGTAGTCTGCCAGGCCTTTAATTATTATCACCATCATCATCATTTATATAGCGCCAATAGTTATTGCATTGCTTTACAACAATTTCAATGCATGCGCACAGGTCCGCCATGACTGGGTGGAGACTGTAGCCAGAACGGCGCAGCTCCGCTGATGTCATCTCTTAGGCTGGGGTCAGACTAACGCATTTTTAACGTGCGTTTAAGCGCACTTAATCACGGCCGCAGTAGCAGCAAATGACGGCCAATATACGAAGTACGGCTGCATGAAAATCCATCCGCGCAACGCAAGTGGAAAATGAATGCATTTTTTCGAGAACGCAGAACCGCTAGTATTGACGTACAGAGTGCACTGCGGCGGCATAGCGGCATGTGTGCGTGATTAGGAGATGTCAGCCGCTGCTAATGTCCTGCCTACATAACGTCCAAATGCAAAAAGTGTTTTATTGACGATCCGTAAAAAAATCACGCACGAAAATGCGCGTCTTCTGACCGTTTTCTCACATTCCCGTGAAAAAATACGTCAATGCGTTCGGATGCACTTTTTGACTGTCGCTGCGAATAATCCGTTCGTTTGACCCTAGCTTTAGGGCCATTAGCGTCCGGCTACTGCACGTGTGGAGCGCATTTGGCACCTGGAGCTTCATTTTTTGATTGGAGGACACTTGATTCTTGATACGCATCACAAGTTTGGTAAGCAATTTTGTACCCTTGACAATGGTCTGGTGACCGAAACGTTGGGACGTCTGCTCTCTACGGGCTTGGCTCATTGAGCATTTCCCCATTTGCTTGCTTGCACATGATTTGGCTGTGATATTGATTGTTTTGTGATAAGTTTGCTGCAGGAGATGTCAGTTATATGATGATGGTTTTGATAGCGCTGTGATGTTTGCCTGATTCACATGGTCTTGGTTTTCATGTTTTTTAAGGTTGGGCAACTTATGTGGATCTTGATTCAATACACTGTGCCTTTATGGCTGTTTGTGTTTTTTGGTAACACTTGTAATTATATGCATTTATCTAACCAATGTGTTATTTATATATTTATGGCTATTGCGGCGTATAATGTAATGTATAATAAGATACATGTGCTAAACTGACAATTTTTGCCATTTTGTGTTTTTTTTTTGCTATAATGTTTATTCTTTTAATGGTGTGCTTCCTTGTCAGTATACTTTTGGGATATTTTGTAGACCTTTCAAGGAGTGGTCTGACTTCTTTGGTTAGCACCCAATTATGTGCTTGTGATTTGAGGTGTGCAAACACAACATCCTTATACTGTATTCCTATTGCTTTACAATAAACAATTGGACTGAGACAAAATGAAAACAATCGTAGGAACAGAAACACAAGTTGTAAAGGGCCCTGATCAGATGAGCTTACAGTCTAGAGGAGTTAGAGTAGAGGAAGACAAGGGGAGTTCTATTGGTTGTCAGGATCACTAGAAATGGTGGAGACACTGAAAGGATCTCATGATATGGGGGTAGGCAAGGAGAACATCAGTAATGTGGCAAGCTAATCTGAGGAGATGCGTTTTAAGGGATTTCTTAAAGGCACAAAGATCAGGGGAGACTCTGATAGGTCTTTCCACAGGTGAGGCAAGTGTTGGTGGTGCGGGTCAAGACAAGACAGGCAGAGGTCACCCGTTGACAGGAGTTAACGATGACAAGTAAGGTCTTTAATTCCACTCCATGTTCACTTGTATGATGAAACTATTGCCACTTAACATTTACAAAAATAACTGTAGGCCCCACTTATATGGTTGCACATAAGAGACGCGGGGCACTTCTCCATTATACTGTCAGGCTGGGTTCTTTTCCTTGTTGTGGTTGTTTGATAATTTGATGACAGAAAGCGGCTTTGATTATGTTTTGTCTTAATATATTTTATACTTTTCTTTTTTTTTGTAGAGTGTATACATAGTAGGGATAATGAAGTCTGGAATTGCTCTAAACTTTTTTGCCACCCCCCTTCATCTCCAAGAAACTCATAACATTTCAGTTAATGTTTTACACCTTTATATTCACTTGCAAAGTGAGTTTCAATACACAGTTCTCTATGATGTTATCACTCAGAACGATGTCATCTGAATCGTACATATAATCTAGAATATGAATAAACACAAAGGGCAATATTCCAAAGTTGGGGCTAATTTAACCAGAGTTGTTGTAAACTTATCAACTCCATAGAGCAGTGGTTCTCAACCCTGGTTCTCAAGTATCCCTAACAGTTAAGGTTTTCCAGATATCTGAAGCAGAGCACAGGTGATATGATTTGCTGCTCAGTGATTGCAGGATTCAGTCTGCATTTCCCCATGGGAATCCTTAACCCCTTAAGGACCGCTGACGTACCCTGTACGTCCTGTCCTCGGGTCTCCCTTAGACCCGCGGACGTACAGGGTACGTCAGCGGCGCCTAATCCCTCTCCCGCCCGATACTCGCCTCCCTCGCTGGATCCCTCGGCGATCTGGCAGGGAGGAAGCCTGCCCATGTGATTTACATGGGCAGGCGAGGCTGATGACGTCGCCACGCTGCGTGGTGACGTCATCAGCAGGCATCCCCATGCAAAGCAATGGAGGGGAGGGGGGGCCCCTTCGGAAGCCCTCTATCTCCCCAACCATTGCAGCTAGGGAGATGCTTTTTACACCGCTGAAGAGGGGAGAGTGTATAGCATTAACTGTTTCGCCGCCGGATCATGTTTTGGCGCCAATTGGCACCAAAACGTGATTCGAACCTGGAGGGGGGCTGACATCTTGGATGTCAGCCAAGCCTCCAGGTTCCCCCCCACCCACTGACAACCTCACCATATGTGTGAGGATGTCAGTGGGCCAGTTAACCATCTAGCTGCCATGTAGAGATAAGGGGATCCTAAGGATCCCCATATCTCCCGATCCATGGCAGCTAGATGGTCATATTTGACATCATTTGAAAGGCCTGATTAAGCCTTTCCAATGATACCAAACATGACCAGGTTTGGTTGAAAAAAAATAAAATAAAAAAAATAATAATAAATAATACAAAAATGATTTTTTTTTTAAGTTTTTTTTTGTCTGGGGGGGGGTTAATTAAATAGGACCTGGGCTGTCATCTAAAAATAATTAGCACAAAATGGGCACATAGGTGAACTGTCTCAGCAGTGAAGGGGTTAAAAAGCAAACGCATGTAAAAATTGGGTATTTCTAGTCTCGGGACAAAATTTTGAACCTATTTAGCCGGGGTCTTTTTGGTGTGGTTGTAGATTTTGGGGATTAAATTATGAAAAAGTGTGTTTTTTCCATTTTTTTTCCTCATATTTCATATTTTTTTTTATATACAGGGTTATCCAAAGAGATCCGAATTGCTTGAGAAAGGTAACCGAACGCTGAAAATCAGCGTTCGGTTACCTTTCCTGGCCATTCGGCTATCCAGAGAGCAGGAAATTCGCCAAATCCTGGCGAATTGCCTGCACATACGGTGCCTGTTCGGTCCCTGTTCGAGGGCAGTGAAATCCCCATGAAAAAGCACTGCTTCGGCTATTCAGAGAACACAAACCAGCAGTGAAAGGTTCCCCTAATGCCCTGCCATTCGGTGGTTTAATTCGGCAAATTTATTCAGGAGAATCCCATAGACTTCAATGTTAAAAATATTCCCGTTTTAATTCAATATCTAATAAACCGTTCATTATAAAATTCTGCAGCAAAAAGTCTCTTTATTTATAGATTTTTTAGGATACTTTAAGCATTTTTCAGAATTTTTTAAAAAAAATGTAAAAGTCCGATTTTTTAAAAAAAAAAATTTCAGTTTACTTATTTTTTTTGTAACAGCCCTCTTTATTATCATTCCCTGGACCTCCTGTGAAAATTTCAGACATTTTCGCTCAGTAGTTTCTTTGCAAACAGCGTTTCATTTTCCCAGATTCATACAAATGGTTTTGCTAATTTATTCACTGCCTCCTCTACGTCACAGCTGCTTCGGCTCTGTGTGATTCGGCTCCTTTTCGGCTCCTGTTCGGCTCCTGTTCGGGTTCTTCGAAGGTTAATCCAGATGTTTTTGCTTGTTTTCAGCGTGCATTCGGTGAGTTTTCGTCAGGTTTGCGGCAGCTTTTCTCTGCAATTCGGGGACCCTGTGGTGCTTGCTGAATACACCGCAGGGTCACCGAAATGCAATCGGCAAAAGGAACCGAATTGAAGAGAACGAAAAGTCACCGAACGTGCGGTGACTTTTCGAATCTCTTTGGATAACCCTGATAGTAAATTATTCGATATGATGGAAATAATGGTATTTCTAGAAAGTCAATTTAATGTTGGGAAAAAGGGTGTATAATATGTGTGGGTTGAATAAACGAGAAAGAGGAAAATTTGACCTAAACACTAACCGCGCAGAAACGTAAAAACAGCAGCGGTCACTAAAAGACAGATTTGTGTAAAACCGCCCGGTCACTAAGGGATTAAACTCTGGCATGTTAGGGGGACTTGAGGACCGGAATTGGGAACCACTGCCATAGACTAAAAGGGCTCTGGTAAATTTACAACAGCTCTGGTTAAGATAACACCAACTTTGGAATAGGGCCCATTATGTCTCTAAGATTTGCCTTTTTTCTTCATTCTGTCCTGCAGCTTACAATCAATTTCAGTAACTGCAGATAAAAAGAACAAATCAAATAAGCATTTTGAACATAAATATCTGATCTATGCATTTTCTAGCAATGGGCTGGTAGTATGATTAGATGTAATGTTCTTGTTTTGAATATTTGTTTGAAAAGTTCACTTTGGTCTTCAATTCCTTGATATGTTAAAGGGTCAGTTATCTTAGCCATAAAGCATGTACCATTATGAACTGTATCTCAGCAGGCTTTAGGCCATGGTCAGACGAGTGCACTATGTGCACTCGTACTGACGTGCCTCCTGGCGTCCGTAGCAGCATTATGACGCTTCGACAGGCCTGGCTACACACTATAGCACGTGAGATGAGCAGAGGAACAATAGATGGAGGAATAGAAGGCAACAGGTTACTTGAAAAAACTGTCAGCCCTTACATAGTTACATAGGCGGATAAAAGATATGTGTCCATCAGGTTCAGCCTCTCACACATCACCTACTGCTGTTGATCCAAGAGAAGGCAAAAAACCCAGTCTGAAGCGCTCGCCAATATGCAACATACTTGGAAAAAATTCCTTCTTGACCCAAGAATGGTGTCAGATTTCTCCTCGGATCAAGAAGCTTTTACCCACATATTAAATATTATGACCCTTAATATTCTGTGTCTGCAGGAAGTCATGCAGTCGTTGTTTAACCCCTTAGTAACCGGGCGGTTTTACACAAATCCGTCCTTTAGTGACCGCTGCTGTTTTTACGTTTCTGCGCTGTTAGTGTTTAGGACAAATTTTCCTCTTACTCGTTTATGCAACCCACACATATTTTACGCTGGTTTTCTCGTCATTAAATGGACTTTATAAAGATACAATTTTTTTCATCATTTCATATAATTTACTATAAAAAACATTGTGAAATATGACACAAAAATTGAAAAAACACCACTTTTTCGAACTTTGACCCCCAAAATTTCTTATTTATCAACAACCGTCAAAAAAATTTAATTCCTTTTAGTAGTTTCTAAATTTAGTTCTGAGTTTAGCAATACCCAATGTTTACATATTCCTCGCTTTTTTCCTTATTTTATGCAACAATAAGTGCAAGTAGCACTTTGCCATTTCCAAAGAGTTTATTTTCAAAACTAGTGATAGTGACATTGTAACACCTGATATCTGTCACTAATTCCTGAATAACCCTCCACATATACATATTTTTTTAAAGTACACAAATCAAGGTATTAAACTTGGGGTATTTTGACTCTTTCCATGCAAAACATTTTACCCCAAATCTATGCCAAAGTTTTAGAAAAAAAAAAGTTTTGGTGATTTTTTTTTTTTTAACGCAATTTAAGAATACATGTACTGTGAACTTTAAGGTTTACTGCCAAAAACCACCCCAAAATATGTTCAGCAACATCTTCTGAGTAAATTGATACCACCCATGTATAGGTATGTCTGGTCATTTGAGGGCTAATAGGCCTTATTTGGGGGGTGCGCATTTCAGTTTTCCAACTTGGAATTTTCACATTTCGTCATCATGCACCCATGTCCTATTTGGGACATTTTTGAAGCCGGCCAAAGTAATTTACCCCCATCAAACCATATATTTTTAGAAAGGGCACACCCTAGGGTACTTCAAAGAGTTGTATTTTAACACTTTCCATGCACTATCTCTATGTCAAACTTTCAGATAGTCACTTTTTGTGTTATTTTTTCACACACATTGTACTTTAGGCATGAATTGTCAAATCCAGTTATGGGTTACTGCCAAAAAACACCCCAAAATATGTTCAGCAACATCTTCTGAGTAAAGTGATACCACCCATATATAGATTTGTTCTGTTGTTTTTGGGGTGCTACGCCAATCTTTTGACATGTGCTTGTCAATTTTCTAATTTGACATACAGTATCTTCTTTGCTTATCTTCTTTTTAGGGGCCTTTTTACATACCCCAATTTTATGAACGTGCATATATTTGGTAAGCTAACACCCCAAAGTATTGTAAATGTAGTGTTTTTATGCCATGGATGCAACCGTTTGCTCCAAACAAATTGGATACTGTTTGGTGGTCATTTTTCATTTTCACACCCACATCAGTTTTGGACTGTGATTTAGGAGACACTGTTGTTTGTTACTGCATGAAAACTCTCCAGGTTGTTTTCTGCAAGGTCTCCTAAGTACACCCATGCCCCCCATGCATAGGTTTGCCAGGATTTTGGGAAGGTTCAAATACAATTTTTATGACTTTGTCATTGGAGTTGAAATTGAGATTATTTCTTCAGCTAGGCCTATCTTTGGTTTTGGGTCTACCGCATACCCCAGTTTGAATTATTGCCAGAAAATTATTTATATTTGTTATGTTGACACCCCAAGGTATTGCATATGGAGCGCTTTGATGCCATGGATGCAACGGTTTTAGCCCAAAACATTTGAGAAGGTGTGTGGCGGTAATTTTTCAATTTTCACATATTTACGCCCACATTAGATTTGGACTGTGATTTAGGAGACACTGTTGTTGGTTACTGCATGAAAACTCTCCAGGTTGTTTTCTGCAAGGTCTCCTGAGTACACCCATGCCCCCCATGCATAGGTGTGCAAAGATTTTGGCAAAATACAGCACCAATTGTAGAACATAAAAATGTAGGAATAAAATGTAAAAGTCTGGTGCAGTAAAAGAAAAAAAATAACTAAACTGAACGAACTAACTAGAGTGTCAGAAAAAATAGAAAGGAAAAAAAAAATCACAGATCACGCACAGTGTGATATATCTTGAAACAGTCCCCAAGACACAGACCGGGTTGTCCAGGGCATTCTGGGCATTAAAAGATTGTGTCTCTCCTCTGCCCCCTCTTGAAACACACCCTGCATCTTTTTTGGGGTTTCTGTTTGCCCTCAGTAGGGGGATTTTATAAATAAAATGTGTAGCCCCAACTCTGTCCTCCATCACCGCCCGGGGAGCAGGTGCATCCTGGTACAAAAACCCCGAAATGACCTGGAGCTGAAACTGTAAAAAGGACAGCGTCACTCCGGGGTTTGCCTTTTTGCAGAGCAAAAAGGCATTGTGGGTTTGCAATTTGCATCAAGTAAATTGCAACCTTTTTGTACCAGGCCCTTGACTTCCGCATAATCTGGTAGGGCTGGAGCAGCTGATCTGCCAGATCAATCCTACCCATATGCCGGTTATAGGCTTTGATGCACACTGGCTTCCTCCACAGACCTCTCAGTGTGGATGGTGGATAGAAGGTATACATCCTTCTTGTCTCTGTACTTGACCGCCAACAGCTCCTCTTGGCGCAGAGCTGAGGTCTCCGCCCTTTTTAACCGGGTGCGGACAAGCTGTGCTGGGAAACCTACCCGGTTCTTGCGAACAGTACCGCATGCTGCTGTATCAAAACAATACAGCAGCTTGAACAAAGGGACACTCGTTTAAAAAATTATCAACATACAAGTGGTACCCTTTGTTCATCAGGGGAAAAAGTAGGTCCCACACAATCTTGCCACTGGTTCCCATGTGTTCTGGGCAACCTGGAGGGTCAGGGCTACTATCCTTTCCCTCATACACCCGGAAGGCCTGAGTATACCCACTCTCGCTGTCACAGAGCTTATACTCCTTCACTCCATACCTGGAGCGTTTGGAAGGAATATACTGCATGAATCCCAGCCTTCCCTTGTATTTCATTAGGGATTCATCCACGCAGATATTCCTTCCAGGTGTATAAGCCTCTGCAAACCTGGCGGCAAAGTGGGTAATCAGGGGGCGGATTTTATACAGCCTGCCAAATTGGGGATGCTCTCTAGGAGGGCACAGGCTGTTGTCACTGAAGTGCATGAAACGCAAAATGTTTTCATACCTTCTACGTGACATTGATTGGGGGTAAATGTGGGTAGAGCAGATGGGGCTACTGCTCCAGTAGGAGCGAATTGAGGGCTTCTTTATGATGCCCATCAGCATAGTAAGTGCCCAGAATTTCAGAAATTCTGGCACATCTAGCGGGGTCCATTGCTGCCTTGCCAAGTAGGAGTCTGGCTTCGCAGCACAATGCTGATGGGCATACAGATTTGATTGGGCCACAATGTGGCCCAACAAATCATCCCCCATAAACACCTGCAAAAACTGTGTGGCGGTAAATCCTGCAACATCAATATTGATGCCAGGATTTGCCGTGAAAGGAGGGATATCTGGCCTCTGGCGATGAGGCACTATCCACTCCTCAGCTGGAGCTGTGCGTCTCCTGCTGGCAGGTGGTGGCCCAGGATCTGCATCAGAAACATCACTAGGAGATACATCAGCCAGCGTAGATGATGTATCTAGCGATGTCTCTGAGCAGTTAGCAGGGTCAAAATCTGGGTCTGAGTCCGACGCAGATGCCTCAGATTCTGACGCCAGGGTGGCATATGCCTCCTCGGCGCTGTACACCCTCTCAGACATTAATTATAAAATTTTATAATCTATTATATATATTATATATATAAGCAGATTATTGGTTCTTAGAAGAACCGTTGGGTTTCACAAGAAAATACAAATAAACACCTAAATCTCTCTAAATCCCTCTAAACCTGCCTCAATTGTTCTAAATCTCCCTAAAGTCTCTCTAAATCTGCCTCAATTTTTCTAATCTCACTAAATCTACCTAAAATCTCTAACCTGTCAAATCTGATCTCTCTCTCTCGCTCACCAAAACACAAGTGAGGAGAGGGAGGGAGAATCACAGAGGTCACGGCCAATATTTACAAAATATTGACCTGACCTGACAAATTAGAAATTTTATTTAGATTTTTTATAACTTCTGATTGGATGTTGCTAGCCTGCCTCTCTGAGGCAGGCTAGGAACATCCCACACAGCCCCAAGATGACCCTGCCCTTAGAAGGGCAGCGCCATCTTGGCTGTCACATTTATTTTATTTTATTCATTTTTATTCATTTTTCTTTTTTTACACTTTTTTAGTCTGCTGGGTGCCTTGATCCCTCGAGGCACCCAGCAGAGCACCTGATCACTCATGTGATCTTTTTTGTACTGAGTGCCACGATACCTCGTGGAACTCAGTACTTCCTGCCGCTACCGGAAGTGATCGCTCGGGGGGAGCGATCATTGAGCGGACCGGCGGCAGGTAAACATATTGCAAGGATGCCTTGATGTCGAGGCATCCCTGCAATATACTCAGAGCAGCTGGAAGCGATACCGGTCAAACCGGATGTTGATCGCTCCCGGGGAGAGATCACAAGGTGCCCTGGCACTTCTAACCGCCATTGCATGGATGCCTGGACTCCCAGGCAGCCTGCAATGGCGTTTGAGCTGCTGGAAGCGATCCGATCGCTTCCAGCGCTCAAAAGACCGCAGGACGTACCATGTACATCAGCGGGTCTAAAAGAGACCCGCGGCCGTGACGTACATGGTACGTCCGCGGTCTCTAAGGGGTTAAAAGTCTGTAAAGTCTCTGACCCAACCACCTCAACAGGCAGAAAATTCCACAGCTTTATTGTTCTCACCTTCCTATGCTTTATGCTGAATTTCTTTTCGTCCAGTCTAAATGGGTGACCTCGTGTCCTGCGTATAGTCCTGTTAATCAATAGGTTTCCAGACAATGGTGTATAGTGGCCCCATATATATTTATATAAAGTTATCAGATCCCTTCTAAGGCTCCAAAGGCTCCATTTCTCTAAATTAAACAGTTTAAACCCTTAAATTTTTTAATTCTAGAAATAGTGAATGCAGCTCCTAGACTACCTTTACCCAGTCAACAAGCACCTGAAGCCGTGACTAAATAATAATGCAGTCTAAAGACCTTTCAGTAAACCTATCATTAGTACCATGGAAAAAATATATGGTCCTTGCGCTTACAATTAGTCCAGATCAAATTCTTTCTCTGAATGATCTAAAAAATACAAAGCAGGACACACATTGCGCAGTATATCCCAAACAATTAATCATTCATAAAAGCAATGTTTTTTCAACTCACTCTTTGAAGAGCCAATTTTAGCTGGCTCTAAGGCTAGGGTCAGACGAACGCAGTTTCACGTTGTCTGTGAAAAAGTGCGTTCGAACGAATGGACGCATTTTTTCACGGAGTACGCGATAGAGGTCATACGATGCGCATTTGCATCCGTGATTTTGTACGGATCATCAATAAAACACTTTGTGCATCTGGACGTTATGTTGGCCGGACATTAGCAGTGTCTGACATCTCCAATTCACGCACACACGCCGCTAGCGGGCGCAGCGCACTCTGTACGTCAGTACTAGCAGTTTAACGTTCTCGAAAAAATGCGTTCGTTTTCCACTTGCGTTGCGCAGCCGGACTTTTGTGCGACCGTACTTCGTATATTGGCCGTCATTGCCTGGCACTTGCTGCTACTACGGCCGTGATTAAGTGCGCCTGCACGCGCGTTCGCACTGCGCTCGTCTGACCCTAGCCTAAGCTGCATTGGCAGCGAATAAAGGTTTAGGTAGTTCTCCTCTCCAATAGATCGGCTCCCATAAGCTTGTTTCATTAAAGCAGAGCTGGAAACAGACCTTGCAGGGCTTCAATGGGGTCAAGGATCACACCAGATCGTCTTCATTCAGCAATCAATTTATTGGTTAAAATAGCGATGTAACGCACTAATGAATTTCGACCATAAGGTCTTTATCAAAGTGCATACATTAAACTCATACAGACTGTTTTTTATACATAAATATCCAGAAGGGTGGGTCGGCGTCGTGTCAATTACAAGCCTTCCGGTAGTCCCTTAGTTCATTTCTCTTCCGGTGGGTGACGCACTTTCGATAAGGTTGGAGAGCGTTCTTCTGATTGTGAGACTTCCGGCACTTTCTAGCCTCATTCCGGACTTACACAGATGACGTATTTCCGGTGTCAGACGGCCACGCAATACATCCGTCTAGCACATACATCATTATAGCCAATACATAAAAAACATTTTAAAAATCGGCAAAAAAACAGGTCAATATTAGAAAAGAAAAAAGAAGGGGAGGGAATACATAACATATGTATATAACATATACTAAAAGACGTAAAAAATAAATAAAATAAATAAAATCTTAACTAAACAAGGGATAGTCAGTATAAAACCTTTAAATATATATTACAGCAAAGCATTGATTTCCATATTGATGTTTAACCCATCTGGGGTCAAACAACCCATATCAAATATCCATTTGGACTCTAAACGATTCAAGCTCTTTAGGAAATCTCCTCCTCTCCAATGCCTCTTGATTTGTTGAATACCAATAAAGCCCAAAAGGCTAGAATCACCTGCATGATGACTAGCAAAGTGGGCTGAAACACTGTGCTTATCATATTTTCTATTAATACTATAAATGTGTTCAGTAATCCTAGTCTTACGCATTCTAGTTGTACGTCCAATATATTGTAGACCACATGAGCACCACAATAGATATATAATATTGGACAAATTACAGGTCAAAAATGTTTTTATGAGAAATGTTGCATTGTTAGAATGGGATTTAAATTCTATGGTATGTTTATTACATATCATTAGTACCGCTCTGGTACCATCTTTCAATATATCCATCTAGTTAGCTGACAATATTCACCAAGACCCAATCGCTTTTCATATTGGAAAGCATATACTGTACTTCTTCTCATATTTACATATGGCATATTCTGAGTGGCCACAAGCTCTTGTTTAGAAAGAGAATAATACAGATATTCATGGATGCTCAATATATTTGAAATTCTTACAGCTATAAGCTGGCAGTGAGACGTATACTATGGATTTTTATTGCAGTTGTTATTATATACATATCCAGTATTCATAAATGTGATTACCAGGATGTGTTGTCAAAATTCGATCCTAACATGAAGAAAAGAGATAAAATAAGAACATATAGGAATATCACTAGCCTCTGGTATGGATTATTAGTAATTTAATTTACAAACAAGTCATCTCTTTTCTAAACACAACATTTTATATTAAGGGGGAGTATCACATGATCTGTTTGTTTAGTACAATTAAAATGTATTGTGGACAAAACACCTTATGGCAGTGTTTCCCAACCGTGGTCCTCAAGTACCCCAAAACAGGCCATATTTTAAGGATTCCCTTGGGGAAATGCAGACTGAATCCTGCAATCACTGAGCAACAAATCACCTGTGCTGTGCTTCACATATCTGGAAAACCTGACCTGTTAGGGTATTGAGGACCGCGATTGGGAACCACTGCCATAGGGTCTATTCACAAAGCACCGAAACTATTCACAAAGCACCAATTTCAATGCTTTGCATTTCAGCGATTTGATTTTGCCGAAAATACAGTAAATTCGCTATTTAGTGAATAGCCACCATATTTTGCTGCAATTGGAGTTGCCGAAGCAGTTATCAAACACTGGGGAAAACTGACAAATTACACCAATTGTGTAGAATGGCTTTGGCGAATTCTACCTTACTGGAAAAAAAAGGAAATATCCTATTATCCTAATAGGAGCTTCAATCCAAAAAAATGGGTCCAAATAATAAAAAAGGTCCTTTAAAAAGTATTAAAGGTCTGTTACAAAATAAATAGTCTTTTAAAAAAAATAATATAAATAAAAAGGTAGTCTAAAAAATATGTAAAAAAACGGTTCTTAAAAACAATTAAAAAAAGATATAACTTTTTTACATTGAAACCTATGGTATTCGACCTGTTTAACCCCTTCACTGTGGATGACGTGTGTGGAACGTCCTCATAGACTTCCGCTTTATGCGGAGGACGTTCCCCATATGTCATCTGCTCGGTGGGAGCCCAGAGGAATACTAACCTCTCTCCTCCGGGGTCCCATGGCGTTCTGACTTCCCTGAAGCTTTTAAAGCCCTCCCGACGTAAATAACATCATTGCATCCAACGCGATGACATCATTTTCAGGTGACCCCCGGCAAAGCCAGGAGATTTCCTGAAAGGAGGGGGCGATCCTTTCAGATCCCTCTCCCTCCCGATCGGGAGGACCTAGCGTGAAAAGGCAGGCACCGTTTAAAAGGGGAGAGTCTCCCCTTTTAAGCAGTGCCTGACTTTAACCCCTTAGGCACCGGGCCTAGCTGCCCGGGGATTTCCTTTGACGTGGTGGCTGCCTTTAACTCCTTGAGGGCTGGATCAGATTCGGCGCCAAAAGGCACCGGATCGCGGTACCCTCCCGGAGCTGGCTGATATCTTGGATGTCGGCCAAGCTTCCGGGATCTCCCCCTGCCGACTGGCGTCATCGCACTATGCGTCAGTTCGGGAGTTAACCCCTAGCTGCCACCTATGGTGGAGATAGGCAGTTCATTGGAACCCCCTATCTCCCGAACGGTAGAAGCTAGAGGGTCCGGTTGGTGTCATTTGCAAGGCCAGAGCATGGCCTTTCGAGTGATCCCAAACATGAAAATGTTCAAAGTAAAAAAAAAATTTAAATTAATTTTAAAAAAAAAATATTTATTGGGTGTTCTTTTTATTAATGCAGCTATATTGTTCCCATATCAATTATAACGTGAACGTGAATTATAACGTGCTGCACGAAAAAAAAAATTCTATGGCTGGGGGTTTGCTAAAAATCTCATAATTCCCCAGGAGTCATTTCTAACTTTTTTTTAACAAGCGCACCCCATAGAAAATATAAACGCAAAGGCTCAGATGATAAAATGTGAAAAAAAAACACTTTACACACTGTAGATGATTTAAAATTAAAAAATTGTATTGCATTTTTTGTTATAATATTCGGGCAGGGCATGACGTATACATATAATAACAATATATTATGAATCTGCCAAGTCTGCCGGAAAGAATGATATATAATATGTCTGGGTCATATAATAAAATGTGACTTCAAATCGCGTTTAAACATGATGAGCGAAACCGGGGAAAAATGAGCTCAGCACACAGGGGTGAAATGGCTCAGCAGTGAAAGGGTTAAACCTTTGGAATTGAAACACCGAAAATCAAGGCATTTCGCCAGAGGTTTGGTGCAATTCGGCATTCTCTGAATAGAATACACGATAGTCTTCTATGGGACAATTTCAGTGCCACCAAATTGCGATGACTTGCACGGTAGTTTGATGTCAATTCGTCTGTATTTGGATTAGTGAATAGCCGAATTGACCCGAAATTGCCACAATCTGTGAAATTAACCGTTTGGTGCAATTCGGGGACCAATTTGGCAGTTAGTGAAGTACACCTTATGTCTCATATTTCTCTTCATTCTGCAACTTCATGTTTGTTAAATAAATAAAGCATCCTCACACATAGGACAACTCCATATACTGTGGGCCATATTACATTATCTGCGCAAATGCGCTCACGCAGCGCAATTTGTTTTCAAGTGTCCAGCGTTATCGCGCGAAAATTAACGTGCTATTCAGGTCCGAACACCTTTTCTCATCCGTCAAAAAATAACGTTAGTAAAAAAAGCGCAAAACAAAGTGTAATACGCGCACAGTAACGTTGTGCATGTAAATCATTGCACGGACTGTTTTTTTCGCGGGATTCAGCCAATCAGAATTAAGAACCTTAATTGACATCAATTTACCTTAATTGACTCACTAATGTTTTTGCGCCTGTCAAAATAAATCTGAGTATACATGCTGCAGTAATAAAAAAAAATGCACGAATTCACAATTTTTTGTTTGGGTATGTGTAGAATGTGTAACTATACTGTGCTGTATTTTTTTTCGTGCTGGCGTATTTTGTTTTGGCCAGAACGTTCAGATTTGCAGTTAACACCAGGTTTTCAAAGACGTTAAAATTATGCACGCAAACGTCGTTCGTAGGAAGTTGCGCATCTATTGAAATACCATCCGCTTAACGCATTAGCGCTCACAATGTTAAGTATAAGACGCGCACAGTTCATCGCACTCGCGCAAGTCCATCCTCGTTAAACGATAACGCGCATCGTTTGCGCGAATGTTGAAATACGACGTTCTGCGCAAATGGTTTTGTCCTCGCTGAAATGCGCATTTGCGTGCGCGCAAAACCGATGCGCGAGGAATGCAATATGGCCCTGTATTTTTAGCTGGAGCTGAGCTATGGGCTCAATGATTTTTTTTTATATACAAACTTTAGATAACGGAAAATAAAAGCATTGTTCCTTTTTCTGAAATAAAACAATCAAAATAGGATTTCGTTCAGGCGAACATTTTCTATGGTTTTCAACATCTAAATGGTTAGGTGGTGTGTGTGTGCAAGAAAAAATTATATCAGTGTAGGTTTGTTAATTTTGGGATTGTATGTTTGTTCTATAGCATTAATATTGGGGCACATAATGACAATATCGCTACTTAGTGACACTAAAGGATATTGTTAATGGATTGAATATGATAGCAATTAATTCAATGATTTTCATTTGACATGCAATTGTAATAGTTTCTCACATCTGCAATATATTCCAAAGGAATTTAATCATTTATTCTTAAGTGTTGTTTCAAAACAAAGGCATCTTTTGTTTTCTTGCAACTCTTAGCTATTTGTATGTCTTACATTAACCTATATTAGAAATGTTATAGCAATGTTTAAACCTTCATTCTTCTTCCTGATTACCTATATTGGGCTCTATTCTGGTGGAGATGATAATGGACAGCCACAAATGGAAAAATCATGTCGAGTCGATTTCCATTTGCAGTTCATTATTAACATCCGTATTACAACCGAGCCACTGTGTTGGCAGCTGGAGTCATAATACTTGTGAACTACAGGTGGATAATGGCAGTGGCGCAGCATGTCGCCACTGTTTTCAGCTCCAGAAATACGCGGGAAAGCGAAAATCACTTAAGGAGTGGTTATTCATTGCTAAATAACAGCTGTTGCAAATGAAGAACAAGCAAGGATAGAATAGCTTGTACTTTATATTTTAGCTGCACATTAATGGATCCTATACAAAATATAGGAGTCGTTAATGTACAGTAAGGAGCTGCGATGTCTGAGCTGCAAGCAGAGTTGTGACACGTGAAAACTGAAGGTAAATTCTCAAGTTATGTTGTATGGCTCGAACGCTTACCTTGCTTACGTTGAATGCTGTTTCTTCCTACCCCATTAGCAGAGATTGATATTGGTGCTCTTATAATCATCACACATGCCGCTTTCTTCATTGATTGTTGAAAACGTTACTCCGATACTCTCACAGTACACATGATATGTCTTTAGGCTTGACAAAGGCCCATACTGGGTCGGAACGTTGCCAGGTCCATCTGTTCCTGGTGCAATAAAATCATGTTGAGATTCTCATTTATTTGTCACTATATGCATGATGAAGGGCCTCCGCATGTAGTATATCAGAAGACCATTCAGAAGAAATCTGCTTTTGTTGTTTTTTTGTTTGCCAAAGTCTGATGGTGTCTGGAAATATTTTCATTCAATTCCAGAAGATAGAAAATATTTTTTATGTGACTTTTTATGTTTCTGGGGAAATGTTTTCATGTTTTGAGATAAATATAGTCAGTTTCTCTCCTAATTATACACATAATAATTCCTAGTATTGCAGCACATCGAAATAAAATGGTCAATGCATATTTGTTCATTTTTGTTTATCTAACTTCACCACCTTAACTATGTTCTATGAATATAGGGCATTGTTGTCTGTAAGCTAATAACATAGACCCTGTTTAAAAGCGTGCAAGATGAAGGACATTATCTAGTGTCTATAACTTATTGTTCCAACAATAGTAAGATTGAACTGTGTGAATTTCCGTCATTTAAAGGGACACTACCACTTTCATAAGGTGTAACTAGAGTACTTCTAAATTACAAACAAAACCACTTTACAAAACACATGCCTCTGTTTTTTTCTTTGTTTGACGTAATTGCATGTGAAAAGGAAAAATAAATTTCGGATTTTGCTTCCCGTTTCCATTTTGTCTATTTATTTTTTTCTTCCCATGATGCAACATTTACCAAAATCTAGGCAAAACTTTTACTTCACTGCTGCGATTTAACTCTTACAGTATTTGTAACAGTCAGTGAGGTGGAGGAATGAATGTTTGGATAGGGCTGCAAGGAATTTATTGTGCTGTCTATGCTGCTCAAGAAAAAAGCTGGCAGCGGAATGTGATAAAACAAGTACTTTAAAAGACTTCTAATCTACCCCCTGTTTATGTTCTTTGAATACATCCCACATATGCAATGATGCGAATCAGCTGCCTGACAGGGGGTTATTCAGAGAGGTACTGGTACTCTCTCGGTCCCTGCACTTCCCTTCACTTTGGGGAATCAAAGTTCCCTATCCTGCGATGAATTTAGAATTCACCACAGGGTCCCTGGAGTGAAGGGAAAACCCATCTCAATCCTGCAGAACCCCTGCAAAAAACACACCGAACACACCAGAAAAAGCAGGTGAGCTGCTAATCACATCGCAGACCAGCCGCTGGAAAAAGCCGACAAGCAGACGAACGCGGTAAAGAAAAAACAAAAAACAAACCAATATGCTTGAAAGTGTCAAAATTGAAACACTGGTTGCAGAAAAAACTACTGAATGAAAATGCCTGGAATTTACATTTAAGATCCTATGAATAATAATAAAAAGGTCTGTTACAAAAAAAGAAATCGCTTTTAAAAAAACAGAAAAAAAATTTGACAAAAATGTCTAAGATCCTAAAAAAAAATCAATAAGTAAAGAGACTTTTTACTGCAGATTAAAATAATAAACAGTTAATTAAATATTAGATAAAAACAGGAATATTTTTGACATTGAAGCCTATGGGATTCCCCTGAATAAACCTGCCGAATGAAAACACCGAACAGCAGGGCACTTCGGCAACTTTTCACTGCTGGTCAGTGTTCTCTGAATAGATTAACCATTGTTTCTCTATGGAGGATTTCACTGCCTTCGAACAGCCACCGAACTTGCTGGCAGTCTGCCAAAATTTGGTGAACTGCCTGCTCTCTGAATAGCCGAATGGCCTCGAAATGTCACCGTACGGGAAAATTCCCTGTTCGGTGACATTTCGGGGAGAGATCGTCTCTCTCTGTATAACCCCTACTGTGGGGGGGGGGTTGTTTACAACACAAAATATTACAAAGTGGATGCACTAAATGACACATACAGTATAAAGTAAAAAGTTTTCTTAACTAAACATACAAGAGAAAAACAATATTTAAATTATCGGCAACATAAAATAAGAACATTTCTTTTTTTTGGTGGTAGTGGCCCTTTAAACTTGTTCGTATCTCAGAATAGGAACCCGTACCTCAAACTCTGTTTTAAATAAAAGTACGCTAGTTCCCTTAAAATTACAATCTAGAGAGGGCTTGAATCAGGGCTTTTGTAACTGTTATCTTACAGTACTGCTTGCCTTGGTAAACCAGTGAATGACAGGAAATGTTGGAAAATTATCTGATTTCAAGCAGATCACAATTCCAGCATTGGTTGGAAATAAAACACTCCGTACATCAACAAATCAAGCATTCCGAGCAGTGATGGTTTTACAAGGCAGGATTCATTGTCTGGCATACAATGAACCTGAAATCATTAACACGTTCACTTGTTAACATAACTCCCCTGCTCGCACATTCAGTGCCATCTGCACAGTTATGGACAGGGCGGACACGAGGGGGATGACAATACGGCAGAAAGGATTTGGTCTTAACAGATATGCCTGGCAAGAGGCCAGCTTGCCGTAGGTCTGCGTTGAAATGATTTCTAAGAGTTACAGATCTATACACTTAACACTGTTGCTGGCATACTGCATTGTTCCAGGGATGTAGGTGAGAAATTACTTATATCGGGATCAAATAAAGCCAAAAAGGGATTTTATTCATATTTTTATACCCACGTAATTAATTTAACCTACAAGTAATACATCACAGCCATCAGAATGCAGCATAAAACCAAGAGAGACTAATAAGCCATATGCACAGCTTGGGGGAGAAATTCAAGATATGAATAAAAACTTTGCCAAATATTTCCTTTAGGGACAGGGTTTAAGGAAATTCCTCTACATCATGCGATTGATCCCTTTATTAATGGGATAATAGAATCACAGTTGATATCTATTAAGGCTCTACTTATAATTCACCACAAGTCACGTTACACGGCTTTTTGTGATATTGCATAACTTTTTTTCCTGTTCTTATCTGTCAAGCTTTTTTGGAAATGCATGCTACTTCTTTAAGAAGCTTTTAATGTATTTGATAAAGACTCTGTTACGTAAAGATCAGAGACCACATAGAAGTAATGACTATTAATTTGACATGTAGATGACATCCCAGGATTGATGGTCATCTAAGCATGCTAATCTGAATGTCATGGGTCCATCGATGCCGTTAGAAATCTCGGGGCCCCTTACTGACTCACTGGTCAGGGCCTGTTCACTCAGCTGCCCATTTCAGTAAACTAATTAAAAATAAATCATTTTGCCTCCTCTTCCGCTTACCTGAGAGCCCACACTGTGTAATAAGTCCCTGGTGGTCTGGCAATGGGATAAAAAGTATTCCCTGTTGGGAGAGTATTCGGTCTGGTGCAGACTATACTAATTGCTCCATCAGCGATTTGTCTCTTACCTGCCCCAGATGCTATGGCCAACCGGGAAATTCCTTGGTGGGCTAGTCTTGGATGGCATAGAGAGACCCTTACATCTGTGGTACTTAGATGAGCTGCATAGGGATTGGCAACAGCCAGGGTCCCCAGGAGTCTCTGGGCCCATGACCATCATCCCCTGATGGCTGGCCAGCATGGGTCTACACTAGGTCATCAGCACCTGGTAGAATGTACAAAAGTACATCAAGCCAAAGGGTATTATCAAAGTGTGTTCTGAAAAGAGTATTGTAGGCATAATTCTTGTATTTTGTTATTCACCATGGTATATGGAAAATCTTTTAGTGCAATTGGATGTCTTAAAATGCTGCTTGGAATATTTATCTAAATAAAATCTAGTTCCTGAAGTCCATGTCTTTGCCTTTGGATCTCTCAAATCTAAGAGTATAATTCCTCACTCAACCTGAGTATAAGCAACCTCACTCAACCTGATCATGCATACTTCACAAGGGCTCCTCTTAAACCTATACAGCATACCTGATACAGCATACTACACAACATCTGACTTAGGACTCCCTTAAGCAGTTTATATGGTCAGTTTGATTGCAGTCCCTCTTTAAATAATAAAGGAAAACCACTTTCCTGGTTTGCACGTCACCAATGCCTTATGTCAAGGTTTCCATAAAAGTTGAGCAACCATTGGATTATGGTAGAGTACGTCCTGCAGAAATGGAGTATATTGACATTTTAGCAGTAATCATGTTTTACAAGGGGAGGTCCAACAGTACAGTAAAAATCTATGAAATAATCATGATAGCTCTTTTTTTTCAAAGAAAGCTTAATACTACTAATACTAGTACTTAAAAAAAATGTTATCCCCATAGATGATCATGGAGACACGAGGTGACTGAAAAAGTGGTGGAACAAAAACAGAACATCGTGCTCTACAAATTTCATTGTGTTTTCTCTGCAAAACAATGCTTTGAAGACCTCAAAAACCATCTTGGTGATAAGTCCCTAAATCTCCAGAAGGTCCTCAATTATTTAGCAGATTCAAGGCAATATTTTGACCTCTGTGATGAACCAAGAGAGGGGAACTCTTGCACTTCCAAAGATGAGACCATGGTGGACGAGGTGAAGGAATTTCTGGGTCAGGAACCGCAAACGAGGCTCAAAAAGCTTGTCGCGGGGGCTCCATTGTGGACACTGCCCTGGCTACCTCATAGCGCGAACATGCACGGTATTTTGGCATTATCACCTACTCGAACCACATTGGTACTTTGGCATCGGATCAGGAGTCGCTTCATGTTGTCCTCCTTCCCGTCCCCCTTGCTGCCATTGAATCATAATCCGAACCTCCCAAGTGGTGTACATAGTTCTGTGAAAAACAGATTTACGGAAGGGACACGTCTGCAGGCTCATCATATTTTTCGGGACGGCAGATTTCTGGAATTGACGGAATTGAATATCACCGCACCGGCCTCTTTTGCAGATATATTTAATTATCACCAGATTCAAGGATACCTCCGTAAATTGCCGGGGAACTCATGCCTGCTCAGACCGCTGACACCCTTTGAAAAATTCTGCAATCTTGGCCTACAACTGGATCATAGCATTTCAGCGCTGTATAAGATGATTCAAAAGGCGGATGGACATGAACCGAGCTTTATGGGACGATGAGAGAGGGAGCTACAACTCCTGATCACTACCGCGCAGTGGCAGATGACGCTCACACTGACCCATCAAGGAACACTTATATTTGCTTTTGCTGAGACATCCTACAAACTTGTCATGTTTTGGTACAGGTCCCCGTTACTCATCGCACGTATGTCGCCCTTGGGAGATCCGGGATGTTGGAGGGATTGCTCCCAGGTCGGAAAAAAAACACTTGCATATTTGGTGGGGATGCCCGATCATTCAACGATTTTGGAAGAGGATTGCATCACTGATTTTTATCCTGACGGACATGACCGTACCGCTGAGACCAAAAGTATTCCTCCTCTTCCATATTGATGCTTCTATTAAACGTCTTAAACAATCCTTACTATTACGGATTTTATTGGGAGCAAGGGCTCTGATCCCCAAATTTTGGAAAACACCTCGACTCCCAAGCCTGACAGACCTCTCTGACAAATTGAATGACATGCAGAGGACAGAAGAGTCGCTGATCTCTTCAGAGGCTCAGCGAAAAAAATTTACGGACACATGGTTTTACTGGAATCAGGCATCGTCATATGAAGCATATAAAACTTTGAGAGAGGAGTGGGGCGGAAATTGGGTCTCCTGGAGGGAGTCAGGCGGGCCCGGGGGTTCTATTTGAAAGCTCAGAAGGTGACGATATTGTTTCACTTTAAAGGCCCCCATTCTTGAATTCTAAAACTCAACTATTGGATTTCTGTATCCCTAATACCTTACTATCTTTCCTAATTTTCTTCTTTGAATCTACTCCTTTATTCTCTTTTTACAATCTGATAATTTTCTCTCTTAGTATTTCTTTATGTGGACATGGCTCTATTAATGGTTCCACACAAAGCATGGGAAGATGAGGATATATGCTCCTTGATCTAATCTTCTAGAATAGGTGCCGCACACGAGATTGCTATTGTGATACACGAAATACGATGATTTAATATTGAATGATTACAAATTATCAAAGTTATACAACTACTTATGTGGAAAATGTACACAATTTACATGTCTTAATTGTTTACCTGCATGATTACACAATAAAGAAACTTTGAATGGAAAAAAAAAAAAGAAGCTTGCCGAAGAGTTCGACATTCCAAAAACAAGCATGTTGAGGTTGGGTTTACTTGTAAGGGCCTGATCTTGCTAGAGAAAGTCTTCCCTCAATACTCTCCACTGCTATCAGAGCTCTTGGTAATAGTTCAATTAATAACCTTCAAGTTCAATGCATGCCAAAGTACTGGCATGCATTAAAAGGGGAGTTCACTCACGGGATGAAAACATAATTTTGCCTCTGTATAAATCAATGGTCAGGCCGCACCTTGAATATGCCGTGCAATTTTGGGCACCGGTCTTAAAAAAAGATATTATAGCGTTAGAAAAAGTGCAGAGACGGGCAACTAAATTAATAAGGGGGATGGAAGGGTTAAGTTATGAGGAAAGACTAACAAGCTTAAACCTGTTTAGTTTAGAGAAACGGCGCCTTAGAGGGGATCTGATAACCTTATATAAATATATACGGGGCCATTATCAACCATTGTCTGATAACCTATTCATTAACAGGTCTATACATAGGACACGGGGTCATCCATTTAGACTGGAAGAAAGAAAATTTAGCTTAAAGCATAGGAAGGGTTATTTTACGGTGAGAACAATAAAGCTGTGGAATTCTCTGCCTGTTGAGGTGGTTGGGTCTGAGTCTGTACAGACTTTTAAAAAACGACTGGATGACTTCCTGCAGACACAGAATATTAAGGGTTATAATATTTAATATGTGGGTAAAAGCTTCTTGATCCAAGGAGAAATCTGACTGCCATTCTGGGGTCAAGAACGAAATTTTTCCCAGTATGTTGCATATTGGCAAGCATTTCAGACTGGGTTTTTTGCCTTCTTTTGGATCAACAGCAGTAGGTTATGTGGGAGAGGCTGAACCCGATGGACGCATGTCTTTTTTCAGCCTATATAACTATGTAACTATGTAACCTTTACTCTGCCTGATTGTTCACTGGATTCGAGAGAGTGGAGAAAAACTAATGTAGACTGGATAATTGTTGCATGTACAGAAACCCCCCCCAGAAATAATCACTAATCATTCCCGACAATAATTTTATAATAATTATGTGATTGTTCCACCTTACACAAATTTTTAAATCCATCCATTAATGTCATGTTATGGTTATCAATGTTCCTATATCAAAATATTAAAGAAAACAGAATACATTAGATTCAGAAATTGATCATTTTATTGAAACGTAAATTGAGTCAAGCTTTTTATCCCACAGTTGAATCAAGGATAAGACAATTTGTATCTCTCAGCAAAAATACAGAATACAGAAGCACAGGAGAAGCAGTGAAGGGAATACAGAGCTGATCAAACCAGTACAAAGGTTTTGGATCTATTGATAAAGACGTTTGAGAAATTTTATGCTGACAAAAGTGGAATGTGTTAACAGAAATGTTGGTATGAGGAGATTGATCTCACATGCTCATTAATCTTAACGTGTGCGTACTTAGTTCACTGCATTTTTTTTACAGCAACCCAGGCTTGGCATATAAATTAATATATAGGACAATATTTGAATCAAGACCCCTGTACCGTAGTAAAACTCCACCGTTATGTAATGCGCACATGTGAAATCAGAGGACACACTTACTATGCTATTGTCAAGTCGTTTTGTTGTGAGTTTGATTTATTATGCATATAACTTAACACATTTTCTAAGTGTGTGGGTGAATTGGCAAGTGCTGGCGTCAAGAAGCACTAATTAAATCAAGGTTAAGTCACAGGTATGCAAACAAGATGCTGTAGAACTTATAGATGTCAACTTATATATAATTGCAGGGTATAGCAAATCAGCAAGACCAATATTTAAGATATTACACGATGCAAAATAAGTCACTTCCATAATCACAGCCCGAATGAGAAACAAAATATTTTATATACTAATATGTGCTGAAAACACCTCATGATCAATCAGACAGAAAGATTAACCCTGTAACGCTGTTTTCGTGCTATGCCATCCCTTGCTGCCCATAGACATGATCGGTCCCTCTACCATGCGCACGTGCGCACGTGCTGATCGAGTCATAGGCTGCCTATATTTGTAAACAATCTGCTTTCATTGTCCTTTGTTCTTTCCTCTATTAATCTTTTGAAAACCACAAATAGAATATAATGCAGGATTGCCTTGATTTTCAACAATCCAGTAATGTAGTGGTCTGTAAATATCCAACTCACACGTTTCAGAGCCTGTAAGGATTGGCTCTGGCTGTACTGCCTCATGCTGATTCTGTAGTCTTCTATTTGTTATTCTGTAGGAACATAATAAAGACACTGACTAGTACAGTACATCCTGGTGTTACTTGGATAATAATGTAAAAGGTTATGAGCATTCACTGAAGTTGGAGCCTTAGGGAGACCTTGATTCTAACAGGGTAATTCAAAGAGAATCGAAAGTCACCTCACGTTCGGTGACTTTTCTTTCTCTTCTATTCGGTTCATTTTGGCGATCCCATTTCGGCGAGCCTGCAGTGTATTCAGCAAGCACCACAGGGTCCCCGAATTGCAGGGAAAGGTGGCCACAAACCCGCCGAAAACGAACCGCAAAACTCGGCGAATGCACACCGAAAACACGCAAAAACATCTGAATTAACCCGCCGAAAATGCCGGGAAAAACCCGAGCAGGAGCCGATCACACGCAGCGAAACCGCCGGAAAAAGTCGACACTGCAGACGAATGGAGTGAATAAATTAGCAAAACAGTTTGCTTGAATGTGTGAAAAGTGAAACGCTGTTTGCAAAGAAACTACTTAGCGAAAATGTCTGAAATTTACATATGAGGTCCAGGGAATGATAATAAAAAGGGCTGTTACAGAAAAAATAAGTAAACTTAAAAAAAAAATAGGAATTTTTTTAAAAAAAAGAAAAATGCTTAAAATATCCTAAAAAAATCTATAAATAAAAGACTCTTTACTGCAGAATATTATAATGAACGGTTTATTAGATATTGAATTAAAACAGGAATATTTTTAACATTGAAGCCTATGGGATTCGCCTGAATAAATCTGCCGCATGAAATCACCGAATGGCAGGGCATTTCGGGAACCTTTCACTGCTGGTTTGTGTTCTCTGAATAGTCGAAGCAGTGCTTTTTTATGGGGATTTCACTGGCCTCTAACAGGCACCATATGTGCAGGCAAATCATCAAGATTTGGCGAATTGCCTGCTCTCTGGATAGCTGAATGGACAGGAAAGGTAACCGAACGCTGATTTTCAGCGTTCGGTTACCTTTCTCCAGCAATTCAGAGCTCTTTGGATTACCCTGTATGTGTAAGTTCATGTGACACTTAGGGCTCTATTACATTCTTCACACAAAAACACACGCAGAACGCGTGAATTTTTGCACGCAACGCTAAACGTTAACGTGCGTAAAACAACGCTGGTATTACAATCCTCGCGCATTTTTTCATCCGTCAAAAAATAATGCTCGGAAAACGGATCGCGCAAAAACACACGTGCAGTAACATTGCGTGCAGAAATCAGTGTGCGGATTGTTTTTTCACGCGATTCAGCCAATCAAAATTTTTCACTCAAAGAATTTTTTTTTTCAAAATATAATGCACAGCCAATTCCCAACACATACTAATAACATGCGGTGCAATAAATACTGTGAGGCCATGTGCGATCACTTGACATGATATTCAGCTTTTAGTGCTAAAAGTTCCCATAGCTTACTTGTTTTTCCTGCTAGCTGTTTTGTACACTGAGATCCTAAGGCTGGGTTCACACCTAAGCGTTTTACAGCGCGTTCCTACGCGCTGTAAAACGCTCAAACAGTGAAATCCCATTATGCCCTATGTGGGCATATCACACCTGGCCGTTTATCAGCGCGCATGAACGCGCTGATAAACGGCCGACGCACAAAGAAGTTCGGGAGCTTCTTTGGTGCAGATATCCGCGCGTTCGCGGCCATAGAGATTGACGTGAACGCGCGTTTGCGCGTTTCCCAATTCAAAAACGTGCGTTTTCGCATACTGCGCGTGCGCATTCTGCACATGCCAGGCACATGGCAGGAAGACACCACACCCCCGGGAAATTCAAACGCCACTGAAGATGGATGCTGATGTTGGAGCTGGAGCTGGAGCTGGTCTGGGCGATGCGGAGTTGTTCATCCGCCAGGTGCATGGGAAACCATGCATCTATGACCAGAGGAGGAGCGATTATAAAAATAGAACAGCGAGGCTGCGAGTATGGCAGGAGATCGGGGAGAAGTTGTGGGGGGATTGGAAGACCTGCAGCAACCGGGAACGTGATACCAGAGGTACATAAAACAATAATACCCATGTGTGACCTAGGGGCAATAAATTCCCATGTGTGACCTAGGGGCAATAAATTCCCATGTGTGACCTAGGGGCAATAAATACCCATGTGTGACCTAGGGGCAATAAATTCCCATGTGTGACCTAGGGGCAATAAATTCCCATGTGTGACCTAGGGGCAATAAATACCCATGTGTGACCTAGGGGCAATAAATTCCCATGTGTGACCTAGGGGCAATAAATTCCCATGTGTGACCTAGGGGCAGTAAATACCCATGTGTGACCTAGGGGCAATGAATACCCATGACAGCTGCTGTGGCTATGGCTATAAAAACCGGCGAAGCACACAGCGTGTATTTGTTTTTTTTAAAAATACAAAAAGGTCTGAAATCCGTTATATACAAACAAATTTTATTAATTGAAAAATAAACTTTTTAAACTAAGAAACAGGTTTTTTTTGCATACAATGGGCAAATACTGCTGCGTCCGAGCTGCTCCCGTACGATCCGATGTCTATGTACGTGAAGCAGTAATTTGCATCGGATACCGCAAACTGGACAAAAGAAAAATATTTTTTATAATTTAAATTGAAACTTGCATGTCTTGGCAAAAACGTCTGCAATCGCCATCCACTCCTCTTTGTTGGGTTTCTTCATAACGACATCATGAAGGATATCCCATAGGGCACAGCATGTTTCCTGAATGATGTTGCTAGCTGTTGATTGTCCGATCATGAAGGCATAGTGCAGACTGACCAACGACTGTCCGGTTGCTAAATACCTATGAAATGTAGGAAAATAACAATTAGTTCATGCTTACATTTTGTTTCAACAGTGAATATCATGAAGGCAAAGTGGAGGAGCATTAAGGATGCTTTCATACGCCACAGGCGTAAGGAGAAGGAGTACCGGAGTGGAGCGGCTGCCAGTGTGCCATCGCGATACATTCACGCTGACGAGCTGGAATTCCTCATACCATGTGTGGAAATGCGTAGGTAAGTCAAACCAATAACAATGTTCATGAGGGTCGTGGATATTGTTTTACAGAACATGTAAATAATAATATAATGCACCCACTAATGTATTATTTGCTATTGACAGCACTGACAGCAGCTGGGAGAGGCAGGAGGACAACAATGAGGAGGAGGACACGGCCACCCAAGAACCACAGCCATGCACCTCGTTGCAAACGTCGGAAACCCAACCGTCACCGTCACCGTCACAGACAGAGGCACCAACAACCTCTGTGCCAAGGTCTGCCACACCAGCCATGACACCTCCTGTACGGAGACGTACGATTTTGAGGGGCCGTCGTCAGAGGACCCAACGTGAGGACGACCGAGTGATCTGCGTCATGGAGGACCTGGTGCAGAATGTCCAGAAGATGTCATGTGAGGCCCATTTCCTCCTCAGCTTGGAGGACAAAATGAAAAGGGTGCCTAGGAGTCAACAGACAGAGGCATGTGATGCCATCACCCGTGCCCTCGACTCCTTCCTTCCACCTGAAGAACGCTCCTCCCAACAACATAAACAAGCTAGAACACAAACACCTCTACATACCACACACCTGCGCACACACACTCCTCCACCTGCCACCTACTACCCACAAACACCCATGCACCACCCCCCTGAAACATGGTACTCACACACACAGCCCCCTCTCAGATATCCCACACCCAGCTCTGGAAGGAGGGAGGAGATGCAGGGTGATGAGCATCACTATCAGAATTTATAATCTCTGTATCCCTAGGCACCTTTTTCATTTTCTTTACCTTGCTGAGGAGGGAAAATGCCTTGCCCGTTGGCTGTTTTAGTTTATTTGTTTAGGCAATATGTGGCGAACTGCCCTGCCATTACGTGGTTTAATTTGGATAATTTAGAATAATATTTACCGTTTTTTTCTACATATTTGTAGAATAAACCCTTCTTTGTTTAAAGCAACAGTAAAAGTCTCTTTATTTATTTTATTGACCGGCGGCTGCTCTGCGTTCTGATCGACTCGTGCTCGGGTTTCTCCGGTGTGTTCGGCGGGGTTAATCCAGATGTTTTTGCAGGGTTTGGGCAAGCAATTGCCAGGTTATGGGGTGAGTGTTCAGCAGGTTTGCAGCGACTTTTCACCAACACTACATCGGCCCTGTGGCACTTGCTGAAACCACCGCAGGGTAGGTGAAGGGATCGCCGATCTGCTCCGTATTGGATGAAAAGTAACCAAACATGCAGTGACGGCTTGATTCTCTTTGAATAACCCCGACAGCACATCGCACTGTATTATGTGTGTAGTGATGTTAGTTGACTTACGTACTCACGCATGAAGGTGTCCTGCCGTTGCAAGGTGGGGGACGTCAAGTCCAGCAGCTCATCAAAACTATTGTAAAATAAAATAAAAAAACAAAGGGGTAATTAATAGCAAATCAATCATATGGGACACAACAACAATAAAAGCAGGGTACATGTACTAACCTCTTTACCGTGTGTTTTGCATAAACATCTCCTCGTGTGCATGCAGAGTTGCAAACAACGCCCAGACCTGACCTCGTTGTCAGTCTGCAATGGTCGGATGCACCCAGTAGCGTCGCCTGGCCATCGCCTGCCTCCTTCTCCTCAAGCGCAGATATAAAGCTGCGATTGTTGCAATGGTGCATCTTGGGCAGATCTCCATTTTGCATCTTTGGTTCGTGCACAGGGAGGTCTTTTTCATTGGTCGCCTCCATAATTAGACAGTAAATTTCCTATTGGACACCTCCGTAGTCAATCACAAAACGCGCATACAACGCGCGTACAACGCGCGTTTCATTTTTGCAACACGCATGTGAAACGCAAGGAAAACGCCGGTGAAAAACGCACGTTAAAATGCGCATATTAAAAACGCTTAGGTGTGAACCCAGCCTTAATGGCATAATCTAATTTTTTTGGGATCCACAAAACATATTGGCAATGCATTATGGACTTTTAAAGCACAATTTATTTTATTCTGAAGCACCTGGCTGTGTGTGATTTTCACCACAAAGCTGTTTATCGATACAGATATGAATTCAATAATGTAATACAGGTTTAATTCATGGCAGAAAATTTCGATAGACAAGTGATCAGGTCTTGCAAACACATATCCCAGCACCTATATGTGTATTCTAACCATTAAAAATAAATTTCATAATCTTTACTCACTCAATTCAATTTCGCCAATGCAGAAGTTGAAGAGGATTGACACGGAAGATTATACATCTGCAGCAAAATAGGGAAGCTGCTTAACCCCTTCACTACCAAGTGATATTCCAAAAAAAACATGGTCAGAAACCAATGGTTTTTTTGTAAAATCATTTTTAATCAATTATAAAATAAGTAATATTTGAGTTTATACCTACTGTATGTCTATAAATAACCTATTTTTGGCCAGTAGATGGCGCCATCTACTGCCAAATTGAGTTAGAGGTTTTAGTGGCTGGTCTATTTTCTTCTATTTCTCCCTGCATCAGCTGCTGAAAGCCAGATATTTCAGAGCTTTGAGCAGCTGATTTAGACAGTTTTAGCTCTTTGAGCATTATGTCCATAGGGCTAAAACTTTGTGGGCACCTTCTGCAGCCCAAAAGCAAACAACTTTTGTTTGCAGCAAACAAATTTCATTTGCTTTTGGGCTGCAGAACAGCATACCAAGATATCTCGATATTGGGGCACCAGATGGTACCTTTGAAACCCGAGATATCTCGATATCGGTAGCGAAGCGGTTAAATTAGCTTTAATATTTGCAGTTGCCTGTCTAAGTATCACCAATGTCCAGTTAGAAATGAATAACCTTATTATGGTTTTATTGTCCTTTGATTAAATTATTGCAAGGATTAATTAACACTGCATTTTTGCAGTTTACTCCATTTGATGAAGTTTTTCCATAAATACACATAGCTACAGTATGTCACTGTGTAAAGCTCTGTTTGAACAACTAGTTATTATTATAGAACATTGCATTTGTAGTTCCTGATACTATAGGTACCAATGCCGTTATAATTCACTACAATAGTAACATGCTATTCTACTTACAGGTCTATTCACTAAGAGTGAAATGAGAATTTGCAGAAGAGAACAATCTAGACCAGTGGTTCTCAATCTGTGGACCCTCAGGACCCACAATTGTCCTTTTTCATTAAGTCGCGACCCAAGATAATTGAATTTCTGAAACATAATTTATTCCACAAAACAATGTGTGCAATATTCTGCAGTGTATGCACTTTTTACACAATTTTGTAAACAAACAGGGATTCTTTCCAAAATGGATAGTGCAGTAATCACAGAACTCGTGAAAACGAAAGCGCTGCTGAGGCAAAGACCCAATGAAATAAACTGTAATTGAAACCTGAAATTAATTAATTAGAATTTATGGGAAAACTGGGGATGCTTCTTGCTCTTAATAAGTGTCTCAAAGTCTGGGGTGATGGTAGACAAAGCAACTGTTAGGTCATGTTCAATGTCCAGACTGTTCCTATCATGCTGAGGCAGCCAGCGCAAGCTGGGATCAGAGATCCCAGCTTGCACTTCTCTCTCTTCACTCTCCTCTTCCATGCTCCTTGTCCCTCACCCCTCTTTCTGGGGGCACTTGCCCCGGGACCCAGTCTGCACCTTGTCGCAACTCACTTTTGGGTCGCGACCCACTACTTGAGAAACACTGATCTACAGTAGATCGAATAGCAGATTTTGAAAGCGAGATAATGGGAGAAGTTTTCTGGTCTGACTATTTTTTGACATAGACCTGTTAGTATGACATTTACTACTTTTCTTCTTTTATCAAAAATACCATGATTAAATCACTGTTAAGTGTGCAACTGTTTCAATAACACATTGTATCAGCTAAGGAAAAGGATTTGGCCTATTTTCAGCTGTAATCCCTGAATCCCTGGGTTCATTGGAAGGTTATTAGAGATTTACTCCCTAAAAGTAGATTGTCTGTGCATTCCGAGTTTTATTATAAATAGGCATATTTCCACTGGAACATTCTGATACTATAACATTTACATTTATCATTATTGTGACTGATGTCCACCTTAATTTAGTACAGCAAATAGCAATAGAATTTGTGAATTTATAATTTGGCTTCATGCTGAATACTTTATGAGTTTTATAAGAACCTCCAAAAGGTACACTATCACTGTTTCATCCTTGTTGCTTTGATGTGGCACCATGCGCTGTATAAAATAGTAATTTGTTTGCATGGATGAGGTTCTGTTTCTTTGTTATCTTATATACAACTGTTGGAGAGTATCTGTGTTCCCTCAACACAATTTACTTATAAATCACAATCAAATATAGAATATTATTTTGTTCATTTGAGAGAAAAATAGAAACATAGAAAAATGTCAGCAGATAAGAACCTTTCGGCCCATCTAGTCTGCCCAATTACATGGATACTTTACCTGGATTTCTCTTTTGTTTAGGATAGCCTTATGCCTATCCCATGCGTTATGAAGTTATGAATCACTCCAGATTTCTGTGATGTGCCGCAATACATTCTTATTAGAGGCCATGGTTGCTTTGGACACTTGTTATGACCTTGGGCGTAACCTCCACACATGTTTATATAAACATACCACATGGTCATATTTGGTATCGCTGGAAAGGCCAGACTGTGACATTTCCAACAATACCTCCAATGCCTCACTATCTTTTTTAGACACAGGGGTCCAATGACCCCTCTATCTCCTCTACAGGGAATTCCCTGGAAGACAGGGGGAAGTCCCCTTTCTGACATCACCATACCCAAGCACAATGATGTCAGTAGGTGGAGGAAGGTCCCGCAGTCAGCTCATTTCCTAAGGTCAAACAGTGACCTGAACCTAGCTTCTCCCCGCATCACCTCTTCCCATGATAGACTGCAGGATTTCTCAGCCCCCATCCTCTGGAACACTTTCCCTCGTACGGTCTGACTCTCTCCTAGTTTGTTGTCCTTCAAACGCTCCCTCAAGTAATTCCAATTTAGCTAAGCCTACCACCGACTCACTGACACAACCTGTCCATCACTCTCACGTTGCAGTCCCTCACTAGCACCTTGCAGTCCCTCACTAGCACCTTGCAGTCCCTCACTAGCACCTTGCAGTCCTCTCCTCCTGTTTCCACCACCAACCCTTCTAGATTGTGAGTTCCCACGGAATAGGGCCCTCATTTCCCCCTGTACTGGTTTGTAAAATGTTGTTCAATGTCTATATTGTGCCCATTGTACAGCACTGGGGAATATGCTGGTGCTTTATAATTAATTATAATAATATAATAGGATAAAACTACTTATAATATTTAAGTCATATGGATTACCAGCATCATTTCAAATACAAAGATTTCAAACTTGAGAAAATACATGAACTTCAGAATTTCATACTACTGCAAAATCTTTCACATAAAACTTTCTGTCAGGAGTGTGTGGGGTTTGCAGGTATGAGTCCAGGAGGCAGTAATTACAGCTTAGAGCCAGACAGGTTTCAGGCAACAATGAGGATTTTTTAGATAACACAGGGACAAGGTGAAAATAAACATTAGGGCTGAATACTGAGGAAGGCTGGATGGGGCAGGAATAGGACTGGACAAAAAAAGACACTAGACACAGGACTGATGAGAGACCAGAAGATTGCTGGACACACAACTAGGCGGAAAGCACAGGAACAAGGCTGGACACTAAAAACACTGAACACAGGACAGTGACAGAGGGACAAGACAGGAAGAGGGCTGGACACAGGCAGAAACAAGGAGAAAATACACAGAACACAAAAAGAAACACAGGAGAGGACTAGACACACAGGTTGCAGAGGAGGCAAAGGGCCTAGGACTAGAGCAGAAGCTTGGTGGGTTGCAAGGCAAGACTGGAAACAAGGTGCAGAGAGTAACTGGCAGACAGGTTCTACAGGACAGGTTCCAGAGCACACTACTGGACTTCAATGTTGAGGCCCTGACTCTAGGGCATGACTCCCTTTTAGGAAGTCAGGCGGCAGCCCTCAATGACCACACCTGTGGTAGGAGAGGTCAGAGATTCCTGTGAACCTGGATGTTGCACAGGGCCGAGGTAAAATCTGTTCTGGAATGGTCTTGTAAAAGGAGCAAGAAAGGGGTTGCCGAAGTCTGGCCAGAGTAACACCGGCACAGCCCTTCGTAGAGTTTTGTTGCACCCCTCCGCTGGATTCCTGTCACCTTTCAGAAAACATGGAATTTACTGACATAAGATACTGTGTGTAAACAAATTAGTGGAGTGCGTAACATTGCAAGGTAAGATTGTGTATGGTGCAAGATCTAGGTAAACATAAACGGACACTTACATAAACTGTAACTGGATTACTTGTGCATTAAAAACAAAACCACCTTATAAACACATGGTGCTGTTTTTTTTTGTTGCTTGAAGCAATTGCATGTAAAAAGGAAAAATAAAGTTATTTTTAAATCTCCCTCCTATTTTGTTGAGTCTTCCCATGAGGCAACATTTACCAAAGATTTTTTTTACTTCTGTGGTTTATCTAATCTACAGTAATTAACAGTTTAATGAGATAGAGGAGGGAATGTTTAGACAAAACTACATGGGGTTATTGTACTTCAGGCTACTGTAGATAAGAGATGGCAGCTGAATGAGATAAAAGAGGGATTTTAAATACTTCTAATCTACTCCCCGGTGATGTCCTTTGAATACATCTCACACAGTACAATGAGATTTGAGACAGTGATCAACCTACAGACTCCATTATATGGCCATTTCCACAGCGTGAAGACGAGCAAGTGATGGAAAGATTCTGTGTGTGTGGGGGGGGGCAGGTTACAACAGAAAATATCACACAATGGAAGCACCCAGTGACACATACAGAGTAAAATGTTTTCTTAACTAAACAAAAAAGAGAAAAACAAAGCACATGTAAGATATCTTTAGCATAAAATAAACTCAATAAGCACATTTCATTTTTTGGTGATAGTGGCCCTTTAAGTAATGTAAGATTTTCTTCTTTTTACCCCTCAAACATTCCCTTTTTCTCTGTACTAATCTGAATAAATAAGTGTACCGCAGTTGTTTTTTTTAAGACATATAAAAAGAGTTAGATTGCTTATGGATGATATTAAACAGTATATTTTCGACCATCAGTTTTATCCATGGCCAACAAGCTGTTAAGCTGGAAAGCTCATGTAAAACTAACTCATATTCAAAGGGGAAAAAAGCCAGTTAACATATACGCAAAGCAGTATATGTGATCTATTTATTGAGATGGATAGGTTTGACGAGGGAGCGAGACAGAGAACAAAGGTTTTACTAATTTTTTACCTTAAATGGTTAGATGGACAGTAAGTTAAATTCAGGCTGAATTTCCATTTCCTTACATGAACCCTCCAAATTCATCTTAAAAATGACTTTATGGTGATACAGTCAGCCTTTCATTTATCTTAGTGGAAGGCTCTTCTATGCATAAATAATGCCTATTACATTTATGGCTGCACTGTAATAGACTTGTGCACCGATTTTTTTTTCGGTTCGATTCGTTCGGATGTTTAAAATTTCGGTTCGGTTCGGCTCGTTTTTCGTATACATTTTTTTTCGGAATATCGACCATTTTTCGTGTTTTCGGGTCACTCTGCTCGTTTTTTTTGTATCGACTTTGTGATTTCAGAAATTTTCGTTTTTTTCAGAACGTCTGTTTTCCTCGTTTCAAAGTGTCTAACTCTATTCGTTTTGACGTAAACTACTATGGTTTACTTTTTTTATACTTTATATATTTTTTTATAATTAATTTTTGGTTTGTTTTTCGGATCCGATAATTCATTCTGTCGATACGATAATTCTGGCGATTCTATCGTTTTTTTTTTTATTAAATAAAGATCCTTTTTTTCTTATGAATATACATTTCACAACTTTATTTAATCATATTAAAATGGTATGAAAGCCAAGGAACAAAAAAATGAACAAAACTATTTAAAAAACGCTAAACTGACCCGAACGCCACAAGAAACAAGTGATACGCATTTACAAATACAAAATATACAGAATCAGCGATATAACCGATATAGTTAAATATACGATGTCCAGAATTACCGAAATGGAACCGAAATCACGAATGGAACCGAAATCATGAATAGAGCAAAAATATATTTCGATTTGACACATTTCAAGTCCATTCGAAAAATCCGAAAATTTTTCGTTTCGGCTCGGAAAACTTTTCGGATCTGTCGGTTTTCGGGTCCGATCCGATTCGGAAATTCGGCCGAATCCGAAGACACGAATCGGGAAATTTCGTGAAAATTCCGAAACCCGAAACGCACATCCCTACACTGTAATGCAGTGGGGATGCTTTTATCAAGGCCAATGCCTACTGCTTTATTTTCTCACATACGTAACCAAAAATGTTAGAAATACAAAATGACCAAACCAGTAATAAGCAGATGTTTATTATCATCTCTGTTTCCTGTTTTAATCTCCTTTACAGAACATAATCCAGGTGTGAAATAGTTCATAGGAAACCATGCAAATCAGTGGAGGTGTGAACCAGGCATCGGAAAGCAGACAGATTTTTTTTTGTCAAAATTGTGATTAAAATGCAGCATCTTCCGTAACTGTGCTTCCGTCAGGCTCTGCTGCTTGCCGATGGAATGGCAGCCGAGAATTATCATTCTGTTACAGCAGCCTCTGCCATCGCAGATAGGGAAATGAAAAATATAGGTCAATTAGGAAATTTACTTGGACCACTGTACATAGTCGCACAGACTGGAATTTACGTTATCACAGCTGCAAGACAGATACAAAAGCATTGAAGAATAGAGAGGCGTGGGGAAATTTTTAAATTGGGCACTTTATTATTTTTTTACTTACTCCATGGGCATGAGCCTGGCAGGAGCACCAGGCACATAAAAGACGTTTACCGGCTGTCGTGGACTTAGGATTCTGTCACCCCTGAGTTGAAATAATGAGGCATTACTAGGCATGCATACATTTGCCTGTTACCAAGCAGAATAAGCAGCTGGTTTAATATCAAAACTTCCAAAATTCCAGTGGATAATAATGAAACATATATTGCGCCCAGCAATAAATCCACCAATCGGCGTGTACACGCTTCCAATTCTAGAAAACTTCAAAAATAAATAGTTACCGACTCCTTAATCTGGTAAAGCGAAGAACATTTATTCCACAGTGAGCAGAAAAAGACAACGTTTCGACACAGTGGTCTTTGTCAACACTTGACAAAGACCACTGTGTCAAAACGTTGTCTTTTGCTGCTCACTGTGGAATAAATCCTCTTTGCTTTACCAAATTAAGGAGTCGGTAAGTGTTATATACTGACAAATGTCAGATATGCCTTTTTATTAATCAATAAGTCACTTACAGTTTTTGGGGTTTATTACAACACAGTTTCATGGCTGCTTTTCGTTACCTCAGACACTTCTCTCACACATAGAGATATGGCGGTGCTTTCTTCCACTGACAGCATCCTCTCATCTCTCTCATGTGCACAGGTGGGGGCAGGGCTTCAGCACAGGCAGCATCATAGGTTCGCACTTACATAGATTCTTCACGCAAAAATCCTCGCTCAAAGCGAAAATCTTTGCGCGAAGCGTTAAAGTTTTGAGCGTGCAAATCAACGCTGGTATTACAATCCTGGCACGTCTTTTCTTCCGCCGATCAATAACGCGCGCAAACAGGATGCGCCCAAATGCTCGCGCAGAACCGTCGCGCGCAAAAATCAGTGTGCACACTGTTTTTTTGTTGGATTCAGCCAATCAGAATTAAGAACCACAATTATCTCACATTAAGAAATTGCGCCTGCCACAGTCAATCTGAACATATATGCTGCAGCAATGAGACATGCACACACAACTTCTCCATTTTATTGTTTGGGTATGAGTTGAATGGGCAACTATGCTTCGCTGCATTATTTTTAATGGACTGGTGTATTTGGGTTTGGCCAGGTTGTTCAGATT